>CM060947.1:58896734-58916734 GCA_030765055.1 Mantis religiosa | reverse complement strand
TTTGTGCGATGGGTTCCAAAACTGTGACTGCCGAACAGAAGGACATTTGCATACAGTTAAAGTATACTCCTCAACAGGAGAGAAAGTCTCCGAGGAGCGAGACGCACGGGGGTGGCCGAAGGTCCCCACACCCTCCCTGGACAGGTTTATGACACCCCATGTCAGTTCAGTTACAGACCATTCAGAAACATTCTGACGGCTTCTACTTTTGTGAATGAATCTTCTCGGCTTTAATATACAGAGTGAATAGGGCGCATGTTTTTTTAACGGTCTGCTCCTTGTATAGCAAGCGTTCTCTGCTACTGTCCTTGTCCCACAGCACATTCCTTACAGGGATTTTCTTTGCGTTGCTATACTATAGATGGTAGAGAAAAAGATCCGGAGTTTCTTTCAAACATAATCGCTACTGATGAAACTTGGCTACATCATTTTGATCCTGAGAACAAACAGCAAAGCTCAGTGTGGAAATCTCCTTCATCACCAACCCCCCCCCCCAAAAAGAAAAAATGGTTGCTTCTGCTGGGAAAGTTATGGTCATCTCATTCTTTGATATACATGGGATGTTTTATCAGCATGTTGTACCTGCACACACATCAGTAACTGGAAAATACTTCAGGGATGTACTGAAAACATCGCAAGTCCATATCAGGTGCAAAAGACCACATTTCCGTGAAGCAGGCTGGTTGATGCACCACAATAATGCGTGGCCTCATATTGACAATGTTGTTGGTGAATATCTTGCAAAGATCAACGTGAAGTACATCCCTTACCCTCCTTATAGTCCGGATTTTGCCTCATATAACTTTTTCTATTCGCTAACTTGAAGAAACGCCTTCGTGGGAGTTTTTATCCATCATCAGAAGCAGTGGTGAAGGCTGCGGAGGCAATTTTGAAGGATCTCTAAAAAATGTTTTCCAGCATGTCTTTGAAGACTGGCAGAAACGCAGGGACAAGTGCATCGCATTGAGGGGAGACTATTTTGAGAAGGACCATCAACATTATGAGGACGAGTAAACGTACGGGGTCAAATACTACTTTCAAAGACGTTAGTCAAAAGGGATACACAAGTCATTTGCAGGAATGGCCAGAGTGCTTTGCTGGCTTTCTCCGTGCATCGGTGGTTCAGTGGTAGAATGCTCGCCTGCCACGCGGGCGGCCCGGGTTCGATTCCCGGCCGATGCAAGGTATTTTATGTAACTACTCGTTTGCGTGACACAAGTGGTGTTCTTTGCTTCAAATTTATAATAATAGTGTTAGCTAAGGCCGACAACATTACTAGGCCCGTTATTTTTTATGAAACATTTCTAAATGCATTGGATATTTCTGCATTCCTTACATAATATCACATTTAAGTACGAGGAGCAACTTGTGGAGCAATTATTTGCAATACGGTAGGACGGAAGCAACAAGGAACAGATGTATTCACAAGCAGACGTGAAAAGATTAGAAAAAAGTGGATTCTCAGTATGGCTCTAAAATTGCATCACTACAATGTTTATGACAGCATGACCTTTTACAGTCTACTATATTCCGCTTAAATACAGGTAACTTTTGTAGTATCGGTCCAACCTAAGGTTTTTTGGGTATCGAAAAAGGCTTTGTTACAAGAGTGACAATTCAAATCTCTTGTCGTATGCATGGTGTAGACGGGAGAAAAGGTTTGCCTGAAGGTAAACATGCCGACAATTTATTGAAACAGATATTGTATGAACTCATTCCAGAATAGCACTGGGCTTTGCGCAGTAACCAGTGAAATTTGACCACTTAATGCTCAAGTTGTTCATGGGAAGCAAGCCAGATGAAAAGATGATTAGATATGAACGTTTCGGGAGTGTGCTCCTCTCCCATCATCAGGATATTTATTAAATGTTATAACCACAAATGTATCACTGGACATAACACAAATATAAACAAAGACAAAACAATATCAAAATTCGTATTACTGAACAAAAGACTGTTCTCAGTAAATTAAATGCCAGGTCAGGAGATGGCGTTAGTATAGAAAATTGTGTTGAAGAAACGTAACTACTTAACTTGATTATCAAGCTGTATTGATATGTGCTTCTTATTTTGACGGATTTCCATTTAAAGGCCGGTTTCTAAGAGGAACTGAACTGAAATCCAGCATCACGATTAAGCGTTGTAGCAAATAGGATGTGTAGCGTAGGGTAGAGCAATGACGTACTCTCGGGGTGTGCGTGGATATGTATGTGAGTTAAGGATAGTTTTAATGACACTGGAATGCCCGTTTCAAACTGGTTTAACGACTGCTTCTTTTTATCGTCACATCAAACTCGAAGTTGCCGACTAAAGGGCTACCGATATATCACTGTTTAGTGTTACCCTATGTAGACTGTTTAGTACGCGATGACACTTAATTCGTTATTCACGTATGAACCAACAGATATGTTTAATCATCGCTTCTGGTCTGCCTTCGCCCAAGACAGAAGCAGAGGACCATCTTAATCGGCCGCCAGCCACGGACTGCCTCTCCCACACAGTTGCGTGTGTGTGTCACTTTCACCTCTCGAAGCCCTCTTCATTCACCCAAAACTCCTTTGTGACTATTTTGTCCATTGTGATTATTAGTCTCGGTTATGCCATTATTAAGGGTCCGGACAATTCTTTTCAAACGAAGTCAAGTGTTACCCATTTAGAATTCTGTTTCTCCCGTGTCTTTTGTTACACGACTCAACCACCTGTCCCTGCACGTGTTGTTACAAAGCTACACTATCCCTTTGAAGTCCATTACTATTCTTCACTCATTGCACCCCTTAATTTCGGTATCAGCTTGCTCCTCTCGGAGGAAATGGCCAAAGCCTCCTTAATTCTCCACTCCCAGTAACTGTTGCAATTTCTCAAGGATACTTTGGCCATTTCCGCGAGAGGAGCACGCTTAATCGTGATGCTGGATTTCAGTTTAGCTCCTCTTGGAAACCGGCCTTAAAATGGAAATCCGTAGACTTAAGAAGCACATATCAATACAGATTGATAACCAAGTTAAGTAGTTACGGTCTTTGACCCAATTAATTTTCTTTACTCACGCCATCTCCTGACCTGGCATTTAATTTACTGAAAACAGTCTTTTGTTCAGTAATGCGAATTTTGATAGTGTTTTGTCTTTGTTTATATTTGTGTTATATCCAGTGATTCATTTGTGGTTATAACATTTTATAAGTATCCTGAAGATGGCAGAGATACACACTCCCGAAAGGTCGATTTCTAAACGTCTTTTCACCTGGCTTGCTTCCCGAAAACAACTTGTCGCCAGGAAAGCTTCAGGTCTTTTTGGATCCCTTAATGTTAAGCAAATAGAGATATATCTAGCATAGCACTCCTTGCATTATGCTGCAGATATGGGTATGTTGAGAGAATCTTAGATTGGAGATCTATTCGTCGCTCAATCTCGCAAAATATTGTGTTAACGAATATCCACTGGCAAGGGCTCAGAAATGTTAAGTGATATCCGCAGTGCCAGCAACTTCGATCGATCAAGCCGAAATAGCTCAGTTGGGAGAGCGTTAGACTGAAGATCTAAAGGTCCCTGGTTCGATCCCGGGTTTCGGCAATGTATTTTGTTCAGAAATATCTAGTCTGAGTGTTATTTAGTGTCCTACACGTAATTCGCAGAACAGCACAGAGCAGCTAGCCTTACCAAAATACCTGAGGTGGCAGTAGGAGTAAATCTGTCAGGTTTTCTTATAGAGTTTAGCAATTCTCTTTTTCATGTATAATTATTCTGTGTATTATTGCCCTTGTTATATTACCGTGCTATGTATCGGAAGAACAATAAAGTAAATAGGTATTTGGAAAATGGCATTTCTCAAACCTGAATGAAAGTATTTACGAAAATTAGTAACAAAATAATCTCTGGGCTTGAATGAGTTATGTGCATATTTATACTGTTTATGAAATACACATTAAGAGTGGAAAATAGGAGATACAACACTGGAGCAGTGGCTAGAGAGAATCAGTGATCGAGGAATGCCACCTTTCTTCCTGCTGCTCAACTTTCACTTAATACGGTATATGGGTGTTGAAGCCTAACCAAATGAGCTCTCAGATGTCATATCCTAACTTCTCTGTTTCATATAACCTTGCCCCGATGACATGCATCACTCCGCGTGCAACTACCTTCCCCCTCATCCTAATTGGCCAATGCTTTCGGACCATGGGCCATAGGCGGATCCTTCCCGTCACATTTAAACCTGCAGTAAACGTCATAATAATTGCCAGGAAGATAGATAAGATCATTCAAATAAGAATATGAAGGCATGCAAAAATAATGAAGTTTATAATAAAACTGAGCAAGTTGAAATTGAATGAATGAGCAATAAAACTGAAAGACGTTTATAATGAAATGCCTTCGGCCTTTTCCACTGGGATTTTTTAAAACCAGCACACATACCTTCCAAAAATGCTTTTCTTTCAGTCTTAAAGTCCAGTCACGCCATACTTGTGTGTCCTTCATTCAGCTAAGTCTCGTGAAGGTAGTATATTTTGCGATTTGTATCTTGGTACAATCTGATTGTCCTTAAATAACGTCTTCACCACACAGCAATATCTCCCCTGGAGTGATAAGTTCTCCTGTTGTCTCAATTTCATGTCGCAATGTTCCTACGCATCTAACACACCTGTAAGTTCAGAGCACAGATGTTCGACTTATCTCACTGACAAAGTCGGATTCTTCTCTGTGAATGCATTAAACACATGCGACACAATTCTCTTTTCGCCGCTTTGTAAAGGATTTCCCTTGCGATGCTTCCGCGAAAAATTGGCGGTAGACTCTGCCATTACAGATATAATAAGTACAGGCGAAATAAACGATCAATAAAATAATTTAGCTCTCGCACTCGGCACAACAGACCTTCGAGTGGCGATATACTACTAATCCAGTTCTAAACAAGGTCAGTGATAAAAGTCGTATAAACAAATATGTCACCACTACCGCTAAATCACGTGCTATCGTGTCATGTGCTTGAGAGCAGAGGGACCTCCTCTTTACTTCGTGTAAGAATTAACATGCATTTCAGATAAATCAACTCTGTTCCGTAATATATTTAATTAAAACACTTACGAAAATATAAATTTGACAATTCTCTTCCAACATATAAAGATATATCACCATGTTAAATAACGAACTAATTTGTACCGCACCACGGTCTGCAGCACAACAGAAGCCAATGGGAGGTGGTAAGGTCACGTGACCGTTAAGAGATACGGGGCTAGCTTATGTGAAACAAGGATTAGATGGATGTTTAAGTGTTTCAAGGGATGATATGTTCGGGTTTGAAAAGTTGCAAAAGCTGTACAATTTGGTAAAGTGTGAAAACATTTTAGAATACCGAGAAACGCAGCGCACATGTGACCGTGTGGCCTAATGGATGAGGTGTCGGACTTCGGATCCGAAATTTGCAGGTTCGAATCCTGTCACGGTCGATAATATATTTTCACTCTGGAATTTCGCTTACTACAGTATGAGAATTAAGGGGGGAAGATTGAAATTGTTTTGGTATGCGTTTCGTTTAGTGAAATTATGTTTTGTCTAAGAGTTTTCATAGGTTTGCTTTACACAGATTAGAATAATGAATGTAAGCTTGCGAAAGGGCTTTGAAGGAGAAAAAGACAAATTTAGCCTTTCTTAACATCCTGAACTTTGATTTAGTGTTTCATCCCTTATTTGTGAGGATTATTACAATATAAATGTCTCTAATTCTTGGCCAGCTATCTCGTGCATTTCAAAAGTATATCTCTGCAAGTGCGATTATTACAGGTTCTTTATTCAAGGCCAAATGTGCGGAATGGCCCAAATGTGACGTCAAACTTGAATGCTGACTGTGGTTCACTTGACTTAAAATCCGAATTATATGATAATGTCTTTTCAGAAGTTGGTGCCTCTCATCAGCTCTTACACTGTATTGCTCAATGATACCATAATAGGTACATTTAAAGGAATAATATTTGGGAATCAAGCATCTACATAAATCGCTTTTCTATCAAATGTGCTTTCTATGGAAATAGTACTGTATTTACTCGAAATTAAGACCCCCTTTTTGATGAAATTGTAGTCGAACATCGGGAGCAACTTACATGTGGTTTTATCTAATTTTTTGGTCAAAAGACACAAATCCCTTATTCATTTCTACATATCACGTCAGATTTTCTTACAATAGGTACTCCAAAATAAGAAATACAAGAATAAAAAGTACTAAAAATTAAGATAACTTGGATATATAGAGAAAATGTAGTGATATTTTGTAAACAGTCCACGACATGTCTACTCCACTATTTGTTGAGTGAGGGGGCTAAATAAGCACAAGTTTCATCTATGTAAGTGCCAATACCTAGGATCGAGCCGGAGTATCTTGGTTCACATATTGTTGAAGCGCACACGTTCGTGATTTCTATGTTCCAGCAATTAAATGTGACCAAAGAATTCTCAATGAAGGCAATGTATACGTGAAACAACACCTGAAGATGTTATTTCAGGAAAAAAATTGCTTTGCGAACAGTCCTAAATGTCCACTTTAAATGACGGCGTCTGTCTGCTGCATGTTTGTCATCTCTTTTCATATGCCAACCGTAATCGGTCATCAATGGTACGTCGGTCAGTGTGAGTTACCTGGATTAGGCTTTTTCCGGGGTTTCCCTTATCCTAAAAGACGAATGTCGGGTAATTCTAAGCTGCATGGACCCTGGGCCCATTTGAGCATCATTTCACCAGTTTAATTCATCATCTGCTATGACTTAAAAGTTTAAAGTACGTAAATTACAAAATAAATAAATACATAAGTAAACAAATAAATAAATAAAAAATAAAAAAAATCAATGGTACGTTCCACCTCCCCGGGTATATTCTTTCCGCCTCCTTGATATCTTGAAGAAACCTCTCTCACATCTCTTAACTAACAGCCGCAAGGTTTTAGGGAAGGTGATCGAGATGAGAATGAAGGAAGTGCAGTTTCAGGCTCATTCTACACCCCAACTCCTTCATATGATCCAACATCTTAAGAAGCTTGATCATCAAATTAAGTAGTTACGTTTTTCTGACCTAAATAGTTTCCTACATTCACGCCATCTCCTCACCTGACATTTAAATTACTACAGATAGTCTTTTTTCAGTGACGCGAGTATGGGTACTGTTTTGTCTATGTTGATTTTTGGGTTATATCTATGGCGTAGGGACGTGGCGACCCCATCGCCCAACCTTACTGTTGCAAGTAGCCAACCCAGTGCCTAAGAGGATATCTGGGCCACCCGAGCTCCCGAGGGGAAATAAATATTTGGAGTACAGTTGCTGGTCAAAGGGCCCCTTACACAGGGTTAAGTCTGAAGACCTCAACGGGATTTTCGGCGGAGAAGAAGTTCTTCAGTACGGCAAAGTCGCGGAAGAGGCATCCCTCCAATATGGGGATAATACATTAGAAAAGGACAGATGAGGTTCGAAGTCCAGTAAGACCTCACCTAGGAGAGCACAACTCCGATATAAAACCGGGCCCTCCAGGATGGGGGTTTAGCATTGGGCTGGTAACCCAATCTAGTAAAAAAGGAACTTACAATTCTCATAAAAAAGCCGGACTGAAAATATGTTGACGACCCAAGCCAAGAAAAATTTGGATAGCGATGGAAAATTGTGAAATACCAGAACATTTAATAGGGACTGTGCAAGGTATGTATAAAAACACTACAATAACAATAATAAAGAATGGAAGGAAAACAGAAGCATTGGACATAAATAAAGGAGTGCGACAAGGATGCCCTCTATCGCCTATACCCTTTAATATCTATACTGATAATATGGTACAAGAATGGCAGCAAAGTATAAAACAAAATGCACTGAATGGAAACATAATTTTAAATACAGTATTATTTGCTGATGATCAAGTGATAACTTCCCACTCAGAAGATGACATGCAAAGAGCAGTATATAGTTTAAACAACATAGCGGAAACATATAACCTTTCAATCTCAGAACACAAAATTAAAGTAATGGTTTTTAGAGAAAAGAACAACATAAGAGCAAAAGTAGTTATAAACAATAAAATAATAGAACAGGTTAACAGTTTTAACTATCTAGGCTACACAATAGCAGTAGCAAATAACAACAAGGATATGGAGGTGAAATTAAACAGAATCAACCAAATGTGTGGGACTATAATAAGAACGCTGAACAGGAAAACACGAAAGGCAACACAGATGAAATTTTGTAAGATAATGACAGTCCCAACGTTAACATACAGTTCCGAAATATGGACACTGATAAAGAACCAACGTAAACAGCTAGAATCGGCAGAGATGAGATTTTTGAGAAGCGTGGCGGGTTATAAAAGAATCGACCACGTAAGAAACGAAAAATTTAAAAGAAGAGCTTGGGATTTTTAATTTAAACAGTAAAATAATAAAGAACAACAATGAATGGAAAAATCATATTTTAAGAATGGACGCGGAACGACTTCCAGGAAGAGTTTTAGATTATATGCTGAAGGGAAAGAGAGATGTGGGACGCCCAGCTCTACGCTGGAAGGATCAGTAGGCTCATGAAGAGAACGGAACGGATCACAGGACCCAATCCTTGAAGATGACGATGATTAGTGATTATAACACTTCTTAAACATCGTGATGATAGGAGCGATGTAAGCTTCCGAAACCTCGATTTCTAATCACGTTTTCACCTGGTTTGTTTCCTGAGAAAATCTTGAATATATTCGTCGCCAGGAGAGCGTCAGGTCTTATGATCCAACATGGATTTCACTACTGTTTCGTACCGTTTACTTTTTACATTTGCTTGGAACTTCGTCATAACGTCTCTCATTAAAATCCATTGAGGAAATTCCGCGGCATTTATCGTCTGTTCAAATTTTTGGTCTTTCAGCAGCTTTCTAATTTGTGGCACTTCAAAAATGCCTTCCTTGACCTTTGCATCTGAAACTTACTTGAAGTATGATGAAAACAGAGGTTGCATTTGTCCAAGCCTTGACAAGCTGCTTAATGATTCCCAGTTTGATGTGTAGCAGTGGCAGAATAACTTTTTGTGGGTCAACTAAGGCAGCATTTGTAACTTCTTTTACCTCCGGGGTCAACACTTGTCTCTTGTTCCAGGTAGATTGGCTTATTCAGACATATCCTTTTAATTCCTAACAGATTAGGCATTTTCACAGCATAACAAAATAAAAACAACAGTTCAGACATTCACCATACTCACGACTTAGCTGATTGTCCTGGATTAGGCAGCACTAAACATTTTGCCACTACCACGACTGCAGTTCAACAGTGCATTTCATCGGTAACAGCTCTAAAGTAGACTGATATCGGAAAGTTCCACGGAGCACGGAGCCGCAGTGACGCATTTTAGACAGTAAACCACGATTAGCATGAAAACTAGACGTAATTCAGGAAATTCAGTGACATTTCTGAAATCAGGAGATTTGTTTAGTCATAATCACTTATCAGATGCTTTGCTGCAAAAATCATGTTGTGTATTGTAAGTTTTAACCGGTATTTTCTTGTTCTTCACGGTGGTTAAACACCCTTGATATGTACTACTTACATCGAATACATTACGATCTTCGCTCTAAAGATATATCTCAATGCAGCACATGCGGTGTCTATAAACTTTCAAGACAGCACACCATTGCGCAGTTAAGGAAAACATGGGGTGGATTTGTATACATCCATACCTAAAAATTTCCGAAGCCGCATCTTTATGCAAGCAAATTAACGGTCATGTTTGGTACCACTTATAAATGAAGACAAGTGTTTAGCATATTGATAATAATGAACAAAACTCTGCTACCCAGCAGCGTTTCGGATGAACATTTTCTATGTGTAAGACATTTAAGTTAATCTAGTTTTCAGTCCAGCAATGTAACAGTAATATCTAAAAAGAAACCAGCAGTATACCAGTCGTGTAAATTAGTGAAGTGTTACTACGCTTCTGCCTAACACTGTAAACTGTATACAATTTCAATGTACTTTAAGATAAATTGTGAGGTTTATTTTTAAGAATGGAGCATCGAAATTGTTTAAATGTCTTCAACAGCATAACAACTACAGTAAGAAAATACAAAACAAAAGTAATAAAACACATTAATTCTGTAAAACTGCTATTGCCAGCTCAAGATTTGGCTTAGGTCAGTAATGTGGTTAGACGGCGGTTTCACACTATGACATATGAGATGTCTAGCAAAGTCGCTATGTTTATAACTAATATTCTCTAATGCTATTAATCCTCTTTCAACTTTTCTTGCCAACTCTTCAGTTCAAGGGATGAATTTGATTAGGTCGCATAAGACGTTTAATCCAAAACCCGAATTAGGGCCCCTGTGGCAAACGTCATCTTTTCCTTCGGGAAGAACCCATTTGTCCAACGGGGGGGGGGGGGGATCTATTTTCTCTATTGGTGCACATATGCACAACACACATACACAACACATATACATCCATGCCTAAGGCGGGACTCGAACCCGCGACCCACTGCGCGACGGAACGCTAGAGACACACTCTCTAACGAACATGGCTACGAGGGCCGGCCGTCACCTGTTTGTTTATGTGCCAGGTAGAAGGCAAACGGAAGGTGTGATTATGGGGGAAAGCGTTTCACACTGGTGCTCATCTTACCGAATCTGCCTTATCTTTAAGCTTATCACTCCGGCCAGACAATGGCTGCCTGAGGTAGAGGGAAGAGAACTGGCCAACTAACAAAATATACTTTATATTAGCCTTCTCGATATGTTTCAATATGTCTTTCATTGAGCGAGATAGCTTCACGCGATAACGTGTGAGGCTTGATTTCAAGGGGCCCAGGGTACTATTTTCGGTGACTTCCCGGTCTAAGCATAGGTTACTAATTAAGTTAATTGATGGAAATTAATCATTTCTTCACACTAGCCACAATGCTAAGGTTTTTGATAGATAGTCAACAGGAAATGTTCAATACAATGGCCAGGATTTGAACCACGGCTCTACTGGTTTCCGTACAGTCGGATATAAATAATGCGACTGGACGGAAACCATGAGATCCGATGTTCAAATCCCGGCCATGGCATTGTGCTTTTCATGTTGACTCTATTATAGGTTGCTAATGTTTTCTTCTGGTTGTTTGTCAAATAAAAAGGTGTTTCCTCTTCTTGTCTTACTTTCCTGTGCGTAATTTCTTGTACAAAACATAGTTTTATCATTATCATCAATTGCTTTAGGGTTGAAGGATTAGAGCGTGTGGCGGCTGGTATTGATGATGTGTTCTGTGAAGGTTTCTTTTTTCGCCAGTCACGCTGCTGAGCGACTCGCTCTTTGAAAGCGACTTCCCTCAAGGAAACCTCGGAGAGAGCTCGGATCTTGAGGGCCATTTTGCACCGCGTTAGTTGCGCTTGATCTGGAAACTTTAGACACCCCGTCCACGCTTGAGTGATTATCTCCCTTATCCTTCACTTCCAGGAGCGACCGTTGGAACACAAAGGACCACATTGTCTTACTGTTGTGGGTGCTCTGAACTGGATGTGGGGAACCCTAAAAGTACATGTAAAACTCTTGAAATATATATATAGCTATATCTATACATACACCATCAAAGTTTTACAGAATGTGATAGATAAACTTTCAGGGGCTACATAAGTGTTAGAGGTGAATTTTTATTTAGGACATAATTTTATGGTCTTTGTGTTCATGGTTGTTTTTAATAGATCAAAATAAACCAGCAAGTGAGACCAAAATCCCTGAGCTACTATTCCTTGCAGGTAATCGTGAAAACTAAAATGACGAAAGCTGACCCCACGTGATAAGGTTGCAGCGCTCATAGTTACATTCACATAGTTGATCAACAATGCTGGCACTTTCTCCTAGCCTGAACGTGTATTTGATTAGCCTATAAGGCCAGAGAGGTAAAAGGTTCAAAAGTGCGACACTAAGAAAGAAAAAGGCAACTTAGTTGTCCCGCATCAGAGGATGAATTGGGACAAAAGGTCATTCCACTTAATTAGTTGGGAGGATCAAGTCATTACAGGACAAGTTTTTCCCTATTTCTATTTATGTATCTTGAGACACGTGCGTAATAAATGTCCAAAGTTTACCAATGATGTTAAACTTAATGAGGGAAATTGCTTTTAAGGAGAAATGTACGCTACAAGCTTTGTTTATAGATGCAAGAGATTGATAATGGGGAAAGATAGAAGGAATTAAAGTCATTTTTCGTTTACCTCTGGACGGAGGAAAATAAAGGAGAATTAAAGAGAAAGAAATTCGTTGCTCATTAATGAAAAGTGATTAGCAATTGCTAATAGGTAAAACTTCTCTTCTTTGACCCTTCCATTTTAAACTTACGAGAAGGAATAATAGGTATGCAAAGGAAATTGATTTCACTCTCACTCTTCTAAGATAGGGCAAATGCAAACAATAAAGAAAAAGGGTAAAAAAAAGAAAAAATTAAAAAGGAGAGGTCATTCTCTTATACACAGCTTAGAAAGGAGAAAATTTTTACACAATAAAGAAGGGAAAATCTAATGTTCAACTATTGCTACTGCAAGTATAGGTTATTTTTGATCCACGAGTAAAAATAAAGAAAACCAAACTTTTGATTTGTATCTCAGTACTATTTAAGTTAAAAGTTCTTGTAGCGCTATATAGAAAAATAAATGACTATTTAATCATATAGTAAACGGGAGTAACAAGCAATTATTTATATTTGAATATTTATAGAAAAGAAAACGATATATACTCATGGTTAATACTTCTATGGTAAACTGATAAGCGTGCATCACGAAAAAAACGAAAGTACTGGAACCTTAATACCGAAATGGTTTCATAGAAATATGGTGAACACAATAAAAATGCACATCAAACTATTTTGACTGCTTTAGTTTTAGACACCGATGTCGAGAAAATGTATCATGCGGAATAGCTCCCTTCCTGTTTAGAAAAACAAATTGTGAATTGCAATGCGCAACTTAACTCTCACCTTTACTAGCATTATTCACATCTGCAGTCGTGGCCGAGTGGTTAAGGCGTCTGACTAGAAATCAGATTCCCTCTGGGAGCGTAGGTTCGAGTCCTACCGACTGCGAAGATTTTGTTGTTATGTTGCACACTTCTGTACTCTTATAGTTTAACTTCTTCTACAGTCAGTGGTTCATTCGATGTTAAATACGAAGCAACATATCCCCAGACTTACGATTTTATAACAGACGTATAACTTTATAGAGGCCATCTTTAAATCGTTATAGATTTCATTGAGTACATTGAAAATACTTTTTAAAAACTGTCTTTTGTCGTTTATAGTTTCATGAAACAAAGTGTGAAGCGCACATATGTTTGTATTTCTATCTCTAGTTTCTACCTCGATACCGTAATCAGGAGAAGAATTACATTCCGCCCAAGAATCCAATACAAAAGTTTCAGTGAAGGTACACGCACCAGTCTAAACAAAAAGCACTTTCAGAAAGAGATGCATATGTGTAAGTATCTGTAAACAGCATAACTCAAAAAAGAAAAGTTGGATAGATACCAAGTTTGCAAATTTAGTTCAGCAGCTTACAAAAAGCAAAACACATTTTCAAGAAAGTACCCCGAACCTAGACTACCTTCTATATGGAAAATGTTATGAGAATTTTGATTTGCCTGAAATTTTTTATATTTTATTTAAAATCATATATTATCAAAACACACATAACTTAGAGTATGAATTTTCTAGGAAATATATTAAATAGTTCTCTATTTTTCTAAATGACTTTTGCATATCTTGGAAATCATTAACGATAGAAAAATCATACCTACTGGCCAAAAAGATGTAAATCTCGTTAAAATACTCCATTTATATATGATACGATTCTTTTAGAGAATAAACAATTTCAGAGATATTTCTTGTCATTTGTCTGAATTTTCGAATCGTGTTTCTTCTCTTAAATGGGAAACCGTTATTTATTTTTAACGAGAAGGGAATTTCAAAGGCATCACATAGCGACCGACCGCTCTCTAAAGATTTGACTATCGGTTAAAGTCTACTGTATTGCCATATCCTCCTTGCATCTGTAAGAAAATTAGAAATAAGATGACGCTTATCTGATTAACAGAGGAATAAGCATTTATAGGAGTACTGAGTGTAAAACATCAGATTTACTCTCCTGATCAGGAAAAGAGGGCAGAATTTCAAATTTATCAAGTAAGAACGAGCTCTTAAAAGATTTGTCTATCGCCCCTTTGTTTCCTTGACTTCATCATTGTAAGTAATACGGGTCACTACACATTAGTGCACTACTGCATCGCATTTGATCATTAAGGTCGCAGTTTGTTTCGTGTTGTTACCATAGAACGACGGGGAGGCTAATGGATAGCCCGTACATTTCGAGTTGAATTTCTGTTTGCCTGTCTATGCTCGCTGTCGAGTCAACGAGTATTTCTTGCCACGTACTAAAGTTTATCATCATATATGTTCTCTAGTGTGTTGCCATCAAACGCCGTGATGATACTTGCGACATTAACCTTCCTATCAGGAGCAAGTTGGAATTCACTGTTCTTGTCTGCATTGCCTCTTCCCGCACTTGTTATCACTACCCCGTGCACTGAGTTCTTCGTCATTTCACCACTAGCATCATAATTATGTAGTAGTGTTAAACAAAATCTGTTTATAAATTATGCTCATTTTTCTTCACCATATTAAATACCAGAAAATATACGAATGACTCATCTGCTACACCAATTCTTCAGGAAGAAGCGTTCCTACTAGCGAAACGGCAGGTCAATGTGTTAATGTTCCAACAATATCTGTTTCGAAATTATTGTGACTTTTGGGATCGTGAAATTTAAAGTCCAATTGCACCACTCAAAAATATTCTTTATTTCCACCGAATTACAATCGGAACACTTGCCGATTACACAGAATGGCGTAATGCAGCCAATTACAATTCACCAGTTCTTCTGTCACAGATCTACTGCACGCAGTTACGTACAATTCTCCGATGCACGTACACAGTCTGTTCCCTCACATGGACGCTCCTCACGACTGCTCGACAAAAACAAAACTTGACTCCTTCTCCGGCCCGGCGCGTCACTTATATAAGACCAACTGACCTATCTAAAAGGTTCCGGGTTAGATGAAATATGCTGGATGTTCGAGGACTCAAGGGGAGGGGAAAGAGACGGAACAGTTGCCTGCGTTCCGTTCAGTTGGCGCTACAAGATACATGGGTAGGCTTGGACGATTGCCTCTCGGCCCTCACTCAGCCGTCAGTTGGCCGTGCCTGGGTGCCAGTGCTCCATCCACAAAGCTGGTCGTCCCGAACAGCACCATTGTAGCGGGCCAGGCGATCCAGGTGTACCTCCAACATCTTTCCTCGGAGCACCTTCTGGATGTGGTAAACCACGTCGTTAATCCTCTTCACCACCCGGTACGGTCCTTGCCATGGCTGCTGAAGCTTCGGGCAGCCTCCCTTGGTCCGGGTAGGGCGGTACAACCAGACCAGGTCACCTTGCTGGAACCTTTGGCTGTTGGCTTGCCTATCGTATCGGGTCTTCATACGGTCGCTCGCCTTCTGGATGTTCTGGCGAGCCATCTCGTGCATGTCGTGGAGATGGTCCACCAGATTCTCCACATACATGGTCGCTGGCTGTTTCGCTTCCGGAGGACTTCCAAAAGCCAGGCCACATGGGAGGCGTAACCCTCGGGCGAACATTAAGCTAGCTGGCGTCATCCCAGTGATGTCGTGTGTAGACGAGCGGTAGGCCAGCAAGAACAGTGGCACATTGACGTCCCAGTCTCGCTGGTGGCTGGCCACGACCTTCCTCAGGTGTTCGTCTATGGTCTTGATGTACCTTTCGACCATGCCATCCGACTGGGGCTGTAGAGGTGTTGTGCGGGTATTGTTTACCCCAAGTCTTGCTAGTGCCTCCTTCATCAAGTTGGACTCAAAATTGGTGCCCTGGTCAACGAAATGAAAACCTTAACTTTAAGTTTAACCTGGTAACATTCTAGGTACACCTTCCAATACACCTACTTTGTTACGACTTATCTCGTACAGTTCTAATGGTACCCCAAATCGGCAGGACACTTGCTCCACAAGGCAGTCTATGATTTTCCTTGCCACTTTGTTCGGGATGGCATACACCTCCGGCCACTTGGTGAAGTAGTCCACGACCATTATTAGGTACTTGTGCCTCGGTCGGAAACTGGGAACGGTCCAGCAATGTCAACGGCGACCCGTTCGAATGGTGCTCCGACGTTGTACTGCTGCATGCGACCCCGGCTCCTAGTCTGGGGGCCGCGACTCGCCGCGCACACGTGACACTGACGGCACCATCTCTCAGCATCTGCTCGGAGTCTCAGCCAGTAGTAGCGCTGCCGTAGTTTGTCAATCGTTCGGTTCGCTCCCAGGTGTACTCCTGAAGTACCGACGTGCACTTCCTCCAAGACTTCCGGGACCTTATTCCGGGGAAGTACCAACTGTTCTCTATGAGTCTTCCCATCGGGTGACTCCCATATGCGGAACAGCACGCCCTCTCTGGTTTTTCAACGAGTCCCATTGGGCCCAGTACGACTTGTAGGTGGCGCTCCTCGGTGCGATGTCCACTCAGGTTGGTCTCGTCCCTGGTCTCGTCCCTGCCTCCACTTCCCTCAAAAGTGGCCCCAAGTCTGCGTCCGCCAGCTGCTCCCTCCTCAGGCCAGCGTTATCCCAGCCATCCGCAGGTACTGCCGTGACTACTCGGACTGCTGCGGCACGCTCTTTCTCTTCCATTCTTGTGCACTGGCCGCACTCTTCTGGACAGGGTCTTCGGGACATGGCATCAGCGTTACCGTGGCTCTTCCCTCTACGATTTTCCGAGGTGAAGTCGTACTCCTGCAGCCTCTGGACCCAACGTGCTGTCTGGCCTTCCATGTTCCTAAAGCTCAATAGCCAGTTTAGGGCGGAATGGTCAGGTGGAATGGCTGACCGTTAGGTACTTGTGGAACTGCTCCAAGGTCATTACTATGTCCAGTAACTCTCGTCGGGTGACGCAGTAGTTCTTCTCCGCCTTGGATAGCGTCTTGGCCGTCCTAGATCTGTGATAGGACGCCTCCAATGCAATGGTCGCTGGCATCGATGTCCACAATGAAGGCACCACCTGGTTGTAGAAATATCAAAATTGGAGCACTGCACAGGGTCTTCTTCAGGTGCTGTAAAGCGTCTTCGACGTCCTCCGTCCACACATAAGGCCGGTGTTCCTCTGTCAGGCGGGTGAGGGGTTTTGCGATGTTGGAGAACCCCTTTATGAAGCTGCGGTAATAACTGCACAGCCCCAGGAAACTGCGCAACCCTTTGTTATCCTTTGGGCGAGGCTAATCTCTCACAGCCTGTGTCTTCTCCGGGTCTGTGGCCACTCCGGTTGCTGAGAATATGTGGTCCAAGTAGTTCACTTCCTTGCGGAAGAGCTGGCACTTCTTCGCGTTCAGATTCAAGATGGTTGCCTGCAGTCTCTGTAGCACCTTACTCAGATACTCGAGGTGATCTTCAAAAGTCTTCCCGACGATGATGATGTCCAGGTATAGCAGGCAAGCGTCGTAAGTCAGCCCTCTCATCATTGACTCCATGAGGCGTTGGAAGGTAGCTGGTGCGTTGCAGAGGCCAAAGGGCATAACCGTGAACTGACAGAGCCCTTGGCCTGCCGAGAATGCGGTCTTCCCCTTTTTCTTGGGTCTAGAGCTACCTGCCAGTAGCCCAACTTCAGGTCCAGGGTCGAGAACCACTGTGCACCAGCTATCATGCCCAGGGTGTCGTCAATCCGGGGTAAGGGTGACCTTCCGGGTGACAGCGTTCAACTTTCTGTAGTCTACGCAGAAGCGCAGCTCACCGTTCATCTTCGTCACCAAGACCACAGGGGAACACCAAGGGCTGTCGGACTCTTCATTTACTCCCCTGGATCACATGTCCTCCAACATGTCTCGTACCGCCCCTTGCTTTCCCAGTGGAACGTGTCTAGGTGGTTGTTGAATAGGCCGGGCTTCGACGGTGTCATTGCGGTGAAGCACTTTGTCCGTGCGGCCGTAGTCACTATCACCTTAGCTGAAGACGCGCTGGTATCGTCATAGCAGCTGCTGAACTTTCTCCAGTTCCTCTGCGGTCAAGTGGTCGGCCGCCCTCTCCAGTAGGCCTTCTATCCGGGGCCCCAGATGTTGCGTCGGCAGCGGCTCCTGTGTCTTGTCGATTGCTGTTACGCTCACCACGAGCTCGCACGTTCCCAACTGCGTCCCGGCCTGGACGTCGTGATCGGTGTCCGTTGGATTTAGCAGTCTCACTGGCACCTCCTCTCGGCACGGCAGCAATGCGCTGGCTACACATAGGCCGTGTAGAGGCGTCTTCTGGTCCAGCATCATGTTCCTGGTTCTCTGGCCTTCCAGTCGCGCCGTCACCACCACCTCGCTCCTCGCGGGGACAACCATGTCTTCGTTCAAGATGACCCTGCAGATTCCAAAGTGTTCTGTGGGTTGACGAAGTATAACCTCATCTACGTTGAGCCGCAGGAAGTTTCTGACGACGTCTACCGCCGCCCCGTGTCTACTGAGGGCATACAGTCCCAGAATCAACTCCTCAGCCACATTTGCGACGAACACCCACAGACCAACGGCATTGCGTCCCAAGGTATGCTCCAGCAGGGCCTCCTTCTCCACAGGCAAGTTGTCGCCCAATGCAGTGACAAGGTGGTATGGTCTGCTCGGCTTCCTTGTCGGCAAACCCTTCGCCACGTCAGGTCTGATGATGGTCACGGGTGCCCCGGTGTCCACCAGCACGCGGCGTGACTTCCCTCTCACCCAACCGTCCGCGATGAGTCTGTCATCCATACGCCGGCTGACGGCGCGCAGTGTCACTCGCGGGGATGGTGGTGATGGCGCCGATGTGCCACTCTCCACGACGGCCCTTACTCGTTTTCCGGCTGATCTTCCTGGCGTAGGCAGTCTCTCTCCAGGTGTCCGGGCTGTCCACAACCCCAATACAGGCCACTAGGTCTTCGTCGGCGTCCCTCGGCTGGTTTTCTGTCTCCGGTGTAGCGACACTCCTCGTCCTCGACGTAGGGACAGCTGTTACCTTGGCCGCCTCCATCCTTAATGCTGCTGTTAGTGACTCGTGAATGGTTTTATAATCGCCGAGCATTAGGCGCTGACGAATCTCAGTGTCTCGTACCCCGTCAGCGAATGTGTAGGCAGCTTCCCGGGATACGAACTCTGGTGGGAGGTCGACTAGGGCCTTGCTAGCCAGTTGTTCAAACTTCCAGGGCTAACTCCTGCAGCGTCTCCCCTGGCTGCTGTGACCTTGCCTTTAGCTGGCTGCGGTACGCTGCGGCTAAGCGGTGGTTTCCAAAACGATTCTCCAGGGCGTCCCAAATGTCCTTGGGCGCCAACGTTGTCTGTACCGCGTTCAGGACTTCCACGGCCCTTCCCTGGAAGCTGGCTATTAACTGTGTGGTCTCCTCCGTTGACCATTTGTTGTGTTTGGTCACTGCGTCGAATTGCCGGCGGAAGACCTCAAACGTTGACGCGCCGTCATATTTCGGAGGTTTGACGCGCGCCGATGTTGTGTCGTGTCCCGGCACGTCGGCCTTCAAATCCTTTAATCTCCTGCCAACGACGTCCTCCACCATGGCGTTCAGGGACTTGACGCTGCTGTCGGCCTTTCCTTCCAGGTTGTTAACGATGTTAGCAAGGTCTTCGACGTCTTCCACCATGGCATTGAGGAGTTTGACGTTACTGTCGTCCTTTTCCTCTAGGTCATTGAAGTGGTTCGCCAGGTCCTCGACGCGCTCGTCCACTTGGCGCATCCGCTTGCCCAGCTCCGTCACGTCATCCCTCACGCCGGTCAGCTGCTCTTCGAACTTTACGGCGAGGGCCTCGTTTTTCGCCTTCATCTCCGTGGTCAATTCGGTCATTTTGGCGGTCAGGCTGTTGTTTGCCGCTTCCGTCTTCGCTGTTAATTCGGCCTTCATTTCTTCTCGGTGATGTTGTCGTTGACCGCCTTCATTTGTTTCAACTCTGCGGCCAGGTTGTT
>CM060947.1:58871734-58894234 GCA_030765055.1 Mantis religiosa | reverse complement strand
AGTAAGTAAGTAAGTAAGTAAGTAAGTAAGTAAGTAAGTAAGTAAGTAAGTAAGTAAGTAAGTAAGTAAGTAAGTAAGTAAGTAAGTAAGTAAGTAAGTAAGTAAGTAAGTAAGTAAGTAAGTAAGTAAGTAAGTAAGTAAGTAAGTAAGTAAGTAAGTAAGTAAGTAAGTAAGTAAGTAAGTAAGTAAGTAAGTAAGTAAGTAAGTAAGTAAGTAAGTAAGTAAGTAAGTAAGTAAGTAAGTAAGTAAGTAAGTAAGTAAGTAAGTAAGTAAGTAAGTAAGTAAGTAAGTAAGTAAGTAAGTAAGTAAGTAAGTAAGTAAGTAAGTAAGTAAGTAAGTAAGTAAGTAAGTAAGTAAGTAAGTAAATAAATAAATAAATAAATAAATAAATAAATAAATAAATAAATAAATAAATAAATAAATAAATAAATAAATAAATAAATAAATAAATAAATAAATAAATAAATAAATAAATAAGTAAATAAATAAATAATATATAAATAAATAAATAAATTAAAATGTGCAATACCATACTCTAATACCTAATTTCCTAAGCCAGGGTATAAATATTCCAAGCCTTTAAATTCATTTAAAATGTATAATTTTTTTTACAAAATATAAAAAAAAAATAAAAGCAATAAAATAAATATAGAATAATACCGCTACCTTAAAACATAACTTACTTTCACCCACTTTATGAATTCCTTTCCATGTTTTAAATTATATAATTACATATATTCATTTACAAACATTATTAACAAAATAAAAATACCCCAAAATAATTTATTACTAGTATCCAATTAACAATTAACCGGATAACCGGGTATTTAAAAACCAAAATCTACCTATCTAAAACCGCCGGAGTCCGATATCAGCTTATGAACTGGTAACCGGCACAACTTGTAAATTTCTCCTATTTTAACTAATGGTTCAGGATATATTAATTTTACATTAGCATTCTTACACAAAAATACTCCAAATATTAAATAACACATTATACAGTTGAAGTCAAGGTTTTTACATAATGGATACCTCCATACAACTAAAAATTCGTTCTAAGCAGTTACAAATACTAAAAAACTTGAAAAATTCATCTTCAAATAATCCTTATCTTACTAGTTATATATTAGAATATGTACCCATATTGGTAAATATTAAATCTCAAAACCGAAAATGTAGCGAAAAGATAAAATTTTAAAAACTAAAAACCACATTTACGTTAAAAACATTGAAAACTCATCAACCCCTAACCATAACAGATATCAGAAAACATGCGAATAATATCGGTGAACTCGATAAAGGCGGGAGAACTCTATAGAGTTCTTTGGACTGAGGGCCCAAGCGATTTGTTTGTGAAATCGATCTCCATTAGAAAGAAGTATTAACACCAATTTCTTAAGATAAGTGGAGCCTTAGTGACAAATTTGTGTAACTCTTAACATAATTTCATCCACTTATCCTAAAACGGGCATAGTCAAGGCAAACTAACACCACTACATGTGCCAAACAAACGTATAGCTGTATAAAACGATTTGCATCGGCCGGGAATCGAACCCGGGCCGCCCGCGTGGCAGGCGAGCATTCTACCACTGAACCACCGATGCATATGTGAAATAGGTGCTCTTCCCACTTTTATAAATCACCTTGTAAATAGTTATACCTGGTATTACTTTTGTGCAACGTATTTTCAAGAAGTATTTAAAAGGTTTTGTGTGCAGCTATTTCTGCGAACTCCCATAATTCATATTTGTAAAAGCCCTAATTACTTCTTCTGGAATAGAACTCATAATTTCTATCCATTTTCCATGGAAAGCACGTATCATACATAAGCGGTTTTTGTAGATGTTTGATGTTTCATTCTTTTAAATTTGTGTTTTGCGATCTCCTTCAGCAATACAGGAAAAGAGTTTGTCAGAGAGATTGACCTCTGAAAGGACATAAATTACATAACTCGGAAGTTTAGTCAAGTGTATCATATTCAGCATTCAAGCTCAATCTCACACCATTAAGGATAATGGGCCATTACCATTCTTTATCATAAGCGCATTTGTCTGATTCGCTGATATTCATCAGAACGACGTTCCCTTTGAATAAACAACTTTCAATAACCGCACTAGAATGTTGTCCGCGTGAAACGCAGAAGGAATGTAATCAGGAATTGGAGTAATCTTAGAATATTGTGACTGCGAGAGTTACATAGATCCGGAAATCTGATTTGCAGAAATTTATAACAACTATTGCTGCAGTAAAATGACGTTAAATTGACAATCAGCTGTTTCGAGGCTGACTCGGTGTTTTGCTGCAGGAAAACAAATGAAAGAAACCACTGCGGTGCACTTCAAACATCGACTGTCGCAATAACAACAAACAACTGCCGCTCTAATACCTTGCGAGGTATTTGCACCTCCCCAGCCAATGTTTCTAGAAAGCTGCAGACTTTCCGAGAACTTTCCCGGCCGCAACACTGGGCAGAACGTTCCGGAGCCTCTCTCTGTCCCCTTTCCTCTCCCGCCCACGGACCCGGCTGCGGCCCGTGGCAGCAGCAGTACAATACCACACAGTGACCATATATACTTGAATAATCTCCATATTCAGAGATAAAAAAACAAATAAAATATTCATGATGTTAACAAATTCTAAATTTCTACTCTTGTTTTTCAAAGAGCTTTCGCGGGAGCTTAGTAATTAATTAGCTCACATCCAGTAGGTATTCTAATCGTAAATAGGAAACTTAATAACACTCATAGTTAGCCAAAAAGTAAATTCAGTAACCGATGCGTACACAGAAAAAAAAATTCCCTGTTTTGTCCCGAATAACCAAACTGCACAAGCGAAATTGGAGAGAAAATACTTTTCATTGACCGTGACAGCTCTCAAACCGACAATCTTCGGATACGAAGTTCACCGCCTTATCCATTAGGCAACACGGTCACTGGGTTTACGCTTTTCAACGTTTTATATGTTGTCACATAAAACAAAATTGTATAGGTTTTTCAGCTTTTCTTATTATAACACATCCTCCCTCAAACCACTTTAACACAAGGGCTGTTCTGCGAACCCGTTCATTTACATCTTAAGAGGGCTGTTCAATAAAGAATGATCATAATTTTTTGCGGTCATAATTTTTCGTAATAAAATTCAATCTTCTTATGTTCTGTTAGCTTAATGTGAACCAAACACTCCCACCTATGAGAACCAGGCAAGTTCAGACATGTTCAGTATCGCCTACCGCTGCAATGGAGGTAATATGCGAGGAACAATATGCTGCTTTGAAATTCTGCTTTCGTCTCAACATATCTTCAGTTGAGGCCTATACAATGTTACAGGAGGCCAATAGAGAGTCTGTTCTTCCCTACAGCACAGCTCGAAGGTGGTTTAAAATGTTTAAAGAGGGGAGACAATCAATTTAAAAGGAAGGTGCACCCGGTGCTCCAGTTACTGCTCTTACGAAAGAAAACATCAACACTGCTACTGCCATTGGGAGAGAGGATCTACGAATTACTTTAAGTTCACTTTTTGAAATACTGAACATTTCATTGGGTACCACCCACACGTTGGTGACAGAAACATTACATATGAGACGTGTTTTTGTGCGATGGGTTCCAAAACTGTGACTGCCGAACAGAAGGACATTTGCATACAGTTAAAGTATACTCCTCAACAGGAGAGAAAGTCTCCGAGGAGCGAGACGCAGGGGGGTGGCCGAAGGTCCCCACACCCTCCCTGGACAGGTTTATGACACCCCATGTCAGTTCAGTTACAGACCATTCAGAAACATTCTGACGGCTTCTACTTTTGTGAATGAATCTTCTCGGCTTTAATATACAGAGTGAATAGGGCGCATGTTTTTTTAACGGTCTGCTCCTTGTATAGCAAGCGTTCTCTGCTACTGTCCTTGTCCCACAGCACATTCCTTACAGGGATTTCCTTTGCGTTGCTATACTATAGATGGTAGAGAAAAAGATCCGGAGTTTCTTTCAAACATAATCGCTACTGATGAAACTTGGCTACATCATTTTGATCCTGAGAGCAAACAGCAAAGCTCAGTGTGGAAATCTCCTTCATCACCAACCCCCCCAAAAAGAAAAAATGGTTGCTTCTGCTGGGAAAGTTATGGTCATCTCATTCTTTGATATACATGGGATGTTTTATCAGCATGTTGTACCTGCACACACATCAGTAACTGGAAAATACTTCAGGGATGTACTGAAAACATCGCAAGTCCATATCAGGTGCAAAAGACCACATTTCCGTGAAGCAGGCTGGTTGATGCACCACAATAATGCGTGGCCTCATATTGACAATGTTGTTGGAGAATATCTTGCAAAGATCAACGTGAAGTACATCCCTTACCCTCCTTATAGTCCGGATTTTGCCTCATATAACTTTTTCTATTCGCTAACTTGAAGAAACGCCTTCGTGGGAGTCTTTATCCATCATCAGAAGCAGTGGTGAAGGCTGCGGAGGCAATTTTGAAGGATCTCTAAAAAATGTTTTCCAACATGTCTTTGAAGACTGGCAGAAACGCAGGGACAAGTGCATCGAATTGAGGGGAGACTATTTTGAGAAGGACCATCAACATTATGAGGACAGGTAAACGTACGGGGTCAAATACTACTTTCAAAGACGTTAGTCAAAAGGGATACACAAGTCATTTGCAGGAATGGCCAGAGTGCTTTGCTGGCTTTCTCCGTGCATCGGTGGTTCAGTGGTAGAATGCTCGCCTGCCACGCGGGCGGCCCGGGTTCGATTCCCGGCCGATGCAAGGTATTTTATGTAACTACTCGTTTGCGTGACACAAGTGGTGTTCTTTGCTTCAAATTTATAATAATAGTGTTAGCTAAGGCCGACAACATTACTAGGCCCGTTATTTTTTATGAAACATTTCTAAATGCATTGGATATTTCTGCATTCCTTACATAATATCACATTTAAGTACGAGGAGCAACTTGTGGAGCAATTATTTGCAATACGGTAGGACGGAAGCAACAAGGAACAGATGTATTCACAAGCAGACGTGAAAAGATTAGAAAAAAGTGGATTCTCAGTATGGCTCTAAAATTGCATCACTACAATGTTTATGACAGCATGACCTTTTACAGTCTACTTATTCCGCTTAAATACAGGTAACTTTTGTAGTATCGGTCCAACCTAAGGTTTTTTGGGTATCGAAAAAGGCTTTGTTACAAGAGTGACAATTCAAATCTCTTGTCGTACGCATGGTGTAGACGGGAGAAAAGGTTTGCCTGAAGGTAAACATGCCGACAATTTATTAAAACAGATATTGTATGAACTCATTCCAGAATAGCACTGGGCTTTGCGCAGTAACCAGTGGAATTTGACCACTTAATGCTCAAGTTGTTCATGGGAAGCAAGCCAGATGAAAAGATGATTAGATATGAACGTTTCGGGAGTGTGCTCCTCTCCCATCATCAGGATATTTATTAAATGTTATAACCACAAATGTATCACTGGACATAACACAAATATAAACAAAGACAAAACAATATCAAAATTCGTATTACTGAACAAAAGACTGTTCTCAGTAAATTAAATGCCAGGTCAGAAGATGGCGTTAGTATAGAAAATTGTGTTGAAGAAACGTAACTACTTAACTTGATTATCAAGCTGTATTGATATGTGCTTCTTAATTTGACGGATTTCCATTTAAAGGCCGGTTTCTAAGAGGAACTGAACTGAAATCCAGCATCACGATTAAGCGTTGTAGCAAATAGGATGTGTAGCGTAGGGTAGAGCAATGACGTACTCTCGGGGTGTACGTGGATATGTATGTGAGTAAGGATAGTTTTAATGACACTGGAATGCCCGTTTCAAACTGGTTTAACGACTACTTCTTTTTATCGTCACATCAAACTCGAAGTTGCCGACTAAAGGGCTACCGATATATCACTGTTTAGTGTTACCCTATGTAGACTGTATAGTACGCGATGACACTTAATTCGTTATTCACGTATGAACCAACAGATATGTTTAATCATCGCTTCTGGTCTGCCTTCGCCCAAGACAGAAGCAGAGGACCATCTTAATCGGCCGCCAGCCACGGACTGCCTCTCTCACACAGTTGCGTGTGTGTGTCACTTTCACCTCTCGAAACCCTCTTCATTCACCCAAAACTCCTTTGTGACTATTTTGTCCATTGTGATTATTAGTCTCGGTTATGCCATTATTAAGGGTCCGGACAATTCTTTTCAAACGAAGTCAAGTGTTACCCATTTAGAATTCTGTTTCTCCCGTGTCTTTCGTTACACGACTCAACCACCTGCCCCTGCACGTGTTGTTACAAAGCTACACTATCCCTTTGAAGTCCATTACTATTCTTCACTCATTGCACCCCTTAATTTCGGTATCAGCTTGCTCCTCTCGGAGGAAATGGCCAAAGCCTCCTTAATTCTCCGCTCCCAGTAACTGTTGCAATTTCTCAAGGATACTTTGGCCATTTCCGCGAGAGGAGCACGCTTAATCGCGATGCTGGATTTCAGTTTAGCTCCTCTTGGAAACCGGCCTTAAAATGGAAATCCGTAGACTTAAGAAGCACATATCAATACAGATTGATAACCAAGTTAAGTAGTTACGGTCTTTGACACAATTAATTTTCTTTACTCACGCCATCTCCTGACCTGGTATTTAATTTACTGAAAACAGTCTTTTGTTCAGTAATGCGAATTTTGATAGTGTTTTGTCTTTGTTTATATTTGTGTTATATCCAGTGATTCATTTGTGGTTATAACATTTTATAAGTATCCTGAAGATGGCAGAGATACACACTCCCGAAAGGTCGATTTCTAAACGTCTTTTCACCTGGCTTGCTTCCCGAAAACAACTTGTCGCCAGGAAAGCTTCAGGTCTTTTTGGATCCCTTAATGTTAAGCAAATAGAGATATATCTAGCATAGCACTCCTTGCATTATGCTGCAGATATGGGTATGTTGAGAGAATCTTAGATTGGAGATCTATTCGTCCCTCAATCTCGCAAAATATTGTGTTAACGAATATCCACTGGCAAGGGCTCAGAAATGTTAAGTGATATCCACAGTGCCAGCAACTTCGATCGATCAAGCCGAAATAGCTCAGTTGGGAGAGTGTTAGACTGAAGATCTAAAGGTCCCTGGTTCGATCCCGGGTTTCGGCAATGTATTTTGTTCAGAAATATCTAGTCTGAGTGTTATTTAGTGTCCTACACGTAATTCGCAGAACAGCACAGAGCAGCTAGCCTTACCAAAATACCTGAGGTGGCAGTAGGAGTAAATCTGTCAGGTTTTCTTATAGAGTTTAGCAATTCTCTTTTTCATGTATAATTATTCTGTGTATTATTGCCCTTGTTATATTACCGTGCTATGTATCGGAAGAACAATAAAGTAAATAGGTATTTGGAAAATGGCATTTCTCAAACCTGAATGAAAGTATTTACGAAAATTAGTAACAAAATAATCTCTGGGCTTGAATGAGTTATGTGCATATTTATACTGTTTATGAAATACACATTAAGAGTGGAAAATAGGAGATACAACACTGGAGCAGTGGCTAGAGAGAATCAGTGATCGAGGAATGCCACCTTTCTTCCTGCTGCTCAACTTTCACTTAATACGGTATATGGGTGTTGAAGCCTAACCAAATGAGCTCTCAGATGTCATATCCTAACTTCTCTGTTTCATATAACCTTGCCCCGATGACATGCATCACTCCGCGTGCAACTACCTTCCCCCTCATCCTAATTGGCCAATGCTTTCGGACCATGGGCCATAGGCGGATCCTTCCCGTCACATTTAAACCTGCAGTAAACGTCATAATAATTGCCAGGAAGATAGATAAGATCATTCAAATAAGAATATGAAGGCATGCAAAAGTAATGAAGTTTATAATAAAACTGAGCAAGTTGAAATTGAATGAATGAGCAATAGAACTGAAAGACGTTTATAATGAAATGCCTTCGGCCTTTTCCACTGGGATTTTTTAAAACCAGCACACATACCTTCCAAAAATGCTTTTCTTTCAGCCTTAAAGTCCAGTCACGCCATACTTGTGTGTCCTTCATTCAGCTAAGTCTCGTGAAGGTAGTATATTTTGCGATTTGTATCTTGGTACAATCTGATTGTCCTTAAATAACGTCTTCACCACACAGCAATATCTCCCCTGGAGTGATAAGTTCTCCTGTTGTCTCAATTTCATGTCGCAATGTTCCTACGCATCTAACACACCTGTAAGTTCAGAGCACAGATGTTCGACTTATCTCACTGACAAAGTCGGATTCTTCTCTGTGAATGCATTAAACACATGCGACGCAATTCTCTTTTCGCCGCTTTGTAAAGGATTTCCCTTGCGATGCTTCCGCGAAAAATTGGCGGTAGACTCTGCCATTACAGATATAATAAGTACAGGCGAAATAAACGATCAATAAAATAATTTAGCTCTCGCACTCGGCACAACACACCTTCGAGTGGCGATATACTACTAATCCAGTTCTAAACAAGGTCAGTGATAAAAGTCGTATAAACAAATATGTCACCACTACCGCTAAATCACGTGCTATCGTGTCATGTGCTTGAGAGCAGAGGGACCTCCTCTTTACTTCGTGTAAGAATTAACATGCATTTCAGATAAATCAACTCTGTTCCGTAATATATTTAATTAAAACAATTACGAAAATATAAATTTGACAATTCTCTTCCAACATATAAAGATATATCACCATGTTAAATAACGAACTAATTTGTACCGCACAACGGTCTGCAGCACAACAGAAGCCAACGAGAGGTGGCAAGGTCACGTGACCGTTAAGAGATACGGGGCTAGCTTATGTGAAACAAGGATTAGATGGATGTTTAAGTGTTTCAAGGGATGATATGTTCGGGTTTGAAAAGTTGCAAAAGCTGTACAATTTGGTAAAGTGTGAAAACATTTTAGATACCGAGAAACGCAGCGCACATGTGACCGTGTGGCCTAATGGATGAGGTGTCGGACTTCGGATCCGAAATTTGCAGGTTCGAATCCTGTCACGGTCGATAATATATTTTCCCTCTGGAATTTCGCTTACTACAGTATGAGAATTAAGGGGGGAAGATTGAAATTGTTTTGGTATGCGTTTCGTTTAGTGAAATTATGTTTTGTCTAAGAGTTTTCATAGGTTTGCTTTGCACAGATTAGAATAATGAATGTAAGCTTGCGAAAGGGCTTTGAAGGAGAAAAAGACAAATTTAGCCTTTCTTAACATCCTGAACTTTGATTTAGTGTTTCATCCCTTATTTGTGAGGATTATTACGATATAAATGCAAAGAGGTCAGGCTTGGCCAGCTATCTCGTGCATTTCAAAAGTGTATCTCTGCAAGTGCGATTATTACAGGTTCTTTATTCAAGGCCAAATGTGCGGAATGGCCCAAATGTGACGTCAAACTTGAATGCTGACTGTGGTTCACTTGACTTAAAATCCGAATTATATGATAATGTCTTTTCAGAAGTTGGTGCCTCTCATCAGCTCTTACACTGTATTGCTCAATGATACCATAATAGGTACATTTAAAGGAATAATATTTGGGAATCAAGCATCTACATAAATCGATTTTCTATCAAATGTGCTTTCTATGGAAATAGTACTGTATTTACTCGAAATTAAGACCCCCTTTTTGATGAAATTGTAGTCGAAAATCGGGAGCATCTTACATGTGGTTTTATCTAATTTTTTGGTCTATAAACACAAATCCCTTATTCATTTCTACATATCACGTCAGATTTTCTTACAATAGGTACTCCAAAATAAGAAATACAAGAATAAAAAGTACTAAAAATTAAGATAACTTGGATATATAGAGAAAATGTAGTGATATTTTGTAAACAGTCCACGACATGTCTACTCCACTATTTGTTGAGTGAGGGGGCTAAATAAGCACAAGTTTCATCTATGTAAGTGCCAACACCTAGGATCGAGCCGGAGTATCTTGGTTCACATATTGTTGAAGTGCACAAGTTCGTGATTTCTATGTTCCAGCAATTAAATGTGACCAAAGAATTCTCAATGAAGGCAATGTATACGTGAAACAACACCTGAAGATGTTTTTTCAGGAAAAAAATTGCTTTGCGAACAGTCCTAAATGTCCAATTTAAATGACGGCGTCTGTCTGCTGCATGTTTGTCATCTCTTTTCATATGCCAACCGTAATCGGTCATCAATGGTACGTCGGTCAGTGTGAGTTACCTGGATTAGGCTTTTTCCGGGGTTTCCCTTATCCTAAAAGACGAATGTCGGGTAATTCTAAGCTGCATGGACCCTGGGCCCATTTGAGCATCATTTCACCAGTTTAATTCATCATCTGATATGACTTAAAAGTTTAAAGTACGTAAATTACAAAATAAATAAATACATAAGTAAACAAATAAATAAATAAAAAATAAAAAAAATCAATGGTACGTTCCACCTCCCCGGGTATATTCTTTCCGCCTCCTTGATATCTTGAAGAAACCTCTCTCACATCTCTTAACTAACAGCCGCAAGGTTTTAGAGAAGGTGATCGAGATGAGAATGAAGGAAGTGCAGTTTCAGGCTCATTCTACACCCCAACTCCTTCATATGATCCAACATCTTAAGAAGCTTGATCATCAAATTAAGTAGTTACGTTTCTCTGACCTAAATAGTTTCCTACATTCACGCCATCTCCTCACCTGACATTTAAATTACTACAGATAGTCTTTTTTTCAGTGACGCGAGTATGGGTACTGTTTTGTCTATGTTGATTTTTGTGTTATATCTATGGCGTAGGGACGTGGCGACCCCATCGCCCAACCTTACTGTTGCAAGTAGCCAACCCAGTGCCTAAGAGGATATCTGGGCCACCCGGGCTCCCGAGGGGAAATAAATATTTGGAGTACAGTTGCTGGTCAAAGGGCCCCTTACACAGGGTTAAGTCTGAAGATCTCAACGGGATTTTCGGCGGAGAAGTTCTTCAGTACGGCAAAGTCGCGGAAGAGGCATCCCTCCAATATGGGGATAATACATTAGAAAAGGACAGATGAGGTTCGAAGTCCAGTAAGACCTCACCTAGGAGAGCACAACTCCGATATACAACCGGGCCCTCCAGGATGGGGGTTTAGCATTGGGCCGGTAACCCAATCTAGTAAAAAAGGAACTTACAATTCTCATAAAAAAGCCGGACTGAAAATATGTTGACGACTCAAGCCAAGAAAAATTTGGATAGCGATGGAAAATTGTGAAATACCAGAACATTTAATAGGGACTGTGCAAGGTATGTATAAAAACACTACAATAACAATAATAAAGAATGGAAGGAAAACAGAAGCATTGGACATAAATAAAGGAGTGCGACAAGGATGCCCTCTATCGCCTACACTCTTTAATATCTATACTGATAATATGGTACAAGAATGGCAGCAAAGTATAAAACAAAATGCACTGAATGGAAACATAATTTTAAATACAGTATTATTTGCTGATGATCAAGTGATAACTTCCCACTCACAAGATGACATGCAAAGAGCAGTATATAGTTTAAACAACATAGCGGAAACATATAACCTTTCAATCTCAGAACACAAAACTAAAGTAATGGTTTTTAGAGGAAAGAACAACATAAGAGCAAAAGTAGTTTTAAACAATAAAATAATAGAACAGGTTAATAGTTTTAACTATCTAGGCTACACAGTAGCAGTAGCAAATAACAACAAGGATGTGGAGGTGACATTAAACAGATTCAATCAAATGTGTGGGACTATAATAAGAACGCTGAACAGGAAAACACGAAAGGAAACACAGATGAAATTTTATAAGATAATGGCAGTCCCAAAGTTAACATAAGGTTCCGAAATATGGACACTGGCAAAGAACCAACGCAAACAGCTAGAATCGGCAGAGATGAGACTTTTGAGAAGCGTGGCAGGTTATAAAAGAATCGACCACGTAAGAAACGAAAAATTTAAGAGAAGAGCTTGGGATTTTTAATTTAAACAGTAAAATAATAAAGAACAACAATGAACGGAAAAATCATATTTAAAGAATGGACGCGGAACGACTTCCAGGAAGAGTTTAGATTATATGCCGAAGGGAAAGAGAGATGTGGGACGCCCAGCTCTACGCTGGAAGGATCAGTAGGCTCATGAAGAGAACGGAACGGATCACAGGGCCCAATCCTTGAAGATGACGATGATTAGTGATTATAACATTTCTTAAACATCGTGATGATAGGAGCGATGTAAGCTTCCGAAATCTCGATTTCTAATCACGTTTTCACCTGGTTTGTTTCCTGAGAAAATCTTGAATATATTCGTCGCCAGGAGAGCGTCAGGTCTTATGATCCAACATGGATTTCACTACTGTTTCGTACCGTTTACTTTTTACATTTGCTTGGAACTTCGTCATAACGTCTCTCATTAAAATCCATTGAGGAAATTCCGCGGCATTTATCGTCTGTTCAAATTTTCGGTCTTTCAGCAGCTTTCTAATTTGTGGCACTTCAAAAATGCCTTCCTTGACTTTTGCATCTGAAACTTACTTGAAGTATGATGAAAACAGAGGTTGCATTTGTCCAAGCCTTGACAAACTGCTTAATGATTCCCAGTTTGATGTGTAGCAGTGGCAGAATAACTTTTTGTGGGTCAACTAAGGCAGCATTTGTAACTTCTTTTACCTCCGGGGTCAACACTTGTCTCTTGTTCCAGGTAGATTGGCTTATTCAGACATATCCTTTTAATTCCTAACAGATTAGGCATTTTCACAGCATAACAAAATAAAAACAACAGTTCAGACATTCACCATACTCACGACTTAGCTGATTGTCCTGGATTAGGCAGCACTAAACATTTTGCCACTACCACGACTGCAGTTCAACAGTGCATTTCATCGGTAACAGCTCTAAAGTAGACTGATATCGGAAAGTTCCACGGAGCACGGAGCCGCAGTGACGCATTTTAGACAGTAAACCACGATTAGCATGAAAACTAGACGTAATACAGGAAATTCAGTGACATTTCTGAAATCAGGAGATTTGTTTAGTCGTAATCACTTATCAGATGCTTTGCTGCAAAAATCATGTTGTGTATTGTAAGTTTTAACCGGCATTTTCTTGTTCTTCACGATGGTTAAACACCCTTGATATGTACTACTTACATCGAATACATTACGATCTTCGCTCTAAAGATATATCTCAATGCAGCACATGCGGTGTCTATAAACTTTCAAGACAGCACACCATTGCGCAGTTAAGGAAAACATGGGGTGGATTTGTATACATCCATACCTAAAAATTTCCGAAGCCGCATCTTTATGCAAGCAAATTAACGGTCATGTTTGGTACCACTTATAAATGAACACAAGTGTTTAGCATATTGATAATAATGAACAAAACTCTGCTACCGAGCAGCGTTTCGGATGAACATTTTCTATGTGTAAGACATTTAAGTTAATCTAGTTTTCAGTCCAGCAATGTAACAGTAATATCTAAAAAGAAACCAGCAGTATACCAGTCGTGTAAATTAGTGAAGTGTTACTACGCTTCTGCCTAACACTGTAAACTGTATACAATTTCAATGTACCTTAAGATAAATTGTGAGGTTTATTTTTAAGAATGGAGCATCGAAATTGTTTAAATGTCTTCAACAGCATAACAACTACAGTAAGAAAATACAAAACAAAAGTAATAAAACACATTAATTCTGTAAAACTGCTATTGCCAGCTCAAGATTTGGCTTAGGTCAGTAATGTGGTTAGACGGCGGTTTCACACTATGACATATGAGATGTCTAGCAAAGTCGCTATGTTTATAACTTTTATTCTCTAATGCTATTAATCCTCTTTCAACTTTTCTTGCCAACTCTTCAGTTCAAGGGATGAATTTGATTAGGTCGCATAAGACGTTTAATCCAAAACCCGAATTAGGGCCCCTGTGGCAAACGTCATCTTTTCCTTCGGGAAGAATCCATTTGTCCAACGGGAGGGGGGATCTATTTTCTCTATTGGTGCACATATGCACAACACACATACACAACACATATACATCCATGCCTAAGGCGGGACTCGAACCCGCGACCCACTGCGCGACGGAACGCTAGAGACACACTCTCTAACGAACATGGCTACGAGGGCCGGCCGTCACCTGTTTGTTTATGTGCCAGGTAGAAGGCAAACGGAAGGTGTGATTATGGGGGAAAGCGTTTCACACTGGTGCTCATCTTACCGAATCTGCCTTATCTTTAAGCTTATCACTCCGGCCAGACAATTGCTGCCTGAGGTAGAGGGAAGAGAACTGGCCAACTAACAAAATATACTTTATATTAGCCTTTACGATATGTTTCAATATGTCTTTCGTTGAGCGAGATGGCTTCACGCGATAACGTGTGAGGCTTGATTTCAAGGGGCCCAGGGTACTATTTTCGGTGACTTCCCGGTCTAAGCATAGATTACTAATTAAGTTAATTGATGGAAATTAATCATTTCTTCACACTAGCCACAATGCTAAGGTTTTTGATAGATAGTCAACAGGAAATGTTCAATACAATGGCCAGGATTTGAACCACGGCTCTACTGGTTTCCGTACAGTCGGATATAAATAATGCGACTGGACGGAAACCATGAGATCCGATGTTCAAATCCCGGCCATGGCATTGTGCTTTTCATGTTGACTCTATCTATAGGTTGCTAATGTTTTGTTCTGGTTGTTTGTCGAATAAAAAGGTGTTTCCTCTTCTTGTCTTACTTTCCTGTGCGTAATTTCTTGTACAAAACATAGCTTTATCATTATCATCAATTGATTTAGGGTTGAAGGATTAGAGCGTGTGGCGGCTGGTATTGATGATGTGTTCTGTGAAGGTTTCTTTTTTCGCCAGTCACGCTGCTGAGCGACTCGCTCTTTGAAAGCGACTTCCCTCAAGGAAACCTCGGAGAGAGCTCGGATCTTGAGGGCCATTTTGCACCGCGTTAGTTGCGCTTGATCTGGAAACTTTAGACACCCCGTCCACGCTTGAGTGATTATCTCCCTTATCCTTCACTTCCAGGAGCGACCGTTGGAACACAAAGGACCACATTGTCTTACTGTTGTGGGTGCTCTGAACTGGATGTGGGGAACCCTAAAAGTACATGTAAAACTCTTGAAATATATATATAGCTATATCTATACATACACCATCAAAGTTTTACAGAATGTGATAGATAAACTTTCAGGGGCTACATAAGTGTTAGAGGTGAATTTTTATTTAGGACATAATTTTATGGTCTTTGTGTTCATGGTTGTTTTTAATAGATCAAAATAAACCAGCAAGTGAGACCAAAATCCCTGAGCTACTATTCCTTGCAGGTAATCGTGAAAACTAAAATGACGAAAGCTGACCCCACGTGATAAGGTTGCAGCGCTCATAGTTACATTCACATAGTTGATCAACAATGCTGGCACTTTCTCCTAGCCTGAACGTGTATTTGATTAGCCTATAAGGCCATAGAGGTAAAAGGTTCAAAAGTGCGACACTAAGAAAGAAAAAGGCAACTTAGTTGTCCCGCATCAGAGGATGAATTGGGACAAAAGGTCATTCCACTTAATTAGTTGGGAGGATCAAGTCATTACAGGACAAGTTTTTCCCTATTTCTATTTATGTATCTTGAGACACGTGCGTAATAAATGTCCAAAGTTTACCAATGATGTTAAACTTAATGAGGGAAATTGCTTTTAAGGAGAAATGTACGCTACAAGCTTTGTTTATAGATGCAAGAGATTGATAATGGGGAAAGATAGAAGGAATTAAAGTCATTTTTCGTTTACCTCTGGACGGAGGAAAATAAAGGAGATTAAAGAGAAAGAAATTCGTTGCTCATTAATGAAAAGTGATTAGCAATTGCTAATAGGTAAAACTTCTCTTCTTTGACCCTTCCATTTTAAACTTACGAGAAGGAATAATAGGTATGCAAAGGAAATTGATTTCACTCTCACTCTTCTAAGATAGGGCAAATGCAAACAATAAAGAAAAAGGGTAAAAAAAAAGAAAAAATTAAATAGGAGAGGTCATTCTCTTATACACAGCTTAGAAAGGAGAAAGTTTTTACACAATAAAGAAGGGAAAATCTAATGATCAACTATTGCTGTCGCAAGTATAGGTTATTTTTGATCCACGAGTAAAAATAAAGAAAACCAAACTTTTGATTTGTATCTCAGTACTATTTAAGTTAAAAGTTCTTGTAGCGCTATATAGAAAAATAAATGACTATTTAATCATATAGTAAACGGGAGTAACAAGCAATTATTTATATTTGAATATTTATAGAAAAGAAAACGATATATACTCATGGTTAATACTTCTATGGTAAACTGATAAGCGTGCATCACGAAAAAAACGAAAGTACTGGAACCTTAATACCGAAATGGTTTCATAGAAATATGGTGAACACAATAAAAGTGCACATCAAACTATTTTGACTGCTTTAGTTTTAGACACCGATGTCGAGAAAATGTATCATGCGGAATATCTCCCTTCCTGTTTAGAAAAACAAATTGTGAATTGCAATACGCAACTTAATACTCAACTTTACTATCGTTTTTCACATCTGCAGTCGTGGCCGAGTGGTTAAGGCGTCTGACTAGAAATCAGATTCCCTCTGGGAGCGTAGGTTCGAGTCCTACCGACTGCGAAGATTTTGTTGTTATGTTGCACACTTCTGTACTCTTATAGTTTAACTTCTTCTACAGTCAGTGGTTCATTCGATGTTAAATACGAAGCAACATATCCCCAGACTTACGATTTTATAACAGACGTATAACTTTATAGAGGCCATCTTTAAATCGTTATAGATTTCATTGAGTACATTGAAAATACTTTTTAAAAACTGTCTTTTGTCGTTTATAGTTTCATGAAACAAAGTGTGAAGCGCACATATGTGTGTATTTCTATCTCTAGTTTCTACCTCGATACCGTAATCAGGAGAAGAATTACATTCCGCCCCAGAATCCAATACAAAAGGTTCAGTGAAGGTACATACACCAGTCTAAACAAAAAGCACTTTCAGAAACAGATGCACATGTGTATCTGTAAACAGCATAACTCAAAAAAGGAAAGTTGGATAGATACCAAGTTTGCAAAATTAGTTCAGCAGCTTACAAAAAGCAGCACAAACATTTTCAAGAAAATACCCTGAACCTAGAATGCCTTCTTTATGGAAAATTTTATGAGAATTTTGATTTGCCTGAATTTTTTTATATTTTATTTAAAATCATATATTATCAAAACACACATAACTTAGAGTATGAATTTTCTAGGAAATATACTAAATAGTTCTCTATTTTTCTAAATGACTTTTGCATATCTTGGAAATCATTAACGATAGAAAAATCATACCTACTGGCCAAAAAGATGTAAATCTCGTTAAAATACTCCATTTATATGTGATACGATTCTTTTAGAGAATAAACAATTTCAGAGATATTTCTTGTCATTTGTCTGAATTTTCGAATCGTGTTTCTTCTCTTAAATGGGAAACCGTTATTTATTTTTAACGAGAAGGGAATTTCAAAGGCATCACATAGCGACCGACCGCTCTCTAAAGATTTGACTATCGGTTAAAGTCTACTGTATTGCCATATCCTCCTTGCATCTGTAAGAAAATTAGAAATAAGATGACGCTTATCTGATTAACAGAGGAATAAGCATTTATAGGAGTACTGAGTGTAAAACATCAGATTTACTCTCCTAATCAGGAAAAGAGGGCAGAATTTCAAATTTATCAAGCAAGAACGAGCTCTTAAAAGATTTGTCTATCGCCCCTTTGTTTCCTTGATTTCATCATTGTAAGTAATACGGGTCACTACACATTAGTGCACTACTGCATCGCATTTGATCATTAAGGTCGCAGTTTGTTTCGTGTTGTTACCATAGAACGACGGGGAGGCTAATGGATAGCCCGTACATTTCGAGTTGAATTTCTGTTTGCCTGTCTATGCTCGCTGTCGAGTCAACGAGTATTTCTTGCCACGTACAAAAGTTTATCATCATATATGTTCTCTAGTGTGTTGCCATCAAACGCCGTGATGATACTTGCGACATTAACCTTGATATCAGGAGCAAGTTGGAATTCACTGTTCTTGTCTGCATTGCCTCTTCCCGCACTTGTTATCACTACCCCGTGCACTGAGTTCTTCGTCATTTCACCACTAGCATCATAATTATGTAGTAGTGTTAAACAAAATCTGTTTATAAATTATGATCATATTTCTTCACCATATTAAATACCAGAAAATATACGAATGACTCATCTGCTACACCAATTCTTCAGGAAGAAGCGTTCCTACTAGCGAAACGGCAGGTCAATGTGTTAATGTTCCAACAATATCTGTTTCGAAATTATTGTGACTTTTGGGATCGTGAAATTTAAAGTCCAATTGCACCACTCAAAAATATTCTTTATTTCCACCGAATTACAATCGGAACACTTGCCGATTACACAGAATGGCGTAATGCACCCAATTACAATTCACCAGTTCTTCTGTCACAGATCTACTGCACGCAGTTACGTACAATTCTCCGATGCACGTACACAGTCTGTTCCCTCACATGGACGCTCCTCACGACTGCTCGACAAAAACAAAACTTGACTCCTTCTCCGGCCCGGCACGTCACTTATATAAGACCAACTGACCTATCTAAAAGGTTCCGGGTTAGATGAAATATGCTGGATGTTCGAGGACTCAAGGGGAGGGGAAAGAGACGGAACAGTTGCCTGCGTTCCCTTCAGTTGGCGCTACAAGATACATGGGTAGGCTTGGACGATTGCCTCTCGGCCCTCACTCAGCCGTCAGTTGGCCGTGCCTGGGTGCCAGTGCTCCATCCACAAAGCTGGTCGTCCCGAACAGCACCATTGTAGCGGGCCAGGCGATCCAGGCGTACCTCCAACATCTTTCATCGGAGCACCTTCTGGATGCGGTAAACCACGTCGTTAATCCTCTTCACCACCCGGTACGGTCCTTGCCATGGCTGCTGAAGCTTCGGGCAGCGTCCCTTGGTCCGGGTAGGGCGGTACAACCAGACCAGGTCACCTTGCTGGAACCCTTGGCTGTTGGCTTGCCTGTCGTATCGGGTCTTCATACGGTCGCTCGCCTTCTGGATGTTCTGGCGAGCCATCTCGTGCATGTCGTAGAGATGGTCCACCAGATTCTCCACATACATGGTCGCTGGCTGTTTCGCTTCCGGAGGACTTCCAAAAGCCAGGCCACATGGGAGGCGTAACCCTCGGGCGAACATTAAGCTAGCTGGCGTCATCCCAGTGATGTCGTGTGTAGACGAGCGGTAGGCCAGCAAGAACAGTGGCACCTTGACGTCCCAGTCTCGCTGGTGGCTGGCCACGACCTTCCTCAGGTGTTCGTCTATGGTCTTGATGTACCTTTCGACCATGCCATCCGACTGGGGCTGTAGAGGTGTTGTGCGGGTATTGTTTACACCAAGTCTTGCTAGTGCCTCCTTCATCAGGTTGGACTCAAAATTGGTGCCCTGGTCAACGAAATGAAAACCTTAACTTTAAGTTTAACCTGATAACTTTCTAGGTACACCTTCCAATACACCTACTTTGTTACGACTTATCTCGTACAGTTCTAATGGTACCCCAAATCGGCAGGACACTTGCTCCACAAGGCAGTCTATGATTTTCCTTGCCACTTTGTTCGGGATGGCATACACCTCCGGCCACTTGGTGAAGTAGTCCACGACCATTATTAGGTACTTGTGCCTCGGTCGGAAACTGGGAACGGTCCAGCAATGTCAACGGCGACCCGTGCAAATGGTGCTCCGACGTTGTACTGCTGCATGCGACCCCGGCTCCTAGTCTGGGGGCCGCGACTCGCCGCGCACACGTGACACTGACGGCACCATCTCTCAGCATCTGCTCGGAGTCTCAGCCAGTAGTAGCGCTGCCGTAGTTTGTCAATCGTTCGGTTCGCTCCCAGGTGTCCTCCTGAAGTACCGACGTGCACTTCCTCCAAGATTCCGGGACCTTACTCCGGCGAAGTACCAACTGTTCTCTATGAGTCTTCCCATCGGGTGACTCCCATATGCGGAACAGCACGCCCTCTCTGGTCTTCAACGAGTCCCATTGGGCCCAGTACGACTTGTAGGTGGCGCTCCTCAGTGCGATGTCCACTCAGGTTGGTCTCGTCCCTGCCTCCACTTCCCTCAAGAGTGGCCCCAAGTCTGCGTCCGCCAGCTGCTCCCTCCTCAGACCAGCACTATCCCAGCCATCCGCAGGTACTGCCGTGACTACTCGGACTGCTGCGGCACGCTCTTTCTCTTCCATTCTTGTGCACTGGCCGCACTCTTCTGGACAGGGTCTTCGGGACATGGCATCAGCGTTAGCGTGGCTCTTCCCTCTACGATATTCCGAGGTGAAGTCGTACTCCTGCAGCCTCTGGACCCAACGTGCTGTCTGGCCTTCCATGTTCCTAAAGCTCAATAGCCAGTTTAGGGCGGAATGGTCAGGTGGAATGGCTGACCGTTAGGCACTTGTGGAACTGCTCCAAGGTCATTACTATCTGCAGTAACTCTCGTCCGGTGACGCAGTAGTTCTTCTCCGCCTTGGATAGCGTCTTGTGTAGTAGGCTATCACCCGCTCATGGCCGTCCTAGATCTGTGATAGGACGCCTCCAATGCAATGGTCGCTGGCATCGGTGTCCACAATGAAGACACCAGCTGGTTGTAGAAATATCAAAATTGGAGCACTGCACAGGGTCTTCTTCAGGTGCTGTAAAGCGTCTTCGACGTCCTCCGTCCACACATAAGGCCGGTGTTCCTCTGTCAGGCGGGTGAGGGGTTTTGCGATGTTGGAGAACCCCTTTATGAAGCGGCGGTAATAACTGCACAGCCCCAGGAAACTGCGCAACCCTTTGTTATCCTTTGGGCGAGGCTAATCTCTCACAGCCTGTGTCTTCTCCGGGTCTGTGGCCACTCCGGTTGCTGAGAATATGTGGTCCAAGTAGTTCACTTCCTTGCGGAAGAGCTGGCACTTCTTCGCGTTTAGATTCAAGATGGTTGCCTGCAGTCTCTGTAGCACCTTACTCAGATACTCGAGGTGATCTTCAAAATCATCCCGACGATGATGATGTCCAGGTATAGCAGGCAAGCGTCGTAAGTCAGCCCTCTCATCATTGACTCCATGAGGCGTTGGAAGGTAGCTGGTGCGTTGCAGAGGCCAAAGGGTATAACCGTGAACTGACAGAGCCCTTGGCCTGCCGAGAATGCGGTCTTCCCCTTTTTCTTGGGTCTAGAGCTACCTGCCAGTAGCCCAACTTCAGGTCCAGGGTCGAGAACCACTGTGCACCAGCTAGCATGCCCAGGGTGTCGTCAATCCGGGGTAAGGGTGACCTTCCGGGTGACAGCGTTCAACTTTCTGTAGTCTACGCAGAAGCGCAGCTCACCGTTCATCTTCGTCACCAAGACCACAGGGGAACACCAAGGGCTGTCGGACTCTTCATTCACTCCCCTGGATCACATGTCCTCCAACATGTCTCGTACCGCCCCTTGCTTTCCCAGTGGAACGCGTCTAGGTGGTTGTTGAATAGGCCGGGCGTCGACGGTGTCAATGCGGTGAAGCACTTTGTCCGTGCGGCCGTAGTCACTATCACCTTAGCTGAAGACGCGCTGGTATCGTCGTAGCAGCTGCTGAACTTTCTCCAGTTCCTCTGCGGTCAAGTGGTCGGCCGCCCTCTCCAGTAGGCCTTCTATCCGGGGCCCCAGATGTTGGGTCGGCAGCGGCTCCTGTGTCTTGTCGATTGCTGTTACGCTCACCACGAGCTCGCACGTTCCCAACTCCGTCCCGGCCTGGACGTCGTGATCGGTGTCCGTTGGATTTAGCAGTCTCACTGGCACCTCCTCTCGGCACGGCAGCAATGCGCTGGCTACACATAGGCCGTGTAGAGGCGTCTTCTGGTCCAGCATCATGTTCCTGGTTCTCTGGCCTTCCAGTCGCGCCGTCACCACCACCTCGCTCCTCGCGGGGAAAACCATGTCTTCGTTCAAGATGACCCTGCAGATTCCAAAGTGTTCTGTGGGTTGACGGAGTATAACCTCATCTACGTTGAGCCGCAGGACCTATCTGACGACGTCTACCGTCGCCCCGTGTCTCCTGAGGGCATACAGTCCCAGAATCAACTCTCAGCCACCTTTGCGACGAACACCCACAGACCAACGGCATTGCGTCCCAAGGTATGCTCCAGCAGGGCCTCCTTCTCCACAGGCAAGGTGTCGCCCAATGCAGTGACAAGGTGGTATGGTCTGCTCGGCTTCCTTGTCGGCAAACCCTTCGCCACGTCAGGTCTGATGATGGTCACGGGTGCCCCGGTGTCCACCAGCACGCGGCGTAACTTCCCTCTCACCCAACCGTCCGCGATGAGTCTGTCATCCATACGCCGGCTGACGGCGCGCAGTGTCACTCGCGGGGATGGTGGTGATGTCGCCGATGTGCCACTCTCCACGACGGCCCTTACTCGTTTTCCGGCTGATCTTCCTGGCGTAGGCAGTC
>CM060947.1:58689234-58866734 GCA_030765055.1 Mantis religiosa | reverse complement strand
CCGGGAATCGAACCCGGGCCGCCCGCGTGGCAGGCGAGCATTCTACCACTGAACCACCGATGCATATGTGAAATAGGTGCTCTTCCCACTTTTATAAATCACCTTGTAAATAGTTATACCTGGTATTACTTTTGTCCAACGTATTTTCAAGAAGTATTTAAGAGGTTTTGTGTGCAGCTATTTCTGCGAACTCCCATAATTCATATTTGTAAAAGCCCTAATTACTTCTTATGGAATAGAACTCATAATTTCTATCCATTTTCCATGGAAAGCACGTATCATACATAAGCGGTTTTTGTAGATGTTTGATGTTTCATTCTTTTAAATTTGTGTTTTGCGATCTCCTTCAGCAATACAGGAAAAGAGTTTGTCAGAGAGATTGACCTCTGAAAGGACATAAATTACATAACTCGGAAGTTTAGTCAAGTGTATCATATTCAGCATTCAAGCTCAATCTCACACCATTAAGGATAATGGGCCATTACCATTCTTTATCATAAGCGCATTTGTCTGATTCGCTGATATTCATCAGAACGACGTTCCCTTTGAATAAACAACTTTCAATAACCGCACTAGAATGTTGTCCGCGTGAAACGCAGAAGAAATGTAATCAGGAATTGGAGTAATCTTAGAATATTGTGACTGCGAGAGTTACATAGATCCGGAAATCTGATTTGCAGAAATTTATAACAACTATTGCTGCAGTAAAATGACGTTAAATTGACAATCAGCTGTTTCGAGGCTGACTCGGTGTTTTGCTGCAGGAAAACAAATGAAAGAAACCACTGAGGTGCACTTCAAACATCGACTGTCGCAATAACAACAAACAACTGCCGCTCTAATACCTTGCGAGGTATTTGCACCTCCCCAGCCAATGTTTCTAGAAAGCTGCAGACTTTCCGAGAACTTTCCCGGCCGCAACACTGGGCAGAACGTTCCGGAGCCTCTCTCTGTCCCCTTTCCTCTCCCGCCCACGGACCCGGCTGCGGCCCGTGGCAGCAGCAGTACAATACCACACAGTGACCATATATACTTGAATAATCTCCATATTCAGAGATAAAAAAACAAATAAAATATTCATGATGTTAACAAATTCTAAATTTCTACTCTTGTTTTTCAAAGAGCTTTCGCGGGAGCTTAGTAATTAATTAGCTCACATCCAGTAGGTATTCTAATCGTAAATAGGAAACTTAATAACACTCATAGTTAGCCAAAAAGTAAATTCAGTAACCGATGCGTACACAGAAAAAAAAATTCCCTGTTTTGTCCCGAATAACCAAACTGCACAAGCGAAATTGGAGAGAAAATACTTTTCATTGACCGTGACAGCTCTCAAACCGACAATCTTCGGATACGAAGTTCACCGCCTTATCCATTAGGCAACACGGTCACTGGGTTTACGCTTTTCAACGTTTTATATGTTGTCACATAAAACAAAATTGTATAGGTTTTTCAGCTTTTCTTATTATAACACATCCTCCCTCAAACCACTTTAACACAAGGGCTGTTCTGCGAACCCGTTCATTTACATCTTAAGAGGGCTGTTCAATAAAGAATGATCATAATTTTTTGCGGTCATAATTTTTCGTAATAAAATTCAATCTTCTTATGTTCTGTTAGCTTAATGTGAACCAAACACTCCCACCTATGAGAACCAGGCAAGTTCAGACATGTTCAGTATCGCCTACCGCTGCAATGGAGGTAATATGCGAGGAACAATATGCTGCTTTGAAATTCTGCTTTCGTCTCAACATATCTTCAGTTGAGGCCTATACAATGTTACAGGAGGCCAATAGAGAGTCTGTTCTTCCCTACAGCACAGCTCGAAGGTGGTTTAAAATGTTTAAAGAGGTGAGATAATCAATTTAAAAGGAAGGTGCACCCGGTGCTCCAGTTACTGCTCTTACGAAAGAAAACATCAACACTGCTACTGCCATTGGGAGAGAGGATCTACGAATTACTTTAAGTTCACTTTTTGAAATACTGAACATTTCATTGGGTACCACCCACACGTTGGTGACAGAAACATTACATATGAGACGTGTTTTTGTGCGATGGGTTCCAAAACTGTGACTGCCGAACAGAAGGACATTTGCATACAGTTAAAGTATACTCCTCAACAGGAGAGAAAGTCTCCGAGGAGCGAGACGCAAGGGGGTGGCCGAAGGTCCCCACATCCTCCCTGGACAGATTTATGACACCCCATGTCAGTTCAGTTACAGACCATTCAGAAACATTCTGACGGCTTCTACTTTTGTGAATGAATCTTCTCGGCTTTAATATACAGAGTGAATAGGGCGCATGTTTTTTTAACGGTCTGCTCCTTGTATAGCAAGCGTTCTCTGCTACTGTCCTTGTCCCACAGCACATTCCTTACAGGGATTTCCTTTGCGTTGCTATACTATAGATGGTAGAGAAAAAGATCCGGAGTTTCTTTCAAACATAATCGCTACTGATGAAACTTGGCTACATCATTTTGATCCTGAGAGCAAACAGCAAAGCTCAGTGTGGAAATCTCCTTCATCACCAACCCCCCCCCTCCAAAAAAAAAAGAAAAAATGGTTGCTTCTGCTGGGAAAGTTATGGTCATCTCATTCTTTGATATACATGGGATGTTTTATCAGCATGTTGTACCTGCACACACATCAGTAACTGGAAAATACTTCAGGGATGTACTGAAAACATCGCAAGTCCATATCAGGTGCAAAAGACCACATTTCCGTGAAGCAGGCTGGTTGATGCACCACAATAATGCGTGGCCTCATATTGACAATGTTGTTGGTGAATATCTTGCAAAGATTAACGTGAAGTACATCCCTTACCCTCCTTATAGTCCGGATTTTGCCTCATATAACTTTTTCTATTCGCTAACTTGAAGAAACGCCTTCGTGGGAGTCTTTATCCATCATCAGAAGCAGTGTTGAAGGCTGCGGAGGCAATTTTGAAGGATCTCTAAAAAATGTTTTCCAGCATGTCTTTGAAGACTGGCAGAAACGCAGGGACAAGTGCATCGCATTGAGGGGAGACTATTTTGAGAAGGACCATCAACATTATGAGGACGAGTAAACGTAGGGGTCAAATACTACTTTCAAAGACGTTAGTCAAAAGGGATACACAAGTCATTTGCAGGAATGGCCAGAGTGCTTTGCTGGCTTTCTCCGTGCATCGGTGGTTCAGTGGTAGAATGCTCGCCTGCCACGCGGGCGGCCCGGGTTCGATTCCCCGCCGATGCAAGGTATTTTATGTAACTACTCGTTTGCGTGACACAAGTGGTGTTCTTTGCTTCAAATTTATAATAATAGTGTTAGCTAAGGCCGACAACATTACTAGGCCCGTTATTTTTTATGAAACATTTCTAAATGCATTGGATATTTCTGCATTCCTTACATAATATCACATTTAAGTACGAGGAGCAACTTGTGGAGCAATTATTTGCAATACGGTAGGACGGAAGCAACAAGGAACAGATGTATTCACAAGCAGACGTGAAAAGATTAGAAAAAAGTGGATTCTCAGTATGGCTCTAAAATTGCATCACTACAATGTTTATGACAGCATGACCTTTTACAGTCTACTATATTCCGCTTAAATACAGGTAACTTTTGTAGTATCGGTCCAACCTAAGGTTTTTTGGGTATCGAAAAAGGCTTTGTTACAAGAGTGACAATTCAAATCTCTTGTCGTATGCATGGTGTAGACGGGAGAAAAGGTTTGCCTGAAGGTAAACATGCCGACAATTTATTAAAACAGATATTGTATGAACTCATTCCAGAATAGCACTGGGCTTTGCGCAGTAACCAGTGGAATTTGACCACTTAATGCTCAAGTTGTTCATGGGAAGCAAGCCAGATGAAAAGATGATTAGATATGAACGTTTCGGGAGTGTGCTCCTCTCCCATCATCAGGATATTTATTAAATGTTATAACCACAAATGTATCACTGGACATAACACAAATATAAACAAAGACAAAACAATATCAAAATTCGTATTACTGAACAAAAGACTGTTCTCAGTAAATTAAATGCCAGGTCAGGAGATGGCGTTAGTATAGAAAATTGTGTTGAAGAAACGTAACTACTTAACTTGATTATCAAGCTGTATTGATATGTGCTTCTTAATTTGACGGATTTCCATTTAAAGGCCGGTTTCTAAGAGGAACTGAACTGAAATCCAGCATCACGATTAAGCGTTGTAGCAAATAGGATGTGTAGCGTAGGGTAGAGCAATGAGGTACTCTCGGGGTGTGCGTGGATATGTATGTGAGTAAGGATAGTTTTAATGACACTGGAATGCCCGTTTCAAACTGGTTTAACGACTACTTCTTTTTATCGTCACATCAAACTCGAAGTTGCCGACTAAAGGGCTACCGATATATCACTGTTTAGTGTTACCCTATGTAGACTGTTTAGTACGCGATGACACTTAATTCGTTATTCACGTATGAACCAACAGATATGTTTAATCATCGCTTCTGGTCTGCCTTCGCCCAAGACAGAAGCAGAGGACCATCTTAATCGGCCGCCAGCCACGGACTGCCTCTCCCACACAGTTGCGTGTGTGTGTCACTTTCACCTCTCGAAACCCTCTTTATTCACCCAAAACTCTTTGTGACTATTTTGTCCATTGTGATTATTAGTCTCGGTTATGCCATTATTAAGGGTCCGGACAATTCTTTTCAAACGAAGTCAAGTGTTACCCATTTAGAATTCTGTTTCTCCCGTGTCTTTTGTTACACGACTCAACCACCTGTCCCTGCACGTGTTGTTACAAAGCTACACTATCCCTTTGAAGTCCATTACTAATCTTCACTCATTGCACCCCTTAATTTCGGTATCAGCTTGCTCCTCTCGGAGGAAATGGCCAAAGCCTCCTTAATTCTCCGCTCCCAGTAACTGTTGCAATTTTCTCAAGGATACTTTGGCCATTTCCACGAGAGGAGCACGCTTAATCGTGATGCTGGATTTCAGTTTAGCTCCTCTTGGAAATCGGCCTTAAAATGGAAATCCGTAGACTTAAGAAGCACATATCAATACAGATTGATAACCAAGTTAAGTAGTTACGGTCTTTGACCCAATTAATTTTCTTTACTCACGCCATCTCCTGACCTGGCATTTAATTTACTGAAAACAGTCTTTTGTTCAGTAATGCGAATTTTGTTAGTGTTTTGTCTTTGTTTATATTTGTGTTATATCCAGTGATTCATTTGTGGTTATAACATTTTATAAGTATCCTGAAGACGGCAGAGATACACACTCCCGAAAGGTCGATTTCTAAACGTCTTTTCACCTGGCTTGCTTCCCGAAAACAACTTGTCGCCAGGAAAGCTTCAGGTCTTTTTGGATCCCTTAATGTTAAGCAAATAGAGATATATCTAGCATAGCACTCCTTGCATTATGCTGCAGATATGGGTATGTTGAGAGAATCTTAGATTGGTGATCTATTCGTCGCTCAATCTCGCAAAATATTGTGTTAACGAATATCCACTGGCAAGGGCTCAGAAATGTTAAGTGATATCCGCAGTGCCAGCAACTTCGATCGATCAAGCCGAAATAGCTCAGTTGGGAGAGCGTTAGACAGAAGATCTAAAGGTCCCTGGTTCGATCCCGGGTTTCGGCAATGTATTTTGTTCAGAAATATCTAGTCTGAGTGTTATTTAGTGTCCTACACGTAATTCGCAGAACAGCACAGAGCAGCTAGCCTTACCAAAATACCTGAGGTGGCAGTAGGAGTAAATCTGTCAGGTTTTCTTATAGAGTTTAGCAATTCTCTTTTTCATGTATAATTATTCTGTGTATTATTGCCCTTGTTATATTACCGTGCTATGTATCGGAAGAACAATAAAGTATATAGGTATTTGGAAAATGGCATTTCTCAAACCTGAATGAAAGTATTTACGAAAATTAGTAACAAAATAATCTCTGCGCTTGAATGAGTTATGTGCATATTTATACTGTTTATGAAATACACATTAAGAGTGGAAAATAGGAGATACAACACTGGAGCAGTGGCTAGAGAGAATCAGTGATCGAGGAATGCCACCTTTCTTCCTGCTGCTCAACTTTCACTTAATACGGTATATGGGTGTTGAAACCTAACCAAATGATTTCTCAGATGCCATATCCTAACTTCTCTGTTTCATATAACCTTGCCCCGATGACATGCATCACTCCGCGTGCAACTACCTTCCCCCTCATCCTAATTGGCCAATGCTTTCGGGCCATGGGCCATAGGCGGATCCTTCCCGTCACATTTAAACCTGCAGTAAACGTCATAATAATTGCCAGGAAGATAGATAAGATCATTCAAATAAGAATATGAAGGTATGCAAAAATAATGAAGTTTATAATAAAACTGAGCAAGTTGACATTAAATGACAGAGCAATGAAACTGAAACAACCACTGGAATTTTTTAAACCAGCACACATACCTTCCAAAAATGCTTGTCTTTCAGTCTTAAAGTCCAGTCACGCCATACTTGTGATTCCTTCATTCAGCCAAGTCTCGTCAAGGTAGTATTTTTTCCGATTTGTATCCCAATACAATCTGATTGTCCTTAAATAACGTGTTCGCCACATAACAAAATCTCCCCTGGAGTGATAAGTTTTCCTGTTGTCTCAATTTCATGTCGCGATGTTCCTACGCATCTAACACACCTGTAAGTTCAGAGCACAGATGTTCGACTTATCTCACTGACAAAGTCGGATTCTTCTCTGTGAATGCATTAAACACATGCGACACAATTCTCTTTTCGCCACTTTGTAAAGGATTTCCCTTGCGATGCTTCCGCGAAGAATTGGCGGTAGACTCTGCCATTACAGATATAATAAGTACAGGCGAAATAAACGATCAATAAAATAATTTAGCTCTCGCACTCGGCACAACACACCTTCGAATGGCGATATACTACTAATCCAGTTCTAAACAAGGTCAGTGATAAAAGTCATATAAACAAATATGTCACCACTACCGCTAAATCACGTGCTATCGTGTCATGTGCTTGAGAGCAGAGGGACCTCCTCTTTACTTCGTGTAAGAATTAACATGCATTTCAGATAAATCAACTCTGTTCCGTAATATATTTAAATAAAACAATTACGAAAATATGAATTTGACAATTCTCTTCCAACATATAAAGATATATCACCATGTTAAATAACGAACTAATTTGTACCGCACAACGGTCTGCAGCACAACAGAAGCCAATGAGAGGTGGTAAGGTCACGTGACCGTTAAGAGATACGGGGCAAGCTTATGTGAAACAAGGATTAGATGGATGTTTAAGTGTTTCAAGGGATGATATGTTCGGGTTTGAAAAGTTGCAAAAGCTATACAATTTGGTAAAGTGTGAAAACATTTTAGATACCGAGAAACGCAGCGCACATGTGACCGTGTGGCCTAATGAATGAGGTGTCGGACTTCGGATCCGAAGATTGCAGGTTCGAATCCTGTCACGGTCGATAATATATTTTCCCTCTGGAATTTCGCTTACTACAGGTACTCCAAAATAAGAAATACAAGAATAAAAAGTACTAAAAATTAAGATAACTTGGATATATAGAGAAAATGTAGTGATATTTTGTAAACAGTCCACGACATGTCTACTCCACTATTTGTTGAGTGAGGGGGCTAAATAAACACAAGTTTCATCTATGTAAGTGCCAATACCTAGGATCGAGCCGGAGTATCTTGGTTCACATATTGTTGAAGCGCACAAGTTCGTGATTTCTATGTTCCAGCAATTAAATGTGACCAAAGAATTCTCAATGAAGGCAATGTATACGTGAAACAACACCTGGAGATGTTATTTCAGGAAAAAAATTGCTTTGCAAACAGTCCTAAATGTCCACTTTAAATGACGGCGTCTGTCTGCTGCATGTTTGTCATCTCTTTTCATATGCCAACCGTAATCGGTCATCAATGGTACGTCGGTCAGTGTGAGTTACCTGGATTAGGCTTTTTCCGGGGTTTCCCTTATCCTAAAAGACGAATGTCGGGTAATTCTAAGCTACATGGACCCTGGGCCCATTTGAGCATCATTTCACCAGTTTAATTCATCATCTGCTATGACTTAAAAGTTTAAAGGACGTAAATTACAAAATAAATAAATACACAAGTAAACAAATAAATAAAAAAAAATCAATGGTACGTTCCACCTCCCCGGGTATATTCTTTCCGCCTCCTTGATATCTTGAAGAAACCTCTCTCACATCTCTTAACTAACAGCCGCAAGGTTTTAGAGACGGTGATCGAGATGAGAATGAAGGAAGTGCAGTTTCAGGCTCATTCTACACCCCAACTCCTTCATATGATCCAACATCTTAAGAAGCTTGATCATCAAATTAAGTAGTTACGTTTTTCTGACCTAAATAGTTTCCTACATTCACGCCATCTCCTGACCTGACATTTAAATTACTACAGATAGTCTTTTTTCAGTGACGCGAGTATGGGTACTGTTTTGTCTATGTTGATTTTTGTGTTATATCTATGGCGTAGGGACGTGGCGACCCCATCGCCCAACCTTACTGTTGCAAGTAGCCAACCCAGTGCCTAAGAGGATATCTGGGCCACCCGGGCTCCCGAGGGGAAATAAATATTTGTAGTACAGTTGCTGGTCAAAGGGCCCCTTACACAGGGTTAAGTCTGAAGACCTCAACGGGATTTTCGGCGGAGAAGAAGTTCTTCAGTACGGCAAAGTCGCGGAAGAGGCATCCCTCCAATATGGGGATAATACATTAGAAAAGGACAGATGAGGTTCGAAGTCCAGTAAGACCTCACCTAGGAGAGCACAACTCCGATATAAAACCGGGCCCTCCAGGATGGGGGTATAGCATTGGGCTGGTAACCCAATCTAGTAAAAAAGGAACTTACAATTCTCATAAAAAAGCCGGACTGAAAATATGTTGACGACCCAAGCCAAGAAAAATTTGGATAGCGATGGAAAATTGTGAAATACCAGAACATTTAATAGGGACTGTGCAAGTTATGTATAAAAACACTACAATAAACATAATAAAGAATGGAAGGAAAACAGAAGCATTGGACATAAATAAAGGAGTGCGACAAGGATGCCCTCTATCGCCTACACTCTTTAATATCTATACTGATAATATGGTACAAGAATGGCAGCAAAGTATAAAACAAAATGCACTGAATGGAAACATAATTTTAAATACAGTATTATTTGCTGATGATCAAGTGATAACTTCCCACTCACAAGATGACATGCAAAGAGCAGTGTATAGTTTAAACAACATAGCGGAAACATATAAACTTTCAATCTCAGAACACAAAACTAAAGTAATGGCTTTTAGAGGAAAGAACAACATAAGAGCAAAAGTAGTTATAAACAATAAAATAATAGAACAGGTTAATAGTTTTAACTATCTAGGCTACACAGTAGCAGTAGCAAATAACAACAAGTATATGGAGGTGAAATTAAACAGATTCAATCAAAGGTGTGGGACTATAATAAGAACGCTGAACAGGAAAACACGAAAGGAAACACAGATGAGATTTTATAAGATAATGGCAGTCCCAAAGTTAACATAAGGTTCCGAAATATGGACACTGATAAAGAAACAACGCAAACAGCTAGAATCGGCAGAGATGAGATTTTTGAGAAGCGTGGCAGGTTATAAAAGAATCGACCACGTAAGAAACGAAAAAATAAGGGAAGAACACGGGATTTTTAATTTAAACAGTAAAATAATAAAGAACGAAAAATGAAGGATAAATCATATTTAAAGAATGGACGCGGAACGACTTACAAGAAGAGTTTTAGATTATATGCCGAAGGGAAAGAGTGATGTGGGACGCCCAGCTCTACGCTGGAAGGATCGGTAGGCTCTTGAAAAGAACGGAACGGATCACAGGGCCCAATCCTTGAAGATGACGATGATCTAGTTAGTGATTATAACATTTCTTAAACATATCCTGAAGATGGGAGCGATGTAAGCTTCCGAAACCCCGATTTCTAATCGTGTTTTCACCTGGCTTGCTTCCCGAGAAAATCTTGAATATACTCGTCGCCAGGAGAACTTCAGGTCTTATGATCCAAAATGGTTTTCACTACCTTTTCGTACCATCCACTCTTTACATTTCCATGGAACTTCGTCATGAAGTCTCTGATTAAAATCCATGCGGCAAATTCCGCGGCATTCAAAGTTTCGGTCTTTCAGCAGCTTTCTAATTTGTGGCACTTCAGAAATGCCGTCCTTGACTTTTGCATCTGAAACTTACTTGAAGAATGATGAAAACAGAGGTTGCATTATTCAAAGCCTTGACAAACTGCTTAATGATTCCAAGTTTGATATGTAGCAGTGGTAGATTAACTTTTTGTGGGTCAACAAAGGCAGAATTTGTAACTTTTTTTACCCACGGTGTCAACACTTGTTTCTTGTTCCAGGTAGATTGGCTTATTCACACATATTCTTTTAATTCTTAACACACTTGGCATTTTTACAGCATAACAAAATAAAAACAAAAAATGCCGGGCTCGCACTCGAGCCCTGAAGAAGCCTACAAAATGGTGGGCGAAACGTCGGCAACTAGCCATCCTACGACGTGGCCTTCTCCGGAAGCTAAGTATACCTACACGTATCAGATACTTTGCTGCAAAAATCATGCTGTGTACTGTAATTGTTGAACCGGCATTTTCTTGTTCTTCACGATGGTTAAACGCCTTGGTATGTCCTACAACATTGAATACATTACGATCTTAACTCTAAAAAGATATCTCAATGCAGCTCATGCGGTGTATATAAACTTTCAAAACAGTACAACATTGCGCAGTTCAGGAAAACATGGTTTGGATTTGTATACATCCCTGCCTAAAATTTTCCGAAGTCGCATCTTTTTGCAAGCAAATTAACGGTCATGTTGGTAACCCTTATAAATGTACACAAGTGTTTAGCATATTGATGATGAACAAAAGTGTGCTACCCAGCAGCGTTTCGGATGAACATCTTCTATGTATTCTACATTTAAGTTCATCTAGTTTCCAGTCGAGAAATGTAACATTAATATCTAAAAAGAAACCAGCAGTATACCAGTCGTGTAAATTAGTGAAGTGTTACTACGCTTCTGCCTAACACTGTACATTGTAAACAATTTCAATGTACTTTAAGATAAATTGTGAGGTTTATTTTTAAGAAGGCAGCATCGAAATTATTTAAATGTCTTCAGCAGTATAAGAACTACAGTATGACAAAACAAAACCAAAGTAGTAAAACATATTAATTGTATTTAACTGCTGTTGCCAACTCAAGGTTTGGCTTAGGTCAGTAATGTGGTTAGAGGGCGATTTCACACTATGACATGCGAGCTGTCTAGCAATGTCGCTATGTTTTTAACTAATATTCTCTAATGTTATTAATCCTCTTTCAACTTTTCTTGCCAACTCTTCAGTTCAAGGGATGCATTTGATTAGGTCGAATAAGACGTTTAATACAAAACCCGAATGACCGCCACTGTGGCAAACGTCATCTGGCGTTCCGGAAGAACCCATTTGGCTACCGGGGGGGAATCTATTTTCTCTAGTGGTACATAAACGCAATACACATACATAACACATATACATCCATGCCCGAGGCGGGACTCGAACCGCGACCCTCTGCGCGACGGAATGCTAAAGACATACTCTCTAACGACCATGGCTACGAGGGCCGGCCATTACCTGTTTGTTTATGTGTCAGGTAGAAGGCAAACGGAATGTGTGATTATGGGGGAAAGCATTTCACACTGCCGCTCATCTTACCGAATCTGCCTTATCTTTAAACTTACCTCTCCGGCCAGAGACTGGCTTCCGGAGGTGGAGGGAAGAGAACTGGCCAACTAACAAAATATACTTTATATTAGCCTTCTCGATATGTTTCAATATCTGTCTTGCATTGAGCGAGATAGCTTCACGCGATAACGTGTGAGGCTTGATTTCAAGGGGCCCAGGGTACTATTTTCGGTGACTTCCCGGTCTAAGCATAGGTTACTAATTAAGTTAATTGATGGAAATTAATTATTTCTTCACACTAGCCACAATGCTAAGGTTTTTGATAGATAGAGTCTGGTTGTTTGTCGAATAAAAAGGTATTTCCTCTTCTAGTCTTACTTTCCTGTGCATAATTTCTTGTACAAAACATAGCTTTATCATTATCATCAATTGATTTAGGGTTGAAGGAACAGGTGACAGTGTAGAGCGTGTGGGGGCTGGTATTGATGATGTGTTCTGTGAAGGTTTCTTTTTTTGCCAGTCACGCTGCTGAGCGACTCGTTCTTTGAAAGCGACTTCCCTCAAGGAAACCTAGGGGAGAGAGCTCGGATCTTGAGGGCGATGTTGCACCGCGTTAGTTGCGCTTGATCTGGAAACTTTAGACACCCCGTCCACGCTTGAGTGATTATCTCCCTCATCCGGTGCTCTTTTGGATCTCTCCCTTATCCTTCACTTCCAGGAGCTGCCTTTGGAACATAAAGAACCACATTGTCTTACTGTTGTGGGTGCTCTGAACTGGATTTGGGGAACCCTAAAAGTACATGTAGGACCCTTGAAACATGTATAGCTATATCTACACATACACCAGCAAAGTTTTATAGAATGTGATAGATAACCTTTCAGGGTCTACATAAGTGTTAGAGGTGATTTTTTATTTAGGACACAATTTTATGGCCTTTGATTTCATGGTTGTTTTTAATAGATCAAAATAAACCAGCAAGTGGGACCAAAATCCCTAAGCTACTATTCCTTGCAGGTAATCGTGAAAACTAAAATGACGAAAACTGACCCCACGTGATCAAGTTGCAGCGCTCATAGTTACATTCACATAGTTGATCAACAATGATGTCACTTTCTCCAGGCCTGAACGTGTATTTGATTAGCCTGTAAGGTCAGAGAGGTAAAAGGTTCAAAAGTACGACACTAAGAAAGAAAAAGGCAACTTAGTTGTCCTGCATCGGAGGATGAATTGGGACAAAAGGTCATTCCACTTAATTAGTTGGGAGGATCAAGTCATTGCAGGACAACAACAGCAGCAGTGGTGTCGTTGAAGGTGCACCCTACTCTGAGGAGCAGGGGCCTTCGACATTTAGCCATTCCGGGACATTGTCCCTTACTGGCATTAGACAATGTAATAGAAAGATGGTGGTTAGACGGTGAGTTTTGTTTCTAGAAGGATAATGTAAAGTCGGGTAGAGTGAATGTGAAAGAATAATTTATAATAATTTGAAATTTGGAGTTTCTGTGATGGAATGATGTTAGGTGTCTAGAACAGCTCTGGGATGAGGGTAGGTGTTTCCTGGGTCAATATCATATTCCCCGAGGCCACGGATTAAATGATTGAAACTGTCTGGAAGGGTGGCATAGAATTTGCGTGAAAGGTCAAGGATGTATTCAGTCAATGTAGGAAAGGATAGGTCAGCGTGTATGTTAGCGTTTGGTATGTACCAATCAGCACCTATTGTTGTGCGAAGGTATCTGTTCTGGAGTACTTGAAGTTTGTTGAGGTGAGTTTTAGCTGCAACTCCCCATATTTGGCAGGCATATGTCAAGGCGGGTCTTAGTACCTGTTTGTATATGAGTAGCTTGTTTCTTAGTGCTAGTGGAGACTTCCTGTTGTAGAGGGGATATAGCATGGACATTCTTCTGGAGACTTTATTTGCCAGCGATGTGATATGGGCTTTCCAAGTAAGGCGCATGTCTAATGCTACCCCTAGATATTGGGCTTCCGATTTCCATTGTACGGCAGCTCCTGCCAGACGCAGCTCAGGAACATCATGCAGCTGGTGACGACTGAATGTAACAGCCTGCGATTTGTTTGCATTGATCCGTAGCCTCCAAGTGAGGAACCACGCGGTCAGCATATCAGCATACCTTTGTGTTCGCTGTACTGCTGTCAGATGTCTGGTGGATGCTGTGGAGATGGCTGTGTCATCCGTAAATGGATATAAGTTGCAGCTACTGATGGTGGGTATGGTGTTTATGTAGGTTAGGAAGAGCAGGGGGCCAAGGACGCTGCCCTGTGGAACTCCTGCGTGAATAGAGTATGGCTGGGATTCAATATCGTCTCTAGCAACGACGAAGGTGCGATTTGCTAGATATTTATGAAGTAGATGAATGAGGTAAGCGGGGAAGGCATATTGGATTAGGCGAAAGAGAAAACCTTCGTGCCAGACAGAATCGAAGGCCTTGGAGATGTCAAGAAATAAGGCTACAACATAGTGTCTGTTGTTGAAGCCACGGATGGTGTCGTCGACGAAGCGTAGGAGTTGGTGTGAGGTGGAATGTTGTCGCCGAAAACCAAATTGTTCTGGTCTGAGGATATTTGGATCATCCATGATGTGTTGTAGGCGACGTTGAAGCACCTTTTCGAATAATTTGCTAATGGCAGGGAGAAGACTGATTGGGCGGTGGTTTGTGATATTTTTGGAGTCTTTGCCTGGTTTAGGGAGGGTGATTATGCGAGCATGCTTCCATGCAGCAGGAAAGTGAGAGAGGAGAAGAAGACTGTTGAATAGGTGGGTGAGTAAGTCAGTCCAATTTTTCGGAAGGGCTTTGAAGGCGGCGTAGGGTATTTTGTCATACGCAGGAGCTTTAAAAGGACGAACTGAGACAATGATTTGTCCAACTTCCTGGGGTGTTGTAAGGGGTATGTCGTGTGCTTCATAAGGAGAGTGAATGAAGCGACTCACTGCCTCTTCTATATCTGCTACCTGTTGAGCATCTGGGGACTCAGCTGGATGAAAGGTGGAGGCCAGGTGTTCGGCAAGTAGTTCCACCTTTTCTCTGGACGATTGGGCTAATCGTCTCCCATCGGTCAGTGGCGGGTCAGAGGAGGGGATGCGCAGCAATGCCTTAGACATCCTCCAGAGGGAGACATCGGCAGGATCAAGAGTGCTGAGACGTCTTTCCCATTCATCGTTGCTGAAGTCTGAGATTTCCATTTTTATCGTAGCCTGGAGTCTATTCCACTCATGCTTGTCCTGTGGGTTGCGTGTGTTTTGGTATCTACGCCTTGCTCTGTTTTTGGCGGTTATTAGCTGACGTATTGGTTGGGGAAGGGGTTTCTGTGGATTGTATGGGGCTCGTCGAACTGGTGTTGCTTCTTTCATGGCAGCTACCATGGTGGTGGTGATGGAATTTGCTAGTTCATCAGCTAAGGCAGGAGTGGGACATGGCTGTATTATGACCGGTTTGCTAGCCATAATTTTGGAGAAGAGGTTCCAATTTGTGTTCCTGGGATGTATTGTTGGTGTTAAGGTTTCTGGTTTTACTTTAGCCTGAAAGAGGAGTAACAGAGGGTAATGGTCAGAGGACAGCTCAGGAATAGAGAACATAGTGGGATGACAGCGTACATTATGAAGAAGAGCTATACCCAACCAGTCAGGCGGTCGTCGATCCCCGTAGGTGATAGTGGGGGAAGAAGAGGCAAGTACAGCCAGATTTCTGCGCTCCACCTTTCTAGGAGACGACCTCTTGGATTTGTGATGGTGGAGTTCCAGAGGGTGCTCTTGGCATTAAAGTCACCACGAGCTATCGTAGAGGTACCAGTAAATATCACGTCCAGGTCCCGGAAGGAAATGGCTCTGCCAGGAGGGATATAAATGGAGAAGATATTGAGTGGGCCCTTGTCTGTCTGAAGTTGGACTCCTGTACCTTCCAAGCCTTGTGTGGCTGGTAAATGTATCCTAAAGTGCTGGATACCACGCCGTATGTACACGGCCGTTCCTCCATAGCCGTCAGCTCTATCCGCACGATGGCACAACATACCAGGTATTGTAGATTGGATGTTGGGAGTAAAGCGCGTTTCTTGGACTAGAAATATGTCCACCTTGTTTACTGCCAGAAAGTTTGCTGCCTCTCTCAGTTTGTGGCGGAGACCATTAGCATTCCATGAGCAGATGCGTTAGTTTAGGAGTTGGTTGATGATCCTAGTCGTGTCTGCCATATTTGCCGAAGAAGACGTAGATGGTGTGGACTAGGATGGTTTGAGGTGGGATGCTTGAGGGTCTTTTGGTAAGAGCCTCCGCTAGGTCTGCAGCGAAGTCGGCCTGTAGATTGAGCGGTATGCGTGACAGTAGGTTAAGGAACTGCTCATCAGGTAGAGATGGGATGGACGGTTGTGAGGTGGGCTGTGGTGGATCCGTTGAGGAACGTGGCAGCAATCTCTGCTGTGCTGGAGTTCTTGTCTCCAACTGACGCCCCTTGGAGGTTGTGGAGACAGGCGGAACCTGGCTGTGTGAGCTGTTGTTTCGTTCCATACTAGGTGTGAGCGATACGGCCTGTTTAGGTGGTGCTGGTGGTGGTGCTGTCGGTGCCCTGTGGTTGATCGGAGAAGATGTAGACTCCGAGGCAAGTGGCATTTGTGCAGATTTCGGCTGTGATGGTTGCGGGCCAGAAGCCAGAGCTGCTGCATAGGACTTTTGTTGCAGTCGCTGTACCGGAGGTAGCCCTGGGTAACGGGTACCTTTAAATGCTTCCTTCGGTAGTCCCAGTGAATTTGTGATTTTGGGAGGTGCGTCGTGTCTAGTACGCTGTCCATTCTTATTGAGGACCATTTCAATCCTGGCTTCCTGCCATACGGGACATTTAGCGTAACGGCAGGAATGATCCCCACCGCAGTTGTAACAAACTGGTTTAGCTCCGGGTATACCAATAACTTTGCAGTCTGTGCGTCTGTGTCCGGGTTCCCCACAGAATGTGCACACAGGTACCAGACGACAACCTGCTGCACTGTGCTGGAATTGTTGGCAGTTTGTGCACTGAAGAGGGCGAGCGGGTGGTCGGTAGGCTTCGACCCTAATTTTGGCATCAAACATGCGCGTCTCTTTGTAAATGTCTGAGGAGCGAGGTTCTTTCTTCAGTGCTATCCTAAAGTGTGGTAACTTTTGTTGCCCGGGAGTGCGGTTGGATCGTAACTGTCCCACGCGTTCCACTGGGTATTTCAAGGTCTTCAGGTGGGCTAGTACCTCTTCTTCTGTGACGTACATTGGTAAGTCCTTCAAAGTGACGTAAAGTAGCTTCTCATCTGGAAGAAGGGTGGTTAGATATTGCACATCACCTTCATTGAGGACTTTACGTATATGGCGGTGGTCAGTGGGCGTGTCTGGCAGGATTGCTATGGTGCCACCCATGTTTTTAATGGTAAACCTTATTTCTGGGTGACCATTGTGTAGCACTTGGGTGATTTCACGGGCTTGTTCCGGATCACGCAAGTATATGGGAGTTGTTTTCTGTGATGCTGTAGCTCCTGGAGCGTTGGTTGGTTGGGTTCCATGGGCTGGAGCTTGTACAGCCTCAACGAGGTCCTCATCCATGGATTCGGCATGAGGAGGGGGCGTGGAGCACTTACGCCTTTTTTGAGTTGCTTCTGATGTTTCTGGGAATTCACCCACTTCATTTAGCTCTGAGAGAGCGGCATAGCTGTTTGATATAGCTGGTGGAGGGTTTTCAGTGTTGCTGATTGACCCCTTTGCTGTTCTTTTAAGGTGGGGTGTTTGCCAGGAGTTTAACTGATGCATTTCATGTTTCAACAGGTACTCAGTGATGGCGTCCAACCTCGATCTGTGGTAGGAGTAAATGCGGAAGGCAGAGGCTGTGAGGCAGAGTTCGTCGGATGAGGGGACTGCAAACATTTGTGCGTCCGCCTGGTCAAGGTACTTGATACGAGCTTGTCGCTCTTGTTTTAGAGTCCTCACCAAACCTCGTGCTAGCGGGAAACTCGGGTTGACAATTAGGGCTTCACCCATAAATGTGGAGATGTTGCCACCTGACAGGTAGTATTCGTCAGTAGATGGTTCAGTAGGAACTTCTAGGACAGGAAATTCCTCTGCTGGGAGAGGGACAGTCAGAGCTGTGGGCGCATGTGATGTAGTCATGTTGGGTTGTTGCATGGCAGTGCAATGAGAATGGAGTTTGATAGAATAGATGAAAAGAAGAGTGAGTTTTGATAGAGCACGTCTAGGGCGCTAATCAGCACGGATAGCAGAGGGCCTACCCTAAGGCGCCTAAGCAACCAGTCTAGGACTGTTGGCTGCGGCCTTGCTATCCTACCCAATTACAATGCTGTTTCTGCTTCCTGTTTGCTCGCAGGCACAAAGCTGTTCCTACGAAGAAGCAGTCTTCACTTGCAGTCTAGCAGACACGAGGCTGTCCCAGGCTGCGGTAGTCGAGTTGATGCGGCTACAAAAAAGCGGCCTTCTCTTGCAGTCCACCAGTTTCCTCGCAGCGGAGGCCAAGGCCCTAAGAGGGCTGCTTGGGCATTGCTGCTCTGCTGGCTAGGAGTTGTCTCTCGATGGATCGCTTGGTGTTCACACTTCGGCGTCTCGAACAACTCAGAAGAGAGTAAGCCTCATTGCAGGACAAGTTTTTCCCTATTTCTATTTATGTATCTTGAGACACGTGCGTAATAAATGTCAAAGTTTACCAATGTTTTAAAACTTAATGAGGGAAATTGATTTTAAGGAGATTTGTACGCCACAAGCTTTGTTTATAGATGCAAGAGACCGATAATGGAGAAAGATAGAGGGAAATAAAGTCATTTTTTCGTTTACCTCTGGACGGAGGAAAATAACGGAGATTAAAGAGAAAGAAATTCGTTGCTCATTAATGAAAAGTGATTAGCAATTGCTGATAGGTAAAGCTTCTCTTCTTTGACCCTTCCATTTGAAAATTACGAGAAGGAATAATAGGTATGCAAAAGAAATTGATTTCACTCTCACTATTCTACGATAGGGCAAATGCAAACAAGAAATTAAAAAGGAGAGGTCATTCTCTTATACACAGCTTAGAAAGGAGAAAGTTTTTACACAATAAAGAAGGGAAAATCTAATGTTCAACTATTGCTACTGCAAGTGTAGGATATTTTTGATTCACGAGCAAAAATAAAGAAAGCCAAACTTTTGATTTGTATCTCAGTACTATTTAAGTTAAAAGTTTTTGTAGCACTATATAGAAAAATAAATGACTATTTAATCATATAGTAAACGGGAGTAACAAGCAATTATTTATATTTGAATATTTACAGAAGAAAATAAAAACGATATATACTGATGCTTAATACCTTTATGACAAACTGATAAGCGTGCACCTCGAATAAAACGAAACTAATAGAACCTCAATATTGAAACGGTTTCATAAAAATATGGTGAACACAATAAAAGTGCACATCAAACTATTTTGACTGCTTTAGTTTTAGACACCGATGTCGAGAAAATGTATCATGCGGAATATCTCCCTTCCTGTTTAGAAAAACAAATTGTGAATTGCAATACGCAACTTAATACTCAACTTTACTATCGTTTTTCATATCTGCAGTCGTGGCCGAGTGGTTAAGGCGTCTGACTAGAAATCAGATTCCCTCTGGGAGCGTAGGTTCGAGTCCTACCGACTGCGAGGTTTTTGTTGTTATGTTGCATACTTCTGTTCTCTTATAGTTTAACTTCTTCTACAGTCAGTGGTTCATTCGATGTTAAATACGAAGCAACATATCCTCAGACTTACATTTTATACCGGACGTATAACTCATAGAGGCCATCTTTAAATCCTTATAGATTTCATTGAGTACATTGAAAATATTTTTTAAAAACTGTCTTTTGTCGTTTATAGGTTCATGAAACAAAGTGTGAAGCGCACATATGTTTGTATTTCTATCTCTAGTTTGTACCTAGATTATGTAAGCAGGAGAAGTATTGCATTCCTCCCAAGAATCTAATACAAAAAATTCAGTGAAGGTATATACACCAGTCTAAACAAAAGGCACTTTCAGATACAGATGCACATGTGTAAACAGCATAACTCAAAAAAGAAAAGTTGGATAGATACCAAGTTTGCAAATTTAGTTCAGCAGCTTACAAAAAGCAACACAAATATTTTCAAGAAGATACCCCGAACCTAGACTGCCTTCTATATGGAATATGTTATGAGAATTTTTATTTGCCCGAAATGTTTATATTTTATTTAAAATTATATATTTTCATAACACATATAACTTACAGTATGGATTTTCTGGGAATGTGCTAAATAGTTCTCTTTTTTTTTTTCTAAATGACTTTTGCATAACTTGGAAATCATTAACGATAGAAAAATCTTACCTACTAGCCAAAAAGATGTAAATCTCGTTAAAATACTCAATTTATATGTGATACGACTTTTTTTGCAGAATAAACAATTTCAGAGATATTTCTTGTCATTTTTATGAATTCTCGAATAGTGTTTATTCTCTTAAATGGGAAACCGTTATTTATTTTTAAGAAGAAGGTAATTTCAAAGGCATCACATAGCGACCGACCGCTCTCTAATGATTTGACTATCGGTTAAAGTCTACTGCATTGCCATATTATCGTACGAGAGCTGTTCAATAAAGAATCATCAAAATTTTTTTACGGTCATAATTTTTCGCAATAAACTTCAATCTTTTTTAATTTCTGTTAGCTTAATGAGAAACAAACACGCCCACGTATGAGAACCAGGCAAGTTCAGACATGTTCAGTATCGCCTACCGCTGCAATGGAAGTAACATGCGAGGAACAATATGCGGCTTTGAAATTCTGATTTCGTCTCAACAAATCTTCAGTTGAGGCCTATAAATTGCTACAGCAGGCATATGGAGAGTCTGTTCTTCCCTACAGCACAGCTCGAAGGTGGTTTGAAATTTTTAAAGAGAGGAGACAATCAATTTCAAAGGTAGGTGGACCCAGTGCTCCAGTTACTGCTCTTACTGCTGCTGCCATTGTGAGACAGGATCGACGAATTACATTAATATCACTTTCTGATATACTGAACATTTCATGGGGTGCCACCCATATGTTGGTGACAGAAACATTACACATGAGACGTCTTTGTGCGCGATGGGATCCAAGACTGTTGATTCCCGAACAAAAGGACATTCGCATGCAGGTCTGCATGCAGTTAAAGTTGATGTTAGAGGAAGATCGGATTTTCTTTCAAAAGTAATCACTGCTGCTGAAACTTGGCTACATCATTTTGATTCTGAGAGCAAACAGCAAAGCTATGTGTGGAAATCCCCTTCATCACCAACCCCAAAAAAGCAAAAATGGTTGCTTCTGCTGGGAAAGTTGTGGTCATCTCATTCTTTGATATACATGGAATGGTTTATCAGCATGTTGTACCTGCACACACATCAGTAACTGGAAAATACTACAGGGATGTACTGAAAACATTGCAAGTCCATATCAGGCACAAAAGACACATTTCCGTGAAGCAGGCTGGATGCTGCACCACGATCATGCGCGGCCGCAAATTGCCAATGTTGTTGCTGAATATCTTGCAAAGGACAACGTGAAGTACATCCCTCACGCTCCCTATAGTCCGGATTTAGCCCCATACGACTTTTTTTTATATTCGCTAACTTGAAACGCCTTAGTGGGAGGCATTATCCATCATCAGAAGCAGTGGTGAAGGCTGCGGAGGCAATTTTGAAGGATGTCTCATAAATGTTTTCCAGCATGTCTTTAAAGACTGGCAGAAACGCTGGGACAAGTGCATCGCATTCAGGGGAGACTATTTTGAGAAGGACCATCAACATTGTAAGGATGAGTAAAGGTAGGGTGTCAAAAAAGTGATCATTCTTTTTTGAACAGCCGTCACATATATCATAAAATAATTAACTGAGAAATACTAACACAGACAATGTGCTTGTGTATTACAGCGGTTGTATTAATTATTGCCTGAAGAGTGTTGGAAGTAGATTGTAATGTATATGCTGGTAAATAATTATGAAAATAACATACTTTTAAAACTGTATGATAGAACTTGTGTTCAATGCCTCAATGCCGGGATATTTTACCTATAAATGTCACTGGTTCTCTAATTCCTTATCCGGAGTTCTCGCTCCTTTCTTCGAAATAATAATTGATGCGTGATCCATAAAGAATGTTGAAGTAGATCTCAATTTAGTCAAAGCGAAACGTCACATCTATATCAGTAACTAACAGACAAATGTGCCCATGTTGAAGGACTGGGGAGGGAGGGCGAAATATAATGACCGATGAGATGTCATACTGAATGGAAATGTGATATATTTGACTGCAGTGTTTAATTTCTTTAAAGACATTAATGCTCTTATAGTAAAATCCAGCTTTCCCCCAACTGTAGGTTAGAATACTTTGATAGAAAAATCTAAAGCATAAAACATTCAAAAACTGACACAGAAGTCTTTTGTACCACATTTGTGTAATCCTAGAGCTAAGAACTTATCTATCTGTACAATGGCAGAAATTTGGAAGCTATTCGCACGTACAAACAGTAATTAACTGCACTTTTGAATCAGTAAGAAACTAATAATTACATTAAACATATCCCTTGAAGAATTTTGGCAAAAGTCATACGCAAGTCTCATTATTTGTGAAGTCCTTTACAAACGTGATTCCCGGCCGATGTATTAAGTTCTATATAATTTCAAGAATTGGCGTTAACTCGTGATGTATTTGCATGCATTCATTTTCTTGAAATAATTTAATAGCAAGCGTTAGCAAAGAAAATAGGACTGATGGGGTAGTTTTGTCATACAAAGGCTGTGTTGCTTAAATGTATTAATATTGTACTTCTTGGAAATACAAGAGATTCTGGATCTTCTATGTGAAATACTCAATAGAAATAACTAGAACAACAGGCTTGGGCCAGAAGAGATAAAGAGCCTGTACAGAAACTTTGTAAAAGTAATATTAAATAGAAAGTATGTGGAGCAGGTCGAAGAATGTGGTAAAGTAGTCAATTAATATCATTATTCCTGACGATTGAGATTATTTATAAGGGCACGTGCGTTTTGAGTACACAGTGTGAGTGTCCACAAATTACAGCAAAAAGAAACCGGTTTCCTGCAGAGGGGTTACCATGATGTATGCGGAAAGACAAACTTCCGGTTATAATTGTAAAGGGTACATTTTCATTAAACATGACAACATATTTCCTTTTGTAGCTCATTGTAGCAAGGGACCGTGTGGCCTAATGGATAAGGCGTCGGACTTCGGATCCGAAGATTGCAGGTTCGAGTCCTGTCACGGTCGAGTTATTTTTTTTTCTCCTCTAAATTGCACTCATTCCAGGATGAGAAATAAGTAACAAGGAGTTTGTTTAAATAGTTGGTGTCATACTACGAAATTTATCTTTTAGGCTAACATGCGAGTGTCACTATGTTCTTTCCTTACGGAGAGAAGTTTAAATTAATGCTTTCTATTTACGACTTGAAACCGCTTAGGAACAGAAAAATGTTAAGTAGGTTATCACAAAAGGAAGAAAATGGACGTTATAACAAACAGAATGAACGCTGTGTTGTTACAGTAAAATGGCTATTCTTGGTTCGGCCTTTGGTGATCATTAGTGTAACCCAAAACTTGTCTATAGAGGATAAAAATGTTATATGAACATAGGTCCGCAAATTTGCATTTCCATGATAGAGCGCCTTTGCTACAAATCTGAGATGTGTATTACGTAGCTGTCCAAAGCCATAACCCTACAACAAGTAGTACAGCAGTAAACATTCGCCTTTACATCTGTTAAAATGGGTGAAGGTGATGCATTTCACCGTTGTTTTCTTTGTGCTACAGTACAGTACGTAGTCCGCTTGTTAGGCTCCGGTACTCAGTTCATGCACGATGGATTTCCGCCTCAATTCAGGCTCTGTGTGCATCGATTTTTGAATAGATGTCCTCCTGCTAGATGAGAGGAAGAAGTGGAGAAAGTTCGTCGCCTTCACGCTCACCTGGCTCAAACATTTGAAATATCTTGTTTATGCAACACCAGAAAAAATGAACATTTAAGATACATAAAACTTTCCTAACCAATGAAATGCACGCAGAACATACCGATCAGAATTCTATAACTAGACCGCGAAAAAAATGCAGCTGGAGGCGTGGCTGACCAACACTGGAGTCCTCTACCTTTCCCCCTCCATCGTTATTTTAGGTTGCCTCTCCTACATCGCACGGGCTGCACTGGTTAACTGTTTAACTTGCTTACCCATTTACTGTTACATTCACTCTTTGCATTTTCTGCCGAATCACTGCTGTGTTCCTCAGAGTTTAAATGAAGAATGATTCTATCAATTTGTTGATCGTTGTGAGGTTATGTCCGAGGTAATTATTTTCTGTTAACTTTGAAAATCAAAACAGCATTAAAATGCACGCATTTCGTATTGTTTGCGCTCTGTCGCATGCAGGAAGGGAGGGGTGGGAGTCACGTGAAACTTGGATGGTGTTGAAGGGGAGAAGGCTCACCTCACGCATGCGCATACCGACCGCAGTTTGTTTGCGGTCTACCTGTAGTGAAAGATTGGAGATCAAAGATCTCCAATGTAAGATCAAAATATCAAAAATAAGCATTGAAAATAAATACCCGAAACAGCTCTCGAATTTCAGCTATTTGGGCTGTGATGTAAGCTTCGACTTAGACAAAGACATAGAAAACAAAATTAACAATTTTCAGCAAATATGTAGAACTATAGCAAGAACATTGAAAAACAAAGCAAGAAAAGAAACAAAGTTAAAATTTTATATAATGTTGGCAGTTCCAGAACTCATGTATGGACGTGAGTGCTGGATATTAAAAGGAAGAGATAAAAGTAAGATACGGCAGCAGAATTGAGGTTCTTAAGAAGAGTTAAAGAATGTACTAGACAAGATTTAATAAGAAATGAAACTATTAGAGACGAACTAGTCATATATAAATTACAGGACAAAATAGAAGAAAATATACAGAGCTGGAAAGAACATATGAATGGACGAAGAAAGATTACCGGTTTTAATAAGAAGATATAATCCTCGTGGAAGAAGAGATGTAGGACACCCTAGAAAAGGATGAGAATAGCTCATAGAATGCGAAGACGGAAGAGGCAGAAATGGCTAATCCCTGAAGTGAAGAAGAAGAAGATTGGAGGAATCGCTGAATAATACTTTAATAACCTTTAATAACCTTTAATAATACTTTAATAAGAATAATAATACTTTAATAACCCTACATTAGGGAATGAGAGACAAACTCAATTCACATGATGTCAAGAGATACAAAATCTATATGCTTTGATATCTAAGAACATAGCAATTACACCCAGTAGATGTTCTATTCATAAGAAGAATCATAGTAATAATTATATTGTAGCCAAAGGAATAAGAATTTGTCTAAATGACGAGTACTCCGAAGGAAACTCCCTGTTCCTCCCGAGGTCTCGTTCTGAGGTAAGAGAATTACGAGTGCCAAAATTATCATCGACCATAACATGTTTCGAACATTCAATCCTCTGATCTGCAGTCTGATACCTAATCCATTAGGCAACGCGGTTACCGCTTTTTACCGTTTCACCGCTTCTTATATTATCAGATAACACAAAACTGAATTCCTTTTTCAGGTTTAGTAACAGTTTTCCAAATACTTTCTTTAGCCTTCTCCTGTTTAGAGGTCGTACTTATCTGGACTAACACACCCATCTACGCACAAATACATTTGTTTAACTTATTTTTATTCAGGAAGTTTAAAAAAATGTAATTTTTCTGAAATCTTGGCATCGCATTTTAAGGAACATGTAGAGTAGCCGTACCTCCATTAAGGGCACTGGGAGCTCGATGGGCCTAAAAAATCGATTTTTTGTTTTTAGTGTTAAAAATTATATAATTCTTCAGCTTTCAAATGATATATATAACATAGGGTGTCAACTGATATTAAAGCCCTATAATCCATCAATTTATAGATGGCGGCGCAATGACACGCCCACTTTCCGATGTAGTATGAAGGAAAAGATTCTTCCAGATGGCAAACCACTTGCAGGTCGTGGAAGATTAACAGACAGTGACCTCCTCCATCAGTATTATGGACTAGCTATCAGGAGAAATACAGGTGAAACAATTCTAGAAATGAAACAAGCTATTTGGGCCATTTATTTTCATAACTTATCCACAGACAGTAATCCACAGCATGATCTGTATCCTAAGGGTGTGGTTTTCAATGAGCTCAGATTAGGAAAGAAATTTATAAACATAAACATTCTCTTCCAGAAGAGGTTCTTTTGGCAATTATACCAGTATTTAGGGAACTTTCTCAAGATGAATTACTGAGAAAATGCTTGCATGATTGAATCCAAAACCCAAATGAAAGTTTTCATCATATAATATGGGAAATAGTTCCAAAAACTGTACATGTTGGGCAAAAAACTTTAAAATTGGTGTATATTATGGTGTTTTCTATTGTTATAATTATGGCTGCAGTGGTAGGCATAAAGTAATGACAGAAATGGGTATAAAGGTTGGTGAAAATATGAAGGCAGCATGTCTAAAGATGTGCGTCCACTCTCAGAGCCAAAAAGAACAGCTCAGTTGCTTGAAAGTAGAGCTAAAGGTAAGAAAAGGAAAAGAAAAGATGAGGAAAACCTAACTGAGCAGGAATATGGAGCAGGCATGTTCTGAGGGTATGTATAATTTAAAAAGAATGGTGCTTAATCTTAAATCGTGATTTCCCAAAACCTTGATTTTTCATAATTTAGGTGCATGTTTCTCAAAAACTATAAAAGATGTTGATACAACATTTTTAGTGATTATTTGTTAATGTTACCTAAAGACATTAATCTAACTTTTATATTCATAAGATTTATAAAATGGAGGGAAAATGAAATTCAGTCCTTAAAAATATTATATTTCGTTTTAACACAAATGAATAATTTTTCATGTGCATAGTATAAACTATGTATGCTTTCTGTTTAGTTTATATAATAAAACGGTGTCTTATGTTATTTAGGAGAAAGATTGGTGTCTATAGCTTTAAATTCCTACAAGACACCTAGACCTCAAGTATAGGGTGTAATACTTTTTTTTCGGGATACACAGAGTGCCTTATGCCCCTTTTGCAAGGAACTGTATGAACTTAATGTAAATATTATACAATCGTTAAATGCACACATTCTTATACTGTAATCATACCACATTTCAATTTGTTTAGTTTTTTGTATATTTATATTTTAATATTGTTAAAAACTAGCAATGTCTGGATAAAATAACCTCCAAGGGCCCTTAAGTTCCTGCATTTAAAGTAGCTTAGCTTAGAAGCAAGTGTCATCCAGCTCTGTGGGAGTGGTATGAGGTGTGACGTTGGTGTGCTACTCTATAAGCCGATTGGGGAAGCTCTGTGATGTCATCCAAATCATCATCTGCTCCGCTCGGGTAAGGAACAATAACAATCTCACGTGATCATTACTGTTTATGCACGCATTGCCACACGTCACCACTTATCCTTAACGAACTTCTCCGCATCCTGCAACCACCCAGGGCTTGGTCCCGTGCAGTACCGCTCGTCTATAACCAACAACAAATGGCTTTCGCGCGTGCAGGTTTGCGCATGCAATGGCTGAACGGCTCGCATACTGGAAATTGACGCTATTGCCAGGGAGTTAATGGAAGTACCCTCACTCTACACTTCCACTTGCTATAGATAGGCAGAAATGAATGTAAAACGTTGTACTGAACCTGCTCATTATTTCGACATCGGGCTAAGTTTCACGCGGAAATCTAACAACTGGATACCCCATCTTTCCGTGTTTACCTTCGTACCCGCTGTTAACACTTGTAGCAGGATTTTGTGCAAAACAAAAGGTGCGAGGATAATAGATGGATAATTACTTTCACCTTTGGTGATTATCTTGAAGAATTCTGATACATTTATTCGAAATTTCACGGCTGTTCAGGGATTAAGATTATTATTTTCAGGGCATAGACGCAGAGGAGAGAGGATGCAAGATGATGTGCAAATAAAACCAAGGCAATTCTCCTTTCCTCTTAAAATTGTTATTTCATTTGAGGATACATTATTTTTAAAAACATTCTTTTTAACATTTAACAAATAAATACTTTCATCAACGTTAACATTATTTGATCTTGCAACTTTGAAGGATGCTTTTACGTTATACAGGGTGCATATAAATGAACATCGGAGTTTTAACTCTTTATAATATTTATTATATTTAAACTTATAGTTATAAATGATATGTCAAATGAAAAAGCAACTCAGGTTTGTTGGCACGAGTGTGTATGTGTGTGCAATGCTCCTGCCGCAATCCGCTAGAAAGCGGTAGTAGCAAAGATGGTGACTAGTAAACAGAAAGCGTTTTGTGTTTTGCAGTTAGCAATGACCGAATCTGTAGTTACTGTGCAACGTGCGTTCCGCATTAAGTTCGGTTGTGATCCTCCTAATGATAATAACATTCGTAGATGGTATCATCAGTTTGAAGATACCGGCTGTCTTTGTAAAGGGAAGAGCACGGGACGACCAAGAGTAAGTGAAGAGACTGTTGAGCGAGTGAGAGAGTCATTCACTCGTTGCCCAAAGAAATCAGTCGTGAATTACAAGTTCCTGTCTCGACTGTTTGGAAAGTTGCAAGAAAACGCTTACGGCTACGTCCTTACCGTTTAGTTATTACAGGCTCTAAAGCCGACAGACCATGGATTACGTGCCAACTTCGCAAGCGACATGTTGTTTCATGACGATGACGATTTTATGGATTGTGTTGTCTTCAGTGATGAATTGACCTTTCACCTTAGTGGACATGTTAACTCTCATAATGTGCGCATCCGGGGCTCAGAAAATACTCATGAGTTGGTACAAATGCAACGAGATTCCCCTAAAGTGAATGTTTTTTGTGCGGCATCCCGCCGAAACTTTTATGGGGTCTTTCCTTTTTGGTGAATCTACTGTAACTGGCACATCTTACCTTGATACACTAGAGCAATGGCTCTTCCCTCAGCAAGATCGTGTGCCACTTCACTGACATAACGAAGTACGCGATTGGTTGAACGTCACTGTACCCGAGCGCTGGATAGGCCGCAAGAGCCCCAATGACAGGGCTTGCTATGCATGGCCTCCACGTTCTCCTGACCTAACGCCATGCGTTTTTTACCTTTGGGGCTTCATCAAGGATCGTGTGTACGTGCCTCCGCTACCAGCTGACCTCCATGAATTAAGAAACCGGATTGAAGCAGCTGTTGCTACAGTTACTGAATACACACTTATCAACGTTTGGGAAGAACTCGGCTATAGACTTGATGTGTGCCGTGTGACAAAGGGTAGTCACATTGAACATTTTTAAGGTTCTTGGTAAAACTGTTTGAGTTGCTTTTTCATTTGACATATCATTTATAACTGTAAGTTTAATGTAATAAATATTATAAAGAGTTAAAACCCCGATATTCATTTATATATACCCTGTATAATGCACCGCAATGTTTCTGCAAACTTGCAGATGATATCACACACGTCCGAACTGTTCGGAATCTCAATGCAGAAGAAAATTTAAAATCATTTTTAACATATCTATATAGACATCTTACTTCTACAATGTCTCATACCCTCTAGGAACTATTGATTTTACTCGCTGTTGCCCTTAACAACCAACTATTTCATTACATTTAAAGTTTGCATTGTCTACTATATATTTATCTTCTTTCCTTTTTCCTACACTGTTCAAACATTCTCACCTAGCCATCACATATGTTCCAGCACCCCCACAACTTGACCATAATGTTCAATAAACAAATCACATAAAAATATTACAAAGTCAATAATTATCGCTTTCCCTTCTGAGGCCCAAATTCATTATAATCAGCCCTAAAATACGGTTTCACACTCATAGGATAAGAGTAAATGGGATGCAAAGAAAGTCACGAAAGACCTTTAATATATGCTGGAAACTCGAGTTTTATATCTGTGTCTCCCCGAGCTGTCATGGTTGTTCGACGAATATGATAATATATGCTGAAAGAATACAACCGAACTAGAGGCCAATATATTCATAATTTGCACTGTTCTAAATAATTTTGTAGGATTTTTAAACTACATATAACAGTTACTTGATCAATATTTGTGCTAAGAGTAAGAGTACCCCATAATCGAAGCTGGAAAGAGGCTATTCCTCTTAAAAAGTATATTCTGCAAAATGCTGATTAACTATGTATGGTTTTAACCCCAATGGCAAGCGGTAATAGAGTAAAAATGTTTAATCTGACACCATAGAAATATGGTGGTCTATCTGTTGAAGCTGATTTTTTATATAATTCGAGAAATTCGTTAATATTTCCATATTTGGAGGTGCAATGCAAACCTGGCCCTCTGAAATTGATGAAAAGGTTAAATCAAGATGGCTTTGTTTGTGACGCAACAGATTGCCTAGAAATTCAAAGTTTGACGTCAAGCCAATCAAATTCAAGTATTGGTCCCTTAGCAACAAGACATGGTAGAATGAATCAATCCGAGTTCAGTAAAAATTTTAATTTGATTTGATTTTCACTTGAGAAAGGTCTCATTCCTTAAGGTTCTCTTGATATGGTCAGACGTGTTATGGCTACCGTCTCGGACACAGACACGTCAAAAAAGAGCATACTTAAATGATGAATGGCACGCTGTTGCGTTTACTACGTCTTTAAAATCAAGAAAGATGCTTATAAATCTTGTTTCAAAACATCGGCTATGTAAAAATACAGGCAGAAAATAAATTCTCAAAAAAGTGAAGCAGTGTTTCAAAATCAATTTTGTTGCCACCATCCACCATTCCGTTGCTGGAGCGGTACCACTGCCTCAGGCTACAGAATTCATCGCTCATCGACAGAGCTGCCGGCAAATTATCCAGATTATCCAGTAACAAGGAAGCTGAAAAGAACTTCGACTCTCCATCCCGAGGAAGGTAAGTCGCCTCACCGAGGGATCGTAATAAGAAAACGAATTACACTGTAAAACAGTGTAAAATAGCTATTTCTATTATTTTAGCTAATAACACAGCTGAAATGATTAAAAAACTTTTTGGAATAGGAGACTGTTCAAGAAGAATGACACCCTGAAATTTCTTATAATTTATTTTAATATGGCCATGCAGGTCTATTCAAATCTTAGCTCAGGTTTAATTGGTATTGTGCATTCATTATCTTTTTTTTTGTAATTTACGTCCTCCAAAGTCAAGTCATATCGGACAATGAATGGAATGGATGAAATGATGCTCAAATGAGCCCGGGGTCCATAGAGCTTACAGTTACCCGACATTAGTCTTTCAGGATAAGGGAAAACCCCGGAAAAACCCTTATCCAGGTAACTCACCCTGACCGACATTCGAACTCGGGACCTCTTGAACATGAGGCAGACATGCTACCACCACGCTACCGACGCTGGCATTTAGTATCCTTAAAATATTCATCTTATCACAAACATTTTCTCAAAAGAGTTCCTTAGATGTAAGATAAAATCAGTCAAGAAGGTGATCGAGACGGCTAGAGAGAGAATGAGAGAGCTGTGGGAAGGACTCTATGCCAAAATGAGAAGGCTGATCGCAGTAAAGGTAGGACTTTCCTCGGCACTAAGGTGACCGTGGTGTAATAAGGATACAGTATACCTTGCCGTTGACATAAAATAAGCCAGTAGCTTAGGTCGGTCAAATGACAAGGGGAAAAGACAAAAGGTAATTCCACCTCTCTTCTCCACGAAATTTGAGAAGTGACGGGTTGAACCAATCTTGGTTTTATCTTTTGGTGTGGGTGCTTTAATAAACAGACATAGAGGTTGAAGCTACCGTGAACATGAGTACTGTAGAATAAGCGGTGCAACCGAGCGTAATGGCTCAGGCTGTTTCGTGTGTGGCCCGCATTCGAGAGGCCCGGGTTCGATTTCCGTGGCCGACCTACCTGTCCCAAGGGATTTTTCGGGGATTTCCCCGGGTCGCTAGGTGGATGCTGGGTAGGTAAATTACATCCCCGAATTATCTGTCCCTCCATTATTTCATATCATCTCTCATCTGGTGGTTTCTTTCAGGGTAGAAGTGTCGGCAGCAGTCTCGGCGGTGTATGACGGGATGAATGCGCTTAGTACAAACTTTCCCCTCTGGCGGGACGGACTTCGGTCTCCGAGCCGGCCTACTATGCCGATTCAGAAGCGCGGCATGCGGGATTCCGGTTGCGGAAGACTGCCTGGAGTACTCTGCTCTGAGGAGGTGGCCACCGGTATCCGAACCGGCGTCGTTACGTTTCGGTACCACACCGGGTGGGATGCCAATTGTCCTAAACCCACCGCTAGGGAGTTTCTGTCTGGTAAAGTATAGGGACCTTGCTCTCTGTACTGTAGTGACTCCTGGGATCGGCCGCTCTCTGTCTCCTCTAGCTTCATCCCCCCTACCGGTTGTGCCCCACTTGGGCATAGGACCAGTCTTGTCGAGGTTTACATTTCTTTCGTGGTGAGCTCCAGGCTTTAGCAGGAATTGACAAGTTGAGACAGGTTGGATGACTCAGTGATCAGAGTAAGCAGTGGTATTGACCTGTCAGCTCATGTTTCCTGTTAAATCGACAGAAAAATTAAGAAGAGTCATTCTTGGGTTGCACAGATTAGGGTGTAAACCCTATGTGAGGAACCGCTGAGTCGTATGATAGCAGACATTTTGGAAGTCAGTTCTATTTAAACGATTACAGCCAGTAAGGCAGGGTTAGTCAGTCATCAGTTAGTCTGTTAGTTGGTTAGTCAGATCATTGGCAGCTGCTGCTTTAGTCTAATCATAGAACTTGTTAATACTTCTACAAAACTCAACTCATCAAAGTGAACCAGCTACCTCTTGTTCAGAACTCTACGCTACTCTACATAAAAGGTAATATTTATTATGTATTAATTGATTCAATGCCTGTCTTGATTGCACCCTTTATCTCTTCAAGATAAAGGACAGCGTTGTTTGATTTGACTTCCCCCAAACTTTAAAATATATTTGTCAATGTTATGGAGAACCCATCACTTTAATGTAACCCTAATCAGCATGTTTAGCTTATCCTTTCAGTAGCTACACCTCCAGTTGTTGATTAGGTTTGTAAGTCCTTCACTTACAGTTCGCGGTTATCCAATTAGTTTTTGCTATCCTTGAACACCGTAAAAAGCAATAATATATCAAAATTGATTTTCCACATTTTTTGGACATTAAAATATAATAAATGGTAGTGTGAGCAAATGAAAAGTACTAAATTGTATGGCAAACCTTCATATCCACTCTTCTATTAATGGATTAATTGAAGTAACGTGTCTTGGTTGTTAGGTTATTCGATTATGTAGCTGAATTGAATCTTTCGATTTTCGATGGTTATTACAAAACAGTAAAATTTTATAAAAATTAGCGACATTGCTATTTATTGTTATACCTCGAGATGTACTGAATAAATAAAACGAATTTTATCGCTTTTTAATGTTAATATGTTCAATTGAACATTTATGCCCGATTTCACCAACAGATGTTAAAATCGACGTTAACAAATGTAACGTAACAATTGTCACAGCGCTAAAACTAATGTTAAATTTCTTGCATTTCACCAACCTGTTTTCTTAAAATGTTAACAGACCTGTGTTAACGCCAAGAAACTTGTAAATATCACAGCTATAAAAGGCTATGTATAATTTTCTGAACGTACTCCGATGCGCTTTTGTTTTCATTTTCGTCTGCACAAATGACGGATGAACAAATCATAAATAAAGCCGTGAGACAAATTTCTCATCGACGGAGAAAGAATTGTTAACTGAAATGGTGACGAAGTGTAAGGATATCGTGGAAAATAAGAGGACGGATGCAGTGAATGTAAAAGAGAAAGATGTCGCGGGGAAAATATTGGAAACGAATTTAATTCAAATGCATGTGTCACTACTACAAGCACCAAACAACTTGTCAGTATTACGTAAATTTAAAACGAGGTGCGAAGAAGGACAAGTGACTTGAACGTTTCCAGACGGGAGGTGGACAGTGTATTATCCACATAATTGAGTGAATTATAAAATCGCAAAGTTATTAATACTTGAAGCTAAGGCGAGATAGTCATATTCCTTTCGATGCATGTTCTAACTCAGTATTACGTAAATTTAAAACGAGGAGCGAAGAAGGGCAAGTGACTTGAACGTTTCAAGAGGGCAGGTGGACAGTGTATTATCCACATAATTGAGTGAATTATAGAATCGCAAAGTTATTAATACTTGAAGCTAAGGCGAGATAGTCATATTCCTTTCGATGCATGTTCTAACTCAGAATTACGTAAATTTAAAACGAGGAGCGAAGAAGGGCAAGTGACTTGAACGTTTCAAGACGGCAGGTGGACAGTGTATTATCCACATAATTCAGTGAATTATAAAATCGCAAGGTTATTGATACCTGAAGCAAAGGCGAGATCGCCATATTCGTTTCGATGCATGTTCTAACCTCTCTTGTACTTCAGCAGTTACCTTCATAGCAACTTGTTTCGACAGTCTATACCTCCGTAAAACAATTTTCTTCGGATAACTCCTCAAAATCATTTCTCCGCATAGGCCGTATTCTATTACGAATGCCATTTAGACGGTCTTAAATATAGCAAATCGACATCAACAGCTGAGTTCATGCTCGCCATCTTGACTATTTACAATTGTTAAGGACTTAACTTTAGAAATTCGGCTTGTTAGTTTAACATGAGATTTAACACGTGTGTTACGCTAGCACTTGTTGGTGAAATGAAATTTTTGTTTTAACTATTGCTAAACTCGTGTTAAGTCTTAACATTTGTTGGTGAAATCGAACATTAATGTTTCAATTAATAAATAATTCATATATTTGTAGATTCTACTAAGGATTCATTAATAAGTTATTTTTAAGTTACTGTAATGTTGGGTAATACGTCCTTTCCTACTGGTACAATAAGTATTTAACACTAGAACTCTAAGTATTAATGACCTGATTCACCCTTGTTGCCATAGAAATTGAGAAATAAATTGTAAATATAGCTTATACAACAAAAAATAATGATTAACTTATAAACCAGATATTGCAAAAAAGTGATTTTGTACACTGAGCGATGGTTATACTTTAAATAGCACGCCAAAAAAAAAAAAGTTCGATGTGACCACTCACATGACTTTCTATGCAACCCGCAGTTTACAGTCTAATGTGAAAATGTTGATCCTTTTAGCCGTCATTGCAGCTCTGCCCGTTTATTCGGTAATATACTGTCACGACAACAGGCATAACAATTTCGGCACAAATAAGAAAACAGTCGGTGGATAAAGTTTCATGGTAATAATGAGCTTTGCTAAGCAGTTAATGATAGCACGGCTATTGTAAACGAGCGCCGGCGGGCAGCGATAACTGACGTAAAGGACTCGCCGGCATAGATTAAGTTACGCTTCTAGAATGTGATAGAATATTCGGATTACGTCATTAGATGCCTTGTTTTCCAGAAACATCTAGTGATTGACAGAACAGTCTGATAATCATGAATGCATTAATACTTACAGCCTTGGTAAAAATATGATTATGCACCCTATTTACTTTTAATATGCACCCAGCATTAATACTTACAGCCCTGGTAAAAATATGATTATGCACCCTATTTACTTTTAATATGCACCCAGCATTAATACTTACAGCCCTGGTAAAAATATGATTATGCACCCTATTTACTTTTAATATGCACCCAGCATTAATACTTATATCCCTGAGTGAGGACGAAAGCTGTATTACTTAAAATCCGCAACATCATGGGTAAGTTGGAACCCAGACGCATTTAGGTCAGAGCACAACACTCCAGCTCTCTACATCAACTCGCAGAACTCACTTAAACCAATGATGACTCACAATACTTAGGCACTTAATTCCCTGGATTATTAATGTACTTTTATTACAGTTTATCATTTATATGGGCAACCAACGACAGGTCATTTTTCTAGGACACAAAATTCAGGCCTAAACTTTGGAACGTTAGAATATATTTAATAACATATAAAATACACAAAATATTAAAAGGCTAAGGTATTGAATACATTCAGGTTATATTGATATATGCATTCACTTTGTTTTATCTAATTGCAGATTTTCCCTTATAATTAATAGTTCTAGAGTGATTCAAGTTTTATGGCCTTTTCTTCTGCCTTCATTTACATTCGCATGTAGAAAAGCTTTGTCTTAAGGAATTTGCCTCTCCTAAATAAATCTAAATGCCAAGAGAAGAAAATAACCAATATATACATACATATATCGTTCTTTTTTATTTGCTGTTGATTGTTATTTCATGAAGGAGGTGTACCATATTCTTACGCTTAAATTGTTCTCCATTAAGAAGTATTTAAATATAAAGCCTGGCATGGCTTCCTTCACAATAGAAGTAGATTTACTGCACATAAACGAAGCTCAAGCCTATTTGAAAGGCCTCTCAGCAACAATGTGTGCTCTTTCACGCAAAATACAGAACGGAACGTTGAAAACTATAATAGTTATTCGTATCAAAGTTTGATGGCAGCACCAAACTAATTACGTAAATTTAACCAAGATATTAAATGACTATCAAAAGCTTTAAAAATATTATTCCGAAGGAACAATTCGAAATTGGCATGAAAATATATTCACGTTAGTTTACAGGAACCAAATTGAGCTTAAGCGAACTCACGAGGATACAATTCTCACATTCCATGTAGTATATAAGAACGGCAGGCAGGACCTCGTTTTAAATTTACGTAATACTGAGTTAGAACATGTATCGAAAGGAATATGCCAATCTCGCCTTTGCTTCAAATATTAATAACTTTGTTATTTTATAATTCACTGAATTATGTGGATAATACATTGTCCACCTCCCGTCCTGAAACATTCAAGTCACTTGTCCTTCGCACCTCGTTTTAAATTTACGTAATACTGAGTTAGAACATGCATCGAAAGGAATATGCCAATCTCGCCTTTGCTTCAACTATTAATTTTATAATTCACTGAATTATGTGGATAATACACTGTCCACCTCCCGTCTTGAAACGTTAAAGTTATGTAAGTCTTTCCTTAATATAAAAATAGTAAGGTTAACCTGAGGATAGAGCACAATGTAGCTATTTAGTAACTGACTATGTGAGATTGATTTTGTTTAAAAATATTTAAAAAAAAAAAACTGTTCTTTTAAGTGTTTAAGTTTGTATGGTTCATGTTACATTTAACAAATTTTGATTGCTAATGGGTGTTGTAAATAAACATTTAATAAAAAAAAAGAAAAAGAAAAAGAAACAGCACAGCAAGAAGCAATACATTTGACCTACCGATTAACATTCTGTTCCATATAATTGTAGGCATTTTAGTAAGTGTAATGCTTTTCTAATGAAGAGTAATTGAACCAAAATTTCACAAACTGAGCTGAGTTTGTAATTTAAATCAATAAATGCAAGGCAGGTAGATGCTACATGTGGTTAACAGAGCACGATGCTAGACAAGATAAGGGGGAACAAGGACAGAGAGTAAGATGCCCCTCAAATCCACCCTTCTCATGTACGTTTCTAAAATAACACTAATTGCGCTTTCAGCATATGAAGTGAACATGTCATGTTACCAACACCTTCACCAGTCATTAGGATACAGCAAAATTAAAATGTGGCTAACATAATACGCATTTGACATGTGTAAACAATTATATTACCTTATTATCTATGAGCAGGTAAATGAAATAAACATCCAAAAATACTATACAGTTCACGACTGATATGAAGTATCTTACATGCCTTTTATTCGGTGTACTTCTGCTTTGCTATATTATCGTATTACGAAACGATTTTCACAACTGACCGTGTGGCCTAATGGATAAGGCGTCGGACTTCGAATCCGAAGATTGCAGGTTCAAGTCCTGTCACGGTCGAGTTTTTTTAAAAATATTTTAGCCCTGCTTAGTGCGTGTATGTCTGCGTATGTTTCTACGAATTCTAGTGAACACACGCAAACGTGGGGGATAACTGTTGCTTTATATTTTGTTCCTTCTATACACATTAAACTCGCAGTAATTTGTTTCTGATGCCATGAATCACTTCTGAAGCCAATCTCTGACATCTGCAGTCGTGGCCGAGTGGTTAAGGCGTCTGACTAGAAATCAGATTCCCTCTGGGAGCGTAGGTTCGAGTCCTACCGACTGCGCAATAATTTTTACCAACTTAAAGCATTTAACTTTGAGATTTTGGAATTTTAATCTAATAATTCAATTCCCTGAAATTTATATAATTGATGTATTATTATGCAAACATGTTACAGTACATACATCAACTACTCTGCTGGATTGGATTGAATGCTGTGGTTAAATTTATTTATTCTACAAATACTTGTATTAGACACCGTTGCTATGGAGAAATGATACAACAAAACTTGGAATTTAAATCAAAGTGATAGTTATTAGGGCAACAATAGAGATAAAGTAAGCAAAATTCACTCATTGTTCTTGTAACGGGTGGGATAAAGCAAATAAATAAGTGATTGATAACGGCAAAATTTCTATAACCTTTTAACAGCAACTTCAAACATTTTTATTCTTTAACCACATGAAAGTGAACTTGTTGTACAGTACCATAGAAGTTAATACATCCAAATGGATTAGAAGCATTGCAAATAGGAATGCTCGTTTTCACGTACGTACTGCCGGGCCTGACTTTTGTCTCCCATAACATGCAATATTTTGTAACTATAAGTACACCGCAATCCAGTGCCTTATTCCTTATTTAATTTATTACTATCTGTTGTAAAATCATTAACTAAGTATTTGTACTATATTATTAACGTATATATGTATATATTGTCGCGGCAACGTGATAGCGTGGCTTGTTAGTCTACACAAAGGGCCTGCAGAAAAAAGATAAGAGGCGGATAGTACTTGCATAAGCAGATAAACATGGCGCTTGAGATAAGTGACTTGTCGGTTCAGATAGGGTTTCACGTAAGGAAGGTTCTAGTGATATCTCGATTGACAGAGAATAGTTGTTTTTCATTATTCTTCTGGAAGAGTCTCGAATTTATCAATGAGGTATTTAAGAATGCGACGGCTCGCCAAGAGTGAGTAAGCAGAGAACAGCTGAGAGTGTTGATCTTGTAAACAGTGGAAGTTGAGTAAGCTGTTTGTTATTGTCATCGACCTTGGTAGACTGATTGTGTACGTAACGTAATGTTGCTGTAATCTATAAGTGTATTTCTAAGGAAATAAAGAACATTTAGAATTTCAGCAAATTGGACTTTTAATTCTACGAACTCACAAAGTCACAATATACAGGATGAAATAAAGTATTATACAACTGGACAGACCTCTATATCCACTCGTAGAACCTAAAATACTCCCCTTCGGATCGCGTTTTAAATTGTTCTACTCACGAATAAGCTCTCTGTGTATCCCCTTGTATAATAAATTACTATTGTTACTTTGTTTCGCAGTTTATGCGTACGATACTATGAATTGGAGGTAGAACTTAGTACCCCAATCACTTAAATCTTTGTTGCCTATGTCCTAATGGGAACCCTTCAGGAGGGAAGGCGAAATTAAAGGAGACTAAGGGAGGCCGCAGAGAGAGGGGTCCCTACAACTATAGATTTGGAGTTCCTGGTGCTGGTTCTTACAACATGTTGTCCTCCTACCTGCAGATTACACATTCCCTGGTGTCCCTAGGACTCGATCTGGAAGCCGAGAACTTACAGAGAACAATGCACCTGCCATGCAACCTCACCGACACGTGAAACCCTGAAATGGCTAACAAGTATAAAAGGTGAAATGAAATTAGAAGTTAGCTGAAATGGAGGATATGACATTTAAAATTCCTCTCTGATGGAAAGAAGTAGATTAATTTCATAACTCAAGTGTCATAATACATGTACATTTTTACATTTTCCTAAATTTCTGCACGTCTCATCTGGTTTGGACTCCAACTTATTTCTATTTAAAAACCTATTTTTTTGTAAAACTTTGAAAATGTGCTAGATAACTTACAAATTATATTTAAATACATTTCAAAATAAAACACAGCGATATTCTTATCCATTTTCTCTGTGTGAACTTGTATACCAAACTGTATTTCTCTATTACAAAAAATGTTCTGCAAGGAGAATTTCACACGAACAAACATGCTGAAGATATAAAAAGTGTGAAAACAGCGACTTAAGATTTAAATATATTACTCGTATTAAAAACCACAGTTTAGTAGACTGGTTTCCTCTGCTTCCTTGTTGCTTTTCCTGCCTTCTTTTTTCCCTTCTTTAGTTGTTTCCTTCTTCTGCAGAACTTTGTTACTTAATCTATATGATGAAACCCAAATCTTGTTGGTTGAGATTTTCCTTGCCAAGTCTACTGTTCTTTTACCGATGGTGCAGTTCTTGTTAAATCCTATAGTAGAACTTTTTAGAGCTATCAGCTTTTAAGGTTTATAATGCAATTTCACTTAAAAAGTGATTATAGTAATTTTTTTTTCGAAAATTTACGGAATAGGTATTACAGTGGTGCTTGTACCTGCTCCATCATTATCCACACATGTCGTACCACCGATTATTTAGCTCGGGCTACTCCTATTCTAAAGCAGAGGCGATACAGAGCACCCATCAGAAGGAGTTTTAATCATATAATTAACAGATTTAGAAAACATCTCCCATTTTAGGGGCCAAACATGGTTCACAGATGACTCGTAGCTCTTAGCACGACGGCGTCTTCATTGCGTGGAGTAAAGTTCATTAGTTTTTATTTTTAATTTACATATCCAAATTTAGTCCTATCAGATAATGAATGGAATAGATGGTCAAATGAGCCCAGAACCTACAGACATTCATTTTTCAAGATAAGGAAAAACTCCGGAAAACTCTTATCCAGGTAAATCACCCTGACCAAGATTCGAACTCTAGACTTCTTGAACGTGAGGAGACACGCTACTACATATGCTACAGAGGTGAGCGTAGAGTTCGTGGCTACTGCACTTTATCCAATTGGAATTGATTCATGTCTAACATTGGTCAATCAGAGAACACAGTTTCTTCCCACATGGGATAAATCACGTGATAGGAGCTAGTTCGCCTTACTGCTGTAAACACTTTGGTTAGGATGCCAGTGGAAATATAAAATGAACTCTCTTTTATGCCGAGAAATACAAAATGATCGGCTTCAGTTGACATGGCTTCCTTGAAAACACTTCCCAATTCAATTTTGAAATGTGCAATTTAAATATTGTCAATGTCACTTTCCCGTAAGGGAGGGGATCCGACCCCTTCAGTTGCCAAGGTGCGGGCGCTGCGGACCCTTAGCACTCGTGGTACCTCTGACGTTAATGCAACATCATCGGTTATTATGTGATGTAATGCTGTTACGTGAGAATTGAACAGTGTATCTCTACGGAAATAAAGGAGATTTTTAATTTCTGTAACTCGGCCTTTTAATTCTACGAACCTACAAAGTCACAATACGCCAACAGCATTAATACTTACAGCCTTGGTAAAAATATCATTATGCACCCTATTTACCTTTAATATGCATCCAGCGTTAATACTTATATCCCTGAATGAGTACGAAAGCTGTATTACTTAAAATCCGCAACATCATGGGTAAGTTGGAACCTAGACGCATTTAGTTCAGAGCACAACGCTCCAGCCCTCTACTTCACGTCGCAGAACTCACTTAAACCAATGAGGACTCACAATACTTAGTCACTTAATTCCCTGGCTGTTTGATGTATTTTTATTACAGTTTATCATTTATATGGGCAACCAACGACAGGTCATTTTTCTATGACACAAAATTCAGGCCTAAACTTTGGAACGTTAGAATATATTTAATAAAATATAAAATACACAAAATGTAATAAGGCTAAGATATTGAATACAAATTTATAGAAAAAGACATTCAGGTTATATTGATATGTTCATTCACTTTGTTTTATCTAATTGCAGATTTTCCCTTACTTATAATTAATAGTTCTAGAGTGATTCAAGTTTTACCGCCTTTTCTTCTACCTTCATTTACATTCGCATGTAGAAAAGCTTTGTCTTAAGGAATTTGCTTCTCCTACATAAGTCTAAATGCCAAGAGAAGAAAATAAACCAATATATACATACATATATCGTTCTTTTTTCTTTGCTGTTGTTTGTTATTTATTTGAAGGAAGTATACCATATTCTTGCGCTTAAATTGTTCTCCATTAAGAAGTATTTAAATATAAAGCCTTGGCATGGCTTCCTACACAATGGAAGTAGATTTACTGCACATAAACGAAGCTCAAGCCTATTTGAAAGGCCTCTCAGCAACATTGGGTGCTCTTTCACGCCAAATACAGAACGGAAAGTTGAAAACTATAATAGTTATTGGAATCAAAGTTTGGTGCAGCACCAAACTAAGATATTTGTATTTTTAATTACGTAAATTTAACCAAGATATTAAATGACTATCAAAAACTTTAAAAATATTATTCCGAAGGAACAATTCGAAATTGGCATGAAAATATATTCCCGTTAATTTACAGGAACCGAATTGAGCTTATGCAAACTCTCGCGGATACAATTGTAACATTCCATGTAGTATATAAGAAAGGCAGGCAGGACCTCGTTTTAAATTTACGTAATACTGAGTTAGAACGTGTATCAAAGGAATATGCCAATCTCGCCTTTGCTTCAAGTATTACTAACTTTGCTATTTTATAACTCTCTGAATTATGTGGATAATACACTGTCCACCTCCCGTCTTGAGCGTTCAAGTCACTTGTCCTTCTTCGCACCTTGTTTTAAATTTACGTACTGAGTTAGAACATGCATCGAAAGGAATAAGCAATCTTGCCTTTGCTTAGGTATTAATTTTATAACTCTCTGAATTATGTGGATAATACACTGTCCACCTCCCGTCTTGAGCGTTCAAGTCACTTGTCCTTCTTCGCACCTTGTTTTAAATTTACGTACTGAGTTAGAACATGCATCGAAAGGAATAAGCCAATCTCGCCTTTGCTTAGGTATTAATTTTATAACTCTCTGAATTATGTGGATAATACACTGTCCACCTCCCGTCTTGAGCGTTCAAGTCACTTGTCCTTCTTCGCACCTTGTTTTAAATTTACGTACTGAGTTAGAACATGCATCGAAAGGAATATGCCAATCTCGCCTTTGCTTAGGTATTAATTTTATAACTCTCTGAATTATGTGGATAATACACTGTCCACCTCCCGTCTTGAAACGTTCAAATTATGTAAGTCTTTCCTTAATATAAAATTAGTATGGTTATCCTGAGATAGAACACAATGTAGGTATTTAGTAACTGACTATGTGAGATTGATTTGTTTAAACAATATTGAAAAAAACTGTTCTTTTAAGTGTTTACGTTTGTATGGTTCATGTTATATTTAACAAATGTTGATTACTAATGTGTGTTGTAAATAAATATTTAGCAAACAGCACAGCAAGAAGCAATACATTTGACCTACCGATTAACATTCTGTTCCATTTAATTGTAGGCATTTTAGTAAGTGTAATGCTTTTCTAATGAAGAGTAATGTAACCAAAATTTCACAAACTGAGCTGAGTTTGCAATTTAAATCAATAAATGCAAGGCAGGTAGACGCTACATGTGGTTAACACAGCACGATGGTAGACAAGATAGGGGAGAACAAGGACAGAGAGTAAGATGCTCCTCAAATCCACCTTATTCTTGTACGTTTCTAAAATAACACTAATTGCGCTTTCAGCATATGAAGTGAACATGTCATGTTACCAACACCTTCACTAGCCATTAGGATACAGCAAAATTAAGACGCAGCTAACATAATTCGCATTTTACATGTGTAAACAATTATATTAGCTTATTATCTATGAGCAGGTAAATGAAATAAACAACCAAAAATACTATACAGTTCACGACTGATATGAAGTATCTTACATGCCTTTTATTCGGTGTACATCTGCTTTGCTATATTATCGTATTACGAAAGAATTCCTCAAGTGACCGTGTGGCCTAATGGATAAGGCGTCGGACTTCGGATCCGAAGATTGCAGGTTCGAGTCCTGTCACGGTCGTAAATTTTTTTAAAAATACTTTTAGACCTGCTTAGTTCCTGTATATCTGTGCGTATGTTTCTGCGAATTCTAGTGACCTCACGCATCCGTGGGGGATAACTGTTGCTTTATATTTTGTTCCTTTTATACACATTAAACTCGCAGTAATTTGTTTCTGATGTCATGAATTACTTCTGAAGCCAATATTTGACATCTGCAGTCGTGGCCGAGTGGTTAAGGCGTCTGACTAGAAATCAGATTCCCTCTGGGAGCGTAGGTTCGAGTCCTACCGACTGCGCAATAATTTTTACCGACTTAAAGCATTTAACTTTGAGATTTTGGAATTTTAATCTGATAATTCAATTCCCTGAAATTTATATAATTGATGTATTACTATGCAAACATGTTACAGTCCATACATCAACTACTCTGCTGGATTGGATTGAATGTTGTGGTTAAATTTATTTATTCTACAGATACTTGTATTAGACACCGTTGCTATGGAGAAATGATACAACAAAACTTGGAATTTAAATCAAAGTGATAGTTATTAGGGCAACAATAGAGATAAAGTAAGCAAAATTCACCCATTGTTCTTGTAACGGGTGGGATAAAGCAAATAAATAAGTGATTGATAACTGCAAAATTTCTATAACCTTTTAACAGCAAATTCAAACATTTTTATTCTTTAAGCACATGAAAGTGAACTTGTTGTACAGTACCATAGAAGTTAATACATCCAAATGGATTAGAAGCATTGCAAATAGGAATGCTCGTTTTCACGTACGTACTGCCGGGCCTGACTTTTGTCTCCCATAACATGCAATATTTTGTAACTATAAGTACACCGCAATTCAGTGCCTTATTCCTTATTTAATTTATTACTATCTGTTGTAAAATCATTAACTGAGTATTTGTACTATATTAGTAACGTATATATGTATATATTGTCGCGGCAACGTGATAGCGTGGCTCGTTAGTCTACACAAAGAGCCTGCAGAAAAAAGATAAGAGGCGGATAGTACTTGCATAAGCAGATAAACATGGCGCTTGAGATAAGTGACTTGTCGGTTCAGATAGGGTTTCACGTAAGGAAGTTTCTAGTGATATCTCGATTGACAGAGAATAGTTGTTTTTCATTATTCTTCTGGAAGAGTCTCGAATTTATCAATGAGGTATTTAAGAAGGAGACGGCTCGCCAAGGGTGACTAAGCAGAGAACAGCTGAGAGTGTTGATGTGGTAAACAGTGGAAGTTGAGTAAGCTGTTTGTTATTGTCATCGATCTTGGTAGACTGATTGTGTACGTAACGTAATGCTGCTGTAATCTATAAGTGTATTTCTACGGAAATAAAGAACATTTAGAATTTCGGCAAATTGGACTTTTAATTCTACGAACCCACAAAGTCACAATATACAACTGGCCAGACCTCTATATCCACTCGTAGAACTGAAAATACTCCCCTTTGGATCGCATTTTAAATTGTTCTACTCACGGATAAACTCTCTGTGTATCCCCTTGTATAATAAATTACTATTGTTACTTTGTTTCTCAGTTTATGAGTACGATACTATGAATTGGCGGTAGAACTTAGTACCCCAATCACTTAAATATTTGTTACCTATGCCCCTAATGGGAACCCTTCAGGAGAGAAGGAGAAATGAAAGGAGACTAAGGGTGGCCGGAGAGAGAGGGTCCCTACAACTATAGATTTGGAGTTCCTGGTGGTGGTTCTTACAACAGGTTGTCCTCCTACCTGCAGATTACACATTCCCTGGTGTCTCTAGGACTGGATCTGGAAGCCGAGTAATTACAGAGAACAATGCACCTGCCATGCAACCTCACCGACACGTGAAACCTTGAAATGGCTAACAAGGATAAAATGTGAAATGAAATTAGAAGTAAGCTGAAATGGAGGATATGGCATTTAAAATTCCTTTGTGAGGAGAGGAAGTAGATTAATTTCATAACTCTAGTGTCATAATACATGTACATTTTTACATTTTCCTAAATTTCTGTGCGTCTCATCTAGTTTGGACTCCAACTTATTTCTATTTAAAAACTTATTTTTGTTGTTGTTGTTGAACTTTGGGAAAGTGCTAGATAACTTACAAATTATACTTAAATACATTTCAAAATAAAACATAGGGATATTCTTATCCATTGTCTGTTTCTGAACTTGTATACCAAATTGTATTTCTCTATCACAAAAAATGTTCTGCAAGGAGAATTTCACAGCAACAAACATGCTGAAATTATAAAAAATGAGAAAACAACGACGTAAGGTTTAAATATATTACTCATATTAAAAACCACAGTTCAGTAGACTGGTTTCCTCTGCTTCCTTGTTGCTTTTCCTGCCTTCTTTTTTCCCTTCTTTAGTTGTTTCCTTCTTCTGCAGAACTTTGTTACTTAATCTATATGATGAAACCCAAATCTTGTTGGTTGAGATTTTCCTTGCCAAGTCTACTGTTCTTTTACCGATGGTGCAGTTCTTGTTAAATCCTATAGTAGAACTTTTTAGAGCTATCAGCTTTTAAGGTTTATAATGCAATTTCACTTAAAAAGTGATTATAGTAATTTTTTTTCGAAAATTTACGGAATAGGTATTACAGTGGTGCTTGTACCTGCTCCATCATTATCCACACATGTCGTACCACCGATTATTTAGCTCGGGCTACTCCTATTCTAAAGCAGAGGCGATACAGAGCACCCATCAGAAGGAGTTCGACCCATAGATATAACAGATTTAGAAAAAGTCTCCCATTTTAGGGCCAAACGTGGTTCACAGATGTCACTTAGCTCTTAGCACGACGGCATCTTCATTGCGTGGAGTAAAGTTCTTTGGCTTGTTTTTATTTTTAAATTACATCTCCAAATTTAGTCGTATCAGATGATAAATAGAATAGATGGTCAAATGAGCCCTGAACCTTCAGACATTCGTTTTTCAAGATAAGGAAAAACTCCGGAAAACTCTTATCCAGGTAAATTACCCTGACCAAGATTCGAACTGTAGACTTATTGAACGTGAGGAGACACGCTACTACATATGCTACAGAGGTGAGCGTAGAGTTCGTGGCTACTGCACTTTATCCAATTGGAATTGATTCATGTCTAACATTGGTCAATCAGAGAATCACAATTTCTTTCCACATGGGATAAATCACGTGATAGGAGCTGGTTCTCCTTACTGCTGTAAACACGTTGGTTAGGATGCCAGTGGAAATATAAAATGAACTCTCTTTTATGCCGAGAGATACAAAATGATCGGCTTCAGTTGACATGGCTTCCTTGAAAACACTTCCCAATTCAATTTTGAAATGTGCATTTTAACTATTGTCATTGACACTTTCCCGTAAGGGAGAGGATTCGACCCCTTCAGCTGCCGAGGTGCAGGCGCTGCGGACCCTTAGCACTCGTGGGACCTCTGACGTTAATGCAACATCATGGGTTATTATGTGATGTAATGCTGTTACGCACACAGCATTAATACTTACAGCCTTGGTAAAAATATCATTATGCACCCTATTTACTGTTAATATGAACCCAGCATTAATACTTATATCCCTGAATGAGGACGAAAGCTGTATTACTTAAAATCCACAACATCATAGGTAAGTTGGAACCTAGACGCATTTAGTTCAGAGCACAACGCTCCAGCCCTCTACATCACGTCGCAGAACTCACTTAAACCAATGAGGACTCACAATACAGTCACTTAATTCCCTGGCTTTTTGATGTATTTTTATTACAGTTAATCATTTATATGGGCAACCAACGACAGGTCATTTTTCTATGACACAAAATTCAGGCCTAAACTTTGGAACGTTAGAATATATTTAATAAAATATAAAATACACAAAATGTAAAAAGGCTAAGGTATTGAATACAAATTTATAGAAAAAGACATTCAGGTTATATTGATATGTTCATTCACTTTGTTTTATCTAATTGCAGATTTTCCCTTACTTATAATTAATAGTTCTAGAGTGATTCAGGTTTTACCGCCTTTTCTTCTACCTTCATTTACATTCGCATTTGGAAAAGCTTTTTCTTAAGCAATTTGCTTCTCCTACATAAGTCTAAATGCCAAGAGAAGAAAATAAACCAATATATACATACATATATCGTTCTTTTTTCTTTGCTGTTGTTTGTTATTTATTTGAAGGAAGTATACCATATTCTTGCGCTTAAATTGTTCTCCATTAAGAAGTATTTAAATATAAAGCCTTGGCATGGCTTCATACACAATGGAAGTAGATTTACTGCACATAAACGAAGCTGAAGCCTATTCGAAAGGCCTCTCAGCAACATTGGGTGCTCTTTCACGCCAAATACAGAACGGAACTCGAAAACTATGATAGTTATTCGAATCAAAGATTGGTGCAGCAACAAACTAAGATATTTGTATTTTTAATTACGTAAATTTAACCAAGATATTAAATGACTATCAAAAACTTTAAAAATATTATTCCGAAGGAACAATTCGAAATTGGCATGAAAATATATTCCCGTTAATTTACAGGAACCGAATTTAGCTTATGCAAACTCTCGCGGATACAATTCTCACATTCCATGTAGTATATAAGAAAGGCAGGCAGGACCTCGTTTTATATTTACGTAATACTGGGTTAGAACGTGTATCAAAGGAATATGCCAATCTCGCCTTTGCTTCAAGTATTAATAACTTTGCTATTTTATAATTCTCTGAATTATGTGGATAATACATTGTCCACCTCCCGTCTTGAAACGTTAAAGTTATGTAAGTCTTTCCTTAATATAAAAATAGTAAGGTTAACCTGAGGATAGAGCACAATGTAGCTATTTAGTAACTGACTATGTGAGATTGATTTTGTTTAAAAATATTTAAAAAAAAACTGTTCTTTTAAGTGTTTAAGGTTGTATGGTTCATGTTACATTTAACAAATTTTGATTGCTAATGTGTGTTGTAAATAAACATTTAATAAAAAAAAAGAAAAAGAAAAAGAAACAGCACAGCAAGAAGCAATACATTTGACCTACCGATTAACATTCTGTTCCATATAATTGTTGGCATTTTAGTAAGTGTAATGCTTTTCTAATGAAGAGTAATGTAACCAAAATTTCACAAACTGAGCTGAGTTTGTAATTTAAATCAATAAATGCAAGGCAGGTAGACGCTACATGTGATTAACACAGCACGATGCTAGACAATATAGGGGAGAGCAAGGACAGAGATGCTCCTCAAATCCACCCTATTCGTGTACGTTTCTAAAATAACACTAATTGCGTTTTCAGCATATGAAGTGAGGATGTCATGTTACCAACATCTTCACTAGTCATTAGGATACAGCAAAATTAAGATGCAGCTAACATAATACGCATTTGACATGTGTAAACAATTATATTACCTTATTATCTATGAGCAGGTAAATTAAATAAACAACCAAAAATGCTATACAGTTCATGACTGACATAAAGTATCTTACATGCCTTTCATTCGGTGTACATCTACTTTGCTATATTATCATATTACGAAACGACTTCCACAAGTGACCGTGTGGCCTAATGGATAAGGCGTCGGACTTCGGATCCGAAGATTGCAGGTTCGAGTCCTGTCACGGTCGTAAATTTTTTTGAAAATATTTTTAGCACTGCTTAGTGCGCGTATGTCTGTGCGTATGTTTATATCTGCGAATTCTAGTGACCACACGCATACGTGGGGGATAACTGTTGCTTTATATTTTGTTCCTTCTTTACACATTAAACTCGCAGTAATTTGTTTCTGAGGTCATGAATTACTTCTGAAGCCAATATTTGACATCTGCAGTCGTGGCCGAGTGGTTAAGGCGTCTGACTAGAAATCAGATTCCCTCTGGGAGCGTAGGTTCGAGTCCTACCGAATGCGCAATTATTTTTACCAACTTAAAGCATTGAACTTTGAGATTTTGGAATTTTAATCTAATAATTTAATTCCTTGACATTTATATAAGATGTATTATTACGCAAACATGTTATCGTCCATACATCAACTTCTCTGCTGGATTGGATTGAATGTTGTGGTTAAATGTATTTATTCTACAGATGCTTGTATTAGACACCGTTGCTGTGGAGAAATGATATAAGAAAACTTGGAATTTAAATCAAAGTGATAGTTATTAGGGCAAAGAAAGAGATAAAGTAAGCAAAATTCACTCGTTGCTCTTGTAACAGATGGGATAAAGTAAATAAATAAGTGATTGATAACTACAAAATTTCTATAACCTTTTAACAGCAGCTGCAAGCATTTTTATTGTTTAACCACATGAAGGTGAACTTGTTGTACATTACCTTAGAAGTTAATACATCCAAATGGATTAGAAGCATTGCAAATAGGAATGCTCGTTTTCACGTACATACTGCCGGGCCTGCCTTTGGTCACCAATAGCCTACAATATTTTGTAACTATAAGTACACCGCAATTCAATGCCTTATTCCTTATTTAATTTATTACTATCTGTTGTAAAATCATTAACTGAGTATTTTTCATATATTAATTTAACATATATATATATTGACGGGGCAACGCGATAGCGCGGCAAAAGCCTGCAGAAAAAATATAACAGGCGGATAGTACTTGCGTAAGCAGCTAAACAGAGCGCTCGAGATAAGTGACTTGCCGGCCCAGATAGGGTTTCACGTAAGGAAGTTTCTAGTGATATCTCGATTGACAGAGAATAGTTGTTTTTCATTATTCTTCTGGAAGAGTCTCGAATTTATCAATGAGGTATTTAAGAAGGAGACGGCCCGCCAAGGGTGACTAAGCAGAGAACAGCTGAGAGTGTTGATGTGGTAAACAGTGGAGGTTGAGTAAGTTGTTTGTTATTGTCATCGATCTTGGTAGACTGATTGTGTACGTAACGTAATGCTGCTGTAATCTATAAGTGTATTTCTACGGAAATAAAGAGCATTTAGAATTTCGGAAAATTGGACTTTTAATTCTACGAACCCACAAAGTCACAATATATGGAATAAAATAAAGTATTATACAACTGGACAGACCTCTATATCCACTCGTAGAACTTAAAATACTTCCCTTCGTATCGCGTTTTAAATTGTTCTACTCACGAATAAGCTCTCTGTGTATCCCCTTGTAAAATAAATTACTATTGTTACTTTGTTTCGCAATTTATGAGTACCATACTATGAATCGGAGGTAGAACTTAGTACCCCAATCACTTAAATCTTTGTTGCCTATGCCCCTAATGGGAACCCTTCAGGAGGGAAGGCGCAATGAAAGGAGACTAAGGGTAGCCGGAGAGAGAGGGTCCCTACAACTATAGATTTGGAGTTCCTGGTGGTCGTTCTTACAACAGGCTGTCCTCCTACCTGCAGATTACACATTCCCTGGTGTCTCTGGGACTCGATCTGGAAGCCGAGTAATTACAGAGAACAATGCACCTGCCATGCAACCTCACCGACACGTGAAACCCTGAAATGGCTAACAAGGATAAACTGTGAAATGAAATTAGAAGTAAGCTGAAATGGAGGATATGACATTTAAAATTACTTTGTGATGGAAAGAAGTAGATTAATTTCATAACTCTAGTGTCATAATACATGTACATTTTAAAATCTTCCTAAATTTCTGTGAGTCTCATCTAGTTTGGACTCCAACTTATTTCTATTTAAAAACTTATTTGTTTGTAAAGCTTTGAAAATGTGCTAGATAACTTAAAAATTATATATAAATACATTTCAAAATAAAACATAGGGATATTCTTATCCATTGTCTCTTTGTGAACTTGTATGCTAAATTGTATTTTTCTATCACAAAAAATGTTCTGCAAGGAGAATTTCACAGGAAGAAACATGCTGAAAACATAAAAAATGAGAAAATAGGGACTTTAGGTTTAAATGTATTACTCATATTAAAAACCAGAGTTTAGTAGACTGGTTTCCTCTGCTTCCTTGTTGCTTTTCCTGCTTTTTTTTCCCTTCTTTACTTGTTTCCTTCTTTTGCAGAACTTCGTTACTTAATCTATATGATGAAAACCAAATATCACTGGTTGAGATTTTCCTTGCCAAGTCTACTGTTCTTTTACCGATGGTGCAGTTCTTGTTAAATCCTACAGTGGAAATTTTTAGAGCCATCAGCTTTTAAGGCTTATGGTGCAATTTCACTTAAAAATTGATTATAGTAATATTTTTCGAAAATTTATGGAATAGGTATTACAGTGGTGCTTCTACCTGCTCATGTCGTACTTCGGATTATTTAACTCGGGCTACTTCTATTCTAAAGCAGAGGCGATACAGAGCACCCAGCAGAAGGAGTTCGACTCATAGAATTAACAGATTTAGAAAAAGTCTCCCATTTTAGGGCCAAATATGGTTCACAGATGACTCTTAGCGCTTAGCACGAGGGCGTCCTCATTGTGTGGAGTTAAGTTCGTTGGTTTGTTTCTCTTTTTAATTTACATCTCCAAATTTAGTCCTATCAGTTGATGAATGGAATAGATGGTCAAATGAGCCCAGAACCTACAGAAATTCATTTTTCAAGATAACGAAAAACTCCGGAAAACTCTTATCCAGGTAAATCACCCTGACCTCGAATCGAACTCTATACTTCTTGAACGTGAGGAGACACTCTAGTACCTATGCTACAGAGGTGAGCGTGGAGTTCGTGACTACCGCACTTTATCCAATTGGAACTGATTCATGTCTAGCATTGGTCACTCAGAGATTCACAATTTCTTCCCATATGGGATAAATCACGTGATAGGAGCTAGTTCGCTTTACTGCTGTAAACACGTTTGTTAGGATGCCAGTGGAAATATAAAATGAACTCCCTTTTATGTCGAGAAAAACAAAACAATGGGCTTACAGTTCACATGGCTTCCTTGAAAACACTTCCCAATTCAATTTTGAAATGTGCATTTTAAATATTGTCAATGTCACTTTCCCGGATGGGAGGGGATCCGACCCCTTCAGCTGCCAAGGTGCGGGCGCTGCGGACCCTTAGCACTCGTGGTACCTCCGACGTTAATGCAACATCATGGGTTATTATATGATGTAATGTTGTTACGTGAGAATTGAACAGTGTATCTCTACGGAAATAAAGGATATTTTTAATTTCTGCAACTCGGCCTTTTAATTCTACGAACGTACAAAGTCACAGTACGCACACAGCATTAATACTTACAGCCTTGGTAAAAATATCATTATGCACCCTATTTACCTTTAATATGCACCCAGCGTTAATACTTATATCCCTGAATGAGTACGAAAGCTGTATTACTTAAAATCCGCAACATCATGGGTAAGTTGGAACCTAGACGCATTTAGTTCAGAGCACAACGCTCCAGCCCTCTACTTCACGTCGCAGAACTCACTTAAACCAATGATGACTGACAATACTTAGTCACTTAGGCTTTTTGATGTATTTTTATTACAGTTTATCATTTATATGGGCAACCAACGACAGGTCATTCTTCTAGGACACAAAATTCAGGCCTAAACTTTGGAACGTTAGAATATATTTAATAAAATATAAAATTCACAAAATACAAAAAGGCTAAGGTATTGAATACAAATTTATAGAAGAGGACATTCAGGTTATATTGATATGTCCATTCACTTTGTTTTATCTTATTGCAGATTATCCCTTACTTATAATTAATAGTTCTAGAGAGATTCAGGTTTTACGGCCTTTTCTTCTGCCTTCATTTACATTCGCCTGTACAAAAGCTTTGTCTTAAAGAATTTGCTTCTCCTACATAAGTCTAAATGCCAAGAGAAAAAAATAAAAATATATACATACATATATCATTCTTTTTTCTTTGCTGTTGTTTTTTATTTCTTTGAAGGAAGTATACCATATTCTTGCGCTTAAATTGTTCTCCATTAAGAAGTATTTAAATATAAAGCCTTGGCATGGCTTCCTTCACAATGGAAGTAGATTTACTGCACATAAACGAAGCTCAAGCCTATTTGAAAGGCCTCTCAGCAACAATGTGTGCTCTTTCACGCAAAATACAGAACGGAACGTGGAAAACTATGACAGTTATTCGAATCAAAGATTGGTGCAGCACCAAACTAAGATATTTGTATTTTTAATTACGTAAATTTGACCAGGATATTAAATGATTATCAAAATCTATAAAAATAATATTCCGAAGGAACAATTCGAAATTGGCATGAAAATATTTTCACATTAATTTACAGGAACTGAACTGAGCTTAAGCGAACACTCCATTCGAAGTTCCTGGTCGTAATGGCCAAGCTGATCAACTTGAAGGAACTACTTACAGAGCTCAGGACTTCATCTGCGCAGCAAGCAACAGCACACACAAATCTCAGCTCAGGGCTTGCAGAATTACTAGAAGACATAGAGGAGAAGCATCAATTCTCAATCAAACAACGCGACACACACACATTCATGCTCCGAAGACTCGTCAAGGAGGAAGTGGCAGTCCTCCAAACAATGTTCGACGGACCCAACACCAGAGGTCAACACCAACCGCCGCAGAGACCCTACACTCATCAATAACCTTAATTCCTCATTCACTTCCAAACAAGACCGCTTCTAAAAAGCAAGGGCGTAAGCACGGCCTTGGTCATGCTTACGTCCTGCCGCCTTCCTCACCTTGGACCTGGCCTCGGCCGGGCCAATATATTCCTTCCTTGAATCCGCAGGTGCTTACAGCCGTACTGTCACAGCACCACTCCTGAATACTCACCGGTGGAGGTTTCTTAGTGGGTAGGGCTGGCGGTTCGATTCCCCCAGAGGAGTCCCACACTCCAATCCCAGGGTAAGTGCGTAACATGCATTTTTCCTCCACTCGAAAAAAAAAAAAAAAAACAACGTAGCGGGGAGGTCCGAAACTACAGGGTCGTTCGACTGAGCGAGCACATTTCAAACACATTTCAAACATTTCCGGTTACACTTGGCACGTAATGCGTCGCTAGGCCACAGTGTAAAAAGTGACACAAACCCCTGTAGTGACCATGGCCTCCCTTTTGATTAATTTTAGAATTATTTACTACTGATTTTGTATTACTATTACTCAGAAAAGTTCTGAATTGGAAGATTTATGGAAAGAGAGAGTTAATATTAAAAGAGCACAAGGATATAAAGTAGATAATATCACGCGGACGGTGAACTCGCGTTGCCGATCGATAATGCGGATTCGCGGTGGTGGCGCGGGGGACGCAAGGGGTGGCACCTCCTCCTACCGCGCGAAGGTGCACGAAGGCTCCAGAATGATTTCCCCCTCCATAATGGAAGAATCGAGAGGTTTCGGGGCGATCGATACAAGCGAGGCGACGGGTAGTTGAGTGGAGGACGTCGCGGTGTGCGGACGTGTAGTGAGTTGAGTGAGTGACCGTGAGCCGGGCGGACGTGTAGTTGAGTTGAGCGGACGGGTAAAGACGAACTGGCAAGGTTGAATGGTGTAAATTAAATTGTAATTGTGTGCATTAGGTAATTTTGTGTAATTGGCAAGTGTTCAACTGTAAGTCGGTGAAAATAAAGAACATTGTTGAGTGGTGAAATTGGACTTTTCATTTCACAAGCCCACAAAGTCACAATAATAATAATAATAATAATAATAATAATAATAATAATAATAATAATAATAATAATAATAATAATAATAATAATAATAATAATAATAATAATAATAATAATAATAATAATAATAATAATAATAATAATAATAATAATAATAATAATAATAATAATAATAATAATAATAATAATAATAATAATAATAATAATAATAATAATAATAATAATAATAATAATAATAATAATAATAATAATAATAATAATAATAATAATAATAATAATAATAATAATAATAATAATAATAATAATAATAATAATAATAATAATAATAATAATAATAATAATAATAATAATAATAATAATAATAATAATAATAATAATAATAATAATAATAATAATAATAATAATAATAATAATAATAATAATAATAATAATAATAATAATAATAATAATAATAATAATAATAATAATAATAATAATAATAATAATAATAATAATAATAATAATAATAATAATAATAATAATAATAATAATCTAATATATAATTATACCAGGTGAGTCAGCTGTCCCTATTTATTCATATCTATGCAAATCACAGCTTATAAACATTTAAAAATATATAAAATAATATGAAAACATTTACCTTTTTAGCTAAAAGCCGTTACTGCAGCTCTGCCCATCTATTCGGTAATATACGACCCAGCATTAATACTCACACCCCTGAATGAGGACCAAGAAGCTGCAAAAAGCTTAAATAAATGACGATTTTTCATGCATATAATACTAGCAAGGCGATAAACGAATGCTTTGCTCAAGAGTGACGTCTGGTCGAGATAGTTAACTACTAGAATATCTTAATGCGATGGCTAGGTTCCAAACGACGTGATATATTATTCTTTTTTTCCTTTCTTTTGTTCACTTTCTCCTGGTTTTTATCATGTGTATACTTCTTCACTACAGGGATTAGACATGTCCGCCTGTTCGGTCTTCGCATTCCATCAGCTATTTTCTATTATATGTATTATAGTTACTCATTTATTTATTGTGGTTCTCTTGTGAGCCAAATACACAAGAATGACAATCCGAAAATTAGCGATCATGATTAGCTTTGTGACTATTTATAATCTGTACCTGTACCTTATCTGTACTTTTTCTTTTACTATGGAGAAAATTTGGCACTGCGACCAGTCTTGGTCTATTGTACGTATGTCCCACCCCAGGGATGAAAGTTGAGGCGAGAGGAGAAAGAGGGCGGCCGTCCTAAAGAGCTACGATAGTAAAGTCTGTTTACCCAACGCGTGTGCAGTTCCCAGTCAAAGGGACCTCAAAGGACCTGACCTTCCCGCCCACTAATGACCGTCATAAATCTATCTCCACACTTCAGAAATGGAACACTGACGTTGGGGACCAATAGCAGCCCCCATTTGTTGAAAATGACAGTTGCATGTCTACTCCGCGTGGAGTCTCAGTTGCCAAATTTCCAACTTCCAGTTGTTCTGTTTCATTAGGTGCAAGACGGTGATGTTAAAATGTTGCAACATTCTAGAAAGGACCGTCAGGAGGAGGGTCCATGTTGTAAAACGATTATGAGGGTTTGTCAAAGAAAGCGGCCGCCGTGCACTTGCGTTGGGTAAACAGACTTTACAGACGGCAGGGTCCCTACAATTTACTTAGATGGGAACCTCCTCCAGTAGGCCAGAACAACGGTCATCTCTCTCTACTCTGGTTCGGAAAAGACGGCCCCAGCTGTCGGTCCGCAGACAGGCAACCGACCTAGCGGAGGAGGGAATGGTTCATTCAGAGCATGTCATCCTGTCATGTAGCGGCGAGACAGCCGCGGATACTTCTGCCCTGAAAGAGACCACCAGGTGAAATATGATGTGAAACGATAATGGAGATGAAATGGAGGATTCCGCATTCGGGAATTCTGGGTTCGATCCCCGTGGACGACCTACCTGACCCATGAGTTCAACCTGGTTTTTTTCCTGGCCCTAGGCGAATGCTGGGTAGGTTAATTACATCCCCCGAATTTCCTGTCTCTCCATTATCATTTGGTGGTGCCTTACAGGGTAAGTGTTGGCGAGTTATCCATACAGAGGCAGGATATCGGAAGTGTCTTACCTCCTTTGCACCTTATTCAACGGGGACGTTGTTTGCGGTTGTGCACTAACCAGGGTTGTCCATTCTCACGCGTATGCCCTCAGAGAAAGAACTGAGATGGCAGCCTCACAATTAACAAGTCCAACTTATAGGTGCAACGAAAGCATTTCTATAAATATTTACCCATCTTGATTAATTAGATGTAAAATCTCTCTGAAGAATGAATGCAGACGGCCAACAGTAAGTATAATTATTCCGTTAAAGAATGCAACGACAGTGAACGAACTGTACAGAATATAGTGAAAGAGGTTCAAAATTCAAAGTGTACAGGAGAAAAACTTTCAACATTGCCCACATCCAGAAAGATACCAACTCGATGAGTTTGAAAATTTTGTTGTAAACGGTACACCTCTCACGTTTTACGATCAGAAAAGATAAATTTCTACAGTACGTAAACTTGAAAATGTTGTTAAAGAAAAGATCCCGGACATATATTTTAGAACTTAAAGACATATCGATTTAGCAAGTACAAAAATATACGTCGTGTTACGTACGCTGTACTGATGGTCAGACTGTACTGTACTACGAGGGCGAGTCACTAGAGACTTATGCCCGATTTCACCAACAGATGTTAAGACTTAAGACAAGTTTAGCAATAGTTATAACAAAATTGCATCTCATCAACAAGTGTAGGCTTAACACTCGTGTTAAATCTCTTGTTAATCTAACAAGCCAAATTTCTGTTTTTAAGTCTTTAACAATTGTAAATAGTCAAGATGACGGGCGTGAACGCAGACGTTGATGCCGATTTGCCTAAGACCGTCTAAATGACATTCGTAACAGAGTACGGCCTATGAGGAGGAATGATTTTGAGGAGCTATCAGAAGAAATTTTCTACAGAGGTATAGGCTGTCGAAACATTTGCTATGAAGTTTATAGCAGAAGTACAAGAGGGGTTAGAACATACATCGAAAGGCATATGTCGATCTCGCATTTGCTTCAAGTATTAACAACTTTTTAATGTTTAATTCACTAAATTATGTGGATAATACGAGGGCTGTTCAATAAAAATGACCATAATTTTTTACGGACCTAATTTTTCGCACTAAAATTCAACCTTATTATATTATGTTAGCTTAAGGTAAACAAACACGCCGTGGTACTTTCATTGTTGGTACTCCTGGTTTCCGCCTGTGAGAACCATGCAAGTTCAGACATGTTCAGTATCGCCTACCGCTGCAGTGGAGGTAATATGCAGTTAAAGTTGATGTTAGAGGAAGATCCGGAGTTTCTTTCAAACGTAATCACTGCTAATGGAATTTGGCTACATCATTTTGGTCCTGAGAGCAAACAGCAAAGCTCACCATGCAAATCTCCTTTATCATCAACCCCCAAAAAAGAAAAAGTTTTTGGTTCTACTGGGAAAGTTAGGGTCATCCCATTCTTTGATATTCATGGAATGGTTTATCAGCAAGTTGTAACTGCATATACATCAGTAACTGGACAATACTACAGGGATGTCCTGAAAACATTGCAAGTCCAAATCAGGTGCAAAATACGACATTTCCATGAAGCATACTGGATGCTGCACCTCGATAATGCGCTGCCGCATACTGCCAATGTTGTTGATGAATATCTTGAAAAAATCAACGTGAAGTGCATCCCTCACGCTCCATATAGTCCGGCTTTAGCCCCATGTTACCTTTTTCTATATCCTCCCTTGAAGAAACGCCTTCGTGGGAGGCATTATCCATCATCAGAAGCAGTGGCGAAGGCTGCGCAGGCGATTTTGAAGGATCTCTGAAAAATGGTTTCCAGCATGTCTTTGAAGACTGGCAGAGACGCCGGGACAAGTGCATCGAATTCAGGGGAGACTATTTTGAGAAGGACCATAAAAATTATGAGGCTGAGTAAAGGTACGTTGAAAAAAAAATGTGATCATTCTTTATTGAACAGCCCTCATACGCTGTCCACCTCCCGTCTGAAAACGTTCAAGTCCCTTGTCCTTCGCACCTCGTTTTAAATTTACGTAATACTGAGTTAGAACATGCATCGAAAGAAATATGTTGATATCGCCTTTGCTTCAAGTATTAATTTTATAATTCACTGAATTATGTGGATAACACACTGTCCACCTCCCGTCTTGAAACGTTCAAGTTATATAAGTCTTTCCTTAATATAAAAATAGTATGGTTAACCTGAGGATAGAACACAATGTAGCTATTTAGTAACTGACTATGTGAGAATGATTTTGTTTAAAAAATATTGAAAAAAAAATGTTCTTTTAAGTGTTTACGTTTGTATGGTTCATGTTACATTTAACAAATTTTGATTGCTAATATGTGTTTTAAATAAATATTTAGCAAACAGCACAGCAAGAAGCAATACATTTGACCTACTGTTCCATATAATTGTAGGCATTTTAGTAAGTGTAATGCTTTTCTAAAGAAGAGTAATGTAACCAAAATTTCACAAACTGAGCTGAGTTTGCAATTTAAATCAATAAATGCAAGGCAGGTAGACGCTACATGTGGTTAACAGGGCACGATGCTAGACAAGATAGGGGAGAGCAAGGACAGAGAGTAAGATGCTCCTCAAATTCACCCTATTCGTGTACGTTTCTCAAATAACACTAATTGCGCTTTCAGCATATGAAGTGAGGATGTCATGTTACCAACACCTTCACTAGTCATTAGGATACAGCAAAATTAAGATGCAGCTAACATAATACTCATTTTACATGTGTAAACAAATACATTACCTTATTATCTATGAGCAGGTAAATTAAATAAACAAGTAAAATACTATACAGTTCATGACTGATATGAAGTATCTTACATGCCTTTCATTCGGTGTACATCTGCTTTGCTATGTTATCGTATTACGAAACAAGATGTCCAAGTGACCGTGTGGCCTAATGGATAAGGCGTCGGACTTCGATCCGAAGATTGTAGGTTCGAATCCTGTCACGGTCGTAAATTTTTTTGGAGAATACTTTTAGCGCTGCTTAGTGCGTGTATGTCTGTGCGTATGTCTATTTCTGCGAATTCTAGTGACCACACGCATATGTGGGGGATAACTGTTGCTTTATATTTTGTTCATTCTATAGGCATTAAACTCGCAGTAATTTGTTTCTGATGTCATGAATCACTTCTGAAGCGAAGCTATGACATCTGCAGTCGTGGCCGAGTGGTTAAGGCGTCTGACTAGAAATCAGATTCCCTCTGGAAGCGTAGGTTCGAGTCCTACCGACTGCGCAATTATTTTTACCAACTTAAAGCATTTAACTTTCACATTTTGGAATTTAAATCTAATAATTTAATTCCCTGACATTTATATAATAATTGTATTGTTATGCAAGCATGTTATAGTCCATACATCAACTACTCTGCTGGATTGGATTGAATGTTGTGGTTAAATTTATTTATTCTACAAATACTTGTACAGAGACCGTTGCTATGGAGAAATGATATAAGAAAACTTGGAATTTAAATCAAAGTGATAGTTATTAGGGCAACGAAAGAGATAAAGTAAGCAAAATTCACTCGTTGCTCTTGTAACGCTTGGGATAAAGTAAATAAATAAGTGATTGATAACTGCAAAATTTCAATAACCTTTTAACAGCAACTTCAAACATTTTTATTGTTTAACCACATGAAAGTGAACTTGTTGTATATTACCATAGAAGTTAATACATCCAAATGAATTAGAAGCATTGCAAATAGGAATGATCGTTTTCACGTACATACTGCCGGGCCTGACTTTGGTCACCCATAGCCTACAATATTTTGTAACTATAAGTACACCGCAATTCAATGCCTTATTCCTTATTTAATATATAACTATCTGTTGTAAAATCATTAACTGAGTATTTGTCATATATTAATGTAACGTATATATGTATATATTGTCGCGGCAACGCGATAAGGCGGCAAAGAGCCTGCAGATAAATATAACAGGCGGCAGCACTTGCGTAAGCAGATAAACATAGCGCTTGAGATAAGTGACTTGCCGGCGCAGATAGCGTTTCACGTAAGGAAGTTTCTAGTGATATCTCGATTGACAGAGAATAGTTGTTTTTCATTATTCTTCTGGAAGAGTCTCGAATTTGTCAATGAGGTATTTAAGAAGGCGACGGCTTGCCAAGAGTGAGTACGCAGAACAGCTGAGAGTGTTGATGTTGTAAACAGTGGAAGTTGAGTGAGCTGTTTGTTATTGTCATCGACCTTGGTAGACTGATTGTGTACGTAACGTAATGATGCTGTAATCTATAAGTGTATTTCTACGGAAATAAAAAACATTTAGAATTTCGGCAAATATAAACTTTTAATTCTAGGAACCCATAAAGTCCCAATATATAGGATAAAACAAGTATTATACAACTGCACAGACCTCTATATCCACTCGTAGAACTTAAAATACTCCCCTTCGTATCGCGTTTTAAATTGTTCTACTCACGGATAAACTCTCTGTGTATCCCCTTGTATAATAAAGTACAATTGTTATTTTGTTTCGCAGTTTATGCGTACGATACTATGAATCGGAGGTAGAACTTAGTACCCCAATCACTTAAATCTTTGTTGCCTATGCCCCTAATGCGAACCCTTGGGGAGGGAAGGCGAAATGAAAGGAGACTAAGGGTGGCCGGAGGGAGAGGGTCCCTACAACTATAGATTTGGAGTTCCTGGTGGTGGTTCTTACAACAGGTTGTCCTCCTACCTGCAGATTGCACATTCTCTGGTGTCTCTAGGACTCGATCTGGAAGCCGAGTAATTACAGATAACAATGCACCAGCCATGCAACTTCACCGACACGTGAAACCCTGAAATGGCTAACAAGAATAAACTGTGAAATGAAATTAGAAGTAAGCTGAAATGGAGGATATGGCATTTAAAATTCCTTTGTGAGGAAAAGAAGTAGATTAATTTCATAACTCTAGTGTCATAATACATGTACATTTTCCTAAACTTCCATGCGTCTCATCTAGTTTGGACTCCAACTTATTTCTATTCAAAAACTTAATTTTTTTGTAAAACTTTGAAAATGTGCTACATAACTTACAAATTATATATAAATACATTTCAAAATAAAACACAGCGGTATTCTTATCCATTGTCTCTTTGTGAACTTGTATACCAAATTGTATTTCTCTATCACAAAAAATGTTCTGCAAGGAGAATTTCACAGGAACAAACATGCTGAAAATATAAAAAATGAGAATACATTGACTTAAGGTTTAAATGTACTACTCATATTAAAAACCACAGTTTAGTAGACTGGTTTCCTCTGCTTCCTTGTTGCTTTTCCAGCTTTCTTTTTTCCCTTCTTTAGTTGTTTCCTTCTTCTGCATAACTTCGTTACTTAATCTATATGATGAAACCCAAATCTCGTTGGTTGAGATTTTGATTGCTAAGTCCACTGTTCTTTTACCGATGGTGCAGTTCTTGTTAAATCCTATAGTAGAAATATTTAGAGCATCAGCTTTTAAGGCTTATGATGCAATTTCACTTAAAAAGTGATTATAGTAATATTTTTCCAAAATTTACCGAATAGGTATTACAGTGGTGCTTGTACCTGCTCCATCATTATTCACGCATGCCGTACCACCGATTATTTAACTCGGGCTCTCCTATTCTAACTCAGCAGAAGGAGTTCGACTCATAGAATTAACAGATTTAGGAAAAGCCTCCCATTTTAGGGTCAAACATGGTTCACAGATGACTCTTAGCTCTTAGCACGACGGCGTCTTCATTGCGTGGAGTAAAGTTCGTTGGTTTGTTTTTCTTTTTAATTTACATCTCCAACTTTAGTCGTATCAGATGATGAATGGAATAGATGGTCAAATGAGCCCAGAACCTACAGACATTCGTTTTTCAAGCTTTTCACTTATCCAGGTAAATCACCCTGTTCCAAGATTCGAACTCTAGATTTCTTGAATGTGAGGAGACACTCTACTACCTATGCTACAGAGGTGAGCGTAGAGTTCTTGGCTACCGCACTTTATTCAATTGGAACTGATTCATGTCTAGCATTGGTCAATCAGAGAATCACAGTTTCTTCCCAGGTGGGATAAATCACGTGATAGGAGCTGGTTCGCCTTACTGCTGTAGACATGTTGGTTAGGATGCCATTGGAAATATAAAATGAACTCTCTTTTATGCCGAGAATACAAAATGATCGGCTTCAGTTGACATGGCTTCCTTGAAAGCACTTCCCAATTCAATTTTGAAATGTGCATTTTAACTATTGTCAATGCCACTTTCCCGTAAGGGAGGGGATCCGACCCCTTCATCTGCCGTGGTGCAAGCGCTGCGGACTCTTAGCAGTCGTGGTACCTCTGACGTTGATGCAGCATCATCGGTTATTATGTGATGTAATGTTGTTACGTGAGAATTGAACAGTGTATCTCTACGGAAATAAAGGAGATTTTTAATTTCTGTAACTCGGCCTTTTAATTCTACGAACCTACAAAGTCACAATACGCACCCAGCATTAATACTTATAGCCTTGGTAAAAATATTATTATGCACCCTATTAACTTTTAATATGCACCCTATTAACTTTTAATATGCACCCTATTAACTTTTAATATGCACCCTATTAACTTTTAATATGCACCCTATTAACTTTTAATATGCACCCTATTAACTTTTAATATGCACCCTATTAACTTTTAATATGCACCCTATTAACTTTTAATATGCACCCTATTAACTTTTAATATGCACCCTATTAACTTTTAATATGCACCCTATTAACTTTTAATATGCACCCTATTAACTTTTATTATGCACCCTATTAACTTTTATTATGCACCCTATTTACTTTTAATATGCACCCAGCATTAACACTTACAGCCTTGGTAAAAATATTATTATGCACCCTATTAACTTTTAATATGCACCCAGCATTAACACTTACAGCCTTGGTAAAAATATTATTATGCACCCTATTAACTTTTAATATGCACCCTATTAACTTTTAATATGCACCCAGCATTAATACTTACAGCCTTGGTAAAAATATTATTATGCACCCTATTAACTTTTAATATGCACCCTATTAACTTTTAATATGCACCCTATTAACTTTTAATATGCAGCCTATTAACTTTTAATATGCACCCTATTAACTTTTAATATGCACCCTATTAACTTTTAATATGCACCCTATTAACTTTTAATATGCACCCTATTAACTTTTAATATGCACCCTATTAACTTTTAATATGCACCCTATTAACTTTTAATATGCACCCTATTAACTTTTAATATGCACCCTATTAACTTTTAATATGCACCCTATTAACTTTTATTATGCACCCTATTTACTTTTAATATGCACCCTATTAACTTTTAATATGCACCCTATTAACTTTTAATATGCACCCAGCATTAATACTTACAGCCTTGGTAAAAATATTATTATGCACCCTATTAACTTTTAATATGCACCCAGCATTAATACTTACAGCCTTGGTAAAAATATTATTATGCACCCTATTTACTTTTAATATGCACCCTATTAACTTTTAATATGCACCCAGCATTAATACTTACAGCCTTGGTAAAAATATTATTATGCACCCTATTAACTTTTAATATGCACCCAGCATTAATACTTACAGCCTTGGTAAAAATATTATTATGCACCCTATTTACTTTTAATATGCACCCTATTAACTTTTAATATGCACCCAGCATTAATACTTACAGCCTTGGAAAAAATATTATTATGCACCCTATTAACTTTTAATATGCACCCAGCATTAACACTTACAGCCTTGGTAAAAATATTATTATGCACCCTATTAACTTTTAATATGCACCCTATTAACTTTTAATATGCACCCTATTAACTTTTAATATGCACCCAGCATTAATACTTACAGCCTTGGTAAAAATATTATTATGCACCCTATTTACTTTTAATATGCACCCTATTAACTTTTAATATGCACCCAGCATTAATACTTACAGCCTTGGAAAAAATATTATTATGCACCCTATTAACTTTTAATATGCACCCAGCATTAACACTTACAGCCTTGGTAAAAATATTATTATGCACCCTATTAACTTTTAATATGCACCCTATTAACACTTACAGCCTTGGTAAAAATATTATTATGCACCCTATTAACTTTTAATATGCACCCAGCATTAACACTTACAGCCTTGGTAAAAATATAATTATGCACCCTATTAACTTTTAATATGCACCCAGCATTAACACTTACAGCCTTGGTAAAAATATTATTATGCACCCTATTAACTTTTAATATGCACCCAACATTAATACTTACAGCCTTGGTAAAAATATTATTATGCACCCTATTAACTTTTAATATGCACCCAACATTAATACTTACAGCCTTGGTAAAAATATTATTATGCACCCTATTTACTTTTAATATGCACCCAACATTAATACTTATATCCCTGAATGAGGACGAAAGCTGTATTACTCAAAATCCACAATATTATGGGTAAGTTGGAACCCAGACGCATTTAGTCCAGAGCACAACGCTCCAGCCCTCTACATCACGTCGCAGAACTCACATAACTAATAACTCACAATACTTAGGCACTTAATTCCCTGGGTTTTTGATGTATTTTTATTATTGTTTATCATTTATATGGGCAACCAACGACAGATCATTTTTCTAAGACACAAAATTCAGGCCCAAACTTTGGAACGTTAGAATATATTTAATAAAATATAAAATACACAAAATATAAAAAGGCTAAGGTATTGAATACGAATTTATAGAAAAAGACATTCAGGTTATATTGATATATCCATTCACTTTGTTTTATCTAATTGCAGATTTTCCCTTACTTATAATTAATAGTTCTAGAGTGATTCAAACCTTTTCTTCTGCCTTCATTTACATTCGCATGTAGAAAAGCCTTATCTTAAGGAATTTGCTTCTCTTACATAAGTCTAAATGCCAAGAGATGAAAATAACCAATATATACATACATATATATCGTTCTTTTTCTTTGTTGTTGTTTATTTCTTTGAAGGAAGTATACCATATTCTTACGCTTAAATTGTTCTCCATTAAGAAATATTTAAATATAAAGCCTTGGCATGGCTTCCTTCACAATGGAAGTAGATTTACTGCACATAAACGAAGCTCAAGCCTATTTGAAAGGCCTCTCAGCAACATTGTGTGCTCTTTCACACCAAATACAGAACAGAACGTGGAAAACTATGATAGTCATTCGAATCGAAGCTTTGTGGCTGCACCAAATTAAGATATTTGCATTTTTAATTACGTAAATTTGACCAGGATATTAAATGATTATCAAAAGCTTTAAAAATATTATTCCAAAGGAACAATTCAGAATTGGCACGAAAGTATATTCACATCAATTTAATGGAACCAAGTTGAGCTTAAGCGAACTCTCGCGGTTACAATTCTCACATTCCATGTAGTATATAAGAACGGCAGGCAGTCCGAAACTACAGGTCGAACCGAGGGCACACTAGATAACCCGGGAGCTAACCATATCAGCAGCTAAAGCTGAGCTCCTCATAATTCTTCCAAGCTGTTTGGCATCTAAATTTCTCCCCAACTAAAATTTAAAACAAAAACAAAAAATGGATGCTAAGTACTGCATCCTCCCCTTCAACCCGAAGGTACTTTGGTAACCTCTAAATTAACTCCCAATCAAAAAACCTACATCACCTTCATCCTTCATGATTCAATATTAATCCTACCTGCGGTAAAACCCTAACGGGTGTGCAAACAGCAAAAGCCTTCTGGCTGTATACAGCCAGCCAGCACGAGCGAGCGAGCGAAACTACAGGTTGTCCATTAATACGGAGAAAAGCCAAGCGATATTGTTCACCAAGCTCCGCTGTCCCGCCAATTTCCCCCAATTTACCTACTTCGGGCAAGGGATCAGGTGGGAGAATTCAATCAAGTACTTGGGAGTCAAGCTGGATAAGGGCCTAAGTTTTCGGGAGCACATCCAGGAGCAAGCTCATCGGTCATGTGGTGCCGTGGCATCACTATACCCTGTGCTTCGGTCTGCGATGTCTGTTTCCCTAAAGTTGCGCCTCTTTATGGCTCTGGTCCTCCCTGTCATGCTCTATGCGTGCGAAGTCTGGGGTATGGCCACAGGCTCACACCTAGTTCTGCTCCAACGTGCACAGAATAAATGTCTTCGGATTATTTATTCTGTTTGCACAAGGTTCCCCGTGAGACTACTTTACGAGGCTTCATCCCTCCGATATGTGGAGGATGAAATTAGGCGCCGGGCGACAAAATTGTTCGAGGGTTTGCCCCAACATCAGAGCGCCCTCGTCAGATCCCTTGGGGATTATGCACCTCGTGAGCGTCGCTTAAAGCGATACCGGTTACCTCGCATGTCTTGCAGTTCATTAACTAATCCACCAGCGGTGCACGCTGTCTGTAGCACCCGGTTCATCATTCCCTGAGGAGCAACAAGCTACCTCCCTTTACTACCCCACTTAATCTACACCCGTCATTCTGCAACACCCACATCCCGCCACTATGTGGTAAAGCTCTTCCCAGAGCAGGTACACGATTTGACCACCCTTCGGGCTGTTCCAAACAGCCCGCCAGCATGGAGTTGAGTTGAGTTGAAACTACAGGGTCGTTCGACTGAGCGAGCACATTTCAAACACATTTAAAACATTTCCGGTTACACTTGGCACGTAATGTGACGCTGGGCCACAGTGTACAAAGTGGCACAAACCCATGTAGTGACAATGACCTTCATTTTGATTAATTTTTGAATTATTTACTACTGATTTTGTATTACTATTAGTCAGAAAAGTACTGAATTGGAAGATTTATTGAAAGAGAGAGTTAATATTAAAAGAGCACAAGGATATAAAGTAGATAATAATCTAATATATAATTATACCAAGCGAGTCGTCTGTGCCTATTTATTCTTTTCTATGCAAATCACAGCTTATTAACTATTATGAAAACATTTACCTTTTTAGCTAAAAGCCGTTATTGCAGCTCTGCCCATCTATTCGGTAATATATGACCCAGCATTAATACTTACAACCCTGAATGAGGACCAAGAAGCTGCAAAAAGCTTAAATAAATGACGATTTTTCATTCATTTAATACTAGCAAGGCGGTAAACGAATGCTTTACTGAAGAGTGACGTCTGGTCGAGATAGTTAACTGATAGAATATGTTAATGCGAGAGCTAGGTTCGAAACGACGTGATATTGTTCTTTTTTTCCCTTTCTTTTGTTCACTTTCTCCTAGTTTTTAACATGTGTATTCTTCTTCTTCACTTCAGGGATTAGACACATCCGCCTGTTCCGTCTTCGCATTCCATCAGCTATTTCTATTATCTGTATTTTAGTTACTCATTTATTTATTGTGGTTCTCTTGTGAGCCAAATAAACAAGAATGACAATCCAAAAATTAGAGATCATGATTAGCTTTGTGACTATTTATAATCTGTACCTGTACCTTATCTGTACTTTTTCTTTTACTATGGAGAACATTTGGCACTGCGACCAGTCTTGATCAGTTGTACGTATGCCCCACCTCAGGGATGAAGGTTGAGGCGAGAGCAGAAAGAGGGCGGCCGTCCTAAAGAGCAACGACAGTACAGACGGCAGGGTCCCTACAATTTACTTAGATGGAAACCTCCTCCAGTAGGCCAGAACAACGGACATCTCTCCCTACTGTGGTTCGGAAAAGACGGCCCCAACAGTCGGTCCGCAGACCGGCAACCGACTGTACTGTCGCCAGGTCATTGTTGATTGGAGGCAGCGCGGGTAACAAGATCAAAGAGACGGCAGTGCAGTGTGGAGACAAAAGCTTGCCGAAATGGAGGGCGGGAGCAGACGGATTTCGCAAGAGTTTGCCTTTGTTCTAGCCGGTCTCGATTGTTTGAGAAATTTCTGGAATGTTAGAAACACTATAAAAAAGGCAGCCCGCCTGCCAAAGAAGTCAGTCGGTAATTGAACGCGTGCCGGTGAGCGGCTGTGTTTGTTGAGCTCTTATGTTGTATTGTGTATGTGTACGAAGCGTATTTCTACAGAAATAAAGTATAATTTTTTTGTGTTTGTAACTTGGACTTTTGATTTCACGAACCCACAAAGTCACAATTGGTGTCAGAAATGGGACGACATGGATGCTGCATTGGAAATGATTTTGGAGAAGATGACGGAAATGAAAGCAGCAAATGACAACTTCACTGCAAAAACAGAAGTGGCGAATAACAACCCGGCCGCGGAAATTAAGGAAATGAAAACGGCAAACAACAATCTGGCCGTAGAACTGAAGGAAATTAAGACCGAATTGACCAAGGAAATTAAAGCAGCCAAAGAGGTCCTTGCCGCAAAATTTGAAGAGCTGTTGGCCGACGTAAAAGGAGGACGTCACGGAGCTTGGTGAGCGCGTCGAAGACCTGGCGAGTCGCGTTAACGATCTGGAAGGAAAGGCCGACAGCAGCGTCAAATCCCTGAACTCCATGGTGGAGGACGTCTTCGGCAGGAGGTTGAAGGATTTGAAGGCCAACGCACTGGGACGCCACACAAAATCGGCGCGTGTCAAACCTCCGAAATATGATGGCGAATCAACGTTTGAGGTCTTCCGCCGCCAATTCGACGCAGTTGCCTAGCACAACAAATGGTCACCAGAGGAGCAGGCCGCACAGTTAATAGCCAGACTCTAGGGACGGGCCGTGGAAGTCCTGAACGCGGTACAGACAAAGGCGGCGCCCAAGGACATCTGGGAGGCCCTGGAGAATCGTTTTGGAAACCACCGCTTTGTCGCAGCGTACCGCAGTCAGCTAAAGGCAAGGTCACAGCAGCCAGGGGAGACGCTGCAGGAGTTCGCCCTGACAGTTGAACAACTGGCTGACAAGGCCCTCGTCGACCTCCCACCAGAGTTCGTATCCCTCGAAGCTGCCTACACATTCGTTGACGGGGTACGGGACACGGAGATTCGTCATTAACTAAGGCTCGGCGATTGTAAAACCATCCACAAGGCGCTAACGGTAGCATTAAGGATGGAGGCAGTTAAGGTAACAGCTGTCCCGACGTCGAGAACCAGAATGTGTCCGGTACACCAGAGAGAGAAGACCAGTCGAGGGAAGCCGGCGAAGACCTATTGGCCTGTGTTGAGGGTGTGGACAACCCGGACACCTGGAGAGAGACTGCCCACACCAGGAAGAGCAGCCGGAAAACGGGCAAGGGCAGTCGTGGAGAGGGGCACGTCGGCACCATCACCACCATCCCCTCGAGTGACACTGCGCGCCGTCAGACGGCGTTTGGATGACAGCCTCATCGCGGACAGTTGGGTGGAGGGGAAACCGTGCCGCGTGCTGGTGGACACCGGGTCGGCCGTGAACATCATCAGACCTGACGTGGCGAAGGTTTTGCCGGCGAGGAAGCCGAGTTGACCATACCAGCTTGTCACATCATCGGGTGACACCTTGCCTGTAGAGAAGGAGGCCCTGCTAAAGTTGACCTTGGAAAGGAGTGCCGTACGTCTGTGGATGTTCGTCGCAAAGGTGGCTGAGGAGGTGATTCTGGGACTGGATACCCTCAGGAGCCAAGAGGCCACGGTCGACGTCGGCAGGAAGGTCCTGCGGCTCAACGGAGGAGAGGTTATGCTCCGTCAAACCGAAGAACGCCTTGAAATCTGCAGGGTCATCTTGAACGAAGACGTGGTTGTCCCGGCGAGGAGCGAGGTGATGGTGACGGCGCAACTGGAAGGCCAGACAACCAGGAACATGATGCTGGACCAGAAGACGCCTGTGCACGGACTGTGTGTAGCCAGGGCATTGCTGCCGTGCCGAGAGGAGGTGCCAGTGAGACTGCTAAATCCAACGGACTCCACTCATGACGTACAGGCCGGGACGGAGTTGGGAAAGTGCGAGCCCGTTAAAAGCGTTTTAGCAATCGACAAGACGCAGGAACCGGTGCCGACGCAATACTTGGGGCCCCGGCTAGAAGGCCTACTAGAGAGGGCGGCCGAACAGCTGACCGCAGAGCAGCTGGAGAAAGTTAGACAACTGTTGAGACGATACCAGTGCGTCTTCAGCCAAGGTGAGATAGTGACTACGGCCGCACGGACAAAGTGCTTCACCGCATCGACACCGGGGACGCCCGGCCTATTCGGCAACCACCTAGACGCGTTCCGCTGGCGAAGCTAGGGGCGGTACGAGACATACTGGAGGACATGAGATCCAGGGGAGTGATTGAAGAGTCTGACAGCCCTTGGTGTTTCCCTGTAGTCTTGATGATGAAGAAGAACGGCGAGCTACGCTTCTCCGTGGACTACGGGAAGATGAACGCGGTCACCCGGAAGGACTGCTTCCCCTTACCCCGGATTGACGACACCCTGGACACGCAGGCTGGTGCGCAGTGGTTCTCGACCCTGGGCCTGAAGTCGGTCTACTGGCAGGTAGCTCTAGACCCGAGAGTCAAGAAGAAGACCGCATTCTCGACAGGCCAAGGGCTTTGGCAGTTCACAGTTATGCCCTTTGGGCTCTGCAACGCACCAGCAACCTTCTCCAGCCAGCCTGTCCAGAAGAGTGCAGCCAGTGCAGAAGAGAGGAAGAGAAAGAGCGTGCCGCAGCAGTCTGAGTAGTCACGGCAGTGCCTGTGGACGGCTGGGATAGCGTAGGCCTGAGGAGGGAGCAGCTGGCGGACGCAGACTTGGGGCCACTCTTGAGGGAAGTGGAGGCAGGGACAAGACCAACCTGGGAGGATATCGCACCAAGGAGTGCCACGTACAAGTCAGTGTCACGTGTGCGCGGCGAGTCGCGGCCCCCAGACTAGGAGCCGGGGTCGCATGCAGCAGTACAACGTCGGAGCGCCATTCGAACTGATCGCCGTTGACATTGCTGGACCATTCCCAATATCCGACCGAGGCAACAGGTACCTGATGGTGGTCGTGGACTACTTCACTAAGTGGCCGGAGGTGTATTCCATCCCGAACCAAGAGGCAAGGACAATCACAGACTGCCTCGTGGCGCAAGTGTTCTGCCGATTTGGGGTACCGTTAGAGCTGCACGGTGACAAAAGCACCAATTTTGGGTCCAACCTGATGAAGGAGACACTAGAGAGACTTGGGGTTAACAAGACCCGCACAACACCTCTTCATCCCCAGTCGGATGGCATGGTCGAAAGGAACATCAAGACCTTAGAGGAAGACTTGACGAAGGTCGTGGCCAGCCATCAAGGAGACTGGGACGTCAAGGTGCGACTATTCATGCTGGCCTACCGCTCGTCAACACACGACACCATGGGGATGACGCCAGCCAGCTTATGTTCGGCCGAGAGTTACGCCTCCCTTGTGATCTAGCTTTTGGAAGCCCCCGGAAGCAAAATAGCTATCAACGGAGTATGTGGAGAACCTGGTGGACCATCTCCACGACATGCATGAGATGGCCCGTCAGAACATCAAGAAGGCGAGCGACCGAATGAATACCCGATACGACAGGCAAGCCAACAGCCCAAGGTTCCAGCAAGGTGACCTAGTCTGGTTGTACCACCCTACCCGGACCAAGGGACGATGCCCGAAACTCCAGCTACCATGGCAAGAACCATACCGGGTGGTGAAGAAGATTAACGACATGGTCTACCGCATCCAGAAGGTGCCGCAAGGGAAGATGTTGGTGGTACACCTGGATCGTCTGGCCTGTTACGATAGTACTGTTCGGGACGACCAGCCTTGAGGAGGGGGCAGTGTCGCCAGGTCATTGTTGATTGGAGGCAGCGCGGGTAACAAGATCAAGGAGACGGCAGTGCAGTGTGGAGACAAAAGATTGCCGAAATGGTGGGCGGGAGTAGACGGATGTCGCAAGAGTTCGCCTTTGTTCTAGCCGGTCTCGATTGTTTGAGAAATTTCTGGAATGTTAGACTACAAAAAGGCAGCCTGCCTGCCAAAAGTGAGTCAGTCAGTCGGTAATTGGACGCGTGCCGGTAAGCGGCTGTGTTTGTTGAGCTTGTATGTTGTATTGTGTATGTGTACGAAGCGTATTTCTACGGAAATAAAGTATAATTTTTTGTGTTTGTAACTTGGAATTTTGGTTTCATGCAGCCACAAAGTCACAGTACTGTACTACGAGGGCGAGTCAATAGCAATAGTTATAAGAAAAATTGCATCTCATCAAAAAGTGTTAGCTTAACACTCGTGTTAAATCTCTTGTTAATCTAACAAGCCAAATTTCTGTTGTTAAGTCTTTAACAATTGTAAATAGTCAAGATAGCGGGCGTGAACGCAACCGTTGATGCCAATTTGCTTAAGACCGTCTAAATGGCATTCGTAATAGAGTACGACCTGTGAGGAGATATTATTTTGAGGAGCTATCAGAAGAAAATTTGCTACAGAGGTATAGGTTGTCGAAACATGTGCTATGAAGGTTTTAGCAGAAGTACAAGAGAGGCTTGAACATACATCGAAAGGAATATGGCGATCTCGCCTTTGCTTCAAGTATTAATGACTTTGCTATTTTATAATACCCTGAATAATGTGGATTATGTGGACTATGTGTCCACCTCCCGTCTTGAAACGTTTAAGTCACTCGTCACTTGTCCTTCGCTCCTCGTTTTAAATTTACGTAATACTGAGTTAGAACATGCATCGAAAGGAATATGCCAATCTCGCCTTTGCTTCAAGTATTAATAAATGTTTGATTTTATAATTCACTAAATTATGTGGATAATAAGAGGGCTGTTCAATAAAGAATGATCATAACTTTTTTACAGACCTAATTCTTCGCACTGAAGTTCAACCTTATTATATCCTGTTAGCTTAATGTGAAACAAACACGCCGTGGTATTTCATTGTTTGTACTCCTGGTTCCCGCCTGTGAGAACTGGGCAAGTTCAGACATGTTCAGTATCGCTTACCGCTACAATGGAGGTAACACGCAGTTAAAGTTCATGTTAGAGGAAAATCCGGAGTTTCTTTCAAACGTAATCACTGCTGATGAAACTTGGCTATATCATTTTGATCCTGAGAGCAAACGGCAAAGCTCAGCATGGAAATCTCCTTCATCACCAACCCCCCAAAAAACAAAATTGGTTGCTTCTGCTGGGTAAGTTATGGTCATCTCATTTTTTGATATTCCTGGAATGGTTTATCAACAAGTTGTAACTGCACGTAACTGGAAAATACTATAGGGATGTCCTGAAAACATTGCAAGTTCAAATCAGGCGCAAATGAAGCCATGAAGCAGGCTGGATGCTGCACCACGATAATGCGCGGCCGCATATTGCCAATGTTGTTTGCTGAATATTTTACAAAAATCAACGTGAAGTGCCTCCCTCACCCTCCGTATAGTCCGTAGTTGGTCCCACGTGACTTTTTTCAATTTCCTAACTTGAAGAAACGCCTTCGTGGGAGGCATTATCCATCATCAGAAGCAGTGGTGAAGGCTGCGGAGGCGATTTTGAAGGATCTCTCAAAAATGGTTTCCAGCATGTCTTTGAAGACCGGCAGAAACGCTGGAACAAGTGCATCGCATTCAGAGGAGACTATTTTGAGAAGAACCATCAACATTATTAGGAAGAGTAAAGGTACGTTGTCAAAAAAAAAAAAAAAAAAAAAAAAAAAAGAAGTGATCATTCTTTATTGAACAGCCCTCGTACACTGTCCACCTGCCGTCTTGAAACGTTCAAGTCCCTTGTCCTTCGCACCTCGTTTTAAATTTACGTAATACTGAGTTAGAACACGCATCGAAAGGAATATGCTTATCTCGACTTTGCTTCAAGTACTAATTTTATAATTCACTGAATTATGTGGATAGTACACTGTTCACCTCCCGTCTTGAAACGTTCAAGTTATGTAAGTCTTTCCTTAATATAAAAATAGTATGGTTAACCTGAGATAGAACACAATGTAGCTATTTCGTAACTATGTGAGATTTATTTTGATTAAAATATATTAAAAAAGCTGTTCTTTTAAGTGTTTACGTTTGTGTGGTTCATGTTACATTTAACATTCTGTTCCATATAATAGTAGACATTTTAGTAAGTATAATGCTTTTCTAAAGAAGAGTAATGTAACCAAAATTTCACAAACTGAGCTGAGTTTGCAATTTAAATCAATAAATGCAAGGCAGGTAGATGCTACATCTGGTTAACACAGCACGATGCTAGACAAGATAGGGGAGAGCAAGGACAGAGAGTAAGATGCCCCTCAAATCCACCCTATTCGTGTACGTTTCTAAAATAACACTAATTGTGCTTTCAGCATATGAAGTGAGGATGTCATGTTACCAACACCTTCACCAGTCATTAGGATACAGCAAAATTAAGATGCAGCTAACATAATACACAGTTTATATATGTGAACAATTATATTACCTTATAATCTATGAGCAGGTAAATGAAATAAACAACCAAAAATACTATACAGTTCACGACTGACATGAAGTATCTTATATGCCTTTCATTCGGTGTACATCTGCTTTGCTATATTATAGTATTACGAAACAATTCTTACAAGTGACCGTGTGACCTAATGGATAAGGCGTCGGACTTCGGATCCGAAGATTGCAGGTTCGAGTACTGTCACGGTCGTAAATTCTTTTAAAAATATCTTTAACCCTGCTTAGTGCGTGTATGTCTGTGCGTATGTTTCTGCGAATTTTAGTGAACACACGCATATGTGGGGGATAACTGTTGCTTTTTATTTTGTTCCTTTTATAGACATTAAACTCGCAGTAATTTGATTCTGATGTAATGAATCACTTCTGAAGCCAGCATCTGACATCTGCAGTCGTGGCCGAGTGGTTAAGGCGTCTGACTAGAAATCAGATTCCCTCTGGGAGCGTAGGTTCGAGTCCTACCGACTGCGCAACAATTTTTACCAACTTAAAGCATTTAACTTTGAGATTTTGGAATTCTAATCTAATAATTTAATTCCCTGGCATTTATATAATAGATGTATTATCATACAAACATGTTATAGTCCATACATCAACTACTCTGCTGGATTGGATTGAATGTTGTGGTTAAATTTATTTATTCTACAGATACTTGTATAGACACCGTTGCTATGGAGAAATGATATAAGAAAACTTTGACTTTAAATCAAAGTTATAGTTATTAGGGCAACGAAAGAGATAAAGTAAGCAAAATTCACTCGTTGCTCTTGTAACGGGTGGGGTAAAGTAAATAAATAAGTGATTGATAACTGCAACATTTCTATAATCTTTTAACAGCAACTTCAAACATTTTTATTGTTTAAGCACATGAAAGTGAACTTGTTGTACATTACCATAGAAGTTAAAACATCCAAATGGATTAGAAGCATTGCAAATAGGAATGCTCGTTTTCACGTACATACTGCCGGGCCTGACTTTGGTCACCTATAGCCTGCAATATTCTGTAACTATAAGTACACCGCAATTCAATGCCTTATTCCTTATTTAATATATTACTATCTGTTGTAAAATCATTAACTGAGTATTTGTCATATATCAATTTAACGTATATATGTATATATTGTCGCGGCAATGCGATAGCGCGGCACAGAGCCTGCAGATAAATATAACAGGCGGACAGTACCTGCATAAGCAGATAAACGTAGCGCTTGCCGGCCCAGGTAGGGTTTCACGTAAGGAAGTTTCTAGTGATATCTCGATTGACAGAGAATAGTTATTTTTGTTTATTCTTCTGGAAGAGTCTGGAATTGATCAATGAGGTATTTAAGAAGGCGACGGCTCGCCAAGAGTGAGTAAGCAGGGAACAGCTGAGAGTGTTGTTGTAAACAGTGGAAGTTGAGTAAGCTGTTTGTTATTGTCATCGACCTTGGTAGACTGATGGTGTACGTAACGTAATGCTGCAGTAATCTATAAGTGTATCTCTACGGAAATAAAGAACATTTATAATTTAATCAAATTGGACTTTTAATTCTACGAACCCACAAAGTGTCTGCACATTCCCTGATGTCTCTGGGACTCGATCTGGAAGCCGAGAACTTACAGATGCACCAGCCATGCAACCTCACCGACACGTGAAACCCTGAAATGGCTAACAAGGATAAAAGGTGAAATGAAATTAGAAGTAAGCTGAAATGGAGGATATGACATTTAAAATTCCTTTGTGATGGAAAGAAGTAGATTAATTTCATAACTCTGGTGTCATAATACATGTACATTTTAACATTTTTCTAAATTTCTGTGCATCTCATCTAGTTTGGCCTCCAACTTATTTCTATTTAAAAACTTATTTTTTTTGTAAAACCTTGAAAATGCGCTAGATAACTTACAAATCATATTTAAATACATTTCAAAATAAAACTTAGGGATATTCTTATCCATTGTCTCTTTGTGAACTTGTATACCAAATTGTGTTTCTCTATCACAAAAAATGTTCTTCAAGGAGAATTTCACAGGAACAAACATGCTGAAAATATAAAATATGAGAAAACAGCCACTTAAGGTTTCAATGTATTACTCATATTAAAAACCACAGTTTAGTAGGCTGGTTTCGTCTGCTTCCTTGTTGCTTTTCCTGCCTTCTTTTTTCCCTTCTTAAGTTGTTTCCTTCTGTAGAACTTCGTTACTTAATCTATATGATGAAACTCAAATCTCGTTGGTTGAGATTTTCCTTGCCAAGTCTACTGTTCTTTTATATCTGGTGCAGTTCTTGTTAAATTTTTAGAGCCATCGGCTTTTAATGTTTTATAATGCAATTTCACTTAAAAAGTGATTATAGTAATATTTTTCGAAAATTTATGGAATAGGTATTACAGTGGTGCTTGTACCTGCTCCATCATTATCCATACATGTCGTACCACCGATTATTTAAGTCGGGCTACTCCTATTCTAAAGCAGAGGCGATACAGAGCATCCAGCAGAAGGATTTCGACTCATAGAATAAACAGATGTAGAAAAAGTCTCCCATTTTAGGGTCAAACATGGTTCACAGATGACTCTTAGCTCTTAGCACGACGGCGTCTTCATTGCGTGGAGTAAAGTTCGTTGGTTTGTTTTTCTTTTTAATTTACATCTCCAAATTGAGTCTTACCGGATGATGAATGGAATAGATGGTCAAATGATCCTAGAACCTACAGACATTCATTTTCCAGGATAAGGAAAACCTCCGGAAAACTCTTATCCAGGTAAACCACCCTGACCGACATTCGAACTCTAGACCTCTTGAACGCGAGAAGACACGCTACTACCTACGCTACTGAGGTGGGCGCAGAGTTCATTGTCACCCTACTTTATCCAATCGGAACTGATTCGTGTCTAGCATTGGTCAATTAGAGAATCACAATATTCTTCCCACGTGGGATAAACCACGTGATGGGAACTCGTTCGCTTTACTGGTGTAAATATCTTAGTTGAGATGTCAGTCGAATTATAAGAATTATGTCAACAAAAACAAGATAACTGGCTTACGGTTGACACGGCTTCCATAAAAACACGTCGTAATTCGAATTTTCAAATATGCATTTGAACTATTGTCAATGCCACTGTTAACGTAAAATGTAATTCCATTGTAGCATACAGACAGCTACTTAAACTATTTTCTAAGTAGTTACTATCGAGAAATAAAGGATTAGAACGGTATGTAGGAACAGAAGATTTAGGAAGCCGTTTCTGCTATAGCTCTTTAGATATAGGAAAGCTTAATGTTAATGCAACAGAAATTCTGAATCAAAGCGTTGCCATCAATAAAATTATTTATTGACCATTTTCACTATTCGACGGTAACCTGCTTCTGTTATCCAGCTGCTCTGTGTCGTGATCACGAAAGTGGCAGTGATTCGTTCTTAAATAGTTTAAACTTAATCCTGGATTATATATATATATATATACACACACACACATATATATATATACGAGGGGATCCCAAAAGAAACCGGATTGTTGTCATAAAAACGTTATTGATGAACCTGTTTACAAAATTACTTCAGTCACCTTCAAAATACTCTCCATTACATGCGATGCACTTGTCAAGTCTCTTTTTCCAATGTTGGAAGCATGTTTGGAACTCTTCAAGTTTGATATTGTTCAGTGCCCTTTGAGAAGCTGTTTTTACCGCCTCCACATCGTCATAACGCTCCCCTGTTAGCGTTTTTTTTCATTCGTAGAAATAGGAAAAATTCGTACGGGGCTAGGTCCGGCGAATACGGAACGTGAGGAACGACAGACCACCTCTGAGATGCCAAATAATGGGTCACTTGTAAGGCCGTGTGTGCTGGAGCGTTGTCGTGATGCAGAAACCAGGCACCTGATCGCTAAAGTTCCGAGCGTTTCTTCCTCACATCCTCTCGCAGACGCCTTAAAACATCCAAATAAAAGTGCTGGTTAACAGTCTGGCCAGGGAGTACGAATTCCCGATGCACAATTCCACAAACATCCAAAAAGACAATGATCATCGTCTTCCATTTGACCTCAATTGAATTGCTTTTTTTAGTCTGGGAGAGTAGGGAGTCCTCCACTGGCTTGATGCTTCCTTGTTTTCTGGGACATACCCGTAACACCAACTCTCATTCCCTGTAATGACTTTGTTCAAGAAGTTTGGATCACGTGCAATCTCTGTTTTCAAGTCCTGACACACATTCATGCGGATGGTTTTGTGCTCCTGTGTGAGAAGGCCCGGAACAAATTTAGCAGCAACACGTCTCATGTGCAAATCCTCCCTCAAAATCTGCTGGTACGAGCTCCAACTGATTCCTGTCGCTGCTGAAATTTGGTCGATCGTTTGGCGACGATCCTCGTTGATCTTTTGGCGGACCTTTTCAATGTTCTCCTCATTTTGCGATGTTGAAGGGCGTCCAGAACGAGCTTGGTCTTCAACACACATCTCACCACGTTTAAAGCGTCCAAACCACTCGAAAACCTGTGTGCGGCTCATAGCGTCCTCCTGGAAAGCTTCCTGAAGAATTTGGTGTGTCTCCGTTGCAGTTTTTAAGCAGGAAACAAAATTTCACACACACTCTTTGTTCTTTTAAAGTTGCCATAACGACTTTGCAGAGGAAACGCGCCAACAGTCAGAGAAACACAATACCATACTTGCGCGTTCAGCGCTACACTGACGCCGTCTTCACAGCTGTTTCATGAAGGTCTCTACTAACGCCATCTAACGTGAGAACCCTGCACTACGTCTACGAGTGGCAGCGCGCTTGGAGTCCGGTTTCTTTTGGGACCCCCTTTTATATATGAGCTCTTATGGGATTAGTAATCTAGACAGCACCTCCTCTCTACGTCGCGAAGCCTATATTATTAATTTCAACTGTATTTAATATACACAAACTCCAAATACTGAATATCACACATGACACCAAACTTTAATACTTATAGCTGTATCACAGTTTGAATGAATCAGCCTTTGTGTTTTATCGATAATAAATTAAGTTCACTATTTATATAGTTACTTGTTGTTCTGTGAGTTGCTACGCTATATTGTGGAATATCTCGAGTAATATTTAACTTAATTGGAATATCTATGGCGGTGACCTTCGTAAGTATGTTTGTATTTTTTTAAATAATGACTTTACTTTATCACATGTTTATATGCCTGTAATATGCTCTATATAACCATCAAACCATCTGAAGGCGGTATTCTTTCTATTATGGTTGTCGTGTTCATTTATCGGGTTATCTTTATGACGTAGACCTGAGCTTTTTGGTTCTCGAATTTTATTAAGAAACCAAACGCTTATGTGAAACAAATTTTGCAGACATCACTAAACTCGAGATAACGAGCTATCGCTATGTTAAAACACCGAATAATTTAGTCCGTGGATTTTCCTTTATTGTAATATTCTGGCATTGTAAAATACAATGTATCACCTAACAACAGAATAACGTCTAAAATGAGTTTATTCCTAATTAATACAAGGATTCCAAACTGGATGCAACGACAAGCGAATTGTCTGGTAACGCTAAAAGTCTTTGAATTGACTCTATGTGAGCGGTCACCCTTTTTCTGAGGTAATTAGATGCTTCCAAAGAAGGACCCAGGTCTTGATTTTCATAACAGTGTATCAATCAGAAGGTTGAGATAACTAACAAGCAGGGCACGTTTTGAATATTCAAAGGTATGCTCATTAATTTCGGGCCCGAGTCGGAAACAGAGAAGAATTTCTTTAAGTGTACCTAACTAGAACGAATCGGAGCGAGGAGGCTCCACAGTAAATGGCGAGGGTTGCATCTAGCAGATTACGATTCGATCCCTATACTTTCCATTTCAACTTTGTGGTTTTAGCGGTTTTCCCTGATTGGTAGGCGAATGCTATGCTGATATCGGATACAGCTCTATGTTTCATGGAGTATGATGGTACCGCACAGATATCGTGGATATTGTTGAAAGAAAGTTTTGTTCCTCGTGGGCATTAGAGGGCTGCTTGGCCGAAGGTTCGTTCATCGCCCTCTCTAAGCAGATCAGCAGTGAGTCGGGTCTTGGAGACTGGAATATTTAGGAGCTTCCCGGCATCTCTGTGGTCAATCTGCAGCTTGTAATCTCCTATGGATTCTTTATTTCATCCCTTCTTCCTGGAGAGGGATAGTTGCAATGGACTTCTCGTAGAGTGCGATGTTACCCTCTGTTGAGAGAACTTTATGTTTTTCTATAGTGGTAGCGAGAACTGCATGTACCTTGTTGTTTGTTAACAAAAAGAGTTGTGCTTTTGTTTTATAATGTATCAAATAAGTTGATGTTAGAAGTTGAGAATTTTATTCTCGGTTGTCTTTTCAGGGAATAATTTTACTTCATTTTGAAATACGTGTAATACATAACACCCTCCATTGTATATCTATAATACATAATTGTGTTAAACTCCGGTGTGAGCTATCTCATATGCAATATAGAACTCTTCCTACAGAAACTGTACAAGGAAGGCCTAGTGCCAAGGTTTCGCTACGCTTTCATATTCATCCTTTGGTCCATTTTTCTTAAAACCTTAAAGATCTAAGGATAAACATGAGGGACGTGGCTCTTTTATCTGGATCACAGATTTTGACAGAGAGATCACAATAAGAGGCACAAGGAGTTGTGTGAGCCTACGTACAGCTCTCTGAAAGAGAAACTCATTTGTCCATCATTAAAGTCATCCTTATGGTCCGGCTTGAAATGGTCTTGCCATCGTTGGATGTCCCAGACACTTTCTTCTTCCAGCTCTATAATATGATGTCTTTATGGGGATGTCTCAGTTTAGGTGCTGGTCGCGGATTCAAACCCGGCCAGACCGATGGGTTTCAAGTTTCCTTAAAAGCGACAAACTAATAACAGTAAATTTACTTGCATGTATACAAAAGAACTTTGTTGATATTGTCGTGGAAACTGACGTAGTCATTAAGAATAAACTATTTTTTCTTTAGAATTCTATTGCCCTCCATTTTTAATATGTATAATAAAATATGTTGAATGAACTTTTAATATATCGAAATATTTTGGCTTTTCTCGACCCTGCAAGCCACTTTTGACCTAATTTCAATGTATAGTAAGAGGCAAAAATTTCACTAAAGTGCGACATAAATACAAAAAAGAGACTTTCTCAAATATAACATTTTCTTTCTTTACTTCTGGAAACATTGACTGAGGTATTTTTACACTCATAGCATGTTCATGGTACACTTTACCATTAATTTAAAATGAAGAAAAATAATTTGAAGGATTGAACTATTCCATTATTTGATTGAATGTACACACTTAATGGATTTTGCTTACTCTAAGTCTGTTGTCTTAAGTACGTAAATGAAATGCCAGTTAGAGCCTTTTTACCCGTTTTCACCTAAGCTGTAATATGAGATTTTTGTGGAGATGAGCTCATTATCTGATAGAATGTAAGGAGTTAACAAACTGCAGCAGAAAAATATGGGATAATAAATGGAACAGCGTGAGCATTACGCGTGTTTACGGGGACGAGTGAAAATAAAACTAGATGTATAGGAAATTTCTTATACAGGTTAAGAGAAAAGTGGATTAGGGTGAAAGAAGCGAAGGTCAGGAAGAAATGACATCAAGCTGCTCAGGAAAACCAAAGGCTTATGGCCAGGGGACTTAAGTCAGCAAGTAAATCTTGGGTCAGCAAATTTATGTATTTGTAGTATGAGATATTAACTTTATGTATTATATGTGCTGGAGGATAATGGTTATCACAAATATTCATGAGTGTTTTTCAAAATATATCAAATAAGACGAAAGCATGTTTGTGGAGTTCATGCTTAATAGTGTGTTCATTAAAGCTGTTTGGAAGTTTTAAGCGATAGCAAGAAAAGTATGTGATTTTTATTTGATATAATGTTCAACTTTGACGGGGATACGTAAAATTATATTCAAAACCTCTACAAACTATCCACAAAAATAAAATTGTCCAATAACTTTAGATGTTAAGTTCAAATGCCTCGAACTTGCCCTAACACTTCCATAATGTATTTGAGATTCTCTCAAAAGCAAACATAATGAATGTGTATTAAAAGTTTTATATTGAATGAAATAAAAATAAAAGTTACAAAATTTTCGGGCATCTTATATGATATTGAGGCGGTCCTTGCCCGTTAGGAACCTGCTTGAGTCCTCCCTGCACTCATAGAGTATGGAAGGTGACGGGTGAGGGTTACGGATGGGGAGGTTTCCTAGACAGGTCAGGGTTTTCCTCGGGGTTCGCTCTGCATGGACTCTCTTCTTTGTTCCAGGGTGTGGGATACGTCCTGACTGGATGTGGTATGATTAGCGAAGAAATCAGCTCGACTGCCCAATGATCGATATATTCACTTCTGTAATTAGATACCTCACTCGCTGTTTGTAGACTCGTGTGTTGTGTTTGGCGGCAACGAAAGAGTTCTTTACACGTGTTATGTGTTCAGTGTATTCCTACCGCACTGGTATGTACGACGTGGTTCCACTACTCCCGACCGACAGAGACTGTCTCAACTATCCAAATCACGGATCCACTATCTCCTGGATTTCCCCCACTATCGTTACATTTTGAATTTTTGTGTGAATCACGTGTGTAAGTTCTAAACTGTAATTGGTGGATTTCAATTTCGAGTTTAAACCATCGTACGAATTTTGTATGTACGTATGACCGAAAGTTGGTAGGAAGTTTCTCACAGGGTCCACTTACCTAATTCTGAGGCACGTACGCTGCAAATGTTTTAGAAATTCGGATAATCTACGACTCTATTGTATCGATCACGTACGTATTGGCATGAGAGAGAAGACAGGGTGGAAGACCGACCTTCCACATGGTTCGGAGGCATTGTTTTCCTAGGGGTGGACCTGTTATAAAAGAAAGCTGACTGACCATGTGTTCTCAAACTTGAGGGACCTCATATTTCTGTTTCTTTTTAGATCTACATTTCTTAGTATATATGCCTTATCTATTATAATGTGTTTTTCTGTAATAGCTATGTATTTCCTTTCGATGCCAAAATAATCAGTATGGAATATCTATGCTAACCTAATATTATTTTGATATAACATGTATTAAGCGACTTCATGTTTATGCCCAAGGGGAACTGTTACAATATGCAAAACACATGATTTTGCATGACTTAAATTGTATTGCGTGTTCCAGTTTTATTATTCTGGTTTTGAATTAGTGCAAATTTATAAATAACTATGTTATGATTCAATGTGTATCAGTTTACTATACTTTTCTTTATGGTTCTTTACCTATTTTAATTTAAAATTTTCTTAATCACTTTTTATCCCACCATTAATCTGTATAAATGATATTTTATGTCCACCTCACGTGTTTAGAAGTACATACATTCTCCATTTTTCTTCACAGTGATATGTAATATTAAAGTGGTAATTAATAAATATTAGAAAATTTTAAACTTAAGAAATCATAGAAATCAGATTCCTTTGTAAGTATAACTTCTGGTCTTACCGAGTGCGAGGTTTTTATCAGCCTGATTTATTCATCTAGGGTTTAAATTGTGGCAGGCGAAGCACATCCTTGCTATTCTGTTTTCTTCTTGAAGTATTGGAAATATCCTTCATGTTTTTGCCACAAAAGCACAAACCCTTTCAATCCTGCAAATCCAATAGCAGAATATTCTACAAACGTCATATTGAGGTCCCTAGAGTCCTTCTCCTTCGCTTGACGTTGATTCATGTTTGAATTTTGCGAATACAGCACGATATTGCCTTAGAACTTCTTCAATGGAGGCAGTTTTATCTCACATATCATCCAGAAATATTGAAGCTGCGGAAAACTGACTTGTGTATAGTAATGAAATTCTTCTTTTAATATGTTCGTTTTATTTTTCTTATAGCATATTCACTTAACAATACCAACTTCTTTCCTAAGATGAGGAATTTTAATTATATATAAAATTATTTAAAGAAGAAAACAACGATGTACAGACTAAAACATTGCCCGTGATAGATTGCCAGTTATGAATGCGAAACGCTTGTAACAGACTTCTTGTGCATCTGTATACATTAGAATTAAAAAGCGGAAAATGGTTATTTATATGCAAGGGAAGTGTTAAGAACTGCCTTCAAATGCAGAAGTTGAAGTTACGACTGCTTATGAGATTGCTAAGCAAAATGAGGCCATATTTAGTGGAGAAGGATCTGTTTTCCTGTTTAGCATATTTAGGAAATGGACTTAATGGCTGATGAGATTTTGTGTAACAAACAACTTTTTGTTTTCATCAACTACATCGAACTGATAATCTGCTCGATCATTTGAATGCTCTGCAAAATTAATAGGACGAATTATACAGAGTGATCCATATAAATCTGAACCATTTCAATATGCCATAATTTTCCTTTGAAAGCTCGTAGAATGTAGAAATTTGTTTTAATGCTTTCAGCGGCTCTGGGAGAATTAACATCACTGACAATTTTAGTTAATTAATGGAAATTAATCATTTCTTCACACTAGCCGTATATAGGCTAATGCTTTTAATAGAGTCAGCATGAAAAATTTAATTCCATGGCCGAGATTTGAAGAAATGAATAATGTAAGTCGCCACAAACGGTATATCTCGAATGCGAGATCCCCTAGTGGTCTACCGGGGAAATATACGAGTGAAATGGAGAATTTAATGTCAGGTCGGCACGTTGGCCATGGTAGCTCAATGGGTTAGAGCGACTGGATGGAAACCAGGAGATCCGTGTTTCAAATCCCGGCCATGGCATTGAATTTTTCATGCTGACTCTAGCTATCAAAAACCTTAGCCTATATAGGGCTAGTGTGAAGAAATGATTAATTTCCATCAATTAACTAAAATAATAAGAGTTAAATAATGAAGCCTGGGACCCAAGTACTTACGATAGTAAGTCGCCACAAATGGTGTATCTCGAATGCGAGAGCCCCTAGTGGTTTACCAGGGAAATTCACGAGTGAAATGGAGAATTTAATGTCAGGTCGGCACGTTGGCCATGGTAGCTCAATGGGTTAGAGCGACTGGACAGAAACCAGGAGATACTTGGTTCAAATCCCGGCCGTGGCATTGAATTCTTCATGCTGACTCTAACACTGACAATTGTAGACACTTGACAGTCTTAAATATTCAGTCATAACAGCAAAATGCGGTACTCACTGCGAGAGCGTTTTTACATTTTGAAAACATATTGGAAGACAAATTCTTTGGTAACAACACAACGGGAATTTCGAAGAGAATTTAATGTACGCGATGTTCCTACAAAGACAACCATTTACTCGCTCGTAAGAAAGCTGGAGACAACTGGTATACTCATTAGTAAGAGGGGGAAACATAGACCACCATTGAATGCAGAGACTGTTACAGATGTTCCCAGAAGGCTATTGAATTCTCCAAACAAATCGTTGCATCGATTGAGCCCGGAGTCAGGGTATTCATATGGAACATGTCAAAGAGCTGCGAAGAAATCGGGATTACGACCTTACAAAGTGCATGTGGTGCAGCAACTGAAAGAAGCAGATTATGATAAACGAATCAGTTACTGTCGATGGTTTCAGAGTGCTCTTATTCCTCGTCCAGACATTATCTCCATAACGTCGTTTACAGATGAGACATGGTTTCATCTGTCAGGCTACATAAACACACAATACACCAGATATTGGGCTGCCGTAAAGCACCAAGTGATCCACGAAACCCCACTGCATGATGAAAAGGTTGGAGTATGGTGTCAGCTTCCAAGATCATTGGATACGACTGTAGACACTGAAGTTTATATGGGTATCTTCAGTACATTTGTGGAGCAGCTGTATAATATCAAATTGAGAAAAGGTTATTTCCAGCAAGATGGAGCAACGTGCCATACATCTAATGACACCATGGAACTTGTAACCAGTTTCTTTGATAACCGAATAATCTCAAAAGGTCTGTGGCCCCCCCCAGATCCCCTGACCTAACCTTGCCGGATGTTTTCTTGTGGGGGTATCTAAAAATTTGAGTGTACAAGAATAGGTCACGGAATATTGATGTTCCTAAGGAATCCATTTGAACCGAAATAAGTAATATTGGAGAGGATACTCTCCGTAAAACTTCAGAGAATATGGTGAGACGAGTGCAAACATGTATAGATGCTGGGGGAGGGCACTTCCAACATTTTCTCTGAGATGTAAATAGTGTAATGTAATCTCCCAATTGTGTAATATATTCTCCCAAAGTTGCATGTGTGTCCTATTATTGGGTCAAAGGTTATGGCCTATTGAAATGGTTCAGGTTTACATATATGGATTGGACAGTATTAATGGCGATTTGGTTACATTCTTCTTTTCAACTTACCAGTTGCTGTTATCCTTTTCACTTCAGAAGCGCTCTCACATGTGACAGTGCACACTTCCGTAAATGTAGAGCTAGAGTTGTTGAATATTTTCCAATGTGTAAGGACTATGATCCAATGAAGCGCAAAATTAATACAATTTTGAGTCGAACTAGTACTCAATGCTCCACTTATTGCTAGTATTTACCTAGAACGCGTTTTTTAGGATCTTCCTAACATCAGCAGCTGAAGCTGTTGATCTTAGGTAAATACTAGCAATAAGTGGAGCATTGACTACTAGTTAGATTCAAAATTATATTATTGTTGACTATTATTGTTACTACACACCTTATTTTATATCTATAATTGACACTGTTGTGAAGTAAAGGTGTGACAAAAGTTAAAAATATGCATTAGACATTTTTCAGGGAGATCATACGTTCAGAAAGGATACTATATTACCTAAATTGTGATATTTTTGTACACGGTTTCATTGTTATTGTTTTGTAATAACTAACATGCACCGCTGTTTTGTGACGACTATGGAACATGCCACAAACCAAGTCTTACAAAATGAGTAAACAATGAGTGTGCATTGTTTACACACTTATACAGCTGTTCGTTGGCCAATTGATTCTATGAAACCGTCGTGTTCTGAACACTTCTGCGCAGACTTGGGTACTTTTTATACATATTTCTACATTTATATTTATAAGGCGAATGTTTACAAGGTAAGAGTGTGTACATTAAAATAATTTTTATATTTGCATTTATCATTAACAAAAGGTATCCTTATTTTCTTTCCTGCAAGCCTCTGCGGCAAACCCGCATACCAGTGTTAAATTGATTGGGTTCTAATTGGAGCTATGAGTTCTCTTAACCTCAGGTGAATGGTTGTAGGAAATGGATTTTGGTGGTTGTTTGCTACTCAGTCGTATTAATAACACTTTGTTTATTGAATAATTATTTGGTTTAATTCCTACTAAGTTTGCTTATCGACTTGGATCGGTGACCACCTGTTAGTAAAATTCCTAACATAAATTCAATTTTACTTGAAACCCTGGATTACTTGTTTAAAGTTACTTCCGCGCGGTTTCTACTTCTTTAAACGGCGACTACTTTGCTCTAATAAACTTCTAATGCTGCTTCCACTCACGCTGGTTGCACTATTCTTAACTTCCCAACATTTCAGACTTATAAATCTTCGCTTCTCTTCTTAATGCGCATGGACACGTCCTTCCTATCGTAGTATCACCCTTTAAGTAAGTTTTTCTTACTTCACGATTCAGTTCGAACCTTATTCTGACCCCCCCTCTAACTTTATCACATGACCAAACTGCTCACCCTTCTCAAATGTTACATTGTTATTGGTTTCTCATTTATTTCGAATTTTCGCATTGGTTTGCAAAACTCATCTAACTCATTGACGTTCAGTCCACCCTGAGTTGGGGAACGCCGACCCTGAGTTGTTTGTAACGGTATTCATCGTTATCAAATCAGCGAAGTAAATCCCTTTAACGTTCATGCTCAACTGCATTTTGAAAGCCCTTTGTCCCAAAACATTCCTGGCTGGAAGTGTTCTATAGTTCTCAGACACTGAACTTTTACTAGCACAAAGAAAGTAACGGTCCTTCCTTCCTGTCTCTCCCATGTGTACAGATTTTTACAAGAATATTTTCTCTTTCTTGCCTGGATGATAGTATATATGTTATATTAAATTATATTCTTGCCTTCTTATTCTTTAAGTCGACCGCTCTTTTAATCATTACTCTATCCATTCTAATTTCATACTATTATAACAAAAATTTTATATTAGTTTAGCAAAGTATTTTTATTAATTTATCTTCTTTTTTAATTATATGATTTCGATTAATTCGCCGCCTCCTAATCACTGCCTGATACTGCGGTTACACCTCCCAAGTGTCGGCCCTGCAGACCCAAACGTTACTCCTCTAACTTCACATTAATAAATATAGATAATCAACAATAACGAAAATAATAAGATTACTAACAGCTAGAAACCTTAATCAAAGTTCACATTTAAAAAAAATGTGTATGCATAACAAAGCTATGAAAGTAAGCAATGCAAAGTTTGCATTTCTAAACAAAGGAAAAGGGTCGTCACATGCCAAGCTCTAGTCATCCAACTATTCACAACTGCTCCTGAAAAGTGTTTTTGTTGTTTGCATAATATAAAGAACCTTTTGCTGCAGGAAATTGGTTAAGAAAGTCAAGCCTGCACTTGATTATTCCTTGGTATTAATTTCAAAACAAATGATTGCGAACTAAGCTTCTTTTATTTTATGTATTTTTATTTAGTGGTGTTTAAAGTTTCGTCATTTTAGTACCGCGCTTTTCTAGATGCTTTACTTTATGTTCAGTTGGCCCAATCACTGATTCTGAGGACAACAGTTATTACCTTCTCATTTCCATTATGATGGCCTACTGGAATATCTGTTGCCGATGCTTCTGTGGATCGGAATGTTTACGTTTTAGTGATATGACGCACTCCTAAATTATGAAAGCTAAGGAGTACTGCACAAACTCTTGCTCGTTTTTGGATGTTAACCTAGCAGATGCTGAATATATTCCATTGGGTGAGTAGTTCACCAAATTCAATGTGAATTGTAACCTCAAAGTTCTTGTACGTTAGATGTATAGAGGTTAAGTAGACATATACAAAGTTCATGTGACATTCTATGTATTAGATTTGAAATTTTATGCCACCCTGTTCTTATATTAGAGAAACTATGAATGTAGTTCCATGAATAACATCTCTGACTGGAAATATATATACTAAGTTATATTATAAACCTGTCTTACTCATACAACATTTAGAATTCATTGAACTGTATTTGCTTTACATTCAGGTGATCCAGAATTTATTCTCTATTTTCGCATTAAGTTACCTAGCTCATCAGCAAAGAATGGGACAGTTATTGTTATGAGATGGATTAAAACCGCATTTAAGAAATATCTTTTATATTTGGTTTAAGACGAAGCACTCACAGTTTTTTTCACTAACTAACAAAACAAAAGAAGTACTATACATTACAGAATGTATTACCAACTGTTCCAAAGAGTTACCAGTCTAGTGATTTGCATTTGTCAATATCCTCCCACCTTGCAATTTAAAACATTGACTTTTGAATTGCAATACAACTTTAAATTAATGTGCATTACAATTTCAAACTTTCACAACAGAAATTTTTCATTATAGGTTCAAATGATAGTTTATAATGGCTTCAAAATCACATAAAACTGTGTATAATTCCTCATACTGCAAGCAAGCTTGACCGAGCTTTCTACGCAAGAGTTCCTTTACCATTCTGACCATTCTCCCCCACCATCCACCCCACCATACAGCAATAGGTGGATTCCACTTCCATGAGAATTCCTTCAGTTTTCCGCACAACCCATTATCTGGATTGGGATTCTCCCATCGCGAATTTTCTGCGCAGTTGATTTGGGATTCTCCCATCTTGAGTTTTCTGCACCAAACATTATCTGGATTGGAATTCTCCCAACGTGAGTTTTCTGCGCAGTTGATTTGGGATTCTCCCATCTTGAGCTTTGTGCGCAGTTGATTTGGGATTCTCCCATCCTGAGTTTTCTGCATCACCCATTATCTGGATTGGAATTCTCCCATCGTGAGTTTTCTGCGCAGTTGATTTGGGATTCTCCCATCCTGAGTTTTCTGCGCAGTTGATTTGGGATTCTCCCATCCTGAGTTTTCTGCGCAGTTGATTTGGGATTCTCCCATCCTGAGTTTTCTGCGCAGTCGATTTGGGATTCTCCCATCCTGAGTTTTCTGCGCAGTCGATTTGGGATTCTCCCATCCTGAGTTTTCTGCGCAGTTGATTTGGGATTCTCCCATCCTGAGTTTTCTGCTCAGTCGATTTGGGATTCTCCCATCTTGAGTTTTCTGCTCAGTCGATTTGGGATTCTCCCATCTTGAGTTTTCTGCTCAGTCGATTTGGGATTCTCACATCTTGAGCTTTCTGCTCAGTCGATTTGGGATTCTCCCATCTTGAGTTTTCTGCTCAGTCGATTTGGGATTCTCACATCTTGAGTTTTCTGCTCAGTCGATTTGGGATTCTACCATCTTGAGTTTTCTGCACCACCCATTATCTGGATTGGGATTCTCCCAACCTGAGTTTTCTGTGCAGTCGATTTGGGATTCTCCCATCTTGAGTTTTCTGCTCAGTCGATTTGGGATTCTCCCATCTTGAGTTTTCTGCACCACCCATTATCTGGATTGGGATTCTCCCAACCTGAGTTTTCTTCTCAGTCGATTTGGGATTCTCCCATCTTGAATTTTCTGCTCAGTCGATTTGGGATTCTCCCATCTTGAGCTTTCTGCTCAGTCGATTTGGGATTCTCCCATCTTGAGTTTTCTGCTCAGTCGATTTGGGATTCTCACATCTTGAGTTTTCTGCTCAGTCGATTTGGGATTCTACCATCTTGAGTTTTCTGCACCACCCATTATCTGGATTGGGATTCTCCCAACCTGAGTTTTCTGTGCAGTCGATTTGGGATTCTCCCATCTTGAGTTTTCTGCTCAGTCGATTTGGGATTCTCCCATCTTGAGTGTTCTGCACCACCCATTATCTGGATTGGGATTCTCCCAACCTGAGTTTTCTGTGCAGTCGATTTGGGATTCTCCCATCTTGAGCTTTCTGCTCAGTCGATTTGGGATTCTCCCAACCTGAGCTTTCTGCTCAGTCGATTTGGGATTCTCCCATCTTGAGTTTTCTGCACCACCCATTATCTGGATTGGGATTCTCCCAACCTGAATTTTCTGTGCAGTTGATTTGGGATCCTCCCATTTTGAGCTTTCTGCTTAGTCGATTTGGGATTCTCCCAACCTGAGTTTTCTGCTCAGACGATTTGTGATTCTCCCATCTTGAGTTTTCTGCTCAGTCGATTTGGGATTCTCCCATCTTGAGTTTTCTGCTCAGTCGATTTGGGATTCTAACATCTTGAGTTTTCTGCTCAGTCGATTTGGGATTCCCCCATCTTGAGTTTTCTGCACCACCCATTATCTGGATTGGGATTCTCCCAACCTGAGTTTTCTGCTCAGTTGATTTGGGATTCTCCCATCTTGAGTTTTCTGCTCAGTCGATTTGGGATTCTCCCATCTTGAGTTTTCTGCACCACCCATTATCTGGATTGGGATTCTCCCAACCCGAGTTTTCTGTGCAGTCGATTTGGGATTCTCCCATCTTGAGCTTTCTGCTCAGTCGATTTGGGATTCTCCCAACCTGAGTTTTCTGCTCAGTCGATTTGGGATTCTCCCATCTTGAGTGTTCTGCTCAGTCGATTTGGGATTCTCCCATCTTGAGCTTTCTGCTCAGTCGATTTGGGATTCTCCCAACCTGAGTTTTCTGCTCAGTCGATTTGGGATTCTCCCATCTTGAGTTTTCTGCACCACCCATTATCTGGATTGGGATTCTCCCAACCTGAGTTTTCTGCTCAGTCGATTTTCGATTCTCCCATCTTGAGTTTTCTGCTCAGTCGATTTGGGATTCTCCCATCTTGAGTTTTCTGCACCACCCATTATCTGGAGTGGGATTATCCCAACCTGAGTTTTCTGTGCAGTCGATTTGGGATTCTCCCATTTTGAGCTTTCTGCTCAGTCGATTTGGGACTCTCCCAACCTGAGTTTTCTGCTCAGTCGATTTGGGATTCTCCCATCTTGAGTGTTCTGCACCACCCATTATCTGGATTGGGATTCTCCCAACCTGAATTTTCTGTGCAGTCGATTTGGGATTCTCCCATCTTGAGCTTTCTGCTTAGTCGATTTGGGATTCTCCCATCTTGAGCTTTCTGCTTAGTCGATTTGGGATTCTCCCAACCTGAGTTTTCTGCTCAGTCGATTTGGGATTCTCCCATCTTGAGTTTTCTGCTCAGTCGATTTGGGATTCTCCCAACCTGAGTTTTCTGCTCAGTTGATTTGGTAGTCTCCCATTTTGAGTTTTCTGTGCAGTCGATTTGGGATTCTCCCATCTTGAGCTTTCTGCTCAGTCGATTTGGGATTCTCCCAACCTGAGTTTTCTGCTCAGTCGATTTGGGATTCTCCCATCTTGAGTTTTCTGCTCAGTCGATTTGGGATTCTCCCAACCTGAGTTTTCTGCTCAGTCGATTTGGTATTCTCCCATTTTGAGTTTTCTGTGCAGTCGATTTGGGATTCTCCCATCTTGAGCTTTCTGCTCAGTCGATTTGGGATTCTCCCAACCTGAGTTTTCTGCTCAGTCGATTTGGTATTCTCCCATTTTGAGTTATCTGTGCAGTCGATTTGGGATTCTCCCATCCTGAGATTTCTGCGCAGTCAATTTGGGATTTTTCTCTCATCAATCGCGATAACTTTCGGTCTCGTCCAAATTTTTTGTTTCTTCTTCTTCACTTCTCAATAGCACGATATTCTTGCAGTAGCTCATCACTTCTAAAAAGTTGTTCAACTTTATCTTTCAGTATTTTCAAGCTTGCGGCATTATCATGCTTTGTGGAATTCCTGTCCCTTAATTTCGCTTCAAATGCGTTCGCCGCTCGCGTAAACAGTCTTCTCATGCTCGATCTTTCTTTCTTTAAATTTCTCGTCATGTCGCGATCGCCAAATGATACAGGATGGGTTAAAACCACATTTAAGAAATACTCTATTATTTTGTTTACGACGAAGCACTCATAATTTTTTCCACTGATCAACAGAACAAAAGAAGTACTATACATTACAGAATGTTTTACCAACTGCTCCAAAGAGTTACTAGTCTAGTGATTTGCATTTGTCAACAGTTATAGTTATAACTTACAGGATAATTTAGATTTATGGAGAACCATAACAAACTCTGATTTCTTTTCATCTTTTAATTGTTACATTTTAATTGATATGTATATAGTTTGCGCACTTATTTTCCCCAATACCTATTTCAACAACTCTCTATTTTTATGATTTCTTCTGTGTTTAAAATTAAGTTTCTACGTTAACCTTCATATTGATTTGCATAAATGTTTTCGGCATTACTTTCATATTATTTTTTAAATATTCACATGCCTTTATGGATACTAGTGAACTCACTAAACGCAAATGAATCAGATGTAATCTAATCCAGTCCAATCTAAAATATATTGGAAACTCAGGCTTATTCAGCTCATTCAGTCGAACGGCATTAGAGGGTTACCTATGAACAGCTGTAAGTGTTAAACTATACATCTAATTCAAATGTAATGTATGATTACGGAATAGAAAATATATAACTTTTAAAAACTTTAAATCTAATGCAAAATATATAAACAATTTCACATTATTACAAATGCAATAGTCGAACAGTAAATATTAGTATTTTATTTGGTATATGTAAGAGTAATTTGTGTGCATTAATCAGAGTGCACGTTGCGCTTGCGCAGGTAAAAGCAGAAGGAAGTGGGAGAGTCAGTTTATAACATGGCTGCTTCCGTGGAATAAATAAACATCATAGTTTTTGTTATTGTAATTTACGTCCTCCAACGTTAAGTCATATCGAATGATGAATGAAATGAGTGAAGTGATAATCAAATGAGTCCGTGGTCCATAGAGCTTAGAGTTACCCCACATTCGTCTATCAGAATAAGGAAAATCCCGGGAGAAAATCTTATCCAGGTAACTCCTATAACCAAGGTTCGAACTTGGGACCTCTTGAAGGCGAGGCAGGCACGCTACCATCTACGCTACCGAGGCGGCCGTAAACATCACAGCGGGTAATCGTTAAAAAGTGGTGAAAAACAAATGGTTTGAACTGTTTTGCAAGCTGTGTGAAAGATACCCGAAATTAGCAATGGATTTTTCACCAGAATAAACCGGAGTTTCAGCGCCAATTACGTATTAGTGCCGCTAGAAGCGAAGTTGTGGAAACGGCTCAACTTCATACCTCAGGAAAACATCGACAAAGAAGCCAGCTGTGGAAGGTGAATGTGATGAATTTGTTAAAATTGCTGTCGTGCAAGATGTATAGCTTCGTTGAAAGAAATGAACCACCAACAATTATTACGGAAGTGCTTCAAGCACTAAACAATAATCCCGAATTGCCTAGCTTTATAAAAATGAGCTTCCACAGCATTCTTCACGATATAGGTTTTGAATTTGTGAACAGAAACTGAAGAAACCTAATTGTTGACCGTGAAGATCTACTGAAGGAAAATTCGGAAGCGGGAGTCGTTTAACGAATTCGTCAGTTATCGATTCCAATTAGGTGCAATTTTTTTTTTTTTCACTTGCATGCCAGTAGAACTTTCAAGTTATTGTCTAAGTGACTACACGCAATTATTTAGCAGAAAGACCCGTGCCTTAAGTTTTAGTTTATAAATGAGGTAGGATTATATGAAGAAATCAAATATTTAGATTATTGTTGTAAGTATTTGGTTACTTTTTAACGTAAAAAAATTACATTAGTGCACACACCTATACATTTATTGTTAACGTAAAGGTGCTATCGCATAAGCTACTCAGACTTCGAAAACAGCAAAGCAAAACTTCAATTATTACGTGTTTCAAATGGGAAGAGTTCTGGCCTGTAGCGAATCAGATGCGTTAGAGCCTTCACCGTTGCCACCTCGTTATCCCCACTCTTTTTGTACTTTCCCCCTCTCTCTCGCACACTTGCGAGTGTTCGTAGCCCTAGATATAAGCGAACGCCAACTGAATTTTCCAAGGTTTTATACTAATGCAGTTGTTGAAATAACATTTGCAACATGAATATTCGTATATTACGCAAATGTTTTAAATATTTAGTTTAAAGTAAATTATAGTTTATGAATTAACTTATTTCTCTAATCCAACGAAAATACCATCGATGTATCCGTATAGCTGTGAATGTTACTTACGTTAAGACATAATTCGTCATTGTCATTGTCTTTAACGTATGAGTACTGCAAATTTATGATGAGATTCCAAAATCTCGTTACGTGCTATTTCTTTCCAAAAGTCATCTTCTTGTTGTTTATCTGTTGTCTCACGCAGTTCCCCCAGTCTTGTTGTGCTCCTTGTCAATTTCTTCGTGAATAAGTCGTTCACGTTCAACGTCAGGCAGTTTAAAAATATTATTTCTATATGCAACATAATTTGAGCCCACATTAACTCTATTGGATTGTTCTAGTAGTAGTAGTAGTAGTAGTAGTAGTAGTAGTAGTAGTAGTAGTAGTAGTAGTAGTAGTAGTAGTAGTAGTAGTAGGGGGGGAGGTGCATTGTGTCTCATTGATCCAGCTGATACACTTTTCCATGGAAGAGTAAATAAATAATGCTGCTTTGAACACTAGAGTAAATAGAGATTACGAAGCATTCATAAACAAAGATATAATGTTGCCAGACACGTTCTGCCAGTCTAGCAAGAAGTGTATCGTTTCCTCTCACCGAATTTAACAAACACCTTGACCTATTCGAAGTACACATTTCTTTCACCACGTCATGCCAAATGTTTACGTTTCAGTTCTGAGTAATTTCAAATATACGTCCACGCATACATGCCAAGCAATAATGATATTGCAGTGCATTGTTATAATATAATGGTATCTACTTTATTTGTATTAGGAAAACTATTTGAGCTAAATATGTGGGTTTTTACGGTTACGTTAAATACATTACTCTCTCCTTCCTCATGGATCAGTTTTGGCAAAATCTGATTTTTTGTCTTAGCGCGAATAGTATTTATTAGAGATTGATTAGTTTGCAGCTCGTCACACACCTCTTAGGGGGGGGGGGGGGGCAATACGACAACAGCGCTGGACTCCGATTGGTCGCTCACCTGGTAGCGCTCAAGGACAAACACCTTCCCATTTGAAACACATAATAGAAGTTCATTGAGAGTGCACGAGATTGACATGTGGGAATAAAATAGCACGAATATTCCCACCAATCACAGTCGCCGGCGGAGTAATACATATTTCCGCTTTGTTTGCATCGCCATATAAACTAAGGACGGCAACGGTATAGTTGAAGCGACGTAAAATAAACAAAAGGGGAAATGTCAAACATTTGCATTTATTCTTCTATTTATTCATTTAATCTGTGCTGCAAACCAATTGGAAAACAAAAGATATATTGTTTTTTACATCTATCTAAGCAAGAGAATGCAATGTACTTCTTTAGAACAGACGAGATAGAGTGAACGTTATGTAATATTTGTTTCGTGGCTCAGTGAACATTAAAACTATTTCAGAGAAGTTTTACAATAATTAGATACATTCAGAACGCAACAAGGGTAACGTTACCAGCTTCAAAATTCCGGAGGAGGAAGTTAAGGTAAACAGTAATTAATTGAAAAATTGATTTAAAAATGAAAGAGGAAGATTTGTTATTTTATTTTTAATTACATTACTCCAAAGGATAGACAATAATTATAACAAACATATGTTCACGCTAAAATGCTACTTTTATTTTTTAATTCATCCATAATTCGATGTGGAACTTTTAGATCAAATTCTATATTTCTCCTACTTTAATTGTCTAAGTGATGGGAGAAGTATAAACGGTTTACATATGTCAAATACAGCTACAGCTGAAACTTTTTTTATTTCAGAATATTAACATTGTAGAATTGAGACTAATTTTTCTAATATTTCATCGGTATGGAAGTAATACAAATAACCACCTGATTAGATATACGAGGTGAACTGGATGTGCTCCAGTCTTGAGCATAGTATTTCATGGGGTTTGTAAATTGCGACCTAATCCTAGATAAGATGAAATTAACATGTCAATTACGACTTAAAACCCCATAACTAAAAATTCAGTGCTGTAATTCGTCCTCTACCTGTACTATCCGGGATCTGAGGGGAAAAAAGTTGCCATAAAAAGCTCTCGCCCTATTCACAACCATAGTAATATGAAGACATGCTGATATCTTAGAGCTCTTCTAAAAAATATCACTTCACAAAACGATAACAAAAAGTTAAAAGTATTGTTTTGTACTTTTTACTCACTCCGAATAAATCTGCAAATGTGTTAAGTCAAAGTCCAGTAAAGCTCGTTGGACGCAAGCACAGTTATGAGGGCTTTTTGCAGTTGAAGTCACATGAAGGTGTTATGCAATTAACCATTTTTGAGATATTCCTTCTTATTCATATGAATTTCAAAACATATATTGGTCTTTAATTCTTGTTTTTTATGGTTGATCATTCAGGGATTGTAATTTCAAAGCCATTACATAGCGATCGCATCTTTAAGTATTTGACCATCGCTTGAAGTCTATTATGTTCCCCTTTTCGATTTGCACATGTAAGTAAAAAGCTTTTCACAAACGCCTGTTTCGATTAACATGAAGTAAACTTGTGAAAAATACTTTTTAAGGTTTATGCAGGAGTGAGTAGATAGCAAATATACTTCATGAGCATGCCTTCATAATTCTCTCCTTAAAAGGATTTTCTCAGGAACTCCTATCATCTCTACTTCATCCTTTCCTTTCAGTCTTTCCATTACTCACTCACTAATTTATTTTAATACTTTTATCCCTTGCTTGCAGTTTTTTCATTACTCCTTCACACCCTTGTTCCTGCTCGTCCCTTGTATGTATGGTTTCCATGCCGAACTAAATTACGACAGACGCTGTAGGATATGAAGCCCCAACGGAGACGTGGTTGGCGGCACAGCGGCTTTGCTATTTTTTTAAACGCTTTTTTTATTTTGTTTTACATTTTTCTCACTCCTTTAAAACTATTTTTTTTTCTTTTTTAGGACAAGGAGAAAGGAAATAGGTCTATTTATGTGCTAAGTGAGATAAAGAAGAAGGGTGGGCTCTGATTTGTTTTATTTTTTTTTTTATATTTTTTATTTATTTATTTTTTGAGTTTCAAGGGGCTGAGAGTAAAAGTTGTCATAACTGAAATTGAAGTTTTAAAAGTAGAATTTGAACATAATTACAGACTTTTTTTAATTGGAAAGAATTTAGCGAATTTTGGCTATAGGTAAGTATTTTTAAAAATGAACAAAATATTGGGGTTCCTTTCGTCCTTTTCCAGACAGAACTGAAAAATTAAAAATTTGGTGTCGTGCAGTGGAATAAGTGAATGTATGTTATTGTAGGTATGTATCCAGCTCTTCCAACATCTGCAAACACAGCGTAGTTTCTGGTATGCGAGTTGTGCTTGTCCTGTAAGCCAGGTCGTTATGCCGTTGTTAGCCACGGGGTTCTCAGATGCCCAACTTTAACCCGAGGTTAGGTTAGGGTTAGTGTCTTGATATGAATACCTGTTATTGGCTGTTGTTGAAACTTTGAGCGTATCACTAATAATATCCAAAGGGGACATTCACTCACCATTTGCATGCTACCTCTTCTAACAGCAACCCGAGTTAGTCGGAGATAATATCTCGTAATTTACCGACACCCGTATTTCCTGCCAAATGGATCTTCTAGGTCAATGCCAATCAACTGTAACGTGACGCTACGTCACAGAGTAAGACCTATTTTACTCTAGAAGAAGTATTAAATTCCACCCAAATTGCCCGCCTCGGGAGCGTGGGGGTAGCGAGTTTGCCTCACGTTCAAGAGGTCCCGAGTTCGAATCTTGGTCAGGGTGAGTTACTTGGCTAAGGTTTTTTCCGGGATTTTCCCTTATCCTGAAAGACGAATGTTGGGTAACTCTAAGCTCTATGGACCCTGGGCTCGTTTGAGCTCATTTCACCCACTCCATTCATCGTCCGATATGACTTAACGTTGGAGGACGTAAAATTAAAAAAAAAAAATCCATCCGGATTGGATATCGAGATTTCATTGGAAAGACATATTTTGGGGCCCCTTGAATATAAAAATAAGCATCTTAGAAAAATATCTTGTGTGTGTGTGTGTGTGTGTGTGTGTGTGTGTGTGTGTGTGTGTGTGTGTGTGTGTGTGTGTGTGTGTGTCTACGTGAACAGTACAACTCAAAACCAGAGGTTGCTTAATTACTTAAATTGGTATTTAAGTCCAACATCTTTCAAGAATTATGTTCTGAGGTTCAAGTTCAAGAGGTTTCGGATTCGATTCTCCTCCACTGCTCTGACTTGGGTTTCCTTTTTTTCATCGTTTCTCTGACTGTCATCGGCATACTAGAAAAGGTTTTTAAACTTGGCAAATATAGCGTGAGGGTAGGAAGGAATATGATTATTCATATGTTTCTATAGAACCTATCATATGAGTGGTGCTCTTAAACTTCTGAGGTGCACTTAAAACATTTCATTAGCCAAAATCCAGTTTCCTTATACCAGGATGAAGTGGTAACTTATAACTATAGATCTGCAATTCTATATGTTATAAAAGGTACCCATATGCTCACTTTCTTCTCGGGCAGGTAGCCAGGTGAAAAGATGATTAGATATCAACGTTTCGGGGGTGTACAACTCTCCCATCATCAGGATATTTATAAAATGTTATAACCACAACTGAAATACTGGATATAACACAACTTTAAACAAAGACAAAACACTATCACAATTCGCATTACTGAACAAAAGACTGTTTTCGGTAAATTAAATGCCAGGTAGGGGATGGCGTGAGTATGGAAAATTGTGTCAAAGAAACGTAACTACTTAACTTGATTATCAAGCTGTATTGATCTTTGATTCATAATTCGATTGATTTCCACTTTTAAGGTCGGTTTCCAAGAGGAGCTTAACTGAAATCCAGCATCACGATTAAGCGTGCTCCTTTCAGAGGAAATCGCCAAAGCCTCCTTAATTCTCTGCTCCCAGTAACGGTTGCATTTTGCCAAGATGGTCGTCTCTCGAAAATTGGCTCTATGGTCGTTATCAAAACAATGCTCTGCCAGCCCAAACTTCTCAGGTTGCATTAAACGAATGCTCCGTTCATGTTCGATTATTCTAGTAGCGATGGTCCTTCCGGTTTGTCCTACATCCGGTATCCCACATTCACAGGGAATGCGGTATACTCCTGGAAATGGGAAGTCACTGGCCTTAACAGATGTATAATCTTCGGAGGTGGCTTGTGGATGGTCCTGATGTATTTGGCGAGAACTCTGCTGATTCTGCCGGATAGATTGCCGGTACACGGGATGCAGGCTGTAGTGGTAGTCTTATCTGACGCTTGCTGTATTACAGGTTTCCCTTTCCTAGCTTTGGTAATCGATGCTTCAACGTCATATTCGGAGTAGCCGTTTTGACGGAAAGTGAGTCTCAGGTGCTGTAATTCTTGTTTTAAGTGGCTTGTTTTTAAGAATCATTTGTAGTTATAACATTTTATAAATATCCTGATGATGGGAGAGATGCACACTCCCGAAACGAAGAAGAAAGTGAGCGTATTCGTCGTCAGGAAAGCTTCAGGTCTTACTTTAAGGTACCCATATGTTACATTCACATACCGTTCTCTATTCCTTTCCGTTTTTCTTTATATAGTTACTAAAAAGTTATGCGATGGAAGCTTGTTTTTATATCTCTTTTATGTTAGGTGAAATACTATATAGAAATAGTTTAGTGCACGTTACAATGTAGGTATAAAGGCTACACAATAATAATCGCTAGCCAGGTGTTGGTTTATGCTGACGTTTAAATTATACAGTGTTTTCATAATATCGCAAAAATAACGCAATGACGCCAGAGTTTTAAAAATGCCAAAGTAGGAAATATTCAAATAAAAATGGATTTCTCAAATGGCACAAAGATAGTTATTTAAAATACGTTGTGAGTGTAAAATGCATCTACATATTTTATGAAGTAAGCCTTGCCCATATCTTAAGGTTTACCTGCTTTATGAAATTATGTACAACTATTTCTTAATGGTCAGAACTTCAGGAGATATTGTGACTTCGTGAGTTGGTAGAATTAAAAGTCTTGTTTGCAGAAATTTAAACACTTTATTGCAGTAAAAGACGCTTTGTACAACCCTGGTAGCAGCAAAATAACGTAACATTGACAAGCAAAAGTCTTCAAGGTCGTCTCGTGGCTCAGCTGCACGTAATCAAGCAAAAGAATTTGCTGCGGCACAGTTCAAATGTCCACACACTCACAATTACTGCACAACTCAACTCGACTAACAACTCTCCTTTTCACACTTTGCCACTATTTATACATCCAAGTCATTGTTCTAGAATGCAGTCGATTTCTCGATAACAATCGCGACGGCTGCGGGAAATTTCACACTTCTCTGTCCCTTTCTCTCTCTTGGCAAGCGTCCAGCCCGCGCGCCACTATCTGTCACTTTCTTTCCTGCCCACGCGTGAGGAACTTCCTGGCTTCCTTCTTTTGACCTTCCTGGCTTGTCGCAGCTCCAATGCAACAATGCGATCGGTGACAATCAGGCACGTATTTAGAAGTCAATTTCCGGGGGGCGGGGTGTCCAAAAATCTACCTTGAATTATTTGCTTTTAATAAATAATTAATCAGGGATGTGTTTTTATCATGTTAGTAAAATATAAAAACACATGTAATATATTCACATGACTTTCTTCACCCAAGCTTTTTCAAATTGTTCTTAGAAAAGTTTGTTTTTGCCTTGTTTCTTCGGATAAAGTCTTGTAGAAAGGCCTTGCACATTGCACAGTTTTTGTTCATATAACTGGGATAAAATGATATAAGCAGTAATCAGATATTTAAAAAGCGAACCATTGATTGATGCATTTGAAGCGTTAGATCTCCTTGAATGGAATAAGAACTTAGAAGTTACAAATTACATACCTTGAAGTAAGTATCTGGGAATTCTAATCAACAAAATATAATATATCGGAATTCGTTAACTTTGCAATATATTACTGTAGTCAACATTATTTGTGTATTTTAAGAGTTCTACAGCTTATGTGCAGTAGCTTTTCGTTTATCTCTTAAATAAATTCATATTTGCCTTACAGTGAATAGAGATGTTACGATGAGAAGCTTGAATAAACTTTTTCGATTTCTTTTAAACCAAGTTTTATTTCAACTGTTTATTAAAAGTTTGGAACGATAATTCATTTGGTGCGGGGTGTTCCGGACCCCCTGGACCTCCCTTAAATACGTCCCTGGTGACAATATTCTCAGAAAAATCAATATGCACATTTTATTTGTCAAAGTATCTTCAATATGTACCATTTTAATTAAACTCTTTAGTGATATTTTGAGAAAATAAAATAAGTTAAAGAAATATGTATGTAAATGCTAATTTGCATGGAGGAGTTCCTTTATACAATCCTTTTGTTTCATCTTCAGGAGATAGTTACCGTAACTGCATCTTAAAATAAACATAACCACAACCCTTTTTATAAAAGTATATTTTTATTCAGAGGGACTCAAAACCATGTCTTTTCAATGAAATATCGATATAAAACCTTTGGAGAGCACACAATATTTCCTTATCTACAAAATGGAAAAAATGTATAAGTAAATATCTACTACAAAAAGGGAAACATCGTACTGATATACGTAGTACCTAAAAAACATCAATATTTTGATTTGCAGTTCGAAGATAAGTTTACGAAAGGAGCTGCATCAATGATATAAGTTAAGCATACCGTTTATTACGAACCATTTAATTAAAAGAAAATATAAAATAGAACTTTCTTTCTGGAATAGCATCGTTTGCTGTTTCTAACTTTCTTCATTTGCTTAACGCCCATGTTTTGTTTTTAAATATTCTTTTTATGTCATTTTACTGAAAGCTATTTACATTTTAGAGGAAGATAAGTCCACCACTTAATGACAAAGGAAGCGGTACGAGCACAAATAATTTGCTGATGATTACGAGAGCTTTGTGCAAATTGTAAAACCCCTTTTGGTACAGCGCGTTCTTTACCGGCTTCCTGGATTGCTCTTTCCCTTACTCTGTGGAGTCGTTTTATCTCCTTTTGTAGTATTATTCCTTTATTCATGGCGTTGGTGTTAATGTGAAAAGGTGGTAGGTATTGTATCCTTCCGCGAGCAGTCGCTATTATATAGTGCGCCATTGGCTTAAACGTGCTTCAATTTCTTGAGGAGCTTATTGGTAACCTGGCTTACAACTTAGGAAGGAGATGAACATCATGAACAAATGAAATAGACAAAGCAGCTTCTTGTTTCAAATCCTTTAACAAGCACTTTGTATCAAACTTCCGCTTGGAGTTAATGTAATGAAACCGGAATATTTTCAGCAATAAAAGGCTTAGATACCTTGGAATTGTTACGTATCTCGGCCTTCCTAAATGGGGCCTGGGGATGTGTAATACATCACGTTGTAGACTAGTTTTACTTTAAGCTGTAATAACGTGAAATTCATTTAATTTACCTTTCCCTCAAGTTTTTAAAATGAAATTATTTTTAAATGATCTAGAGAAGCTTTATGATTAGCTTCTTCCTTCGTTGATTACGAACCAAACGAGGTGTCATCGTGGATGGATTTTTTGGTGTGTAAGGATCCTCAGCATAACTTCGGAAGGAAAGTAAAGGCGGTGGTCCTTACGTAGTTTTACGGGATATAAAACAAATTCAAGCCTCATGAAGAGACCTCTACAGAACATTAAGCGGTCTTTCACTTCTAATACAGAATTAGACCCTGAGAACTACAGCAGTTAGAAAAAGTCAATTTTTCTACGAAAGTACTCCAAATTTTGGAAATTGTCTATAACTTATAAATATCATTTGGCAATAGATGAATATGTGGTCGACTAACTTTTGAGAAAATTATAATAGGTGAAATGTTGAGTATTTTTTCAGAAAGAATTGAATTTTTCACAGATAGAAATATCAAAATGTATTCATTGGTTTTAGAGGTTACCCTATACGTAGGTGTAGGTTACAATGCAGGGGAACACCTCACGCACTGCGACATACACAGATCTACTATGGCCAGCTTTTCAAGAGGAAGGGATGAAGCGAAGAAACCATGGACAGAAAATGGCGGTAGAAGGAGAAGCAGCACAGCATTTGCCAACCAACGAGGGAAGGCCACAGAAAATCCATGATCAGTGTAGTGGGTTGACGGAAATTGAACCCGGGACCTTTTGAATGCTGGTCTTACACTTTACCCTGGAGTCGTCTCCCTCGTCTACTTATATAAGTACATAAATAGACATACACACACTACATTGATACTACTTACTTACATGCATACAAACATACATACATACATACATACATACATACATACATACATACATACATACATACATACATACATACATACATACATACATACATACATACATACATACATACATATAAACATGCATATATATACACATTAGTATATCTTTCAATAAATTGTAAACATATATTATAATTATGTATAATTAAAGTAAGAAATTATTTATTTTTAAACTAAATATGCAGAACGTAAGGTCTTCAGTTCTAAATCATCCTAAAATACATATTATGGATTCACAATTATGTAAACTGTTACAAATAAGTATAATGTAATCTATAAGAAAATAATAGCATGTAGTACATTATAATGGAGCTTGCTGAAAATATAGTATTGTAACTTTTTGGGTTCGTGAAATTAAAAGTCCAGGTTACAAACATTAAAGCTTGTTCTTTATTTCCGTAGAAACACACTTTGGTCAATCCTTACAGTAGCAGAATTACGTCACATACACAATACAACTTGCAAGGTCATAGACAACAAAGTTAACTCTCGAAACACAGCTGTTCGCGTACACAAGTCCAATTGACAACTGTTCCCCAGTGACGGGCGGCAGCTTCCTTTTATAGCTTACTCGCAATTCCGGAAATTCGTGGAATGTTCTCAAAAAATCAGGACGGCGTTAGAAGAAAGACGAACTCTCCAGAAATCTGTTTCCTTCCCCCACCGTTTCGGCAAGCTATTACCTGCCTACTGCACTGTCCGTCTCTTTGAATGCGTCGGCCACGCCGCCTCGCCGCAACAATGCGTTCGCGACAGTATATTATGCATCGAGACTATAATGGTAGTAATTAAAACTCGAGTAATTAACCGAGTGAGTGAAGCGAGGTTAATAATTACGACACGAACGTTTTAATTACCATTATAGTCTCGATGCATATAACTGTTTATCCTCGATCATGTATGTAAATTAAAGGTTACAGTTCAAAGTATTCATTTCCGGTTTGAGTGATATGTTACCATCGTTATTGCTATGTCTTTGTCGTTATTCTTTTGTCTGAGACATAGTACGTAGTACGCAGGCGCAGAAATATTACTTCCCTCTAAAAGCTGTTAACGTGTGACATAGTTTAACCTAAAAATACTAAAGGAAAACATTGGTAACTTTAAATAAGAAACTTACTTTTATAATGAGGTATTTAATATCAGTCCTGCGCCGTGGCGTAGCAGGTTGAGGTAGCATGCCCTGGTCCCTGGCCACGGAAAGCGGCCCGGGTTTGATCCCACCCATGTGGTGGGGATTTTAGGTCCCGGATGTAGGACCGGTGCCCACTCAATATCGTGAGAAAAGTGAGGAGCTTACGCTAGGTAAGCGGCCCTGGTCACGGAAACCAACATTCCGGCTGGGGGATGCCGAGATGATGACCACAGCTCCTCCCCGTATCGGTTGGATGATCGTCCACCTCTGCCGTGCGTAAGTGGGCGTGAGGCCGGCAGTCGGGTTGGTAGATGTTAGCGCTCTAAGGGCTGTCACGCCAGTGGTTAACTTAACTTTAACTTAATATCAGGGGCTTCATTTATAAATGTTTGCAACTCGTCAGGTGTAAATGTTTTGGCTTTTCTCCCTTTATATTCCTCTGCTTTGCGTTTTAGTAAGCTGATCAGTTTTGAGTATTTAGTTGAGTGTTGATTTCAAAATAGAATAGTGAGTCCACAAGGTCAATGATTTCATTTTTTGAGATAATTCTTCGAAATATACCAGGAATACATTTTCTGAGAACGAATTTATACCTTTTGATATTCTTCAATCCCCGTATTGTGAGCAGAATTTCTTTACATCTTTTTTGACCTTTGTGGCAACAAGTTATCGGTAACATTCACTGCTTTTGCCATAATTCCTGGAGGTGTCAGTTCAATATCACTACTACTACTAGCGTCAGACATATTTACTTTTTTCTGTAAATTGGTGCTATTATCGCTGTCGATGGAAACGAGAATAATCGGCACTAGCGCTTTCACAATGTCACGTGGCCACTTCGGATTGGTCGAATTACAATACTTTAATAAACAAGTGATATGATATGATATATTTACTGTGCATATTCCAAAATTTTATAATTTCAACTTTTGACTACATTTATTTGTCGTTACCTTGTTGCTACCTTGGCTTCCATGACACCCGGGTTTTGTGCTCTGCCAGGTAGCTCTTAACCTCCATACCTACTTGATTACTCAATTATTCCCTTTCTTCCCCCTCCTCTTCCATTCTTCCATGTTTTACATTTCTGGCCCAGTTTTCTTTTACTTTCTGCAATAACTCATCAATACTTCTTACCTTCTTTTCCTCCCTGCCCGTTAACATTTTTATTGCTACTACCCTCTTCTCTACTTTCTCCCATTTTTCCTCCCAAACCTTTTTTCTCCATATTGCAACCTCCTCGCATTCTGTTACATAGCGTTCTATGCTTTCTTTCCCCCCACACATTTCACAAATTCCCTTTTCCCTACCTCTCATCCCTCTTAGAAATATTATTCCTGTTCTCATCCATGCTAACCCTTCCCTCTCTTGCCTATTGCAGTAATCCACACATGCTTCTCCTCCCCAATTTCTTTTTATTTGCTTGTAAAATTGTAATTATTTCATATTTTCTAGACTTCCCCATATTTCCTGTCTTTCTATATCTTCTATTCTGCATTTTTTTAATTTACCCACATCGCATTATTTCCTCTAATCTCCATATATCCCCATTCCTATTTTTGCCATAATTCCTATCTCTGCCGACCAACTATTTGATTTCTCTAATCCTTTTTGCTGTCTCATGCATGATTTTATAATTTCCCCTTCTTCTTTGGCCAAACTCCTATACCAAAATTTTATTATTCTTTCCCTTATTATTCCATTTCTTCTTGTCTTTCCTAATTCTACTAAAGCTACTTCCCTAGGTGCTGACCTTGGTAAGCCTAGTAGCTCTTTACAAAACTTTCTGTAGTTTTGGTGCATCGGTTTGTTTGTCTCTGTGCCCCCCCCAGATCTCCACTGCATACAACATTTTGGTTTCAACTAGTGCTTCGTACTGCGGCATACCCGCATGTCAGATTTCAAATTGGTTGGTGTTTACTTTTGATTTGGGTTCTAATTGGAGCTATGAGATCTCTTGTCCTCAGGTGAATGGTTGTAGGAAATGGATTTGTTGTTTGTTGGCTGCTCAGTTGTCTCAATAATACACTGGTTCGTTGCAAAAAATGATTTAATTTAATTCTCACTAAGTTCGTTGATTTAGATTGATTTGTAGCGGTGACCACCTGTTACTAAACTTCCTAACAGAATTCTCTTAATTCTTTATACGGCGAATACTTTGCTATTATAAACTTCTTCTGCTGCTTCTCTCACGCTGGTTGCGTTATTCTTGACTTCCCTACATTTCGGACTTAGAAATCTTTGCTACTTCTTCGTGCGTAATAACACGTCTTTTCCCTCGTAGTATGACTGTAGAAGTGATTTACATTTCGAACTTAGAAATCTTCCCTACTTCTTCTTCACGCGCCCTAACACATCTTTCCCCTCGTAGTATGACTTTTGAAGTGAAGTTTCGTCTACTCTGCGATTCCGTTCGTACATTATTCTGATCCCTACTCTAACCCTTATCACATGACCAAAATAACTCACCCTTCTTCCTATTTCTCAAATCTTACATTATTATTGGTTTCTCATTTTATTTCGATTTTTCTTTATTGGTTAGCAAAACTCATCGAACTCATTGTCGTTACATCCCACCGTGAGTTGGGTCACGCCTACCCTGGGCTCTTTGTAACGGTATACATCGTTATCGCCTCAGCAAAGTAAATCCTTTTAGGTCTTACGCTTGACCGCATCTAGAAAACCTTATTGTTCCTACACATTTTTGCTTATAGTTCTCAGACATTGAACCTTTCCTTAAACAAAGAGGCTAACGGTCACCTCTTCCTGTCTCCCCGACTTGTGTTCAGATTTTACAGAAATATTTTCTCTCCCTTACATGGATTCTAGCATGTTGTTGTCTTAAATTATATTCTTCCCATCTTATTCTTAATTAAACCGCTATTTTAATCATTACTCTAATTTCATTCTAATTTCATATTAATATAACAATATTTTATATTAGTTTAGCAAAGCATTTTCATTAATTTATCTTCTTTTTTTTTAATTCTCGTGATTTCAATTAATTCGCCACCTCCTAATCGCTGTCTGATACTGCGGTTACATAATGCCCGTTTGACAAAAATGAAATACCCATTATTTAAATTTTGTCAAACCCCCGTCATGACATTTCCTCCTTATATCTTATAATTTCTCATTCCCTACTCGAAACATTTTTCGGTGGTCACCGTTTCCCTCATCTTCATCAGTGTGTTACTTTATACACATAGAATGGTCAATATGGTACATCATATACATAGAATTATAGATATGATACATTACGTACATAGACAAGTACACTGTCGTACATGTGGTTATTGCCCTATATACAAATAACATTCGTGATACCTCAACTGTATATATACACTTCACTGAATTATCCTTGTCTCACTTGACATCAACTTGATTTTACCTTATTACCTTCCTTAAGTACTACATTAATGTTACTATATTACAGTTTACAATATTACATTTTACATTCAATGATTTTTTTTTTAATATTATTATATTAACTTATTGGGACGTTTCTTTATCTTTCAGTCCTTCACCGTAAGAACATTCGTCCTCACATTATTATATTTTGCGTAACGATGTCCAAATATGGTTACCTCTACCTGCACTCAGTTGTCTACCTGTAATCAGGTGTTTCGTTTACCTGACAGTAAACATTGGCAGTTCATTGTCCTGTCTTTCCACTTCACTTTTCACTCTCGACTTTCTTTCACTTTGTCACGCCTAAGTCTGTGACCTTTACAATAACAATATAGCCTTTTGGCACATGAATACATCAGTACTTAGACTATATTTACATTTCACAAATTATTTTTAAAGATCTTTCTAACATGTTCATTAGCTGTGGTTATTCTTATTACATTATCATTTTGTTTGTGCACAGGAATTTTTGGAACTTGCAACTCCCACGCAGTGTTTTAATTTCAAACGAAAACGTTACCCGTACTAATTATATAACTTTTACTTGGTATTCTTTACATCTTCGTATATATAATTTCAATCACATTTACACAGGTGATTCTTGGGTCTGCTCTGTACTGTTTACAACGTTTTTCTGACGATATGGCCTTATTAGGGAGATGTTATATCTGCCTATCGGTTTACCATTTCTTGGGTGTGATAGAGCATACGCTCTGTCACCAAATATTTTCTCAATCCGGTATGGGCCTTTCCATAGCATATATAGCTTTTTATTCTTCTTTCCTAACAAATCTGACTTGTCGAACGATTTCACTAGAACTAAGTCGCCGACCTTTGGTTCCCAATTCTTCTTATACCGCAGTTTCTTTGCGTTTCTTTTCTCTACTTTTTCCATTATTCTTTTAACAGCATTCTGGATCCGTTCTCGATCTGTCTCGGTCGTCACTTGTATACTTTCCGGAACACCCTCTATTATTGGTTCCGGTGTTAAATTCCTATGCAATTGGATAGGAGCATATCCTGTGGTTAGATTGACTGAATTATTGAATATAAACTCAATATAGTTGATGTGGACTGGCCAGGTAGTCTGTTTCAATGAGCAAAGGACTCGGAGATGAACACCTAGGTCTTTCATTACGCGCTCGCTTGGATTAGAGCATGGATGGTACGACGTTGTATTATAGATGCGAATTCCTGCATCCTGAATGGTGTGCACGAATCGTCTTCCATGGTGTATGGACGCGTTATCTACTAATAGTGCTTTCATCTTCCCGTATTTGACTATATAGTCTTTCACTATTTTGTTCGCGCATGCTGCACTTGTTAATTTCTTGAGAGGGTACATTTTTACAAATTTCGACATCACGTCGATAAGTACAAATAAATATTTTAATCCTCCTCTTCCTGCAGGGAGTGGACCGTATGCATCCGCTGCAACTAATTCTAATGGTTCCTTCCTGGTGATGGATACAGGGGATCGATCTATCTTATAATTTAATGATTTTGCCCTCTGGCAGATGTCACATGTAGATATAAAGGTCCTAACTTTCTTGCCTAATCTAAATATGTATAAATGGTTGCTTATGGAAATCACTGTCTTCTCAACGCCAGCATGTATAAGAGCTGTGTGGTAAGCAGAAATCACTAACTCTTCCAGCGCTGCGGGTATATATGCTTTCCAAACAGGTTTGGAAACACCCTGTAACTTATACAATACGTTATTTAGCACTCCATATTTCTGTGAATTTGCTTGATCTATGGGCAATGCCTTCTCCATAATTTGTTTTAATTTCCAATCCTGGCGTTGTAATTCCGACAATCTTCTCATCTCCTTTGTTAATTTTATACTGAAGGTTACATCCATCTTTAACACTGGTAATTCTGTACCATGACTACTGATATTTTCTGGAAGATTCCCCTGTGGCTTTATACGTGAAAGCATGTCACTAAAGATGTTAAGACTTCCCTGTATATGTTTAATCTCTGGGTTGTAAGCCATGATCTCGTGGATATATCTCGCAATTTTTGTACTGGTCAATTTGCAATTTCGTATAAATGATAGGCTGATATGATCGGTGAATATCACAATCCTTTTATTATATATATATTGTCTAAATTTACAAATGGCGTAGTAAATAGCCGTAATTTCCTGTTCTGTTATGCAAGCAATTTTTTCGGTTTTCGTTAACCCTCGGGAGGCTGTGGCTATGACCTTTAATTCTCCAGTCGGTGTCTCTTGGGCTAAAATAGTTCCTAACGCCACCATGGAGGCATCCGTGTATATGAGATAAGGTAAATCTGGATCAGGCCATGTCAATAATACGGATTCACTGAAGAGTTCTTGTAATCTTTTAAAAGCATTTTCTTCTACCATAGTCCATCGCCATTTTCGATTTTTTTCCAGTGGTGCTCGCAACGGTGCGGCTTCCTTTGCATAGTTTATCAGGAACCTTGATTGGTACCCAAGTACACCCAGATAACGTTTTACTTGTTTTGGTGTCTTAGGTCGTGGTATTTTCAAAATGGCTTCCACTCTTTCTGGATCAGGAGCTATATGTTCGCCTGTTATGATATATCCTAAATATTTAACTGATTCCTGGAAAAATTTACATTTGGCCCAATTCAGTGTTAATCCAGCATTTGCTAGCCTTCCGAGCACTAAATCCAAATAGGTAAGGTGATCTTCCACTGTTCTACTGTATATCAATAAAACATCTACATACTGTGACACATATGTTTCCCTTTGCGTGTTGAGTATTTTCTGCATCGCCCGTAGGAATGCGCTTCCAGAATTAATTAGTCCAAAGCAATTTCTTGTAAACTGGTACTGATATCCTCCGTGCAAAAATGAGGTATATTGCCTTAATTCAGGTTTCAACTTAATTTGCAAAAATGAGTTGGTCACATCTAGTGAGGTAAAATACCTTTGTGCCCCAATACCGGCCAAAATTTGCTCTATTGCTGGGGTTCGAAAATTATCCGGAACAATATATTGGTTTATATGACGTCCATCTATCGTCAGTCGTACTGTTCCATTTGCTTTTCTGACTATACATAGGGGACTTATAAATTTTGATGTAGATATCTCCAGAATTCCATCTTCCAACATTTCCTGTATTTTAAGGTTCACTGCCTCCTGTAAATCCAATGGAATAGGTCTGCATTTATATTTGAATGGGGGAACATCATGTATCTCGAATTCATACTCAAAATCACTATAGGTCCCAGTGTGTTCCGAAAATACATTTCTGTGTTTACATAAAGTGTTATAAAAAATCTCTTTTTGGTGGTCGTTAAGTAGGTTCGAGTTTGCTACTGTTTCTCTTATTCTATAGGTCATGTTTACGTTATTTTCGACTACCTGGAAATCATCTGGTAGGGTAATTATCTCCTGTTCACCTGCTTCTGCCTTCCCAAGTCCGTATGACGTCATCTCTAAAAGCCCTTCTTCTGCCGCTACGTACACTTCCTTATCATATTTTCCCATCTCTTCTGCTTCTAATGGATTCATCTTAACTAGCTCCATCCCTCCTATTCGTATAAATTCTACAAAAAATGTTTCTCCATCTATTTCTTTTTCTTCATCTGTCAATCTTATCTCATTTTCTGCTTCCCTTGAGCTAAACGGAACTTTAACTATGACGTCTTTAATTTTGATTTCCAAGGCTTCCATTTGATAATTCAACTTAGCTTGAAGCGCATACAACACGTCATTACCCATAATAATGTCTACAGATAGCCTATTAATAACAAAACATACAAATTCTATTGTATCCTCCCCAATGGTGACTTTCAAAAGCATTTGTGTATTAATCTTTTGTTTGGCGCGACCTACCGCCAGAGTACAATATGCACTTTTCACGGGCAATGTTTGCAATTTCATTCCATTGTTTTTTAAGTGATAGAAGAATGCTTGACTTATAGCTGAAACTGAGGATCCTGAATCTATGGTAATGTGCCATTTTTCTTTGTTTATTATTGCAGCAATACGTGGAGCATCTCTCACTTCTTGCAATTCTGTTAAGTGATTGTTCATTTGAGTACCGTTTACTATTTCTGTTTCTGTTTTATTCTGTACCACCCTACTCAGAGCTGTGTCCCTGTTCAAATTAAGAACTAGCGTGTTCATCCGGGTCCGATGCGGGACGTCTTCTATCGCACCCTGGAGTCGTTTCCCGTCTGCTGTGTCGTGTCTGGCCTTTCATCTACCTCGGGCGCCGCGTCTCTCGGTGTGGGTGGAGGAGAACGCACCCATTCTCTTGAGAGAAGTTGATTCCTCTGTCTTACTTCAGGTCTGTCTGTATTGTTCTCTCTACCAGCGTCACGTGGTTGATACTGTCTATTAGCTTCTGGTAGTCGGAACGTCGGTCTTGCATTCCCTCTTCGAAGAAATGGGGGGTGACCCCTATTTCCATTCCTAGTTACATGTACATATCTCATAGGGAAATTATATGAATTTGAATTTGGTGGTCCCTGTCTCCCTCTATTGTTGTTAGGGAATTCCCTCGGGACGTGGGCATCGTATCTTTGACGAGTAGCCATATGGTTCGTGTTAAAATTTCGGGGATTGTGTGCCCTTTCCCCGTCATGATTATTATTATTCCACGGTCTGTGTGGATTTCTCACTGGCATTCGATTCTCATGTCTATTTTGTGAATTTTGCGTCCCAACGCTTTGTAAAGCTGTTAATAATGTAATTGCCTCTCTCAATGTCTGAGGTCTTGCTACCACCATGTGATTTCTAATGTTCTCAGGAAGATGGGGCGTGAGAAGAGAAATCAGTTCGGCTTCCTGTAATGGAGGTTGTAGATATTTACTCATTTGCGAATATCTCAGGAAATAATCAGTAATAGACTCTCCATTATTACCTTGGTATCGGACATTTGTTATCTGATTCCTTACTTGGTATTGGACATTGGCGTTCCAATACTTTTCTAGGAAAGCTGTTTTGAACAACTCGTAGCTGCATCCTTCTCCCACAGTTACTCGTAGCCAATTAAGTTCGGCAGATTCTAACGCCCTTTGAACTATTATCATCTTATATTGCTCGGGTACGCCTCTGATGGCAAAATACTTTTCTAAGTCGGCCAAAAATTGTACTGCGTTGTCATTGCGACAATTAAATTTCGGGAGGGGCAATTCGCTTAGAAAATTCATGTGCACTGGTGGATACATATTTACGTTTTGCATATTTACTTCGCAATTATTGCTGCTTTGAGGAGAGACAGAAGGGGCGCTAACCTGTTCGTTCTGCCTCTCTCCATTGTGTGTATGTATAGAACAATTGGAACTCTCAGGTACCGGCCCTTGCTGTCCCAGCTGTAAGCCAGTTACAGTATCTCTGATTTGAGATATCTCGCTTACTGTTTCCCTCAACATTTGTGTATTCTCTGATTGAATATTTGTTACACGTGCTACCTTTTCTTTTAACTTCTCCATGTCAGCTGCTATACTATTGTTTACAGTGTCAAACCGGTCATTTATCTCTTGTACAAAAGTTACCTGTGTCGTGGTCAGTTCATCTAATCTTATTCTTTCCTTATTAATTTCCTCCCCTATTCTATTTTCTACTCCTGCAACGAGAGATTTGGTAGCTTCTAGGTCACTTCTTATAGTACCTACTTCTCGCTGCAGGGCCTCTTTTACGGTCTGGATTTCCGCTGTTATTCCTTGAATTTTGACAGTGATTCTAGCTTCTGTTTCTTTCCCTTGGCTTGTAATTTGACTTAATTTTTTGTCCATAGCTTTGCTCTGATCTAGTAATTTAGTCTCTAGTGATTTGTCCATAGCTTTGCTCTGATCTAATAATTTAGTCTCTAGTGATTGACTCTGTTCTACTAATTTAGCTTCTAGTGATTGGTTCTGTTCTACTAATTTAGCCTCGAGTGATTTGTCCATAGCTTCTAGTGTTTGGTTCTGTTCTACTAATTTAGCCTCTAGTGATTGACTCTGAATAGTCATTTGCGCCATGAGTTTCTGGAACATCTCTTGTAGATTTTCCATAACCCCAGGATTGTCACTTCTCCTATTTACATCTGAGCTACTTACACCATTTACACCCTCATCTACTGATCCTATAACATTGCTTTCCATTATCTCTTCATTAACAACTTCTAACTCTTTCTCTGTCTCCATAACTATTTGTTCCCCAGAATTTTCCATTTTAAATTTATTCTGTACGATCTTCTTATTTCTCAAAAGCATTGAACTTCCCCTTTAAATTTTCTAATTTCCCTTCCAAAATACTTATTACTAAGACATTACATAGATATTGATCTCAATGAATGATATTACATTTACAAGAAATATAAATTGAGTATGTGTAACTCACAGTTCTGTTGTACGGCTGTGGTGTTTATGTGATGTCTTTACCAATTTTTGTCGTGCTGCTCGTCGTCTAGTAGGCTCAGTTGATGTCGAAAGAACTTGAACTTCTCTCTTGGTTGGGGGAAAATTCTATGTAGTTGTTTTTGCCGTCTTCTTCGTAGTCTCTGCTGTCCTCATCGTAGTTGTCGTCGTCGGTCTTCTCACTTCTCCTCGTAGTCGTCCTTCGTCGTCGTTCTTCTCACTTCTCCTTGTAGTCGTCCTTCGTCGTCGTTCTTCTCACTTCTCCTTGTAGTCGTCCTTCGTCGTTACATTTCACCCATTTCCTACAATTCGAAGCCCCAACGTGTCGGCGCCATTATGCGGCATACCCGCATGTCAGATTTCAAATTGGTTGGTGTTTACTTTTGATTTGGGTTCTAATTGGAGCTATGAGATCTCTTGTCCTCAGGTGAATGGTTGTAGGAAATGGATTTGTTGTTTGTTGGCTGCTCAGTTGTCTCAATAATACACTGGTTCGTTGCAAAAAATGATTTAATTTAATTCTCACTAAGTTCGTTGATTTAGATTGATTTGTAGCGGTGACCACCTGTTACTAAACTTCCTAACAGAATTCTCTTAATTCTTTATACGGCAAATACTTTGCTATTATAAACTTCTTCTGCTGCTTCTCTCACGCTGGTTGCGTTATTCTTGACTTCCCTACATTTCGGACTTAGAAATCTTTGCTACTTCTTCGTGCGTAATAACACGTCTTTTCCCTCGTAGTATGACTGTAGAAGTGATTTACATTTCGAACTTAGAAATCTTCCCTACTTCTTCTTCACGCGCCCTAACACATCTTTCCCCTCGTAGTATGACTTTTGAAGTGAAGTTTCGTCTACTCTGCGATTCCGTTCGTACTTTATTCTGATCCCTACTCTAACCCTTATCACATGACCAAAATAACTCACCCTTCTTCCTATTTCTCAAATCTTACATTATTATTGGTTTCTCATTTTATTTCGATTTTTCTTTATTGGTTAGCAAAACTCATCGAACTCATTGTCGTTACATCCCACCGTGAGTTGGGTCACGCCTACCCTGGGCTCTTTGTAACGGTATACATCGTTATCGCCTCAGCAAAGTAAATCCTTTTAGGTCTTACGCTTGACCGCATCTAGAAAACCTTATTGTTCCTACACATTTTTGCTTATAGTTCTCAGACATTGAACCTTTCCTTAAACAAAGAGGCTAACGGTCACCTCTTCCTGTCTCCCCGACTTGTGTTCAGATTTTACAGAAATATTTTCTCTCCCTTACATGGATTCTAGCATGTTGTTGTCTTAAATTATATTCTTCCCATCTTATTCTTAATTAAACCGCTATTTTAATCATTACTCTAATTTCATTCTAATTTCATATTAATATAACAATATTTTATATTAGTTTAGCAAAGCATTTTCATTAATTTATCTTCTTTTTTTTTTAATTCTCGTGATTTCAATTAATTCGCCACCTCCTAATCGCTGTCTGATACTGCGGTTACAGTACATTCTTTCTAACAACTTGGTTGTCATTTCTAGTTTATATTTGCATATTCTTATTCCATTCATTACCGCCCTTCCTTTTGCTTCAATTTTTCTCCTGTATGCTCCCCACTTTCCATTGTTATTCAACCTTACTCCTAAGTATTCAAATTCATTGACCACTTCTACCCTTTTGCCATTTAGTACCCACTTTTCATCTCCTTTTTAGTTTAACTCCCTTCTTGAAGATCATAACTTTCGACTTATTTATGTTTATTTTTATTCCCCACTCTTCACAAAGTTTCTGGACTTCATTTATTGTCTTCTGCAATCCTACTACCGTTATAGATCCTACCATTAAGTCATCCGTATATAGCAATCTAGGAATTTCTTTGTTTGCTATTACCGGACAGTGCTGCCTTGTCTATTATCTCATCTATAAGTAAGTTAAATAAAATTGAACTCATTTTGCATCCTTGTCTTAGGCCTATTTTTTGTTCTGTCATCTCTGTAATTACATTTTTTCCCTCCTTATGCAAAACTTAACCCCTTCATAGATTTTCTTTACTTCTTTTATAAATGTTCTACTTATCCCTTTCATCCTAAATTTCCAAACTAAAGCTTTTCTATTTATCGTATCAAAAGCTTTCTCAAAATCTGCAAATAACATATATACCGTTCCTCTATTCTTCCTGAGGTATTTGTCTATTATAGTGTTTATTATGAACAGATTATCTATAGTCCGTTTTCCTTTCCTGAAACCATGAACAGGTGCTTTAATGAGGCACATTTAAGTACTGCTATCAGTCGTATGAATACTAAAGTTTGGCATGGTCGAGCATAAAGATTATTATAGAAATTATACATACATGCATATATACATGATACATACATATGTACATACAATGTAAGGAATTGGTGTAATGTTACCCAGATAACGGGTATGCAGTTATATAATCAAAAAAGAGATCTATACGCATACATACACACATACAAATACTTACAAAGTTTCTCTTTTAATAATATTACTGTAGAACTATAGATTTCACTTCTGGTTGCATGAAAGTCAGAATTACCATAGATAAGTCAATTAATTCATATCAAACTTTCTTATCAAAAATTTCCATTCGTAACAGATGATAAGATATTGCTATATTTACTACGCCGCTCTTTCCGATTGTATTGAGTGAAACGGACTCTCCCATCTATCAATTTACCTGTATTCAAATTGCATTCACCACTACAGATAATACACAAAATACTTTGAAATATAGAATGATTCTCATAGAACCAAACGACATATATGATCTGGCTTGAAATATATGCAGTCAATTGTTTAATTACAATTACCGCTCTCATGTAATTACGAACTCGGGTTAACAATCATTGTTACACAACATATTCTAGTGGTTTTAATGCATCCCACTGAATACATAAGTAACTATTAAACATACATATATATGTATTGTCGTATTATAAATTGTGAACCGGGATGATTTTAGACTACAAGTTGTGGATGGGGTTGTATATACTTAAAGGTGGTTTACCGTAAGGGTTTACAATCTACTTTGCAACTGGGAGCGTAGCCGAAGAGACAGGGGGTCAGATGGTAGAGGTAAATGGTAAAGGGAATTTGTAGTCAGGTTACAGATAGATAGGAATAGTACGACTTTCTACGAAATGCCAGTTTACTATAACATCATAATTTTCTACAATACAAGTCAACCCCGAAGTCTTGAAGAGACTTTGGGTGGATTGGTGATGATAGCTACATTAGTACATTAAGACCCAGGCGCGCTTACCTTCGAGGAGATGTCGGTGCGTGGTGAAGTGAAGATTTGGCATAGCCTCCGGCCGCAACAATACACTTTAGACTCCCGCGGGCCTCGATAATCACCGCTATAAGTATTCACGGCCAAGCTCAAAAAGAGGGGGCAACACACGTTGAACTTAGGGACTTTTTCCCTTTGATCAGCAGAAAAGCTTCTGGAACATTCCATCCGCCATGTTGGTTTAAGTCCAACGACCTGCTGATCATCCATTACTAACTACCGGGTTCAACGTCATTCTTTGACATTCTTACTTGGTTAACGCTCCGAAAATATGCAAATTACGGGTTTGTCGTCTAATACTCGGCTGTGAGCTTACTACGTCTTTACTTCCACAAATTAATACTTTCAATCGTATAAAGAAACTTCATGCTATTAAAATTTCAAATAAATTCCTAAAATAAATCAAGTTCCTTCACTTCACCAAGCATATATATTGTTACACGTCTTAAATAAATGATTAAATAACAAATCTATAGAGATGGAAAGGAGCAGAAGGAATATAGCTGTTTAAAAAGGTGACAGAAGACAATGCAAGAACTGCAGAGTTATTAACTAACTTAATTAAATGTACTCGTACAAGCGATGTGACAGAAGAATAAATAAAAGATTCTTTGTATTACTTGAAGAACGAAGCAGTTTTTGGAAGCAAAGGTGAAGATCTGTGTATACATTGAAGGAGAGAAGCGATTATAGTTTGCAGACACAATCGCTTTTTTCGATTTCCTAAAGGCCATTTGTAAATATGGTGAAAAGTTAATATGAAGAAAGAATAATAGTTCTAAATTTTAGGACAGAAAAATAAGAAGAAATCTTAACTGATAAAGGAGTTAGATAAAATGTTATCCGATGAGCCCGACACTCTTTAATATTTAAGTTAATAATACAAATATATTGCAAAATTGAATTCTAAAGATTGATGCATGTATGAAAATAGCCCTAGAAAATATTTGAATGTTATCTAAGCTGATAATGTAATGCAAGTGATGTAAGAAATAGGATGATTTACAATAAGACTTGAAGCTTACCTGGCGACGAATATGCTCAAGTTGTTCTAGGGAAGCAAGCCGGGTGAAAAGACGATTAGAAGCTCGATCACCAAAGCTAGGTAAAGGAAACCTGTAATAGAGCAAGCGTCATATAAGTCTACCGCTACAGCCTGCATCCCGTTTACTGGCCATCTATCCGGCAGAATCAGAGAATTCTCGCCAAATACTACATCAGGACCATCCACAAGCCACCTCTGAAGATTAAACATCTGTTGAGACCAGTGAAAGATAAACTGGACTTCCAAGTTCCGGGAGTGTACCGCATTCCCTGTGAATGTGGAACACCGTATATAGGACAAACCGGAAGAATCATCGCTACTAGAATAAACTAACATGAACGGAGCATTCGTTTAATGCAACCTGAGAAGTCTGGGCCGGCAGAGCATTGTTTTGATAACGACCATAGAGCCAATTTTCGGGAGACGACCATATTGGCAAAATGCAACAGTTACTGGGAGCGGAGAATTTTGGAGGCTTTGGCGATTTCCTCTGAAAGGAGCACGCTTAATCGTGATGCTGGATTTCAGTTCAGCTCCTCTTGGAAACCGGCCTTAAAATGGAAATCTGTCGACTTAAGAAGCACAGAGCAATACAGCTTGTCAAGTTAAGGAGTTACGTTTCTTTGACCCAATTAATTTTCTATACTCATGCTATCTCCTGACCTGGCATTTAATTTTCTGGAAACAGTCTTTTGTTCAGTAGTGCGAATTTTGATAGTGTTTTGTCTTTGTTTACATTTGTGTTATATCCAGTATTTCATTTGTGGTTATAACATTTTATAAATATCCTGATGATGGGAGAGATGTACACTCCCGAAACGTCGATTTCTAATCGTCTTTTCATCTGACTTGCTTCCCAAGAACAACTTGAGCAAGGATGATTTACAACATTCAATATATCAACTTAATAAAAATGCAAAAATAATATATAAATATCAAAATAGAAGACCAAAAAATGACGAACTGGGAGCATAGTTCAATAAGATCAGATGACAGCATACTGGAAAGTCTCGTCCTTTAAATATTTAGAAGTGAAATCAGTAATGAGGAAAAATACGTACATAAAGAGAAAAGTGATGACATTTCAAGCAATCTGTCAAACAGAACCCAAAACATGATAAGGTTTTATAACATTGTGACAATCCCTGCGTTACCCTATTTGCGAAAGCGTTTTTGTTACATTTATATCCTGTCTTTAACTTCAACGGTCATATCGGCGGCCGTTCTCCTTTGGAACATGTTGAAGGTGTTAACTCGTATTCGTTGGGTTTTAGTCATTAGAACACGCACACTTTCGCACTCTCATTCATAATTCCAGACTCTGGGGAAGATGGCGAATCATCTTGTTTGGCGAAAAATCCCCACCTCAGCCAGGAATCGAACCCACGACCGCTCGCACGGCAGGCAGGTGCTCTACCGACTGAGCCACGGGGCCAGCCAAGTGAAAGTTGAATGCCCATACTACGGACGATAAGTACAATTTCAACACATAGGTATTAAAGAAAAACTTTGAGGAAAAAGGATTTGCAAGAGAAGATAAAATATAAAAGGAATTATAAATAGAAGCTGTTCCTTCAAGAATGAGCAGGTACAGAACAAGAACGTGGTTAGAACATGTCAACAGGATGGTGGATACCAGGCTGTCTAAAATAGTTTTCCAGTATGTCCTAAAAGGAAAAAGAGAAGTGGGAAGGTCGAAAAAGAAATGGAAGGAGACACCATAAAGGCGAAACAGGTAGTAGTCTAAGCCATGAAATGCAGAAGAAGAAGAAGAAGAAGAAGAAGAAGAAGAAGAAGAAGAAGAAGAAGAAGAAGAAAAGCACACAAAAAAGAGCATACGTCTACTGCATTGGAAGTCGGTTAGACTTGTATAATTAGATTTCTGTGATTCTGATTTCAAAAAGAAAAATTTTGAGAGATTTCAGTGTGCTCATGGCGTGTAGCTGAGCTGCTTTCAAAGTTTGTGGTTTTAAGTGTGGTTTCAATGCTGTGTATAGTTGGAGACCATGCTTAATTGCGACAGAACGGTGTGTGTGAAGGAATTCCATTTACCGTTGGTATTCAACGTGCTTCTCACTAGCATAGGCTTTACAAGTGTAATTATAGTGCAAGTACCAGGGCAGCTCAGAAAGTAAGTATCCCCAATTGATTATAGCATAATGTGGAAAAGGCAGCATACACTGAGTATAGAATACGTAATAATTTGTATATTTTCCTAAGGTTTTTTATTTATACTTTAATTTCTTAGCAACCAGCTTCTAAGAGCTCTGACTGTTGCTCAAATCAACCGTATTTTCCTGCTTCCGTTGTACCTACAGGGAAATATATTATAAACCAATTTATATAAACGTCTGTCTAGTTCTTATCAATTTGAAATAGATCAATTAACGTTTTTAAAAATGTATTGTGCAGGAACGAGTAACAAATCATGTGATTTTGTACTTGTTTTGAATTCATGAAACCTGATCCGACTTAGCCAGAATCAAAATTCGATGTAGTATGCTAAGTGTAGATAAATGTCTTAGGCCGATTCCTTTATTATATATAAGGCTGTCGGTTTTAAACACACTTAAGCACACTGAAGAACCCTTGGTCTAACGCGGGTATGAACCTGCGAGTTCAGTAATAAATGATAACCCATGACGCGACAGCCCATGGAGGGCCAAGGCCTGCCAACCCGACTGCTGTTCTCACGCCCACATACTCAAGGTAGAGGTGCGCGATCATCCTACCGATACGGGGAGGAAATGTGGTCAGCATCTCGACATCTCCAGCCGGAAAGTTGGCTTCTATGACAAGGGCCGTTTACCTATCGTAAGCTCCTCACTTTCCTCAGGATGCTGAGTAGGCACCGGTCCAATACCCGGGACTTAAAATCCGCACCCCCAGGGGTGGAATTGGACCTGTACCGCATTTCGTAACACGGAACCAACGCAGGATGCCTTATCGCGCTGCGCCACGGCGCAGGACGACGTAAATAACGAACCAAAGAGACCAACGATTTCTCTAATAGTATAATTCCGTTATTAATGGCTTAATTTAAGTTTTTGTTAATTTCTACTAGTTTTTGCTATTCTTCGAGGTTCCTTTTAGACAACAGCCAATTATGAGTTGTATACAAACAAACTGAAATCACCTTTCAATAGAACCAATGTTAATGGGACAGATGAGCTTCCGAATCTGAGGTTAGGGCACGTATAAGCTAGAATTCTTTTCATTGTCACATTTTCCATTGCTGCTGTAGGGCACTTTAGCGGTAGTTTCGTGTAAAGTTTAATGTTATGCAAAATATGGATCTAATATGCTGCGCGTAGGAAACCAGAAACGAGAGAGTTGAAACTTGGGCAAATCATTTTACCTGTTCCCGGGATCCGGGAAAACTTAAAGAAAAAAATTCAAAATGTTGTTCTCCTGATTACAGCTCTCGGTTATCGCATATTTTTTATTTTTATGCTTGCCCCACTACTGACGGTCGCTCTCACTTGCTCAGCACTATTTTGCTTTCTCTACCAACTGCTTTTTTAGGCCAAACGGTGCGGTCCATTCTTGCTCCCGTATCCCTAGTGAGCTGGACTACTGTATGTCCTGCTGGTTTAAAGCAAACAAATTATCTGTGAATCTAGACAAAACAAAAGTGGTCAAATTTATAACTTGTCGTAAATCACATACTGCAATAGAAATCGGGATTAATGATATGTTATTAGAAGAAATTGACAACATAAAATTTCTGGGCCTTCAAGTGGACAGATGTTTAGATTGGAAAGCTCACATAAATTATATCTTACCTAAACTCAGCTCTGCCTGTTATGCTATCCTACAGCTGGTTAATGTGAGTTCTATTGACACACTTAAATTAGTATATGATGCATACTTTAACTCTATTATGGAATACGGAATATTATTTTGAGGCAACTCAGTAAAAAGTAAAAAAAAATATTTCTTATGCAAAAGAAGGTTATAAGAATCATTACTAATACCCACAACAGATGCTCCTGTAAAGATCTTTTTTAGAAGATTGAAGATATTTACGTTGCCTTGTATGTATATATTCTCGATCCTAAAATTCTTTGTATGCAATCGTGCCTTATTTGCAACAAATAATGTAATTCACAGAATAAACACTAGACAAAAGTATAATATCCATTATCCCAGTGCTAAACTTTCTTGCTTCCAGAAAGGTATGTATTACGAAACTATCAAAATATTTGGTGCACTTCCTAATGTTCTTAAAGAAAAAGTTGATAATTTCGGTGCTTTTAAAAATGCTGTTAGAGAGTACCTTTGCTCAAAATCTTTTTATTCTGCACAAGATTACCTGAATGACAAATTATCCTGATAATGCTTCTGTTGCTCTATAAGTAGTATCTAATTATTCCAATGACAAATCGTTACTAATAAATATTTGATGCAAGTTGAAAGTTTATTTTTAATGTATATGTATTTAATAAATAACAAGAATGGTATCCATTGCAAAAAGGTTGAGATGTACTGGCATAAGCCAAGTGAAAGCTGGTTTAAAAAGGTGTTTCATTTTGTATCATATATACTTATCCCTGCTTTGTTTTCAATATTGTTGTTCATATTGCCTGTATACTATAATATGTGTCTTATGTTAACTGTGTTACATATATATGCTATTAAACTTTATAACTCTGGACATGTTCAATGTTCCCAGCCTTTTCTGGCTACAAGTGAACCTAATGAACGCAAATCAATCTAAACTAATCTACCGGGTGTTGAAGGTCGTCAATTAATATGAGTGCTGAGTTCTACATTGGCCAAACTTTCTTATCCAGATCCCTTGTTAGTTTGCTCTTCCGACATTAGGAAGAACTTTATGCCACTAGTGATTTAAGTGAGAAAGTCCAACAGTGAAGAATATGCAATAATGATACGATTCTGTGGTATGAAAGTGTAGCTTAAGGTTAGGGCAAAATGCTTAGATTAGGGTATGAAAGGTATAACAATGTCTTATGGAATCTCATTCAGCCCGAAGTTAGATACAACGCCTTGGTTAGTATGTCTGTATCTGTACGATGGAAGGTATAGCAGAATCCTATAGTATCGAAATTTAGCCTAATGTTAGAGCACAATGCCCAGATTAATGTGTGTATGTAAAAGGGACGAGAGGAACTGTGATATAGAAAATTAGTTCGATTTTAGATTGCCATACCTATGTTAATGTATGTATAAGAGTAGGATGGAATTTGTACCCCATGGTAAGCAGTTTCCTAACTGGTAAAGATAAAAATATAGATAGAGGGACTCCAGAAGCCAGGGTAGAGTACCATGCATTGGCCAATTTGTTTCTCTGTGCGACCCCTGGAGGAAAGGCTGAGGAAAGTACACGAAGGGTACAGAGATATTTTTTAGAGCTGGTGCGTGACCTTGCTCGGATGTTCGCGAATGAAATCATGTAAATCAATTATGGGGGTAAGATCTCTGCGTTCACCAGAGGTCTGCTGATAAAGCTAGTAGATTAGATGACAGATGGCTACCCTGACAAACCTCTGTAACTAGATTTGGAAGATACGTGCACGAGAGAGCCTAACGATTCCAGACTAATCTCTCAACTCAGGAAAACAGAATAAACCAGGGTTAGAACGTACCTTCGCCGGTAATCGAAACCAGAATTTCTGGAATATGAGTCTTACATATCACCGCGGGCCAGTTCACTCGGTTGTCCTAACTGGTACATTTATGGCGACTACATCTCATGCTAGTTTCCTTATGCTAACCACGAATTCACCGGATATTCCTGAGAGGGCTCACTTCAGGAAATTAAAATGCTATATTTAGATTATAATTGTGTTGCGTTGTATAAGATACTAGCTCAACAGTTTCAAGCGAGTTTGATATCGCTTTACGTCGCTAGAAGTAATTATCTCCCTAACTTCAGCATCCTTGTGATGTTCTTAATGATTTCTTGAAGAATCCTCTTGTATACAAACGGTCTCATTTATCTTAGAAATAACATTTCCTCAACACTAACGAAGCCATGCAGCTTTAGATTACACATCTCTGCCTCGTGTCTCTCTGCCGCATTCTCCTTTTCTTGTGTTGTGTATAGCTTGGAATACTTAAACGGATAAGTTATAACTAGAGTTTGGAACTTGATGAAATATCTATTTATGCGTCATCACAGAGAGTGCAGAGTGCAATAATATTAACAACTTTTATTTTGCATCGTTTGCACTTTTGGGGGTTTTAATGTCTATTAGTCATTTTTAGGAAATATGATACCTTTTGTTGCATTTACTTCTTTTAGTTATTCACATGTATTGTACATTATAAGTTGACATACGAACGAAAATGTTTCTTCTTACGACGGAAGTATTTGAGAAAGTTTAACCATCAATGTATATGCAAGCTCTTTGATGAAAGCTTGTTTCTTTTGTGGCCACAAGGCATAAAACATGAAAATGTCTTACTTTATGTCTTATATATGGAGCTAAATATATAGCAAAATTGGAAACCGCAATTAAAGTGGTTTACGTAACATGCATACCCTTTATAGAGTCTGAAAATTCTGCATCTACACCTATTGCTCAAGATTTACTGGAAGATCTTCAAATTAAGGAAAGTTTGGTGTATATCAGTGCCAACTCTTCAATTTTGCGGAAACAATAACATGACTAGAAGAAAGCGTTGAGGGCTTACAGGCGTTTATCAAAAAGATTAAAGGTGTGGAGGAACATTTGCAAAAAAATGTGCTGCGAAAAATTGATCAAGAGTTTTGTGAGAAAATGAAAAAGTGTTTAGAAAAGAACTTTAGGTATCATTCGTTGTATTATGCAAGGTGAAAATTTTGACTTTAGTTATTTTGAAGAAGGTTTATCAGTAGGGGACCTTGGTCACTTCAAGTATGCGCCAATGACGTCAGTTGAAGCGGAGAGGTGTTTTCAAGTATAGGAGTGTTCCTCAAGACAATGGACGATCTTTCAAAGCCGAGAACCTCGAATGGCAATAGTTCAATATTGCAATTTTAAATAAGAGATATGTCTAAATATATACATTTTCTCTAGTATATACGGATACATTACATAACATTTCTATTTATAATAATTAATAAAATTATATGAGCCTTAAAATTACAAAAATAATTAAAGGTCATTTTTTAAAATGTTAATGTCATTTTTCCCAAAAAAATTAAGGGCATTTTATTGGTCATTTTCTCTGCTTTGTGGGTCATCAACTTTCGAGCACTAGTTATAACAGAAGATGAATAAATGAAACGGGCGAAGTGATGATCAAATGAGCCCAGGACGTACAAAGTTTAAAGCTACCCGACATTGGATATTTTCAAGGTAAGGGAAAACTTAGAAAAAACTTTATAGGGTAACTTACCCTAACAAAAATTCGAACTCATGACTTCTTGAATGTGAAGCAGACGCGTTATCCACATACACAGGGTGGACTAAGTATCTATCTTATGTTGCATTTCTGTATACGGAAACCGTATATAAATCAGGTTTAAATCCCTTGTAAAGCTGCAACATTCAGAACAGAACCATTGCGATGAAAATATTTTGTGCTTACAAAGACTTTATTTAACTGTAGTTAAAAGAGAAATCATCGTACTCCATCCAAAATTTCAAATCGAGATGCACTGAAAACACAATGATCTCTGAAGAGATAAAAATGCATTTTCGAAAGAAGTTTCACGCAGGCCTGTCTGTATAGCACAACTAAAACTATATATATATATAATTAGAGTCAACTGAAAATTTAATGCCACTGTCGGGATTTGAATCACGGATCTCCTGGTTTCCGTCCAGCTGCTCTAACCCCTTGAGCTACCATGGCCAACATGTCGACGCGACATTAAACTCTCCAATTGACTCATTATATTTTTACGGTAAACCACTTAGAGTTCTCATATTCGAGATACACATTTATGGCGACTTACTATTGTAAGTTCTTAAATGCCAATATTTTTATAATTGAAATTTTAATGATAAATTTATATTGAGGAATTAATCCTTTCAGAATTAATCCTTTTAAATACATTACTTCTGTATATGGATGTTTTAATTAGTTACAGTCAACTGAAAAATTCAATGCCATGGCCGGGATTTGAACCACGGATCTCCTGGTTTCCGTCCAATTGCTCTAATCCCTTGAGTTACCATGACCAACATGACGACGGGACATTAAACTCTCCAATTGACTCATGTTTTCCCGGTAAACCACTTAAAGTTCTCATATTCGAGAACTATATATATAGAGAGAGAGAGAGATTCGACACAGTCGTTTCCTAAAAGATGCTCCCGCCGTAAAGCCTCCTTTGCATGAGAAAATATTCGCTAACTTTTATTTTCTTAAAAATATCTCTGTCCGCCGCTTATAGAATTTCAGCTATCTCTTAAAATTCCATAGATAGGTTACCGAGATTAGAGACAGCTTATTATGTCCCATAAAGATCAAAGGCCTCCTATATATAGAGTAGCGTGAGTAACGCCATTCAGTGTTGAGTTTGTGTCGGTTTTCGTCACGTTCTCTTGTTGCTATTCGCACTTATTTACTTGCACTCGCACTCGCCTGGTCCTACATCTAAACTTGTATTTTGTCGTCCATGGATCTCCACTTTCTTCTGTCTTGAGATGTTGTAGATCATTGCTGTCCTACTTGTACTGTGTAAAAGTCTGCGCATCTCTATCGTGGTATTTCTCTTTGGCCTTATCTTGTAAGTTCATCTGTCGTTCTTCAACCTCGCGATGTGACCTCCCATTTTCACTTTTGTTTCTTGACTCTTAGCGCTAATACGATAATTACTGCAGTTAATTTATCCGCTATCTCATCAACAACACAAATATCTAGAATGCTATGTTTAGATCTGTCAGGCGGTAACCCTGAGGTTTCATTACTTCATAACAATCAGATACATTACTTTCTCCTCTTAATTATCGTATTTAAGTATAGCGAAACTGAAAAAAAAAATTACAAAAAATCTCTTGGCAATCAACCATTTCACATAAAATCTATTTGATATAAATTACATGTTCTAAGCAGATATATGTTTTTGTCCAGAAAGGTTTACTATCCCCTAAGTTTCCCACTTATGCGAAGTCACGCATACTCAAGAGGCTTTAGAGCACTTTCTCAGAAAATTCAAGATATACATATCATTTGTCATTAAGCATATGGATTTTAATCAAAATTGTTAGTCGTTTTTGAGAAAATCAGAACTTCAGAAGAAAATCAGGAAGTCACAGAACATATATTTCCCTTTAAATATGTATCAAATTTTTCGGTAGTTAGTGTCTGGACATTTGGCTATGTAGAACACTCAAAAAGTAAGTACTTATGTGCATAAGTTGTGCTAATAGCTTTGGAATTTTATTATGATATTCACACAATGTTATTTTATTAAATGTTCTTAAGTTTTTATACTTTTATTTACTTTTTTCACATCTTCATTATGTGATGTTTGAACGTAGCTGAAGAAGAACAAAGAACCTTTAACTGAAAAAATACAAAGTTTCGTATTCACCTTCAAATATTTTAACAAATTACTGAAATTAAAAGTACAACTGTACGTTTTCCAGGAGAAATCTACAGGGCTATGTTCGATGAATAGTTGGTAAAACTTTTAAACTTTTCTTATTTTCAGTACGTAGGGTATTACTGCACTTTTTTCTTTGAAACAGAACAATGGAACAATTCTATGAATAAAACCAATAATAGGACACACGTGCAACTTTGGGAGAATATAATACACAATTGGGAAATTACATTACACTATTTATATCTCAGAGAAATTGTTGAAGTGCCCTCCACCAGCATCTATGGATCTTTGGTCCTATTTTTTTTTTTTTTGATACGACTATAGACACTGAAGTTTATATGGGTATCTTCAAGACATTTGTGGAGCAGCACCAATAAGATAGAGCAACGTACCATACACCTAATGATACCATGGAACTTATAACAGTTTCTTTGATAATCGAGTAATCTCAATAGGCCTGTGCCCGCCCCCCAGATACCCTGACCTAACCTCACGAGATATTTTCTTGTGGGGGTATCTAGAAATAGTGTACAAGAATAGGCCATGGGCAATTAATGTTCTCAAGGAATCCATTCGGAACGAAATAGTAACATTGGCGAGGATACTCTCCGTAAAACTTCAGAGAATATGGTGAGACGAGTGCAAACATGTATAGATGATGATGGAGGACACTTGCAACATTTTCTCTGAGATGTAAATAGTGAAATTTAATCTCCCAATTGTGTATTATATTCTCCCAAAGTTGCACGTGTGTTCTATTATTTGTTCAAAAGTTACGGTCTATTGACATGATTGAGGTTTATATGGACGCACTATATGTATATATTTTTGTCCAGAAAGGGTTACTGTCCTCTAGGTTTGCCAGTTATACGAAGTCACGTATAATCAACAGACTTCAGAGCACATTCTCAGAAAATTCAAGATATACATACCATTTGTCATTAAGGATATGGATTTTAATCAAAATTATTGGTCCGTTTTTGAGAAAAAAACACCCGAAAAATATTCTGCCTAAATAGAAATTTAGGTGGGAGGATTTTCTTGAAAATTTATTTGTCACATCGTTGGAAGATGTTGAAGTTAAATACCAAATTTGGCAATTAATAGATCTTTCATTTCTGAGTAATATCGTTCACAGTAGCAGACATACACGCACGCGTGCACACTAACTTGTACTTTAAAATGCGTTAAAAACCAGGAAGTCACAGAACATATATTTCCCCTTAAATATTTATAAATTTTTCGGTAGGTAGGACCTGGATGGAATAGGAGTTTTACCTTTGGCTATGTAGATACTCAAAACAATATGTACTTATATGTGCCTAAGTTGTACATATAGCTTTGGAATTTTATTACTAATATTCACATAATATTATTTTCTTAAGTTGTTATACCTCTATTTACTTTTTCCATATCTTCATTATGTGATATTTGAATGTGGCTGAAAAATACAAAGAACCTTGATAAAATAAGAAGTTTTGCAATCCGCTTCCCATATTTTAAGAATTACTGAAAGTAAAAGTAAAACTGTACTTTCTTCAGGAGAAATTTACAGGTTAACTATGTTCGATAAATAATCGGTAAAACTTTTAAACCTTCCTTATTTTCCATACGTAGGGAATTGCACAATTTAAAACATGTTTTCTCGGAAACAACTATGGAACAATTCTATGATAAACATTTCAGCTGAGTAGATGAAGTCTGTAGAAGATAACAATTTAAGAACCGGATACCTTTTAATAGCAAATACTCGCAAATATTATGACGTCAATTTTATTTTACCATTACAGAATTAATTTCCAAAATGCAAAAGGTTTCAGTCAAATGCTGGACGCCCAAAGTTGCTCATATATTTCTTATATCGTATTGATGTGATCTTTACTTATTGCTTTAGGTGTGGGCAGAATGCTATCCTTATTAATGTTAATAAGCCAGCAGGTATGCCATAAGGTTCCTCGTATACAAACAGCTGTTGCTTGCCTGACGTGGCAGCCTCCATTATTGTGAAGGGGAAAAAGGGGGAAGTAGGCTGTTATCACACAACGTTCCGGTCGGCCTCATGCTGCCAGTGTTTTCGTTTGCACAATGCGACAAATACGTGCTAAACTGTGTTTCCTGCATAACACTTAATATTTCTGGAACACCTGCATTGAAGGTAAGGGGAAAATAACCACTACTCCAGATGTCCAAAACACATGCTTTTCTCTAGGAGACTAACAGCGTTCTCCTCAATTTATAGTGTTATACAAACACGTGTTCAGTGCTAAACGTTAGTAAAACATATTCATGTTCCTACTAAAATTTACAGATAAATTGTCTGGTTAAGCCATATACACTCACTTGAAATAATAAAGGTAAGCACAGAAGAAAGATCTTACATTTCCGAAACTGTCTTCTTTTGATTATTTAAAACTTTTTGGCAATATTTTATGCAAAAAAACTAATATCACATCTTCTAAAGGATAACAAATTATATCATATTTCACTGTTTATGCTAACCACAGCTAAAATATGTAAATGTTCCTTGGTTTTTTGAAAATTGTTAAAAAGTGTACAAGGTTGCACAGATAACTCAAAATGTAGTTGGTCCAGGACTTCTTTAATTCGTATTTTAAGTAAAAATATTAATGAAGTGATATTAATGTTTTACTGGCAAGTTTTAAACTGAGTACTAATTATATAATTTAATTTATTGTATTACATTATATTGTCAGTTGTCGGTTTTGTTTTGATCTCGCAGGTAAGCTATTTTATTCCATTAAGGTAAGAAAACGGCTTTAGACGTAAATACATGTTTTGAGATCCCTTGGCAACGAGTGTTTATAACAAGGTCTCTGTGAGTGACTTCGAATTGCAAGACTCAAAAATGAGAACTCCGATAAGTAAATTTGGAACTGATGCAACACAAATATATTTTAGAAACTTCTCTCATAACACACTAATTTTTACACGAAAAATTGTTTCAAATTTGTGAGAGTGTGTGTGTTTCAAAAAAGGCTGTAAGGCTTTTTATTCCATACTATATATTAAAAAATATTTACATGAGAAATGAAAGGTGGATATGTCTTGGACATTTTGGAAGTATCCTTGAGGTTCCGAAAGAAATACTTCTTATTTTATTTAGTGGTAAAGGTTAAAAGATAGGGAAAATGTACTAGTTAATTTTAAAATACACAATTTAATTTAAATTCAGCAATTTCCAACACATCAAAATAAAATAAATATTGCGTTATTTTATAAACCTGTAAAAGTTAAAAGATAGAGAAAGTCTACAAGTTAACTTTAAAATACACAATTTAAATTTAAATAATTGTTGTGGTATCAGCACTTCCAAGATATCAAACTAAAATAAATATTGCATTTGTTAACGACGCCATCAACTGCCATGATCATATAGTAGTCGACGATTGGTTTTCTTACGTTTTTAAAAATACGGGCACTCTTAGGTTGTTCCTCACGGCATCATGAAAAAATATGGAATTTTAAGGCCCGCATGCAGCTGCTAGCTTTTAAACTTTGTGCATTGGAACAATTTCTGCAGACGTTTATCTCAATTAACGTGAAGTAGGTAGAAAAATACGCTTTCTTGGTAAGAGTTTGCAGAAAACATAAAATAGGCAGTAGTGGGTAGAGCAAGTTTGGTGATTGTTAATAATCGTATGTTTTATATCTTGTGAACTTTGCTTCCTTCTTCATATAGTGGTTTAGGTTATCATATAAATATTTTAACTTTGATGTTATTCGTATATTTGCTAGGAGCAATCTCCTGAAATTACTATTAATGGGCGTATTGGTTATATTTCATGATCAATAACAAACCATACCTTAGCATACTCACATACCACACCTTGCACACAAAATAAGAAAATTTCGAATTCTAAAGATAATTTCAAGAGCTTAGTCCGGAAGCAAATTTCCCAGTAGGTGCTCTATCTATTGAGCTATATTGCTTAGCTTATTATATTTTGAATTCTCTGGAAGTCTTTTTTGAATTATACCAAACAAAACTTTAAAGTACAGACACAAATTTAAAATAGAAATCTGTGATCTTAATTATGAAACTTATATTAAACGTTTTTGATAGAGTTTACTATTTTTAAAATGTAAACTGGTGATAGTTTTTATTGTCACATAAGCTCAGGAATTACCATGACTAATATACGCTCAACGACCTGCTTTATGAATACCTCAGCGTTGTCACACCTTGACCGCGTACATTGCCCTAATATTATCTAAGTGAAATCCTTTTCCGAAGGTATTTTAGTTATTTAGAAGAACTAGAGCAAAATATAAGCTTCTTTGTGGATAATTTGTAAAATGCGTGTATATGACGATAACGATTGGGAAAGTCAGAGGGACATTGCATATCAGACTTATTTAAATATATGTAAAACAGTGCAGCTGTACTAATCCTGTAATGAAACAATTTACAATATTGAATTATTTCAAATATTTACTTTATTTTACTAACTTCTCTGCATATCATATTCCACAGAACTCTCTTGAGTTGTAGCAAACCTACTAAGTATTGCATTCCAACCGAAAATACGACGAAATATTTATTGAAAAATAATGATTTAGACTTTCTGAATTAAAAAAGAGTATGATTAGAAAAACTAGCCTAGCACACGATGTGTGTATGCATGTCTATATCTGGGAATAGCAAACTTAAAAACATAAATTCGGTTAAATAGCACATTGTGTTTAACTTCATCACTACGTTTTTTTTTTAAATCTCCCAAACCAAACTACCCTTTACTATGAATGACTTTTTTTTGGAAATTTGTGATTTTGTAAAAAAAAAGTTTGTAACAAATCTGATTAAAATGTTTACTATATATCTATACACCATATATATAGTTTAGTATATTTTTATTACAACTGGTGAACCACAAGACAGACAAATTTGCCTACCGGAAACACACATATCATTAAATCATGTAATTTATATGGAATATAATTTTTGGCATTTACTATTTCCAAAATATTGCTTATTATTTTTTGAATGTGATATGCTTTATTTATTATTTTAACTGTTAAGTTACTATTTACAACATAAAATAGCATGGCATGGATGAGAGTAGGAATAATACTTCTAAAAGGATTGAGAAGTAATGAGGTAAGGATATGTGAGTTTTGTGGAGCTGAAGAGAGCACTGTACATTATCTGATAGAATGTAAGGAGTTAACAAATTACAGGAGAAAAATATGGGATAAGAAATGAGACAGTGTGAGCAAAGAGGTAGTGGCATTATGCAATTTAACGGGGATGGGTGAAAAGAAAAATAGATGTATAGGAGAATTCTTATACAGGTTAAGAGAAAAGTGAATTAGGGTAAAAGAAGCGAAGGTCAAGAAGAATTGACACCAAACTGCTCAGGAAAACGAAAGGCTTATAGCCAGGGGACCTGAGTCGGCGAGTAAATCTTAGGGTCAGCAATTGCATAAATTTGTACAGGATGTTTAATAATGTACGTTTGATGTTAAAGTCATTGTAGTGAAACTGTATTGGAAACTGTACAAATAAATATCAAATAAAAATACTACATAAAATAAAATTATTTTTCCCAAAGCTTCATTTAACTTATAAGAAAATTTATATAATTTCCACAGAAAAGAAAATATAAGTGAAGTTTTATGACAAATAATTATATTTTATGTGGTATTTGTTGCTTCACTATTTTTACCTTCTGTTTATGTGTATTAAGCCACTATTTTATTTCTTACTCCTCATTAGTCTTGTCAGGAGAACGGAATTTTCAATCCACCATATGGAAACCGCTTTAAAAAAATTGACTATCGCTTAAGCATACTACATTTTCTTTGTAAATACAATGCAAATATAGAAAAAAAACTATTTGTTTAAATAGTAATACTAAGTCAGATAGGGATCATGCAATGTACAATCCAATTTTAACTTCTTCACTTCGTTTAGAAAATTGGGGAAGAGTTGTATTCCGTCTTAAGTTATTTGTCGAGATGTTTTGACGCTCCTGAGTTAAAAAAATAGGCAACTTTTAGAAAAGATCATTGTGTGTGTGTGTGTGTGTGTGTGTGCGTGCGTGTGTCTGTGTGCGTGTGTGTGGGTGGTGGGGGGCGCATGCGCTCCTGGCCTTTTAAAAAGCATAACTCAAAAATAAAAGTCGGTTAAATACCACAGTTGGTTTATCAGCATATTCTAAGGATACGACAACAAGACTTTCAAGGAAAAGCCATTAACCGAAAGTATCCTTTACGTGGAAAATGCTCGAAAAGTTTAATTTTCTCAAAAATTATTTAGCGATTTTGAATATAGTGTCCAGTTGTTTAAAATATTTTATTGACAAATGAAATGTATTTCTTGAATTTTCTGAGAATGACCTCTCAGATTGTCTTCCTTATGGATGATTTTTCTAAAACTGGTAAACCAGAAAGACAGAAAAATCCTTTTACACAAAAAATATAGAGTGAAGATTTTGCACACTGAAGTTTATGTTTTCGGTGTGGGGGCGGCGTTGTAGTCGCCTGTCCAGCTGGGGCGGAACTCCTGGTGTCGAAATTTTTTTTTACTTGTAATTTACGTCCTCCAACGATAAGCCATATCGGACGATGGATGAAATTGATGAGATGATGCTCAAATAAACCTAGGGTCCATGGAGCTTAGAGTTACCCGACATTCGTCTATCAGGATAAGGGAAAACCCCGGAAAAACCTCATCCAAGTAACTCACCCTAACCGAGATTCGAACTTGTGACCTCTTGAACGTGAGGCAGACATGCTACCACCACGCTACCGAGGCGGGCTGGCGTCGAGATGAATCTCTAACTGACGTTAAAGAATTTCTGGTGTCCCTAGTCTGAGTTCCAGCAAATCCTCAAAGATCTACCATGTCATCCCTTCCTCCCTGGAGGAGGTTGTGTGTGGAGTCTCTTCCACTGTTTGCTGCATTGCTCTACTCCCAAAGTAGCCACAATCATTTATATCATTTATATCGATTAACAGAAAGCTTCCAGAAAACTGCTATTTTCTAAGAATAGTTTGATGAATGGGAAATGCTTTATTCTTTCTTTATTTCCTTAAAGTAAACACTTTGGTGGCGAGGGAGAATTCTGAAGTGACAAATAAATTACTTCCGTGACTAAACAACGTGTGGCTACTTCCGGGAACAGCTAATTAAAATCCTGAAGGTTCTCCGATGTCAGAAAACAAATTAGAAGCGTCGCAAAAGTCCTTAGGGAAGGAAAACGCAGGCTTTCCAGAGCTAGGTAAGTCACAGTTTTCGCAATATTAAGTTTCCAGACAGTTTCTGAACTGCAGTGTTAATTAGTTAACTATTAAACATTGATCACCGTGAAATAGATCGTCAAAACTCCAACTTGCTCTTTTGCTCAGAGTATCTGGAACACGTATATCTGTCAGTCAACCTGTTGGAAACAAAACGCTCGTAAATCACTGCGTAGGTCGTGCTGCGTAATAGGCAAGCGGAAAAGAGAGAAACCTGCTGAGATAGTCTCTGCTTCGTTAAAGTTATACGCAATTAGCGACCTCTGATTAAGTAATCTAGTTTAATGAATAGCTAAAATGTTCAAACATCTAATCTTTAATTAGACTAATTCACAAGAGCGGAAACAGACCGAATCATGGATGTCTAAACTTAAATGTTAAAATTGACTGCTTTTAAAGAAAGTAAAGTGCACTCGTACTTTTCAAAGGAAATAAACTACATTTATTTTATTTATTGTTATCTAAAAAGGTTCCCGGAGCCAAAGCTCATGCTGGAGAATAGTCCGAAAATATATGGAATGAAGGCAGGCAAAAAACACTTAATATTTAAAATACGTTTTTATGATAGGAATTATTTACCGTACATAAATACAATATTAAATAAACAAAGATACAAAATTTTAAGATACTGAGGAGGCAATTAGAGCAGAGAAAACTGCAAAAACCTACATACATAATTTGTAATACTTGAAATCCTGATGCATACGTTTAATTTCTATATCACTTTGGCATTTAGTGCACGGAAACATGCCCATTAAAGAATAAAATACGCCGACTATTTATTTAGTTCAAACAACTCTATTGTTTAACTGCCAAACCTAATCATTACTTAGGGAAGATCTGCAACTGAACTTGTAAAAACAACTAAAAATTACTATTTTAAAATAGATAAGCAATAGGATGAGAAACTGAGGCTTAATAGGTTATATAGCGAAGGGAAACATCTGACGCACTGCGAGCTAGATGGATCTGTTGCCGCTGTCCTCCAGGAGAAATGGATAAAATGATAAAACTACAGGAGCCTACAGGCCCCAGGCAGAGAGGCCGCCGAGACGCAGAGAAGTCCCTAGCACTTCCAGATAGAATAATCTTCCCATTGCTGGAGAGGGTGATGAACGATCAGTATACCAAGCTGGCCTTTAGTAAGGTTACTGGAATCCAGTAATATTTAGTTTTAGTTAGTTCGTTTAGGTAGAAAGTAGATTATATCTGCAAAATTTGTAAATTGTTTTGTGAAATCTGATTCAGAAGTTAATAAAGTTAAAAATGAAGTTTGCATAATAAGGCGTGGTATGATTCCAGAAACCGGGCTATTAGATATGCAGATCTTTGTTTTATATTTTTTATATATTTGTCCTTTGGTGTACACAGAAAATTATTTTTCTTTTGAGCAAGCACCACGCCCTCCGTCCGAAACCACCACGCCACGAAACCTAGAAAAAAAACATGAGAAGGAAACACAATAAAAGAGAAATAATGGAAATAAAGTCTTGGTAAATGCGCAACCATAGTATTTCCTACCGACCAGGGAAAACCATGAAAAGTCAAGGTCAGATTGAGCAGTCAACGGAAATCAAACTCACACTTGCGGACGCTTTCTTTCCTTTTCCGTACTCTCCTTTTCATCCTTCTTTCTTTCTTTCTTTCTTTCTTTCTTTCTTCCTTTCTTTCTTTCTTTCTTTCTTTCTTTCTTTCTTTCTTTCTTTCTTTCTTTCTTTCTTTCTTTCTTTCTTTCTTTCTTTCTTTCTTTCTTTCTTTCTTTCTTTCTTTCTTTCTTTCTTTCTTTCTTTCTTTCTTTCTTTCTTTCTTTCTTTCTTTCTTTCTTTCTTTCTTTCTTTCTTTCTTTCTTTCTTTCTTTCTTTCTTTCTTTCTTTCTTTCTTTCTTTCTCTCTTTCTTTCTCTCTTTCTTTCTCTCTTTCTTTCTCTCTTTCTTTCTCTCTTTCTTTCTCTCTTTCTTTCTCTCTTTCTTTCTCTCCTTCTCTCTCATTCTCTCTCTCTTTCTCTCTCTCTTTCTCTCTCTCTTTCTCTCTCTCTTTCTCTCTTTCTCTCTTTCTCTCTTTCTCTCTTTCTCTCTTTCTCTCTTTCTCTCTTTCTCTCTTTCTCTCTTTCTCTCTTTCTCTCTTTCTCTCTTTCTCTCTTTCTCTCTCTCTTTCTCTCTTTCTTTCTTCTTCTTTCTTTCTTTCTTTCTCTCTTTCTTTCTTTCTTTCTTTCTTTCTTTCTTTCTTTCTTTCTTTCTTTCTTTCTTTCTTTCTTTCTTTCTTTCTTTCTTTCTTTCTTTCTTTCTTTCTTTCTTTCTTTCTTTCTTTCTTTCTTTCTTTCTTTCTTTCTTTCTTTCTTTCTTTCTTTCTTTCTTTCTTTCTTTCTTTCTTTCTTTCTTTCTTTCTTTCTTTCTTTCTTTCTCTTTCTCCTTCTCCTTCTACCTCTCTTTCTTTCTCTCTGTTTCTTTCTCTCTGTTTCTTTCACTCTTTCTTTCTCTGTCTATTTTCTCTGTTTTCCCTTCTCTCTTTCTTTCTCTCTCTTTCTTTCCCTCTTTCTTTCTCTCTTTCCCTTCTTTCTTTCTTTCTTTCTTTCTGTCTGTCTTTCTTTCTTTCTCTCTTTCTTTCTTCTTTCCTTTCTTTCTTCTTTCTTTCTTTCTTTCTTTCTTTCTTTCTTTCTTTCTTTCTTTCTTTCTTTCTTTCTTTCTTTCTTTCTTTCTTTCTTTCTTTCTTTCTTTCTTTCTTTCTTTCTTCCCTTCTTTCTTTCTTTTTTGTTTTTTATTTCTTTGCGTCTTTCTTCCGGGGCCCTTGAATGTATTACAAATACAGAACTTCTGGATCCACTGCGATAATCTCTACGTTACAAACGAAGTAACAACGTATGCCATCTACCTTTATTTACATTTAGCTGCTTGTGTCATTGACTCATCCCATGAAAGGGCCTGCGTATAACAGTTGAGTTGCGTGTATTATCTTGACGTCAGAGATATGTACAATTCAAATGCAAACCCGGAAATGCTGGAGTGTACGACAGCTCAAACCGGAAAACTACTGAATTTATTCGAAATGTAGGGAAATGTCTTTGATAGATTTCTTTTTTCTCACTATATCCATCGTTTTTCCAACCTAAAACTCAATGTCAGATATCAGTGGAAAGGCATGTGTTGAGGACCCTTGAATCTACAAAAAGCATTTTTATATGATGTTTTATATATATGTTTGTTCATGCGTTTCTGTGAGCTGCACATCTGCTAAACGAACAGCTCTGATACATTTCAAATTTGCTAGTTTTGTTCAGCAAGACAAGGTTTTTAAGAAAATTTCTTTACCTGACACTACCCATGACGTGTAGCAATTTTGAATGAAATAAAAGTATTCTCACGGCAATTGAAACATTTGAATATTTTGGTTTATTCTAATGAATTACCTTCATTCCAAAGGAATTTAGCATAATTTGTATATGTAGTGCTTAAAGAATAGGAGATAGACAAAACGTAACCATACGCAAAACGAAGATATCATTGAAGTATAAATTTCATCTGAAATAAATTACTTTTCTGAAACTTTCTATTTCTGTGATCTCCTTTCCTATTAGAATATTTCAGTACTTGTCATTTTAAGGTGCGTGGCTATTCGGTTGTTTCTCGACATATATTAATAGATTATGGAGTTTTAACATTAATATTTAGTGACTGACTTTGAAAAGATTTGACTATTGCTTTAGTTTATTTTGTTATTATTATATCCATAAGGAAATGAGTAAAAAACAACGAAGTCTATTTGTTTTAAGTAGAATTAAGTGGAAAAATAGTTGTATAGAAAATCGAATAAATATAGCATTTGAAGTTACTTCAGTAGTATATGATAACAAAGAGGTATTTCTGTTGGAAAAAGACTAACTGCGTTTACAATAAAGTATCTACAATCAGAAAGCATGCAAAATGTTCATAGGCAGTAGATAGAGTGGTAATTACATATGTTTGTTCTATCCTTAATCTAATACTACTACACAAGTTACTTTTGATTTCCTAAATGTTCATGGCAGTTTTGGGGGCTGTAATAGTTCTTATGTAAATACATACTAAAGGAATAATTAATCAGCTTATTAATAGCAAAGTATGCATGCAGTAGCACTAAAGTGTATTTGGTATACTAACATTTCATTTAGTCATTTCTATCTTTATGCTAATCATCGGCAGCAATATTAACAGCTAGGACTTTAACGTCAAGCGTCGTCAAGAATACTTTGTAACGGCTTTTTGTCGGCACCTATTCCAATACGACAATCACAGGCAGGGACTGTTTGCCTTGACACTCAATCCATTACTCCAGATGCTACAAGATAGACTGCAAGGCTTTACTATAGCTGGGGAACGCCTTAAAGTAATGGCTTACGCGGATGACGTGACGGTCTTGGCCAAAGATCACCAGGATATGGAAGAGATAGCCACGATGATTGTGACTTACAGTCGAACTTCAGGAGCTCAGCTCAACGCCCACAAATCAGAAATCCTTCCACTTTGCACCTGAAAACATCCACCAACATTGTTGCATATGAAGGTGGTTACACAGACCACTATACTAGGGGTTATATTTACCTCTAAGCTAACAGAAATGATTTCTCTTAATTGGACTCAGAGGCTAAACGCACTACGTTTTAACTTACATGAAGATTGCTCTCGAAATCTAACGTTGTTGCAACGCGTCTGGTACATTCATACTTATGCCCTGAGTAAACTGTGGTATGTGGCGCAGATTTTGCCGCTCCCTAAGCAGTTCGCCCAACGTTTTGAGACTCTGCTGGGATACTTCCTGTGGACGGGGAAAGCATATCGAGTTGCTCGCCCGCAATTGCGTCTTCCTCTAAAGAAATGTGGTTGTGGTCTAGTGGATGTTGACAACAAGTGTATGGCGCTGTTGGGAAAGAGAGGATTGTCCTCGTTTCTTGGCAGTGAGTCTCCGATTGACAAGAAGTTTTGGCATGACCAGTTACATACCGTGAAGAGACCGACACGGAAATTTCAACGTATGGTAGCCAAGCTTCGTGCTCTTGAAAATTCCGGGGAGCGACTGGAGAATTTTCTGACTACCAAGAACCTCTATCGTCACTTGACGGAGCCAGGTGCACAACTACCTAATGTGTAAACAAAATGCAGTCGGGATTGGAAATGTATTTGGGCCAATGCAACCAACTGTAACCTTCCTTCGATCTGGAGAGGAACTGTTTATGAAGTTGTTAATGAAACGGTTCCTATTGCAGAGATGTGGTGTCACGGGAGAGTAAATTCGAAGATCTGTGGAATATGTGTGGAAGATGATACAGTTGAGCGTCGCCTGGACAACTGTCAGCGGGCTGACTTGATTTGGATCACCCTCCGAGACGCCTTACATAAACTTCGTCCAGAGGAATGCTTACGTTCGGTGCCACAGTTGGTAAACTGGAGTTTCGCTTCAAAGACACGAAATTTCATAACTTTGCAGTGTGGTTAGTTGCTGGTACACTACATTGGCTGCTGGAAGTATGGCGAGGAGACACTGTGCTAGGTAAGCACATACGTATATTTTTAAAGGAGCAGAGATGAACCTATATACGGAAGAAAACCCTGCGTTCTCTGGAGCCATACATTTATCACTTGTAACAAACGCAGATCTAATAACCATTTAAGCCAATACATCCCTTCCTATTGTCTCACAGTACAAGGTAATAAAAATAATTTCTAAAAGACTTACCCAGTACCCGTTCCCATCATTTAAAGTAAAACAAGTAAATAAAAAAATAATAAAAGTAAAAAAATAGTGGAATAGCAGTTCAGAAAAAAATATCCTAAACGTTTTATAAGTTCTAAAACAGTCTTGATTTCATAATAGTCATTAAAAAACAGCCCAGCAAACGACTGTCTTACGTATCATTCTAAAATAGGGTTTAAATTTTCAAGGCTTTTCGTTTTTAGAAAATTCAGGTAGTACATGGAAGAAAGGGAGAATGATGTGCATGGGAATATATGAGGATATAAAATCATATATTCTCCCAAAGTGGAGGAGAATTTACACTCCTCCATCGGCCAATAGAGTGCCTGCTTGTAATTCGCGAACCAGTCATTTTAGTAAGACGAACTCCCAGGTCGATTATGATTGGTTAGATAGTTCCATAGGCCTCCAGCAGCCGACTGAGAGGATTTAATGTTTGTCATTAAATTACAAAGTGCAATTCGAAGCTGAAAGCTAGAACTTCCTCAGAGGCATTTAATTATGTTGTATATGCTACTGTAGGGGAGGGGAACCGTCCCCTTCAGCTGCCGAGGTGCGGGTGCTGCGGACCCTTAGCACTCGTGATACCTCTGACGTTACCAGAGGAACCTCGGGCCGAACATTCGAGCCCATCCCTGATTGGGAGCTGTTCGGATTGTGTTGGACTCGAGGAGACAGTGTGTTCCCGACACCCTCGGGGAATTGGGTACATCTGGCCAGGCTACGGCCGCCCGGAGGGAGCAGAGGGTTGCCTAATAAGTCCCGGGTACTAGCATGCAGAGCTAGTAGAAGGTGTGCTAGATCACCAGGCGACCCCACCGAGATTTTCGGTAGTATTCCCTGCGAGGTTGACGCGCGTAAGTGGCGTTTCCACTTCCACCCGTCTTGATTTTCGAGTCAATGGGCGGGGGGCTTTTTAGACTCCAGATATTGCCCTATGGAAAGAACCCCGGAGCTTCGGCTCCCGGGTAGAAGGAGGCCCGGGTCCTTGGTCCTACGGGTCCAGGACTAATGGGAGTAGAACCTCTGGCGTAAACATGTTGTATATGCTGCCTTAAGAATATGAGCATAGGGCACCTATTGTGCTCCTTCAGGAAAAGTAACTGCCAACTGAGTGTAGAGAATATTTTTTAAGCACAGAGGTCGTTGAAGGGATTCCTCCTCCACGAAGGAGGATCCTTCGACTGCTGCCATACCGGGATTGCATCCCTTACTGGCATAGAGATTGCTTTTTAGCTAGTGGATGGTGGTTAGGTGGTGGTGATAGTGTAGAGAATATGTTAACATACTTAACAGCTATTTTTGATAATAAATGTTTATTACTAATAATTGCAGGCTCCGGAGAGCAAACCGTGTGTGATATATCCTGTAGGGATTGTTTATATTTACTTTCTCTACCTCCTAACTTTAACTTGACGTCGGGGTTTCAGTGGAAATACATGTTTTGAGGCCCATTGAGCCTTCTCTCCAAAAAATAATTATTTTCTCTTAGCAGATAAGAGGAAATGTATTTCATTAAAAATATTTTATGAAACACGTGCTTTAAAACTTCTGAATAAACAAGAGCGTTAGCGCAGTGTCTGCTCAGGTGTGTGTGTGTGTGTGTGTGTGTGTGTGTGTGTGTGTGTGTGTGTGTGTGTGTGTGTGTGTGTGTGTGTGTGTGTGTGTGTGTGTGTGTGTGTGTGTGTGTGTGTGTGGGTTTTTGTAGTTTACGTCCTCCAACGTTAAGTCATATCGGGCGGTGAATGGAATGGATGAAATGACACTCAAATGAGCCCGGGGTCCATAGAGCGTAGAGTTACCCGACATTAGTCTTTCAGGATAAGGGAAAACCCCCGATAAAATCTTATCCAGGTAACTCACCCTGACCGAGATTTGAACTCGGGACCTCTTGAACGAGAGGCAGACATGCTACCACCCCGCTGCCGAGGCGGGTATGTGTGTGTGTATGTGTGTGTGTGTGTGTGTGTGTGTGTGTGTGTGTGTGTGGGGGGGGGGGCAATACAATTCGAAAACAAAATTCAGGTAAATACACTTAGTACTTAAGTTAAATATGTTCCTAAGGTGCCAGTCGCAAATTTTAAGGAAAATTCCCACCCCAAAATACCCTCTACATGAAAATTGTTTTATTGTACGTTTTATTTCCTAAAATTGCGCTGATGATTTTCATAAGTCTGAAATCAACTTTGAAGTCTTCTTTATAGAATGACTTGTGACAACTTTGTTTTTGTGAAGTTAACAATTTCCGAAATATAATTTGTTATTGCTTTGAATTTTCAAATACTTATAATTTCTTTTCTAAGTGATAAATTTTTATTCGCTTTTATCTTTTCATGTTCGTATGTAGTGTAGAGGGTTTCAAATGCATCTGATGGCGACACCTTCTTTAAACATCTTCTCCCTCTATTTGCGCTGTGCGTTAATAATTTGTGTAACTATGTATTGAAAGTTCAATGCGATTTGCAATGTAGATACAATAAGGTTTTACAAAACTTATTTGTAGAAGAGTGAGTAAAGAAAGTCATGTGAATGTAACAAATTATATTTTTTACAATTAAATTTTGATCAGTCCTTACGACATGGCTCTCTTAAAATGCAAGAGTTCTAGGGAACAAATTATGTGTAAAATACTCTTTATGAAACTATACGTTTTTCATTTTTGCGAGTGTTCTTATATCGTGTTACTGTTACTTGTTATTGATTCTGATTCCTCAAGGAGCAAAGACGGACCTAAGGTGAGTTGTGGGTCATGAATAATACATGAACAAGTGTAGATTAGAACTTGTTTCACTGGTGTATACCCGGGCGACAGTATTTGTAAACAAATACACTTGCCTGACATGAACTGCTGCTTGTAAACTGATATTTTTAAACCTGCGATTGTTAGTCATCACTTGAATTTAAATTTGTAATAATTGGTATATGTGGTTTAAAACAACTGTCCATTTGAATTCGATAACAAAATATTAGTTTCTTAGAGCTTTGTTTTGTAAGTAGGTTACCGGAGATATTCTAGATGGAATGACATTAACTTTAAATTTACGTAGAAGATAGATGCAAGAAAACGAAGAGACCCCCAGTTACTGGAGAACTGCACCATAAATGGCTTATAAAGTAGTATTTTTAGCTTTAACATGACCCTTGAAAGGAATGGATGAAAGAGAGTCCTGAAGAGCGACTAATCTGAAAGACGATGTCCTCAGTAAGGATGGGGTCCTTAACGTTACAACATGACCAATACTGATTCTGCTAGTTTCCTAAGGCTCTGTCAATTCGGAAACCTCTTGGCAGAGAAACCCACTCCCAAGATGGGAGCCTTAGCAGTTTTGTCAAACTTTAAGAAGAAATTTGTCCAGAGCACAAATTCCATTATCCTACACACAAATGTGTTCTGTATACCTCAGAAATGGGGCAGATAAAAGGAAATGGTGAAAAGGAAATTTTGGTGGAAGGGGAAGCATCCAGCATTTTCCCTACGCCCAGGGTAACTATGAGAAAACCCGAGGTCGGAGTGGCCGGCACGACAGTTCAACTCGGATCCCCAGATTCCAAGCTTCACACGTCACCAGTTAAAATTTAAGTAACCATTTAAGGTATTCATATTTTTAGTAATAAATATTATGAACTACAGTAAGCCCATACGTGGTTTATACTCAGCGCTCCGAATTTCTTTCTTTCACTACAGTACAGCTGTAGTGGGTCATCAATAATGTTCTACCTAAAAGCAATTTCAAAAAGTCTTTTAATCTCGATGGATATAGTTATCAGAATCTTGTATCTCTGTAAACATAAACTTTATGTTAAAATACAAGATACAAAGGGTATGAAACGAGCTTTAAAACTTAAAAGATTATTAAATTATGCTTAGACCAGTGGGTATTTCACTGTCACGATTTAAGCCGAACTAAATTTAAAGTCTGTTGTATATAAATTTGTTTCTTAAAAATTCAACGTTATTTTGAATTTTGGTATTATCACTTGCCATTTCTGTGTCATTTTAGTAGTTGAAAGTAATAAAAAATAAAAAATACACTAGTTTACCAGTCACCATTCATAATGTTCCTGTCTCAAGGCGAAAGGGGGAAAAATAGTTCTGTGGAGGAGCAGATCAGAAAAAACTTATCATAATAAAGCTAAGAATCTTTTTTTGTTAATTTCCAATTTTATATGAATTATTGAAACTCTCACGCAATTGCGCAATAATTAACTATCAAGAAATTTTGTACGTATAACAACAATTTACTCCCAATTAGAAAATTGGTTTGTCGTGTTCATGATTAATTTCTCGAAACAGATGCTTCTAACGGAGCAAATCATTCCAATAACTGAAATATCTTCCAAATAATTAAGCTCTTTGAAAATAAAATATTTTAAGTTTATGAGTATAATGAATGTCCCTGAGAAGTTTTGTTATTTACATAATCTCGATATAATGATGATGATAATAATAATAGTAATAATAATAATAATAATAATAATAATAATAATAATAATAATAATAATAATAATAATAATAATAATAATAATAATAATAATAATAATAATAATAATAATAATAATAATAATAATAATAATAATAATAATAATAATAATAATAATAATAATAATAATAATAATAATAATAATAATAATAATAATAATAATAATAATAATAATAATAATAATAATAATAATAATAATAATAATAATAATAACAATAATAATAACAACAACAACAACAACAATAATAATAATAATAATAATAATAATAATAATAATAATAATAATAATAATAATAATAATAATAATAATAATAATAATGATAATGATAATGATAATGATAATGATAATGATAATGATAATGATAATGATAATGATAATGATAATGATAATGATAATGATAATGATAATGATAATGATAATGATAATGATAATGATAATGATAATGATAATGATAATGATAATGATAATGATAATGATAATGATAATGATAATGATAATGATAATGATAATGATAATGATAATGATAATGATAATGATAATGATAATGATAATGATAATGATAATGATAATGATAATGATAATGATAATAATAATGATAATAATAATAATAATAATAATAATAATAATAATAATAATAATAATAATAATAATAATAATAATAATAATAATAATAATAATAATAATAATAATAATAATAATAATAATAATAATAATAATAATAATAATAATAATAATAATAATAATAATAATAATAATAATAATAATAATAATAATAATAATAATAATAATAATAATAATAATAATAATAATAATAATAATAATAATAATAATAATAATAATAATAATAATAATAATAATAATAATAATAATAATAATAATAATAATAATAATAATAATAATAATAATAATAATAATAATAATAATAATCACAACAACTACAACAACAATCACAACCACAACAACCACCACAACTACAACAACAACAATCACAACCAGAATCACAACCACAAACACCACAACAACCACAACAGCAACAGTAACAACAATAAAAATAACAAAGAAACGTATAACTGTTTTCCTCTCGCAAATCCTAGGAAAAGGCACTAATCTTACGTAGTACTAGAGTTCCATATTTACATATACATTTTAATTTTAATAAGTGCCACATATGAGTTTTTACGGATTTTAAGAGCTGTTTGACATGTAAACGGTGAAACACAATTTGGGAAAGAGTTTGAGAGCACTGGAAGGGAAAAGAGGGAGAGAGAATGACAGAGGATTTGGCGGTAACAGAGTAAGAAGTGATAGATATGGGGAATAGAGGGAGAGAAGGAAACACGAGAAGTGAAGGTTGTTTTGGCGATTGTGGTAGAAAATTAAACGAGGGGGCAAAGAAGAATATCTAAACTTAACCCAGTACTGTGCATAAAGCTAAGGATTCTGCTAGTTAAAGAGTATTTTGTAAATTAAAATAATTTATCATTTTTGATAATTTTGCTAATAAGCTCTTGATTTTATAAAAGGTTTGATCATGTAAACTGAGTTTCAGAATCATGTAAATTGCAACCTCCATTTATTATACTAGCCTACATGCTAGAAAATGTTGGAGAGAGAAATGAAAGACCAGATGGAGGAATTTACCATAGTAAGGAAATGTCAGCCATCTCAATAGTCTGATGGCAGTCAAAGCAGCTCTCTGATCCCCAAGCATAGAAGATCCAGAGGGGAGCTTACTGCTGAGTAAGTAGGCGAGGAAAGGGAAAAAGCGAAGTTGCTAATAAGAGATGAAGAAAAGGAATGCAAGTTCTGCATTCTGTAAGCATGACTGCTTTTCCCTTTTTTCATTATTGTTCTATTTGACTACAATGGTCCTATCGGCGGCCGTTCTCCTTTGGATCATACCGCAATGGTGTTATCTCGTAGACGTTGGGTTGCTGGTACTTTGAATTTTTTCTAATCATTAGATCAGCCTTTAGCTTTCTTCAGCGCCCTTATCGTTAATTCAGGGCAGTAATTACCATGTCACAGAGACATTAATACGTTACATGTAACTGAGTTGGGGACCCTGAAATAAACGATGCACGGGTCAAATGAGCACATTCATGATCGGCGGTTATTGTTAGCTGTTGATACATAATGATACCATTAGAATATATATTAGGAGAACAGCCAATAGATGTTTATCTTCGTGAACAGCGATTTCGTTCACCAAATACTCATATTATTAGAAATGGTGGGTTTGTGCTTTTATTTCCTCATATATTTCCAATGAAATATTGTTCTGGAATTTTAGGATAGAGTTCAATGTTTTCTAACCTATTACATATGTGCAAGGAGAGAAATTAAAAGGGAGAGAATAAGAATCACGTTGTAGTTTCAGGCACTCTTAATTATTATTTGGCGCCTAAGGAAGAGTTTAACTTGCAACTTGGAATATTTCGGAAGAAATTGACACTACGAAAATGTTTATTTGAATAGAGTTGTTAATTAGCTTCAATTTTCTATTTAGTGAACTTTCATTTATCTCAATCAAATAAACGAAATTTCTGAGAATATTCATTCAAATTGTACACAAATATTTTATTTCTTATGACCACCTATTAAACATATGAGTTTTTAATCCTGATGGTTATAGACAGACCGAAGTAATCATTTCCTTGTAAAGTTTAGTATGGGGTGGGGTAATTTTGTTGAAATGCTTCCTTTGATGTTTGGTATTTTATTACTGTCCGTTTTTGAATTATGCTCTTTGTAGACACCTGGAACTGAACTGGATTACGCTACTGGGGGGGGGGGGATTTGGCAAGGAGGTCCAAACTAGGTCTGTTGTACCTATGCCTCCAAGGGGAGCAACCTCAGGAGGAAGGATCGGGCGAGAAGAGACAGAGGGCAGCCGTCCCAATGAGACATGAAAATATAGAGGGCAGGGTACCTGCACTTTACATCCTACTGTGGTCCGGAAAGACCGCTTCGGAGACCTCCGACCGTCCTACCGTAGGAGGAAGGTTTATCAAGAGTATATCATCCCACCATGCAACGCCGAAACACTCGCCGACAATTCTACCCTAAAAGAGATCACCAGATGAGAGATAATGTGAAATGACAATAGAGATGAGATGGAGGGACAGAAAATTAAATTCGGTGATGTAATTAACCCACTCAGCATCTACCTGGCGAGGCGGGAAAACCCCAGATAGGTCAGTTACGGTAATCGAACCCGCACATTCCGAATGTAGGGCAGAGATGAAACCACCTAAGCCAACCCTCTCGGTGCACAATCGGGACGGGATTCGAACTCGAAACCTGTTCGAGAAGAATCTATAAACCTAAACACTTGGATAAAAAGCGTAGTTGCGGAAATGTAAACAAAAAACGTCTATATGCTTAGAAATGTTCAGATGTGTGATTTATCTCGAATGTGACTTTATTATTGCTTAGAAATGTTCAGATGTGTGATTTATCTCGAATGTGACTTTATTATTATTATTATTATTTTATTATTATTATTATTATTATTATTATTATTATTATTATTATTATTATTATTATTATTATTATTATTATTATTATTATTATTATTTTATTATTATTATTTATTATTATTATTATTTTATTATTATTATTATTATTATTTATTATTATTATTATTATTATTATATTATTATTATTATTATTATTATTATTATTATTATTATTATTATTATTATTATTATTATTATTATTATTATTATTATTATTATTATTATTATTTATTATTATTATTATTATTATTATTATTATTATTATTATTATTATTATTATTATTATTATTATTATTATTATTATTTATTATTATTATTATTTATTATTATTTTTATTATTTTTATTATTATTATTATTATTATTATTATTATTATTATTATTATTATTATTATTTTTATTATTATTATTATTATTATTATTATTATTATTATTATTATTATTATTATTATTATTATATTATTATTATTATTATTTATTATTATTATTATTATTATTATTATTATTATTATTATTATTATTATTATTATTATTATTATTATTATTATTATTATTATTATTATTATTATTATTATTATTATTATTATTATTATTATTATTATTATTATTATTATTATTATTAATCTCATTAGCTATTACGGAGTAAATAGTATGTAATACGAATCCTTTGGTATTTATATTATAAAGGCTACGATGTATAGGAAATATACAATAAATAATATACAAACAGTTGTGATTTGATGTAACAATCAAAGCTTAATTAACATTAGTGCGCCTAATAGAACTTAGCACGCTGCGATCAGTATGTCATTTTAGCACTACCGGAACACTTATAAATGATGCAACTGAAACAGAAGCAAATAGTCCTACGTAATGACGTAAGCAAAATGGCTAATGCGTTTTCGTGTGTGGTTTCGGAAAGTCCGGGTTCGATTTCCGGGTCTAACCTACCTGACCCATGGGGTTTTTCGGAGGTTTTACCGGGTCGTTAGGCGAATGCGGCGGGTGTTACTTACATCCCTCGAATTTCCTGTCCTACCATTTCACCTCCATTATCTCCGTGCCGAGTCTCCTCAGCGTAGTCCAGTCCAGTCGCACACAATGAAAAGTGAAGCACTATAGCTATTTTACCATACCTAATGTCATTTGAATTGCCTATTTGAACAAATGGTCGATGATTCTAAAACACGGCCTACAACCGGTTGTATGAACCTGTAGTGAATACAGAAATTCAAACGAATATAAAAAATCAGAGCTTATCTTTTTCTATTTATTGGCATCTCTTGCTTCACTGAATATTTGAACACTCCAGTATCTAATACCACAAGCGTAACGATGTATTACTACTGTGCTTACGATTAAGCATGCAGAAGCTAAGGATCAAGCTTTAGGCAGTGACGTTTACAGGAAAGAAGCTTACATGACATGGATGCCTAATGTGACTACTCCAATTAAATATACTTAATTATATAGATAATTATACATGTAAATACTAGTTAAGTACATGCGGTGACAATGCAGCCCAATTTGTGTATCTACTATTCTCCCATATCCATGTTTCGTGGTTTAAACAGCTCATTTTGTGTTCTGTAATTATGGATGACAATACTCAATATCTACGTCATATATGGCACCTAAACTATAAAGGCATGTTCTTTGTTACTCTATCACCTAGCTAGAGCAGGTAAAATAACATATTCTACAGTGGAGCTAAGTTACACAAATAAATTTACTTAACTCTATTTTAGAACCAATGGCAAGAGATACAATTCGCAGCATTAGCCATTTCAAAGCTATCCGTTATTATTATTTTGACATTTTCAAAATTTTAAAGGCTTGTCGCTATTCAGTTGGGGAAAAGATGCAGTTCTAAGAAAGTATGGAAAATTATTTATTACAAGAATGGCAAGAAGAGTGGGATAATGCACACGTATGAAGAAGAGTATATGATTTATTTCCGGACATTAAAGAGAGGCTAAAATTGGAACATTAGAAATAAAATTGGAACCAAGAAAAGGACTTTTTTTCCATTTTGTTACAGGACATGGACCATACAATGTATATTTAAAAAGAATAGGGAAGAAGAACTCAGATTTATGTGAGCAATGTAGATTCGCCTGAACATGTTATTTTTGAGTGCAATAAATATAGTGAACTAGTAAAAGACGGTCGAAGGAATCTTCAAGGAAAATGTTTATTGAACATCTTAAGAGATGCAGAAGATTATGTATATTTAGAAAATATGTCTCAAATAATATCCGTTAAGGCGTTGGAGGAATATATGACCCACGACAAAATATTTCAAGAAAGAAATGTAAGAACATTTCAATCTATGAGAAAAGAATATAATTTAAGAGATCGTCGGAGGGAAATAGGACCAAGAGAAATTGAAGATTCAGATTATCAGACTTGAAGACCTGATTCAAGACGCCAATTATGGACATCAGGAAGAAGACAGAAAGGCAGAAAGACCATAGACGGAAAGAGAATACCAAGAGAGAGAAGATATATCTGGAGAGTATCAGAGCGGACAGACACAACTCTTAAGGTCTTGGCTTTATAGTTCGGACCACTATTAGGTACAATTAATGGAAATCAATTGTTCTTTCATACTAAGAAAGAACACTATTAGGTGCAATTAATTTCCATTAATTGTACCTAGTAGTGGTCCGAACTATAAAGCCCGGGCCTTAATGTGTGAAAGAACAATTAATTTCCATTAGTTGACCTAATAGTGGTCTGAAATATAAAGCCCGGTCCTTAATGTGTGAAAGAATAATTAATTTCCATTAATTGTACCTAATAGTGGTCCGAACTATAAAGCCCGGGCCTTAATGTGTGAAAGAACAACTAATTTCCATTAGTTGACCTAATAGTGGTCCGAACTATAAAGCCAAGGCCTTTAAGTGTGAAAGAACAATTAATTTCCATTAATTGTACCTAATAGTGGTCCGAACTATAAAGCCCGGGCCTTAAACTACTTACAGCATAGTAAGTCGCCATTAAGGTAGTTGACTCATGTGTTTATGAGAACTCCTAAGTGGTTTACCGGGAAAAACACGAGTCAGTTGGAGAATTTAATGTCATGTCGGCATGTTGGCCATACTAGTTAGATCGGTTGGACGGGAACCAGAAGAACCGTGGTTCAAATCCCGGCTATAGCATTGAATTTTCCAGTCTGGCTCTACCCTTTTAGGAAGTTCAATTGTCTTGTTTCCCTTGCCGATGTAAAGAGATTAGAATTTGAATCCATTACTAAATGACTTACTCTTAAAATAGTTGATTAGCTCTTAAGGCCTATAGTATTACCCTATTTCCATTGTAACTACAAGGGAATGTGTAATTAAAACAATTTTTGCAAATGCTTCTCTCGATTATAATGAAACATAAGAAGAATAAGTTTTTGTAAGAATGTTATGTTTATTAATGAGCAGAAAAAGTAACATGAATGCTATATTAACATTTTAATGAGTACATTAAGTTATAAGTCAAATATGCAAATTTGTAATGGTAGAGAAAGTTAGGTGCGAATCTGTATCTCATTAAGTAATTATTTACACTTGCTATCAGTTCATTTATTTTGTATTTTAACATATAGTATTTATGCCAGCACGTATAACAGAAAGAATTTCTGCTTTGACTGAATGTCTCTCTGCGTTGGCAACTGTATATACCTTACTGATTTTATCCTCCCTCAGCGAGTATATTCTTTTTCATTTCGTTCCTTACCATTTAAAAGCGACGTCTGCGAACGAATCATGAATAATGAAAGTAATTAAGAATCCTCTCCTACTTTTTGTGATGCTCCTCGCCATTGCATTACGGAGTGGAGGCGTCTTTAATTTACAAAAAGAAAGATTTCGGCTTTAACTCTTACTCTTTTAGAATTATTTAGTTTACTACACTAACGCTGTAACTCCTTAAGAAGAAGTCAGTGCTGGAAACACAGTTGCAAAGTTATCTAATCCAGCGACATTTTCTTAAAGTTATTGCAATACTTAATGACAGATTTTCCCTACTTATAAAGCGAAACAATATTGCAAAGATAGAGTTAGACTGAAAATTTCAGTTATTACCTTTCCACACCTTGGACTAAATACGGATAGTGTAAAATAATAATTGATTTCCATTAATTGGCCTAATGGTGGCTGTACTAATTAGGTAATTCAATAATTAGTGGCAAAATTTGAATTAACAACAAATAAAACATTTTTGGAGCAGTCACATTGTTGCAGTATTTAGAAGTAATCTCCTCCAACATGAACTCGCCTCGGATGCCATCCACAGCGTCTTGTTGTCCTAATGTTCGAACATACTGTTCTAGTGCTGCTATAATTGCCTGTCTGGTTCTAAAACGAACTCCTCTAAGTGGTAATTTCAATTTTACAAAAATGTCGAAATCACATGGGCTCATATTGGGGGAGGATGGAGGATGCTCCAGAATTTCCCAGTACCATCTGCGAAGTAAATTAACAACAGGGACACACGTGTGAGAGCCAGCGCCATCATCTAACACAATGGGATAAGAATTCAGGAGAATTGGACGTTTACGACGCAAAGTTGGTCATAAATGGTGTGCCCTAAAGTGGCTGTAATACGCACCATTCACACGATTTCCTTGAGAAACAGAGTGAAAAGAACACCGTCAAAATCATAAGCAACAATGAACATGACTTTAAGTGCACCCTGTTCTTGTCGACACTATTTTGGCCATGGTGAATCAATGTGTCACCACTCATTTGTCTCTTTAATTTTGGTTGGTTGCTTCGAACCCAGATTTTATCTAATGCTATGATACGTCGAGGAAAATGCTCGCCGCCCGCCTTGGTAGCGTAGATGGTAGCATGTCTGCCTCACGTTCAAGAGGTCCCGAGTTCGAATCTCAGTCAGGGTGAGTTACCTGGATAAGGATTTTTCCGGGGTTTTCCCTTATCCTTAAAGACGAATGTCGGGTAACTCTAAACTCTATGGACCTGGGCTCATTTGAGCATCATTTCACGCATTTCATTCACCGTCCGATATGACTTGACGTTGGAGGACGTAAATTACAAACTAATAACTAAAATGCTCGCCTTCACGTTCATAGCGTTCTAAATGTAATCTCACTGTTTCCATCCTCTGCCACGTTGTTTCCTGTGTAACATTGTGTAGAACCCATCGAGTGCAGACTTTCCTCATCTTTAACTTCTTAAGTATGTGGAGAATCGTACCAGGAACAACTCCAACTTCCCTTGCTAGTTCAATACAAGTCCAAAAACGATGATGTTCTAGCAGTGCTTTAACAGTATTCATATGCACATCATCACTTGCTGATTGCGGTCTGCCAGCTCCACGTTTTTTATGAACGTCTTCCCTTCCTCTACGAAATGCATTCGCCCATCTAGCCACGGTACGATATGGTAAAATCTACCACAAGCTTCCAATAATTCTGTATGGAGTTGTCTAGCATTGATACCTCTTGCAATCTGAATTTTAATGACGCAGCTTTTCTCGTATTTACTAAACATATTTAGAGCATTAGAGATAAAAATTAAACAATTAAACTTACTAAAATATCTTATTAATTAACATTACGGTCTTGAAACTCACAGTTAACAAACATTAGACGCTCTTATTTTACATTGTTATAAGCTTAAGTGATATACCGCTGATAGCGCTAACTGCAAGGAGTGTTGCCACTAATTTTTGAATGACCCATGTATAAAGCCCGAGACTTAAAATAATTACAGCATAGAAAGTCGCCGTTAAGGTAGTTGTCTCGTGTTTATGAGAACTCCTAGTGGTTTACGAGTCAGTAGGAGAATTTAGTAGTATGCTGGTATGTTAACACGGTAGCTCAATGGTAAGAAACAACCGGGAATTTGTGGTTCAAAACCCGGCTATACAACTGAATTTTGAATTTTTCAGTCTGACTCTACCCTTCCAAAACGTAACCTACACACGACTAATGTGAAAGAACAATTGAATGGGAATACCCAGAAGCCCCACATGTCCACTTTTTTACTACATTGAGTTATCTATGACTTTGTACTTTAAATATATAGGCCGATTATAAAGTAGAGGCACCCATGATATTCTGACATTTTCTGTGCTGTTCTGCAGCCATTGTGTCACAGAAACTGAAGAGAAATCCCACATGTACAAAGGATAAGGGCTTTCTCATAATTGTAATTTACCAGCACTGTTTCAAACAGAGAGATTAGTAAACTGCCTCCTGCTCTTTGATTTAATCGATTGTTATTGTTGATAAAATGTCAGGCAGTGACGATGTTTGTGCAGAATTAAGGAAGAGCACACATTCCAACTGGTTGAACAATTTGTATTTCCACCAAACCCTGCGAGTCGGGCTTATCAGATAATATACCTATAAATGAGAAGAAAATGCAAGAACTAAGGCAATTTGTGCCATTCTTAACAAAAGATGAAATCATTCAGAGCTTCTACAACGACATATACAATTGGCTAACGTGTGTCAAAGAATGAACCTTGTGTAGACTATAATGCCAAAGAGTTCTCTTTATTTATTATTTATGACAATATTGAGAAAGCCCACAGTAATGTTAACATAATTTAAAGAAAATGGATCCAGAATATCTACAGTGCAATGACTTGCTTCCCTCTACATTCATTTCAACGAAAAATGAGGTTAAACCTGACTTTATGCATAATTTTAAGAACTGGAATGTTTTTTGCATCTCCTGTAAGAACTTAGTTTTTTTGGACATGTGGGGTTTCTCAATATTCTGATTCAATTAATTTTGAAAAAAAAATTATCATTGGAAACTCAGTTATCGTTAATACTCACTCTGTAATGTTAAATGCTGCTTTTGGTTTTAATGGAAATATTTTCAAATAAGTAAGATTGTCATATCAGCTCCGTTTTTTGGGGAAGGCACCAAAGTTTTCCAAGGCAGACCCAAAAATTTGTTTATTCTATAGAAGATCTTTTGTAACTATGTTTCTATGTGCCTCTCATAGAGAGGAGAGAGCTGAAAGGATACAGAGAGAGAGAGAGACACGATAGCAGAGTCCCTACAGTTTTCATATTTAAACTTTCTGTTAGTAGTAAAATCTACTCTTCTCACTTCCTGATGATTTACATATTCCCCTGGTGGTCCGAGACTTCCAGATCGCTGCAGACGAATGTCGGGTAAATCTAAGCTGTATGGACCCTGGGCTCATTTGAGCATCATTTCACATATTCAATCATCGTCCGATATGACTTAACGTTGGAGGACGTGAAATTACAGGGGAAAAAGAACGCTGCAATCTGGAGGACGAATTTTATGACGTTCTCCCTGCCATGCCATGCTGACACTTACAACCCTCAAACATTCAATCAGAAAGAAGGTGAAACGAAAGGATAAGTGAAGTGAAATGAGAAGACAGGAAATTCAGGGAATGTAACTTAACCTTCACAGTATTCGACTAGCCACCTGGGGGAACCCCACAAAAAGCTCAAGGGTCAGAAAACTCGGCCGTGGACATCAAACTCATGACATCAAGTTGCAAGTTGCACCTGTTTCTAATATATTCTTTGAAACTGTTTCCGAGTATCTGTAGTTTTGTCCGCTGACTTTTCTCTCTATTTGCTTTCCCTGTGATGATAACAGCACGACATTTCAGTCATAACAAATAAAAAGAGGCATATTTTATTTAAAAACTTCGTGAGACACATTTGTAAGCTGAGGAACTTACCCAAGACTTTGCTTTTAATAAAAGAATATTCATAAACATAGTGATACAGGTTGACGCACGCACACGAGGACTACGGAATCTTTTGTTTACATCAGGTCCGGTTCTAAGACTGGATGGATCATAGTCTCGCATATTTTCCTGTGCTCGAAGCCTTTTCAGTTGTTCTCGTACGAGCTATATATCAGTTCAGCAGAACAAGTCTGCTTTTACACCTTTGATCTTGTTTTTTATACGCTATTTATACCCCACCTTAACTGCAATGGTCATATAGGCGACCATTCTCTTTTGGAACATTTCGAAGTTTATTAACTCGTATTCGTTGCGTTTTAAGCATTATATCATGCACACATTCGCACTCTCATTCATACTTCCAGACTCTAGGTAAGATGAGGAATTATCTTGGTCGGAGAAACATTCCCACTCAACTGCCGGGAATCCAACCCTAGATCCCTAGCACGGCAGGCAGGTGCTCTACCGACAGAGCTATGGGGCGAGCCTGATCTTATCTTAATGTGACATCTTGGTTCCTCTGCAGGAGCTGTTCTTTTGTTATCCTCACGTTCCTGTCCACTTTGACTTATGACGACACAAAATACTTATTAAAACAAAAGATGACGCACAGACTGTAACTAATGTTGTTGCAGCATACATGCATAATGGTTGTAGATAATGGTACAATACACGTAAGTGCTAGTCGGTGCTTGGTTGCAGTGCTGCAAATACAGACTGTTTATTCAGCTTGAAGAGGCTGGAGTCTGCCAACAACACTGCTGTTGCATTAGTAGCCCGGAGCTTTCGGAAGCATGTGGCGTTTTACCCTAGCGATCTCTCAACTCGCACTTACATCGAGAAAGGTGAAGGGCAAGATAAATATGGAGGTGTAGAAGTTTTCGATTTAATTCCAGAGAATCTTCATTTCGTGGCTCATTTTAATACTAAGGCGCATTCTAATTCACAATAAAGCCATCGAAAAATCACCTTCAAAAGTGCACAGAATCTTAAACCTTAGGCACTTCCGCTGGTGTAGAAAATAAGCTGTAGCATTGTCATCCATTATTATAAATATTTTTGAAAATAATTAAAAAAGAGTACTTAAATACCAGGATTTTTATCATTGAACTTTTTTAATGTTAAATTTATATTGAGGAATTAATCCTTTTAAATACATTACTCCTGTATATGGATATTTTTAATTAATTAGAGTCAACTGAAAAATTCAATGCCACGGCCGGAATTTCAACCATGGATCTCCTAATTCCCGTACAGTGGCTCTAACACCTTGAGCTACCATGGCTAACATGCTGGCGCGACATTAAACTCTCCAATTGACTCATTTTTTCCTGGTAGGGTGCCGGGGTAGTGCAGTGGTTTCGTTCTCGGCTCCCATGCTAAGTGTCCCGGGTTCTATTCCGGGCTCTTGGGTTGGCGATTTTAAGTCGGCTCTATCCACGCCTTCACCTCTGTCTAGCACAACATTGTGAAGTGGTCCCTACGTGGTTCAGAGTCCATGGTATAAGCTGTAGGTCCTCTCGCCTCAGCGTCATCTACCTATTACCCTACCATTGGAGGTAATGGACACCGCCCTCTGGGTGCCTCTACCTCAGAAATGGGTCCGGTAATCACGTGGTGGGGCGAGGTTACCCCGAAGGCCAAAGTTGCCATGTGGGGAGTGTTGGTATCAATAATAATAATAATAATAATAATAATAATAATAATAATAATAATAATAATAATAATAATAATAATAATAATAATAATGATGATGAAAACATTAAAATAATAAACATTTACTTCCTTTAACGGCCTATTTGGGATGGAGGAATTTTGAAAAATCTTGCCTTACGTATTTGAAAAATTTCCTCTAACGGCAATTGAACTAAACAATTGAAATACTGGAATAAAAAATAAAATGCGTATTTTGAATACTCTAAGAAGAGAGAGTGAAATACTCAGGACTCTGCTTGAATTTTATATAGCATTAGGTAAATGTGAAACTGCAAGGGTTAGAACAAAGTTGAACTTAAAATGCTGTAAAATTCATTTTAATATATACGATTTAATCTAGCTTTGTGTAGAGAAAATACAAAACAAAAACAAGGTGTATTTCATTAATTTAATTAGAATGTTATTAGATTGGAATGGGTCTCACTACCTTCTTTATACGTCTTCTCCTTTCTTCCACCTGCATTTTCCACTCTCTCCCCCACACCCAATTTCCCCCTACTTTTTCTTCTCTCTACAAATTACTTATTTTGTCATTCAGGTTCCCTGTATCCTTTGTAACTGCATGGAAATGTGAAATAAAGCTAGTTCTTTAAATGTTTATGTCTGTTAAACTGAGACATGTTAAAGTACATTCTTTACCTTCTTTTTAATTGTTCCCAAAACACTGATATTACCACCTTAACAAATATTACAAGTGATTACTTGTTAATTTTTTTTTTTGTTGTTGTTGTTGAATTCAATAAATTTTAATGAAAAAGTTTGTAGAAGCTCCATACGAATAAACGATGATGGGTAGAGTAATCATTGTGAATGTACCTTTCAGATTGGTTTCTTCTTTTATCTCCAAGAAAAAGTAAAATTTTACTATACATACTAATTATTATGAAATTCGGCCAAAAACTATGAGCAATCAGTCAATCTGGGTTTTTACTATATTTTATGAGTTAAAATTACAAAGCAACCCTCGGCTCCTTTTTGAACCTTCATGATGCTCCATTTAGCGTAGTGTTTTTACTAGAAGAGCTTCAGGTATTAAAATGCCGAAGGAAAGTCTTGTTACCAAATATTAAGTACTACATTTTGCAACTGAATATTTTCCTTAACTTGTATTTATTAAAATGTAATAAAAAAGTAATATGCTGAGTATCATTTAATTTTCTGTTTTAAAGTAATAAACACCTTTTTGTGTTATTATTAAAATTAAAGCACAAAAGAAGAAAAAATATAGTATTATTAACAAATAATAATACTTTTGTTAGCATAAAATGACTATTACAAATAAAACCATCATTGGAAAGTATCTGGAATGAGTTATTAAAGATTTTGTAGGTTCTATTGTTAGGTTCTACAAGTATGATAAAACGTTTTGACCTCCCAAAAAATGGCGAATCGTTTGTATTTCTCACCAAACCACTGTTTTAGAAAATATGAATTTTGAACTACATTTCCGTGTTCTTGTAATTCTACAAAACATGCTGGAAGATTCAACATGTATGTCGTATTTTAAATGTTTGTGGGGTATTTATGTACTTGCAGGCATTTACAAAATTTATAAAAAAGCTACATTATTTTCTGGCCCAGATTAAACCAGTTGCCACGCTACAAAATTGTCATCAAGTTTATCAATTTGATGTCAGTAATTGAGACGCCAAGAGAAATTGTGATCCTTGTCTAAATAAGTAGGGCTCGGTTTAATTAATCCTGAAATAGAAGCCACCTCTCAGCAGGCGAGCAAATTACTAGTTGCCCCTGCTGGCGAAGGTTGGGCCAGACGGTCTGCTTCCAAAAGATAAACGAGAAGCAGGCGAAATTTTTTTTTTTTTTTTGCTCCATTTATACTCCACCATTAACTCCAATGGTCATATCGGCGGCCGTTCTCCTTTGGAACATATCGAAGGTGTTAACTCGTAATCGCTGGCTTTTAATCATTAGATCACGCACACATTCACATTCTCTTTCAGGCCGCGCCATGGCTCAGTGGTTAGACCGCTTGGCTCTCACCAAGGCGGCCCGGGTTCGATCCCAGGCGAACGCAAAGTGAGATTTGTGGAGGACAACACGGCGCTGGGGTGGGTTATCTCCGGGACCTCCGGTTACCCCCGCCATCTCATTCCACCGGTGCTCAATCTTCATCTCATGTATTATCAGTGTCACCGCCTGCGGTGTCGTATGTAGTAAGAGCGGGCGTTAAACACTACACACTCTCTTTCATACTTCCAGACTCTGGGGAAGATGAGGAATTATCTTGGTTGGAGAGCTCTGCTCACGCTATTGAGTTAAACAAAAAGATTCCTTGCTCTTTCTCTGCCTCTTTCTCTTATTTATCAGTGACTTTTACTTCCTCCTTTACACCTCTTCTCCATTCTCCCACCTTCATTTTCCACTCTCTCTCCCACACCCAACTTCCCCCTCCTTATTTTTCCTATTCTTTACAAATTGTAATGTTTGTTAAAGCTGTAATATTAGTGCTTTTAGAGACAAAAATATGAAGGAAAGTAATTGGTGTTTTATTTGTCACTCTGTTTTATGTACTGTTCGCTCTCTGAGATAGATTTAAATTATATTGTCTCTACTCATGTTAATGGAAACATGTAGGAAGAAGGAAAAGAAGAAATAGATTTAAAAGAGGCATTTTTACATTTGAATTAAGTAGCACAGAAAGTTCAGCATAATCGCGTACTTCGTAGGAAAATTGAAGAACCTATATGTACAAACATTGAAGTATGAGAGCCGAATGCATCCTCATTAAACTTCAACTATTATAAAACTTTTTTATAATAATAATAATAATAATAATAATAATAATAATAATAATAATAATAATAATAATAATGTATAACGTAACTAACATTATACATATATTATATTTTTTTATCCCTTTTTCGTCAATGCTGATGTTAGGAGACGCTTGGGTTCCCTCAGAGCGAGGGAGCCGAAGCATCTGACCTGAGAGATGAAATCAGGGTTGAGGGGTCGGCCCAACGCCTGAGATGAATGATTAATGGAGTAATTGGTGGAATTATGGTGGGGGAAACCGGAGGACTCGGAGGAAACCCACCCCACTACGATGTTGCCCATCACAAATCGCACTTTGCGGTCGCCTGGGATCGAATCCAGGCCACCTAGGTGAGAACTAAGCGGTCTAACCACTCAGCTATGGCGTGGTCTAATATAAATAATATATATAATATAATATAAATTGTAATATGTACCGAATTATTTACACGATTTACAATAAATATTCTACTCAATTTTAAGATAACCTTCCTAATACATAATTAACATTTCAAAACAACCGAATAATAATTTAATATATTGACACAGAACTGGCAGTTGAAAATATCAGAATAAGGTTCAATTGCATATGCGCAAGGACTGTACCGGGAGTGAGTGCAGGGGTATAACCCCTAACGTCACAGCCTAAAGTCCATTTGCAGCGCAACATAATTTCCGTTGGTTCTGGTGATAGTGCTAGGGAAATCCTCAGCCTAGTAATAAGTATACAAAATGTCCAGATTACTCAAATGATATTAATTTATATACAGGGAAGGTAGACTCAGAGTCTTGCAATAGTCTAGTCCAGTGTGTAAAAAGTGTAAATATTTTAGGTGTAATCCTTGATGACAAGTTAACTTGGAACAACCACATTGAGAAACTAGAAAGTAAATTAAGCTCAGCACTTTTCGTGTTGTGATATTCAGCCAATTTTCTGTCAGTAGATACTAGTAAGTTAGTATATTTTGCATTAATATATTCACACATTTCTTATAGCATCAAGCTGTGGGGACATGCTTCCAAATTAAACTTTAACAGAATTTGTCTCCTGCAGAAAAGAGCTATCAGATACCTGGCAAAAATAACACGTACGAGTTCATGCAGGCCGTATTTAAAAAAAATTAAACATACTTACTCTTCCCTGCATATTTATTCTGCGAACAATACTTTTTGTACATAACAGGAATATAACCTCCACAAATTCCGATGTCCATACACATGAAACAACGGGAACGAATAACTATATAGTTAAAGGTCACAGGCTAAAACTTTTTGAACATAAGCCCTAATACTTTGGTCCAAAACTACTTAATAAGCTTCCGGAAAGCCTAAAAAATACTGTGTCAGCTGCTTAGTTTAATTCTAAACTGACTAAATTCTTGTTAAGCAGAGCCTATCACAGTATAGATGAATATTTTGATGAAAACTTCGATGATTTTGAATAATTATGAATTATATATGTGATAATTATATATATGAATAATTATGTTTTATATATGTGTGTATGAGAGAGAGAGAGAGGATGAATGACAATTTTTTGACATTTCTAATTGTTTACTTTTAAGAGAGAGCATGTATTACAAATGACATGGCTTAATTGTGTTCAAACACTGTATTAAGTTGCAATAAATATGAGTTGAAAAATCCAATGTCATAGCCGGGACGGTGACCACTCATTTAGTGCGGTGCTCTATTAACTGAGCTACCATTGCTGCATGCCGATACGACCTTAAATTCAACAACGGACATGCTTTTCCCAGATTAGAAGGGTAATTTATGAAGCAAATTTTCAATAAGTACGATATTTAAAGTGCACAAATTTGCGTCTCGAACGATAATTGGGCGTAATTTTTACTATAAGAGGATTAAAATAAAGATGTCGAACCAGTGGATCATATACTAGCGTTTTGTGTCTCGCATTAAAAAGGTCGTGGATCCATGACTTCGTGTGTCAGCTAATTCGAATAGTTTTTTTCATTCTCTACCACCTATTTATAGTAGGTAAGAGAAAGTCTTATATTTCATCCAAAAATTCCATGTTGAGTTTTCACCGAAATGCATATTTCAAGGCCTTTGAATTAAAGAAATATACTTCTGAGTAAAGGTACGCGCGCGCGTGTGTGTGAAACGAAATGTGTAGTGTTCAACGCCCGCTTTTATTACATGCGGCACCGCAGGCGGTGACACTGTTGATACATGAGATGAATATGAAGCACTGGTGGAATGAGATAGCGGGAGAAACCGGTAAACCAGGAGTAAACCCGCCCCGGCGCCCTGTTGTCCACCACAAATCTCACTTTGCGGTCACCTGGGATCGAATCCGGGCCACCTTGGTGAGAGTCGAGTGGTCTAACCACTCCGCCACGGCAAGGCCTGTGTGTGTGTGTGTGCGTGTGTGTGTGTGTGTGAACTTAATAACTCAAAACAAAAACAAAAATTGGATAATAACTATGAGTAGATGACATTTTGTCATCTCACTCAGATTTGATGTTGAATTCTCTGGAACATGTTTTTTTCGGGTAACGTCTCAGCCATTTTCAACGAGCAGTGCTGCATCTACTGAATGCAAATCCTCTTTTCTCCTAGCAGGAAGGAGTGGGTAGATGCATTACCACTCGTTGAAAATGGTTGAGACGTTACCCGAAAACAGATTCCAGAGAATTCAAAATCAAGTCTGAGTGAGTAATCTTTGACACATATGTTATAAATAATGTCTTACTTTGAACATTTTGTTGGTACTTAGAACAAATTTGATGTTTAAGCTCAGATTTTTGTCAGGGTGACACCAATAATTCGACAAAATCACACAAACCGAACTATTCTGTCAAAGGAAGAGTTTTAAAATTTACGATTTTCGCTACAATAGCTCTATTGTAATAAAAATATCACAAGTTTAAGACATTTACATGAAACTGAAGTGTATATCTCAAAAGGTTTTAAAGAATAGCTTCCGAAGTCAACTTCATTCGGAACAATTTTATATAAGTTTATGTAACTCATAAACTATAAGAGATAGATAAAGACATAATATATAAAGAACATATAAATGTATAAAACACAATTTATTTAATATAGATTTTTTTTGCATCAGCTTTATCCGAGACTATAGGCTTGAATGTTTACAGTTCTGTTAGTTTTTAAAATGTTGCCGCTTTTCAGCTGTTTCTCGCAATACAATGGAAATAGTATGGTATTTCTGGCCAACATATAGCTAGCATGCTTTAGTACCTAATTATCAATTCGAATTTTTCTATACCCGTTCAAAACTTTACAAAATATATACTGAATGTGGTTCCACAAACCTGAAGTAGAGAAATAATAATAATTTGTACAGGTTATGTAAAGGATGGCGTACATGTAAATTGAAGCGATAAAGATTGGTGGCGCAGGGTATGAGCAATGAGGTACTCTCAGGGTATGCGTGGGTATGTATGAGTAAGGATAGTTGGAATGCCACTGGAATACCCGTTTCAAACTGATTTAATGACTGCTTCTTTTTATCATCACATCAAAATCAAAGTTGCCGACCAATATTTCACTGTTTAGTGTTACTGTATGTTTTTTTTTTTTTTTTTTTTTTTTTTTTTTTTTTTTTTTTTTGTAATTTACGTCCTCCAACGTTAAGTCATATCGGACGATGGATGAAATTTGTGAAATGATGCTCAAATGATTACGGGGTCCATGGAGCTTAGAGTTACCCGACATTTGTCTATCAGAATAAGGGAAAGCCCCGGTAAAAACCTTATCCAGGTAACTCACCCTGACCGAGATTCGAACTCGGGACCTCTTGAACGTGAGGTAGACATGCTACCACCACGCTACCGAGGCGGGCATTACCGTACCGTATGTAGAATGCTTATTACTCCATAATACTTAATTCGTTCTTCACGTACATACAAACCGACGAAAATCTTCTCCCATCGCTTCTGATCTGCCTTGGACCAAGACAGAGACGATGACTTTCTTAATCGGCCCCAATCCGCGGACTGTCTGTCCTCACTGTGCACAGTTGTGTGTGTGTGTGTGTGTGTGTGTGTGTGTGTGTGTGTGTGTGTGTGTGTGTGTGTGTGTGTGTGTGTGTGTGTGTGTGTGTGTGTGTGTCACTTTTACTTTTAGAAGCCCTTGATACCGAAATTGAAGTATTGAAATAAGTAAAGAATCATGATGGATTTCAAAGTAATGTTGATTCTTTGTTACAACACGTGCAGGTGCATTTGAGTCAAATAGCAGTTTGGGTGAAACGTAAGAAACAGTGTCCTTAGCAGATTTCTAAAGGGTGGCATTTGACTTTGAATAGGGTCTTCTTCGGACCATTCATAGTGGCATGACAAAATAGCCCCAAATGGAATCTTTGGTTGAATAATAGGCTTCCAGAAAGTGAAAGCGACATACTCACACGCAGTTGTGAGGACACTCAGTCAGTTCGTGGCTGGCAAGCCATTAAGAGAGTCCACGTCGTGAGGCCGATTAGGGCGGTCAACTTGTTCTGTCTTGAGCCAGGCAGACCGGAAATGATGTGAGAAGATATTTGTCGGTTCATATATACATGAAGAACGAATTAAGATTACCGAGTAATAAACATTTCATAAACAGTAACTCTAAACAGTGATATTGGTAACCCTTGGTCGGCAACTTCAAGTTTGATGTTCGGATAAAAGAAGCAGTCATTAAATCAGTTTGAAACGGGCATTCGAGTGTCATTAAAACTATCCTTCTCACACATATCCACGCATACCCGGAGATAAACCTCATTGCTTTACCCTGAGCTAAACACTATTTGCTTCAAACTGTCCCGTTAAAGTGGAACTATTTGCTCGCCAAAATATAATCGCTTCACCCTCTTTCTTCACCTAAAACTCCTTTGTGACTATTTTGTCCATTGTGATTATTAGTCTCGCTGATACCATTATTAAGGGTCCGAAGAATACCTATTTAAACGGAGTCAAGTGCGATCCCTTTAGAACTCTGCTAAGAACACTTGTTTCTTACGTTTCTTTTGTTAAAATAACTATTCAACTCAACTGCACGTGCACGCGTTTCACAACAAGTAAACATTCCTTTGAAATCCATTATGATTTTTTATTCATTGCATCCCTTAATTTCAGTATCAAAATGTAACCTTCATTATTCGTTGCAGATAATTAAGATCTTGAATATTCAATGCCAGTATCTAGAGCTCCACATATAAAGTGAAAAAAAAATAAAGAAAGAAGAAGGTACAGAAACGTTACTAAAGAAATAAGATACGATGGAGCATAAAATACGATGGACATCTGTGCCTAATAAATTTAGTAGGAACACGAAAACCAAAATTGTCTAGGACTTGAGAGTTATCATTCTTTAACTAAGGTTCGCGATGCAGCAAAATCAATATTAATTTCTCAAAAAAGTCTCTATACACGCAAATTAATGATAGTCTTTGAGTCAAGAAACGGTAAATCGGAAGCTAACATATCAGTCTCATAAGGCTGAAACTGTCCAGAGCTCCCTCTATGGTTGCGCAAAAGATTTACTTGGGATTAGCATCGCGTGAGCAGCGTCTAGATTAGTGTGCCTCCATATTTGCAAATGGCTTGCAACATCTGACAAGAAACCTATCTCTATTGCGACAGTCAGAAGGTTATCTACTAGCCTCTGAAACAGTTTTAAAACTCAGTTCGACGCACCAATTTCTGACAGCTTTTATTACGCAAGAAGGTTTTATAATCTTTTTAACCAACCGTTTTTTGGCTTCTTATTTGTTGTTTTCATGTACTATTGAGTTTCCTTAATTAGATGTTAGAGAAAAGCAAAGTAGGTGGCAACATAAACAATATATGTGTATTAAAGTTTACTATATGCATTGCGTTTTAAAAGTGTATTTCATATTTTAATATTAAGTATAAAATACTAAAGGAGCCTACTCAGTAGCATATTTCTAACGATAATAAGTCTATCCCTAAAATAGCGATTGATATTCTTACATTAATATTTACAAAGTGATTTATCGAATTCATCTGTGAGAACATCATGGGAGGTGATGGGAATGCAAGAAGAAGAGAACCTACAGTTAAATTACATGAGAAAGAATATCAAAGAGTAGAAACATTTAAATACCTGGGACCTATAGTAACAGTAGATAATAAAACATCAGTGGAAATTCAAGAAAGAATAGCAAGTGGTTACAGATGTTTCTAAACCTTGCAGAATATGTTTAAATCAAGGAACGTCAGTAGGAATACTAAAATTAAAATATGTACAACTGTACTGAAACCAATAGTAATGTATGGTTCAGAAAGCTGGGTATTGACAACCAGAGAAGAACAATGGTTATTACGGTGGGAAAGGAAGATCCTGAGAAATATATTTGGAGTGATAAAGGACTAGGACGGATGGAGAATGCGGACTAACTTGGAGTTACAGTGCCTATTTGGACAACCAAATATAGTAGTGAAAATTATACAAGGAAGAATAATGCTTTCAGTAATTGTACATGCAAACACAAACGTCCTTGTTCTTGAAACGTAGAGGTAGTTTACATATATAATGTATACCCTCCACTGCTTATCTTGGTTTGCCGGTTTCCTGGTTCTCAGGCTTGTGAACAGGATTAAACTCCGGAAGTTCATACTCCACTCTAGTGAATGATCCTTGCGCCTCTGGTCTTTTGTGGGTGTTTACCGTGAGAAAGGGCACCTACCGGCGTCTGCGGTAGAGCTAGTCCAACGTTGCGGTTCTTCGTCAGATCATCGGGGATTATGGTACAGCAGTCCTAGAATGGTGCACTCACCTAAATTCCCTTCATTATAAGATTCCAGTGCATGATTTAGGGACGTCTTTCCTGGGGAATATTTCTTTGCTTTATGAATAGTGTACACATTTTATTTATTACGGGAGGAAGTGGAAGTTATTAAAATGTTATACCATTTTTTTAAGAAATAGTCGTCGCCACTTAATTAAGAAAGAGTTGTGAACGAAAAAATCACTTTTTTAGAACGGGAATAGCGAAACATGACCAAATATGGGAAACAAAATATGAAGTTATATTTTTAGGTAACGCATCAGTGAAATTTGATAAGAAATGTGAAAATTTTAAATCTTTCACTTTCATGCTTTATTATTAAAAATTATGCTTTCGTGCTACTCATTTTGCTTTTTGTTATTCGCATTCTCTATTCACATGGCTGTTTAATTAGCCCTGAACAATTTATGTATGTAATGCACCGCATTAAAGCTTAAATTCAGGTTTTCTTAATACCATTTTCAACATTTTTCACCCTTCAAAGTGTTCCTTGGATCACAGTTTACAATTTAGCTCGGAATTTTCAGTAGAACTTCCCTCATTATAACATTTTATATTCTAGATAATAAATAAGTTACATTTCAATTGAAATTATACTCCACAATTAACTCAAATTAAAAAAATTGAACAATTTAATAACATATGTATCATTACGTTTTATCTTAAAACTAATTAAAATTAATAAATAAGTGTACATTAATTTCTTTATATTTGCATATTAAAGCTAAATTATTTGGGGGACGATAGATAAACCAAGGAAAATTTCATATTAACACATAAATAGGTGATTATGAATAAACGGTTTGATACAGTGTAGTTAAAATTGTGTATATACCATATACTTTATGTTTTGATTATATGAAGAAAGATCAAAGCAATTAGAAGAAAACTTTAGATTTTGGAATTTCACTGATGCATTACTTTAAAGCATCTGGTTTTCTTTTTCACTAGAAATTCACGCATACGACTTATGTAGTATAATGGTAAAATTATAAGTAGTTATCTTATCGAAGATAGTTTATTTAGGGTAGATTTTAGCCCAGAAATGGCTTAAAACTAACAATTAGGTGCTAAGGTATTTGTAAAATGTGAAAAATTCAAATATTAATATTAGAAACATGCAGAAAAATCCAGAATTGTACAAAAAAATCTTTTACATGGGAAAGAAAACGTTAGCAAATATTAAAACATCGTTTTCCTAATACTAAAAAGAGAAGGGTTTCTCTTGTGATCTTTCAGAAATGGAGCATTATCTAATCATGAAATAGAATATAGGAGATTTCCCACGAAGGTATAAGTATGTATTAGAAACTTAATCCTCTTTAAAAGAAAAACACAGAAAATGTAATATATATTTGTTCATTCTACATATTCCAGAAAATATGTTATTTTAACGAAAATTTTTGAAGTTGTTTATGAAGAAATAAAGCTTAGCTGAAAATTAGATATAAATTTTACTGCGGCAGCGACAGGTCTTCTTGTCACACTCTTGAAAGTAACTGGACTGAAATACTAATTTCTTGTTAATTTTACCCAGGCCCGGGGAACTTATAGTCTCTGAGTGGTCTTGCACTGATAATTGAATGTTTAGCAGTAGGGAAAATTGAGGATAGCTGTCTGTCCATCACGGTGGGGATTCCAGCACTACAGCCGAGGGCTCGTTTTGTGTCAGACCCAAAAGGAAGGATAAGATGAAAGTACCCTACAGTAGACCAGAACCTGTGACACCATTACCGCAGTGAGTCCCTAACAGGTGTAAGCAATTTCTTCAGTTCTAAGTAGTTCTGGTTGTAACGGCTGTTTTGATTTAGGCCCCACGAAATGTAAAATTGTTTAAATATATTTAATGATTTAAGAATCGATATGGACAGGTTAAAATGAATAATAATGGAAATTGGTAAAATTCAGTAGCTCATGAGATGATGCAACATGTAAGTGATATGATGTGAATGTTTTATCATTGGTAGTTTTAAAAATGAGATTACGTAATGTGTGACGTGGACCAGTAAAAACTAAGTTTGATTGGTAGTGATGGCAACGAGAGAAGGAAAGATCAATAATTTTGGGAGAACAGCTATGAAAGAAGACGTCTTTCGATTGGGTAACGTCGAACAGCACAGACGTGTTTTGAATTGTGGAATGTCGAAGTGAACGGACTAAAATATTAAAAATAGTTAAAAATGATTTTCAGAAAACTGTATCGAAGGAATATGTAATGTGTTGTAGAAAAAATGGCATAAAGTATTGCAATTAAATTACAAGTTTGGATGTTGATAAATTTAACAAAATTTATTTATTTCTGAGTTTATTTAAAGAAAAAAAAAAACGATTCTTTCGCTTGCGACCACGCCTATGGAAAGGTTTCTCATGTAACGACTGAAGCAGCGCAGGAGATTCCTTTTTATATACGTCATTACATCTGAGAGTCAGATCTGAACCAAGGGCAACTCGTGGCTTCATCGTCATCATCTAGGGGGTTGGGTGGCAGAGTGTAACCCACGACCCCAGTCGCAACGCGGAACATCAGGTGAGAATAAAATCGTTGCATAGGTTGCCATGGAGGGCGACCACTTGTCATCCAGTTCGGGTTACTCAAACAGCCCTCTCTGAAAGGAGCGGTGACCGAACACAGCTGCTCTCAGATGAACATCGTTCGTTTTTTAGAGAGCAAACACACCGCAGCGCTGCACCACCGGCAACTTAACTGACTCTTGCACCTAGAAAGACCGATTGGCGAGAGTGAAATGAATGAAATGAAAGCAAATGAAATGTGAGATAGATACCCTTCCCAGCATCCACCTATTGACCCGGGAAAGCTCCCATTTCAGACCATACTAAGGAGGTGAATTTCTGGAGAACTTTGCATTGTTACACAATATTTTTGCTTAAAAATAAAGTATGATGTATTGGGAAAATAGCGCTAAAGTTGTGAATTTTGGAACGTTATGGTCTGAAACCTGTATCAAGTAAGAAGCCCATTAATTTACTGCACGAATGCTGATCACAATGAATTTGGGCATCTCGAAGTCTAATTCATAGCGGTGGTTAGCAAATCACGTGCCATAATTCCTGTTATTATTATGTTTTCTTAGCGTAAAAAAATTTAAAAGTTTTTGAGGCGGAGCTCACTACGAAATGAAAATTTGACACAATGGAATTCAGGAAAGAATGCTCCTCTTGAATTACAACTACACTATATCTATAACTACAGAAATGCATATGAAAATAAAAAACCTTTGCTTCTTTTGGACATAAAATTTAGGGCTCGTCCGGGATTTGAACCCGGGACCTCTCGCACCCTAAGCGAGAATCATACCCCTAGACCAACGAGCCATATTCTTAGGTGACTCTACATCCGCATTTCAATCATTGCGTTACAAATCTGAATGAGAGCTGCTTTCTACAGATACTCCACCGTTTTGTTAGTGATAACATTATTCATAGTCCTTAAAGGGTTTAGATGCCTCTATAACTAGGTTGTGAGGGAGAACTCAGTACCTCGACAAGAGTTTAAACAACAAATCGTTAGACATCGTGAACCTCTTTGCCAGTTCCAGCCCATCTATTTTAGGATCTAAGTATGCTTGTTTAGAGTTTTTTAGCGTCATTTTCTGCCATTCTGTCAACTGTTGGTTTAAAAACTGCCAATAGGCTAGAAATAATGAGTTAATTTCCAATATCTTCATCATTTTCTATAATTTCTTTTGTTATTTTTATATTTATGCCATCGCCGTCCTTACTTTATGTGGCGATGTAAACAAAGCGGGAAAATGTATTACTCCGCCGGTGACTGTGATTGGAGGGAATATTCACATTATTTTATTCACCACGTGGCAAACATGTACGCTGTAAACAAACTTCTATGCAAAGTTTTGCTTTGCAATTTTGGATGCTTGGGTTGCTTGTGTCATTACACTTTTACGTTAAGATTAAATGTAAAGGTGTGCCTACATTTACTTTTGCATGTTAGAAAGTGGCTCAGTGCTTACAAGAGTTAATTAAATATTTGATTTCTTAACATAACCCCACTCATTTAAAAATATAAAATCAATTTCTGCGGAATAATAGTGCTAGATAACTGCTTGTAGCCACTTTGGCAATAACTTGAGAGATCTACAGGCAATCGACTGAAAAGAAATACTTTACGTACCTAATTGGAGCCTAACAACGAACGAGTTCCTTAAACGTCTTTCACTTCCTAATTTTCCTTTGATAATTCTTGCGCCACAACAATGTACGTTCAGGCTCAACAATTATATATTTTGTTTGTTTCTGTTCACAAATTCAAAATCTATGTAAAATGGTGTGGAAGCTCGGAAAATTATTTACTGCTTGAAGCACTTTTGTAATTGTTGGTGTATCGCTCCTCTCAGAGAAGCTACACGTATTTTGACGAACAGCATTTTTAACAAATTTATCACATTCACCTTTCACAAAGGGCTTCTTTTTCGATGTTTTCCTAGCATGGAAAGCCAGTGAAAACCAGTTTTCATACTTCACTTCGAGCTGCATTAAACTTGGCGCGGAAACACCGGTTTATTCTGCTTACAAATTAACGTTCTCCATTGCTCAAGTCAATATTTTTCACACAACTTGCAAAACACATTCAATATATGTTTTTCATAACTTTTTAACGGTTTCCTTCTGTGATATTTACAGATTGCACGGAAACAGCCATGTTGTAAACTGATTCTCTCATTTCCTTCTGCTTTTAAACTGCGCAAGTGAGGTGTGAACTCTGATTAATACACACAAATATAAGCCACGCTTACATTTACCAAAACATACTAATTAATTACTGTTTCACTGTTGCATTTGTAATAATGTGAAGTTGTTTATATATTTTGCATTAGATGTTAAGTCTTTAAAAATGATATGCGGACTATACTTTTGAACCTCAGAAAGGTACAGGTCCCAACAGTCAATGATGTCACAGACGTATACGTGCTTTTGTTTACTTTGCCACATAAACTAAGAACTGCGCCGGTATAGAAGAGAATAAACTTGCAATACTTCTCAAGAATATCATTTCAGCAGCCTTTTTCGTTTCTTTTTCGGAGATTCGAAGTTAACACTGCTTCATACATTATACAAGAAATGATTCGTACATTTTTTAAGGAAAGTATTCGTTCCTATTTTTAGAAATATCCAATTGTTGTATCCACTTGACATTTTCTTTTCACTGTCATTTATTTTATATAGCTTATAAAATCGTTCACGGGTTGTTTTTCTATCTACTTCTAAATAATCGACATAGGTATTTGAGGAAGTTAGTTTCATGGCATATTTCGCTGTAGATACAAGGTGGATAAAGAAAACCAAAGTCATTCTAAAATGTTTAAAAGTGCATCACATATGCAGTCTGAAAATTCCATACTCTGTCAATAGCATCGCAAGAAAACCAATAAGTACAGATATTTCCAAATTACCACATAACGTTTTCTCTTTTTTTTAATAAAATGTAATTTTAAATAGTTTTACGGTTTCTGTGCAATACGTTTCCACTTCTTAAGCTTTATTTTTTTAGGTTAAACAAGCTTCTGAAATATGGCCTAAAGATACCCAGGAAATTCGAGATACATGAAGTGGTCCTATATATCTACGTGAAGTACCCCTAATGATTTTGATTATATATTGTGACTTTGTGGGTTCGTGAAATAAAAAGTCCAATTACACCACTCAACAATGTCCTTTATTTCTACCGACTTACAGTTTAACACTTTCCAATTACGCAAAATTGCGTACTACACACAATTACAATTCACCAGTTCGTCCGTTACAATTTCCTTGTACTCGCGATTACATCAACTCCGATACTCATACACGGTTACGTACAGTCTTCCGTTGCACAATCCTTTCGTTCATTAACACGTCACTGACGAACACTGCCTTCTTACACCAAGAACTGTCCTCACTCACACACTAACCAACTGACTGTCTGACCAACAACTCAACTCCGTCTGTCTGTAACCCTCTTTATATCGGAATATCCCGCTTTCTAGTGACCAGGAGAATGTTCCAGTAAACGAAAGATCGAGAAACAGGTGTAGAGAAAAACAGGCGACACAGTCATTTTTCCCCTGACCACAGCCTGTCACCACTACAAGACAAACGAGGAGGAGGTGTGGCTAACGCGGTCCTCCCCCCTGCCTTCCGTTCGCAGCTGGTTCACAGGGTGCTCCAGCGCATCCGTTACAATATTATTCTGCACATTGTTTACCATTATTGTATATAGTTGCGGGGTTTTAAATCACAATGCATATTTTTAGGAAAATTAAACGTTTTGAAACTGTTCCATGTAAGGATATCTGGGCAAGGTGTTTTCTTGTAAATCTTACATCGCACCTTTGGAGGTTGATCTATGCCCAAGGAACGGAGAAATCATCTTCATCCAATACGGAAGTACAAGTCGGACAATGGTTTTGTGCCGGTGAGGACCGTATGCGCACTAGTCTAAAGCCAGTTGCCGAGCCTACACTCTCGGTCATGCGCAGAACTCTCACTTTCGGTCATGCGTAGTACACTGAAATGGTCATTATCATGCGAAATATGGCCGTTCTGCATTGTCTCCCATCTTCCAGCGCCAGCAGAAGGTGCAGGTGACGCTTGGGTATAGACTCTCCTCAGTGCGCGAAGAAAGTAGGTCACCGGCACAGAACCGCTGTCCGAGCTATTGTATTTGCCATCCCTAGGAAGAATGAGCTGAAAGACCGAGGAG
>CM060947.1:58211734-58686734 GCA_030765055.1 Mantis religiosa | reverse complement strand
ATGACTTAGCTGTCGACGGGCCTTTAAACCTTACACACTTACTCATTCCCACGGTTCTTGGTAAATGAACACTGCGCTTCATGCTTAAGGCGAGGAATTATTCATAGAACGCCTACGGAAGGTATATTCACTTTAAAACATAACCTGATTTGTTATATTCGCAAGACACTCTACACCCACTACTCTTTATTTCATGTAGCGTATACAACCCTTCTTACAATACTTATTTGCTTTTGCCTACTTCATATTATTAGAAATAATTTCAAGAAACATAGATAAGTTTGTAGGTAAAAGATGGGAAAAGAAATCCGAAGTGATCATCAAATGTTTAGATTCTTTAATGAAAAATCGTGAGAAATAATTTAATGGTGATAGCACTTTAGAAAAAAGAAAGAAAAAAAAAGGTATTTAAAATTTAAAACTGTTCTCGGAAACAGCTAATAATACAAAAAAGTTCATGAAAATCATTTGGGTGTTTAAAGAGATGTACCTTTTTCAACTAGTAGTATCTGTCCATTTATTAATTTTTGACAGTGAAAGAAAATTAAATAAAATGTCTTACAGCCAAGAGGTTTTCATAGATTATTTTAAGCAAATACAATACTTATTGTCAACCAATTATCGGAAGGCATGACCAACTGACAGTTGAGTGGGGGACAGGAGGCATTTAGACCCCACCTACCCATTTATCTCGTGGTGCTAATGGAAGGGATGTTTGGGAGGGTATCGCAGGCCACTGTGCCCTCTCTTTCCCCTCCCCCTGACCTCTGGAACAACCAGGAAATTTCAGCTAACCCGGAACCTTCTAGATTGGCCAGTTGGTCCTATATAAGCGACGCGTCGGGCTGGAAGAGAGTTCAGTTCTTGGCGAGTAGCTGTGAAGAGCGCCGTGCTAGCGAACGGACTGGGAGACTGCGTATGTGTATCAGAGGAGTTGTACGTAATTGCGAGTGTAGAGTGGACCTATGACAGACGAACTGGTGGATTGTAATTGTGTGCGCTACGTAATTCTATGTAATCGGCATGTGTTCCAACTGTAATTCGGTGGAAATAAAGACCATTTTGAGTTTGTGCAATTGGACTTTTAATTTCACGAACCCACAAAGTCACAGTATAATCCATTTTTCGTTTAATGTAAATAGTCATTTTTAGGAAGAGCATCTTTGAAAGTCGTTCCTTGTAAAGGTGTAGGTCAGAGGAAGACAGCTTCGAGAGTTGTGACGTATTTCAGCCGGGAGCGAGGCCTGTAGTGCATGTGACGTCAAGCAAGAGCTATGTAGTACATGTTGTCTATATAAATGACGCTGTAAATACAGAATCTGAGGGTTCAGTCAGGTGTAACGCACTCGATGACAACAATGTAGCTGCCATGTACCTAATGGAACTGTTAAAAGTATAATGTGACGATTTATTGAAGGAGAAATATACACACAGGAAAGACCTGGCTAAATTTTACAAGAATGTCCCCCAAACCAGATTTACGAGGTTGTGTTAACTTGCCGCACGGATATTGCGTATGTTTGGCTCGACAATTAGCTAAGTCCAAACCCCGAAGTACCTTGTCGGATCAGAATCTAACATGCAGCATTCGATTATAAATTTCCCAGACATTATGTCCTGACATTGAAAAACTATTTAAAGAAAAACGAAACAGAAAGTATCGGAAAATATCCCGTTAATTCTGTTCTGAGTGGGTCTCCTCTAATTTGCAGAGAAAATTACTTTATGTTTTATTTTATTTACTCCATAACTTGTCTGACCTTAAGAAAACTACGAGTTGAAGTTTTATGTATTTTCTCATAGCACAGAGCTAAAATGTAATTGTTTATAAACCTTGACCAGTTGTGTAATTAAAGCAGTCAGCATTGATATTATGATTAGAGAGTGGATGTTTAAGATTAACGGAAGCATTCATCTTGCACCAAATTTTATTCTTAAGACGATGCTATTTGCGGATGACCAAATATTTATAAGTGAAACTGAAGACGAGCTGCAAAGAGCAGTATATTTTTTACAGAAGTTATGTAAGAATTATAATTTCAAAATTTCCACAAATAAAACAAAAACAATGGCGTTTCGAGGTAAATACACTATTAGAACCAAAATAGTAATTGATGATATTATCTTAGAGCAAGTTACAGGTTTTAAATATTTGGGATCATATGTCAGTTATAAATATGAAAATGATTTTAAAAATAAATTACCAATGTTTCAACAAATATGCGACATAATAAATAGAAGCCTAAAAACTAAAACCAGAAAATAAACACGGATGAAATTTTATAAAGTAATGGCTGTGCCTGCTTTTGTTTTTGGTTCTGAAACATGGACATTAACAAAAGCAGACAAAAACAAGATACAGGCTACCGAAATGAGATTTTTAAGAGCAGTAAAGGGATGTACTCTTTTAGATAAAATTCCAAATGAAAAAATAAGATAAGATTTAGAAATAAGTTCTTTAGAAGAAAAAATAATTAAAGTATAGAAATGAATGGAGAGAGCATATTGAGAGAATGCCGAGAGGTAGGATCCCAAGAAGAGCTATAAACTATAAACCTAGAAGAAAGAGACATCCGGGAAGACCACGAAAACAATGGTCAGACATGTTTTAAGCCGGAACAGGCAGCATTGCCCAGCCCTTGGAGTGAAGAAGAAGCATTGATATTACAACAACCAAGATGTAAGTTGTACATATTAATACCCGATACGTTTCCTGTCTTTTCTACGCTGTCGGAACCCCAACACATCAAACTGTTTCCTTCCTCTTGGGCAGCAGAAATCAGCGCGGTGACGTCACACGCTAACCTGCCTTTCGTTCGGGAGCATATTTGGCGGTTATAGCTGATGGAGCTGACGTCACACCGTCACTACCTGTCCCCTGGTGTAGGTAATTAGTTTCCTTAAGGATATCTATTACTGAGATTTCATTAACATTTTCTGTTTTTAATCTATAAAATAGTGCAAGCATTTCTGAATCCGTAGAACTTTTAGATATCCTCCGCACGCGATTTTTAAATGCTTTAACTGGGTTTGAAGGTTACGTGGAAGCTAGTGTTAGATATGGATTCTAATTCATTATCAGCCTTGTTTTCTTGCTATTGAAATGTTCAGCATTTTCCTTATTTTAAAATGCCCCTTGCGTCGCAGTTTTGGCATTAGACTGACAAAACTTGCTATTAAGTTAACAGAGACACAGTGAAGGTACACTTCCCTGGGGTTTATTGTGATATGCATTTAATCACTCTTTATTTATATGGCAAAAAAGCCATATTCATAACTTCAAAAATTTCTGGAGTCCACACTTATCGAGACATAGAATAACATAAGACAGTTTCAAAAAGTGAATGTACTGGGAACCTGTTCTTAAAATATTAGACCAATATTTAAATTACTTTGTCGCAAGGGACTTTTTTGGTGACGTAACAAAAATAAATAGATAAATTTAACCATAATTTACAAGCTATCTTAGTGAAATTGATAATATTTGGGCTGTATCATATTCGCACTTTGTTACATCTATATTATAGATCTCCAAAAGCTAGTGTCATTAGTTTAGGGTTTTAAAATTTCAGTCATACATATCCTTAAATGTCAACTTGTCACATCTTTGGCAATTGCAGAACTGAAATATTAAATCTGCCAGCTTTCCCACATTTAATTTTTTAATGATACTAATTTCAGACATTCATGACATACGGATATACACATGCATTAATACATACTACCTTCCTCTAGAAATGCTTCTTTTTGGAACAAGAGGGGCGAAATCGGATGAAATCTCAATTTCGAGGTTTGGATGGAATACCACAATTCTTCTACCTACTACCTATAGTATATGATAAGCAAAGTACAAAAAATAAAATAAAGAAAGAAAAGAAAAAGAAAGAAAACTAGTTTGGAGAGTTGTGTCGTAGTTATCTATGGAAGCCCCATGTTGCAAATTTTCGAAGTACGTTTAGTTCTCACTTGAGCCACTTAAAGAAGTGTTAATAGAGAGCTTTGGCAAATCACTTGCCATATTTTGTTATTACTACTGGTGTCACATCGGGTTCGCATAGCCTGCTTTAGGGTTGCGTTGCCATTGCTGTTTATTAGTGGATGGGGCAAGAGGTACCCAACTTGCCCGGGGCGTTATTAGCTGACGTCACGAAGGAGGAAGTGGTTCTGCTGTAAGAAATTAATAGGCTCTCAAGGGAACCCTAAGCTGACATCACGAGACAAGTGCGAGCTGTACTGTTACTGCGCACATACCGTTCGAGACATTTCCAATACGTTCTAGAAGGTAATTCGAGAAAGATGTATCAGCAGAAGCTTTTGGCTCGACCGTCAAGTATATAAAACCTATCGGAGACCTGCAGGACAGTACACTAATGAGAGTTTTAAAGTTTGTGTGTATTTTCAGCTTCCAGCGTCAGTGAATGAGAGCGGCTCCGGAGGGAGGAATCGGCGCAGTGGAGGACTTAACAGATTAGTCGTTCAGTTGAGATACGAGCGTTGACCGAGCAGTGTATAGAAGTGTGATAAGTTCCAAGCTCCCTGTTGAGGAATCAGCAGGCCGTGGAACGGTACAGAAAGTACTTAATGGGTCAGTAAGTTCAGCTCCGTGGTGAGGAATCGAGGGGCAATGGAACAGGCAACAAATTAGTTTATGAGCGAATATCGGAGTTGTGTTTCAGAATCGGCGTGCACCTCTGTGTAAAAGGTGGAATTGTGTAAGTCAGTAAGAAATTACTAGCATCGCAAGTTGTCCTTGTTAAAGAGACATCTCGAAGTTGGTATTTGCGTAAAAAGATGAGGAGTGTAAGTTAGCACGGGGCTATAAACTTTGATGAAAATAAAGCAGTTTGAAGCGATTTTCGTCCTATACCAGATAAATATTTATTTATTTTAGAGTAACAATTTTTGGAACTGAGACAAAAGAAAAAAAAAACGTAAATTTTGTAGAATAGAGTGCAGGACTTCCTTTTGACTTATCTATTACTATTAGTACTAATACAACTGCAAAAACTCATATGACAGTAAAAATGCCGATCACTTAGTTCGGACATAAAATTTCAGGGCTCGTCCGGGATTTGAACCCGGGACCTCTCGCACCCTAAGCGAGAATCATACCCCTAGACCAACGAGCCGTTACATGATAAAGTTGTACATAATGAGTTAGTTGTAAGTTGTTTAAACCGTAGCATGATAAAACCTGCTTGTGACCTGTTTTCCACAGGAACTGCTGTGTTGTGTCGACTGCAAGTTAATAACCGCACGCTTTAGCTTACAGGCCTTGAAAAATTTAAACTACAACATAGGCTGTAAACCAATTCATCTCCTTTTTTGTTAAGAATTGGATCTCTATGACTTCTAGGAGTTCTGGGAGCGCTAGTTTTTCCTTTTTTATTCCGTATAGTAGATACGGTAAATATGTTCTACCCAAAAATCTGATGTCAGGATACCCGGAAGTGTATATATTTGGAGCCTTCTCAAGGAAAGAATTTGTAATGAAACATGTGTACCTATACGTGTGTGACCCCCCAGGGGCCTACTTCGGTAGGTACGGGTTTGGCGCACCCGGGGTCCCGAGCCAACAGTCTCCCTCGTGTGGGCTCCTCTTCGTGGTAGAGGGAGACGGTCAACAGGCCCACCCACGTGTAGGCCGTGCGTGGAGACCCGTGGAGAAGGTTTTTAGATTCTTGTCTAGTTTAGAGTTTAGGATTTAGTGAACGAAATTTTTAGTAGGTTTTGATTGATGTTTTTTATGTACGTGTATTTTCAATAGGTTTGTTACACTTGTATAGTTTTTAGAAAGTTTTATATCTGGCTTTTGCCATGATTATTTTTCTAAAGGGCGCTGATGACCGCCGTAGTTGAGCGGTCATCTATACGTGTTTGAACAACATAGTCCAAAAATAACGAGTCGGTTGAACACCAAACATTTTATTTCAATTCAGCTTCATCCAAAAATGTCACACAAAAATCTTGAAGAAAGTCCCTCCCACCCTAAACTGACCCTTACTTAGAAAACTTTTAAAACTCTGATTTTCTCAAAAAGTGCACTAACAGTTTGATTAAAAAACACCATATTCTTAAACATTTTCATTAGAAATAAGATAAATACCTTGAATTTTCAGGGAATAGTTTCGGAATTTTTCTTCATTGTAAACGAATTTTACATTATTGGTAAATCGTAAAGATGTTTGTTCTCTTTGCATGGCTAAGAGATAAAAAAAAAATTGCTCATCTTCTGTCCTGGCATCTGGCTATACCAGAGGGCAAGTGTCCGTAAATTATGTTTATTTTCTAACCTTCTTTATCTATTTCATTTAGATTAACATAATATGTGCAGATATATCCTATCCTATATCTACTCTAACCTATAGCTGCTGGAAACCAGTAGCTTTACAAATTTTCTATCACAATACATTTTACACTGCAATTCCTACTACAACTCTAAGTCTAATTATTCTATCCGAATATCGATTGTTAGTATGATCCGATGTCCAAATCCACTCGACTGGAATTATAGTGTAGCCACTTTCTCTGACGAGGGATTGGTCTTCGGTCCATGTTTTAAGTACACATCAGTCGACCTCTTCTATATCTCCCTCCGTTCTGGTCAGGGAACCGGTTCCCATTCTCCATATTGATGTCCAATACTGCCTGCTTCGATTTATCCTGTCCGGTGTCAATTGTTGTTCCAATTGATCCCTCACTTCTTGTTGTTCCCCCGCCTCTTTTTCTTGTGTTGTAATTCTGGGTTGTCTTTGCCTTAATCTTTCCGACCTTCTTGGTGTTGCTCCCTTTATGAGTGGTCCTGTTTGCCGTCGCTCTCTCCTTCTTACCTCCCACTCTTGCCGTTGATTGTAGACTAAGAGATAAAGTTCGAATGACTTCCTATTTCACAAAAGTTTAAATATTTGAAAAATCATACCACTAACAAGGATTATCTCGAAAATGATTAGTCCCCTTCAAAACGCATTGACAGCTTGCCTTAATCAGACCAGCAAGACTTTTACTCTATTACAATTTACCAATCACGTAAAAGTCATCCAGGACTTCAGAAACAATTCCCAAAAATTCAATATACACATTTTATTCGTTATGAAAATGTACAAAACGTATGGTGTTTTAGAGTCATTTTTGAGATAGTTAAATTTTCGAAAATTTTTCCGAGTAAACAGTTCTTTGATGATGACGGATTTTCTTCAAAATCTATTTGTCATAAACTTAGAAGATGCTGAATTTAAATTTCAAGTTTGATATTTAATCGACTTTTGGTCTTTGTCTTTTGTTGTTCACATACACACACACACACACACACACACACACACACACACACACACACACACACACACACGCACATGCATACACACATGGACCTGTCTTTAAAATTCTCACTTTTGATTCAAGGGACCTAAGATACGTATTTCCAGTGAAATATAACTATAGAAATTTTGAAGGAATACCTTCTCTATCCGCGTGATGTACGTAAAAGATGAAAAGAAGCACTATTTCCACACCTTCAGGGTGGATACCCTAATCTTCCGCTTTAGTGGGCTCATAAGCTTTTGGTATTCTAGGCATGGCTTTTGGAAGTACTGAGGTTGAACGTGAAGTGTATCAGAGCGTAATGCAGTGAAAGTCTATTAAACTTAAGTACTTAGTAATTCATATCACGGCAACGGAACAGTGCACTGACCCAGCAAACAAAGACGAAGAGAATAATAAGCTACGTCTTAAATCAGTCCAGTACTCTCTATTTATAGTATATAATACCGTGAAATTATTACTAGAATACGGCAAAGGTTCTTCACGTGTTGCACGACAACCCTGTGAGAGTGTGGGGGACAATATTTAACCCCAAATAAGAAATGAACACTTCAAATTCATGGGTCATTCAAACATTAGTGGCAACACTGCCTGCGTTTCGCGCTATCAGCGGTAAATCTTATAAACTGATAACAGCTGATAATGTTTGTTAGCTGTGATTTTGAAGCCCATAAGTTTATTTAATAAGAAATTTTTAGTAAGCTTAATTTTAGGCTGTTATTCTTAGTGCTCTAACTATGTTTAGTAAACACGAACAAAGATGCTTCATTAAAATTCAGGTTGCAGGAAGTATCAATGCTCGACAATGTCATACAGAATTATTTGAAGCTTGTGGTAGACAGACTTTACCATATCGTACCGTGGCTAGATGGGCGAATGTATTTCGTAGAGGAAGGGAAGACGTTCATCAAAAACGTGGAACTGGCAGACCGCAATCAGAAAGTGATGATGAGCATATGAATACTGTTAGAGCACTGCTGCAAGAACATCGTTGTTGGACTTGCGTTGAGCTAGCAAGGGAAGTTGGAGTTGTTCCTGGTACGATTCTCCACATACTTAAGAAGAAGTTAAATATGAGGAAAGTCTGCGCTCGATGGTTCCACACAGTCTTAGAGAGGAAACAATGTGGTAGAGGATGGAGACAGCGAGATTATACACTTAAACGCTATGAACGTGAAGGCGAGCGTTTTTCTCGACGTATCATAGCATTAGATGAAACCTAGGTTCGATGCTGCCGAACAGAATTAAAAAAAAAAAAAAGAAAACAATCAAATGCTTGGCGGCACTTTGATGCACCACGGCCAAAAATGTATCAACAAGAACAGGATTCACTTAAAGTCATGTTCATTATTGCTTATGATTTTGACGGTGTTCTTATCACTCATTCAGTTCCTCAAGGAAATCGTGTGAATGGTGCATATTACAGTCACTTTAGGGAACACCATTTATGACCAACTTTGCGTCGTAAACGTCCAGTGCTCCTGAATTCTTATCCCATTGTGTTATATGATGGTGCTGGCTCTCACACGTCTGCCCCTGTCGTTAATTTACTTCGCAGATGGTACTGGGAAATTCTGGAGCACCCTCCATACTCCCCAGATATGAGCCCGTGTGATTTCTACCTTTTTGTGAAAATTAAATTACCAGTTAGAGGAATTCACTTTAGACCAGACAGGCAGCTATACCAGCAGTAGAGCAGTCTGTTCGAAAATGAGTACAACAAGACGCTGTGTATGGCATCCGTCGGCTCCCTGATGTGTGGAGGCGAGTTCTTCATGTTGGAGATCAAACCTAAGCACTGAAATAATGTGACTGCACCAAAAATGTTTTATTTCTTGTTAATTCAAATTTTGCCACTAATTGTTGATTGACCTAAGCATCAAGGTTCCATATTCGTCTGTATGGCCATTTCAATCAGGGCTATTTCGTCGATACTTCGTTCGATAGTGGAACCTTTGGGGTGGTTACCCTTATATCATGAATTTTCTATCTATTTTCATCTGCTTTAGGATTGTAGTGGTAGGCGACGGCGTTTGATGTGTTATTGTAGGACAATGGGATTTGCAGTATGAAAGAATTGTAAGGATCCCGTTCAATTACGACTGTCCACTGACAACTAACCGTGGCTTCCTTATATACATCGATTCATTGTTCTAGAAGTTAATGGAATGTTCTGTAACAATCAAGAAAGCGAACCTTCCAGTCAGCTATCTGTGTATTTCTTTCTCTGTTTCGGCAAGCCTTTTATCTCCGCGCTGCACTGTCTGTCCCTTTAGTGCGCGCCGGCCGCACCAGTCGCAACAATGGCTCGCGACAATACGAAATTTGGTATTTTTAATTATGGTGCACACACATACCGGCCAATTTTTTATAAATTGAAACAGAGGTCTCAAAAGATATATTAATGGTGAAATATGGATTCCCGAAATAAGCAATATGGAGTTAAGTGCTTGTGTGAAATGTGTAGTGTTTAACGCCCGCTTTTACTACATACGGCACCGCAGGCGATGACACTGATGATACATGAGATGAATATGACGCACCGGTGGAATGAGATGGCGGGGGAAACCGGAGGTCCCGGAGAAAACCCGCCCCAGCGCCATGTTGTACAGCACAAATCTCACTTTGCGATCGCCTGGGATCGAACCCGGGCCGCCTTGGTGAGAGCCAAGCGGTCTAACCACTGAGCCACGGCGCGGCCGGTTAAGTGCTTGCAGGATAGGAATACATAATACAAATGTTCTTATTTTAAATCAAGTTTATTTATTAGCAAGCCACATAAAAACTTGTTTTCTTACATTCATATGACCTTTTATCCCCGAGGTACATTATTTGTATATCTTTTGCAGGAACTAGTTTTTCAAAATTGTACCTCTATAAGTTTTATTTTAATAAAATTAACGATTCTTTTGATCCAGATCAGATTAAAAATGTACATTTTTTGTAATTTACGTCCTCCAACGTTAAATCATATCGGACGATGAATGAAATTGGTGAAATAATGCTCAAATGAGTCCAGGGTCCATGAAGCTTAGAGTTACCTGACATTTGTCTATCAGGATAAGAGAAAACCCCGGAAAAAGCTTATCCAGGTAACTTTCACCAACCGAGATTAAAACTCAGGACTTCTTGAACGTGAGGCGGACGCGCTACCACCACGCTACCGAGGCGGGCGATTAAAAATGTACATTTTATAAGTTACACAATTGGAGCTTTTTTTTTAAACTAAAACCATTGTGTACCTTTTTGAAAAAAAAAATGTGTAAGAAACTCTTTTTAATGTAAACAGTGGTTAGCGCTGAGGAAAATTTCTTGAAAATCTTAGTGTCACGGCCAAAGAAACTTCTCTTTTTCTCTCTCTCTTAACACACACACATACACACACACGAACACAAACACATACACACACAAGCACACACAATGGATAGTTCGCAGAGCTCTACCGTTTTATGTTGGATCTATAAAGATCCTTGGTCAAAAACTTTAAAAATAGTGCACCAGAGAAACGGAGAAGGGTTTCATTACCCCGGGCTCTATGGACTTTTTATACCTACTAAACCACACGAGAGCGGATGAGCTGAGAGAAAGCCCAAAGGCTGCTGAGCAGGGAGGTATCTGGCCAAACGATAGCCAGGTATTTCCAACCTAAGGGAAAATAACATTTTTAAGCGCTGTAGAGCTCTACATGCCCTTCAGTTTGAAATTATATCCCTTCACAGGGTCAATATTTAACTTTTAACAGTAGGTACCCATATGAATTATATATAGCTATCATCTCTCCTGTACACATGCACACACACACACACACACACACACACACACACACACACACACACACACACACACACACACACACACACACACACACATATTCTCTTTTACGTGCTGTGGAAATTAAATTTATGCTGGAAAAGTCTGATTTTGTGAGCTTCACATTCAGCGAGTCCCGGGTGCGACTCCATTCACAATCCAAATTTAACTTGGGTCTTTCCTGTTTCTTTTTTTTCTCCTTGAAGGCGAATACGTTGTTGGTCTTTCCTTTCCAACATCCGTTTCATTAGGTGTGTTTCTTATCTTTAATGTGGGCTTCTAAGTTTCGACGAGGAGGGCAACTCGGTCAAAGGGTCGTTCATCTTCTCAAGCCAGCTCCAGCTGTGGTCTGTCTGCTAGTCCCTCACTTCGTCCCTTCCTCTTGGTGCGGTGGTAGCTACAATTTGTCTTCTAGCTAGGACGTAGTACCTTTTACTTTTAATTTGCGTTATCCAGCACTGAGTTATATCTGACGATGAATGAAATGGGTGAAATGATGCTCGAATTACTCTAGGCGGCAATGAGCTTAGAGCTACCAGACATTTATCTTTTAGGAATTGAAATGTGTAGCGTTTAACGCCTGCATTTACTACATATGGCACCGCAGGCGATGACATTGATGATATATGAGATGAAGATGGAGCACCGGTGGACTGAGATGGCGGGGGAAACCGGAGATCCCGGAGAAAACCCGCTCCAGCGCCGTGTTGTCCACCAAAAATCTCACTTTGCGGTCGCCTGGGAATCTTTTAGGACAAGCGTAAATCCCAGAAATAAACCGTATCCTGACCGAGATTAGAACTCGGCACCTTTTGAACGTGAGGCAGACACGCTACCATCTATGCTACAGAGGCGGGAAGATGTCCATTGTATAATGGAGTTTATATATTAAATAATTTTATAAGAAAACGAATTTAATATAGAGTAAGTTAAAACTAAAAATATATTTCTTAATATTAATTGCATGACTAAGTTTTAGGGAAATATTCGATATAACAATTTTACCAGAAATGCATGTTATTGCAAGCTCAGGTAGAAGTCGAGTATTCACCAAACTTTGTAACTAAGTTGGGTGATGTTTAAGGTTAGAAGGTAAACATCACCTCAAACAGCCAGTTGCTCGGAAAAGTTTTGCTTGTTATTTACTTTGTAAAAGCAGTTTATTAAATAATGTATATTTGAGGTAATGGAGGAGGGAATAAATTGTCCATCTTTGTGGATACTCTTAGAGGTCCTTTGCACTATCACTGATTATGTATATAAACGTTAAAATTTAAGACAAAAGTATAATAAGTGTAATCTTTCTGCAGATAAATTGCAGAAGAGCTTATTAAAGTATACAACTCAAATAAAATGAATATTTTCATAGTATTAACTACATGAAGGGTAACTTAAAGGTCCCATCTATGATATAAACTCAGTGCTACTTCTGCTCCTTGATTAACGTGAGACCATTTTTATCCTAATATAAAATGGCAAATCTTAATGTTTTACATTCGCATGCCATTCGCTCCATATATACGTGCGTGTACAAACTACGTTAGGAAAGTTTACTTTTCTATCTGCTTCATTTTATACAAGATGAAGCTTTAAAGAAATAGCTACATTATATTTTCATTATGGATAAAAAGTGAATAACGATAATCAAATGATTAAGAACTGGATGTTACATATTGGCCTTAGATTTCATACCCCTTCCAAGTTATTGCGAGAAACAAGTGAATATAGATAGGAGTTTAATATATATATATATATATATATATATATATATATATATATATATATATATATATAAACAGAATTGAACAATTGAAACCGTTAATAAGAAAAATGTCAAGAATTGCTTACGAAATGGAAAAAGGAATTGAATAGAGCCAGACTGAAAAATTCAATGCCATAACCGGTTCTTGAACCATGGATCCCCCGCTCTCCGTGTGGTTGCTCTAAACCACTGAGATACTACGGCCAACATGCCGACATGACACTAAATTCTCCAACTGACTCGTGTTTCCCGGTGGACCACTAGGAGTTCTCATATGCTATGAGACACGCACCTTTTGTGGTGACTTACTATGCTGTAGGTACTTAAGTCCCAGGCTTCATAGTTAAACCAATGTGTTATTTAGATAAATTGATGGAAATAATAATTTCTTCCAAACTAACCGTATGTAGGCTAAGGTTTGAATCAGTAGAGCCTGACTGAAAAATTCAACGCCATAGCCGGGATTTGAACCACGGATCTCCCGCTCTCCGTCCGATTGAGCTACTATGGCCAACATGCCGACATCGAAAAAGGGATTATTTGAAATGAATTACGTGTTTCAAAGGGATCTTCATATATTGTGCAGATGTTTTCGTGTTTTCTTTACGTTTACCGGTTTACAAGATATACAAAATTAGTTTCGAATAAAGAGGACTATTCTCGGAAAATTAATATTTTATTGGTCATACAAATGTCTAAAACATGTGGTAATTCAATTAAAAACGTTAGAGACATTTGTGAGAAAATAAACAATTCGCGAAATGTTCCTCGTAAAGGCTAGCCTGACCTGGAAGGAGTTTTCTTGCATTGATGTAGAAATAAATACATGGAGCTTTTTCGAAGAGAAAAATATATTCGAATTTCGAGGTGGAAGCAGTACCTGGTTACTTATGATATAAGCAGTAGAGAAAACCTTATAAGAACAACAAATATTTTCTCACTGGTATTATTTGTTCATAACGGATTTTTATTTGATAGTTTACAGTTATGTTTAATAATGTAATCTACTATCTAAATGTCCAATTACATTTTTATGTCACTGATTTCTAAATGACTATTTGTGCTCCAATAAATCAGTGCCAGAATCCATTTTAAATAACTACCACGTTCCCATGGGTTTTTATTTGAATGTGAACCTTTAAAATATGCTTTAATGTTTTTCCCAACAAAGGTTTTATGCTACGGTTGTGACATATTTTTTTGCATGAAGTCTCCCGACAAAGGAGGAATGTTCACGCACGCCATTCTCTATCGCACGAGAGCGTTCTGCTGGAAGTAACGTCACTAATATTTTATCAGCTTATTGCAGAAAGCCCCCAACTTGGTTTCAGGCAATATACTCCAAATCCACAAAGACTTGTCTTTCTCTGAAAAAATTCGCTGAGTTCAAATAACAAATTAGTATATTTACGGACCCTTTTTCCAAACCGTTGTTGCTTTAAGTGTGTTTTATAAGTGACTATTACGTGTTTCAAATGGGAAGGTGTTTGTCCTTGAGCGCTACTAGCTGAGCAAACAATCGGAGTTCTGCGGTGTTGTCGTATTGCATTCCCGCAAAGCGGTGTATGAGGAGCGGCAACCTAATCAATCTGTATGAAATACTATTCGCGCCAAGACAAAAATTCAGATTTTGCCGAAACTGATCAATGTGGAAGGTAGAGGGTAATGTATCTAACATAACCATGAAAACCCCATATTTTTAGCTCAAATAACTTTTCTAATACAAATAAATAAACAACTATTACCCTATTATAACAATAACTCGCGACATAAGCACTGAATGAATTTGGCAGGTATGCGTGTACGTATATTTGTAATTACTCAGAACTGAAACGTAAATGTTTGACATGACGTGATAAAAGAATTACTTTGAATAATCCAATTCGAGCGAGAGGAAACAGTAAATTTCCTGCTGCCCTGGCAAAACGTGTCTGGTCACATTATATCTTTCTTTATGAATGGTTCGTAATCTCTCTTTACTCTAGGGAGTTCAAAGTGGTTGGTGTGTATGTATGCATATATACTTTTCATTACTCAGAACTGAAATTTAAATTGCTGACATGACGTGATAAAAGAATTACTGTGAATAAGTCAAGGTGTTAAATTCGAGAAAGAGCAGACACTTCATTTCCTGTTAGCCTGTGGAATGCTGTATGCTTATGCTTATGAATGAATGCTGGATAAGATGTGTTTATTTACTCTGGAGAGTTCAGATCAATATCATTTAGTTCTTCTTTACTCAACAGAGTTAAATAGTGCAATGGCTTCTTAACGCGAATTTAGTGGCGAGTCAAAAAGGTAGGTATTGCGAAGTCAGGCTCGAAGCATTATTTTTAAGGTGTACAGCTTCTTCAATAATTTTTCGGAAACAGAAACTAAAAATGAGTTATTGCAAAGAGTACTTCCGTTTAAAAACACGGAAAAAGTGTATCAGCTGGATCAACCTGCAATTGAAACGGGACACGAGGTAATACACCTCCCACTGCCAATATAATCCAACTGAGTTGGCGTGGACTCAAATAAAAAGGGGGATTGCAAACAGAAATAATACTTTTAAACTAACGGACGTTAAATGACTTGTTCACGAAGAAATTGATAGAGTAACACAATAGGACTGGGAAAACTGCGTGAGGCAGTTATATGGATGAGCCACTGGCAGTTCCATTGGATTAGAAAAAGAGGAAATTTATAAACTATAATTAGTTAGTTAGTTACTAACACTCCCCACATGGCAACCTTGGCCTTCGGGGTAACCTCACCCCACCAAGTGATGACCGGACCCATTTCTCAGGTGGAGGCACCCAGAGGGCGGTGTCCATTACCTCCGATGATAGGGTGATAGTGAAGATGGCGGTGAGGTGAGAGGATCTACAGCTTTTACCGTGGACTCCGAACCACGTTGGGCATAGGGGATACTTCACGTGTGCTAGACAGAGGTGAAGGCGTGGATAGGGCCGACTTAAAATCGCCAACCCCAGAGCCGGGAATCGAACTCGGGACCCTTAGAACGGGAGCCGCGAACGAAACCACCGCGCTACCCCGGCGCCCTAAACTATAATTATAGTTATGGTATTTTAAAATATACATAATTTGCGAAAATGATTTGTCCAATTTTGATTTTGGCAGCTGCACCATTGTAAAAGTTTGTAAAATATAATTAGCTTGCCCTTACGTCTGCACCAAGCAGACCTGCATGTTGTATGAGTGAGCAAGAGACAGGGAAATATAAAAGGAGTGGGGTAACAAGCTGGCAACGCTGAGTGTAATAAGGCATCGGATAAGCTGGACTTCAGAACTCTTCCCATTTGAAACGCATAATATATTTACTGGCATGTAAAAGAGCTCATGCAGGACGAAATTCTGCACACTGGCTGCACTGATAGGATAACTGCAATTAACAGCGTCGTTAGCAGATATTTTCTTTGTTTTAAAGGATGAGTTTTCGAAGCGCTAAGTGCCATTACTGATCCACTCTGCATTCTTTTTTTACGTACACTAACTGCTACCATCAGTCTGATTTTTAAAAGAAGATACGTGAAGGCCATCTGTTTCTCCAGGTGGGTAGCGCAATGTTGCCCACCAAATCCACTTTCTTTATCCTCTCAACACTCGAAACATAAACAAGGGTTCGAGTTATCTCACCTCAACAAAAATATGCACAGTTAATGTGTATTAGCCCACTTTAAAAACAGAAATAAGTTGTTCACACATTCACTGCGTTGTAGGGTATTCACATGTGTGAGTTCTTTTAAATAATTGTTTGCACTATGTAACTAATATTTCATACTTACCGTTATTGTTGCTATGCATCGTAAGTTGACATTCTCGTACTAGTGCGGTAAGTATTTAGTCTTTTAGTATTAATTTGTACTTCTATATCTTACAATCTCAATTACAAGGTTTACAATTCTAATGTAGGTACAAATTTGTCAGCTGCTTATATTACGGACTGATAGTGGTGTTGGCTCCCTGGCCGTTAACCTCTATCCTAGCCCTTATACGACCTTGACCTAATGTACTGATCGTGTCTTCCATTTCTCTACCTCCTATTTACTCGCACTTCTCAACCATTTCTCTTTGACTTTGTCCGCAAACTTCCCCACCTCCCTTAATCTTTTCTCTCTTTTCAACGTAAGCATTTTTATCGTTACTACATAAGCCCCTGTATTATCACAGTTCTTAACCCTTATTAATTTCCTCCAATTTGAAATTTCTTTACACTCCACTACATAATGTTCTAAACTTATTTTCTTTCCACATAGAATGCACTCCTTTGGTGAACCCCCTCTCAATATGGCTCCTGTCCTTAACCAAGCTAAACCCTCCCTCTCATATCTATCACATATGTCTATATATGTTTCCCTTCCCCATCCTGCCTTTATTTTCAGGTAGTATACATTTAGTGATTTCTTACTTATCAGATTTCCCCACGTCACTTGTCTGTCAATGTCCTTTATCCTAATCTTAATAATTGTCCAAAAACCCTTTACATTTCTTTCTCTCTCATGCCAGATATCTCCCATCCCTATTTTAGCCAGCGTTCTCTCTAGCTCTGCCCACCAGCTCTCCTTACATGTTCTAGACAGATCATTAATGTATTATCATCATCCTTTTTTATACAGCTACACCAATATTTTAAACATCTTTCTATAACTACCCCACTCCTGCAAGGTCTTCCAAGTTCCACTCTAGCTACTCCATTTGGTGTTGACTAATTCAAACCCAGTATCTCTTTATAGAACTGTTCATATGTATGTTCAACATGATTTCTTATCTCATTGGCCCCCCACTACTCTACACAATATGTCATTTTTGATTCTACTATTGTTTCATAATTTTTTTCATGCCACTTTACTGACATATCTGGTAATTTATGTTTACAGCTCCTTACCCCAGGCATCGCTATCTTCCCTTTCACTGTTATCTTTCTTCCATGTGCTCCCAGCCTCCATTGTAGCACAGTCTCATATCCCTAAATACTCAAACTCCTTTACCACCTCCACTTTTTGGTCATTTAGATACAATTTTTCATCTTTTCTTAACTCATCACCCTTCTTAAACACTATTATTTTTGACTTGCTTATATTGATTCTTATCCCCCATTCTCTACAGTAGCTGCTAATTTCATTTATTGCTCTCTGTAGTCCTATCACTGTTATAGATGCTATTACCAAATCATCTGCAAATAGTAGCCCTGGTATTACCTTATTTCTAATAATTGGGCAATGGTTGTTACTTTCTTCAACCCTCTCAATTATATCATCAATAAACAAGTTGAACAATATAGGGTTAAGTTTACAGCCTTGTCTTAATCCCATTTTCTGCTCCATTAATTCTGTTATCCCATTCTTATCTACTCTAGTTCCAAACGTTATTCCCTCATAAATTTTTCCTAGTCCTATAATAAATTTCTTGCTGACTTCTTTCTTTTGTAATTTCCACCATAGTGCTTCTCTCACTATTATGTCTAGTGTGGTAAGTATTTCTCCATAGCAACACATATGCGCGATACACGTTATTAAAATCTAACATTTATCTTCAATTATATTTATTAATATTTCAGCTAATAACTACTAAAGTTCAGATTGATATAAACACAGATAGTGAAAAAGATAATGTGCAACACACAGTGGTAAGCATATAACAGAATCTCGAGAATTGAAGAAAAACTCGGTGCAAGCGGCTCCTTTTTTCAAACTTTTTCTCGTTCCGTATACATTAATATCGCAATGTACTATTATTAACGACTTTGTTAATTGAAATGTTCATATGAACAGCGCCGATATGCCGGAATTTTGACCCCACAGGAATTCTTTTACTGGAAGCATATCTACTGACATGGGACTGTCGGTTTGGATAAAAGGAATAAGCTGTTCATTGATCAGGAGCAAACTCTCGTCTTCCTGTTGGAAGAATTCCCTAAGAGAACAGACAGATTCTCTAGCTATTGACTATGCAATGTAAAAACCCGACCGTTAGCTGATCTTTACTTTGGGCCCATGATTCCTCGGTCCACCTGTAATCCTACCGCCACTACGTCTTGCTTCCATAAAACCGTATTTTAATTGTGCTTTAACAAAGTAGGCTAACAATACACAGTGCAACTAGGCAAACTCTGTTTTCCGCATAGAACTAGCGATAGCTGAGCTGAGGAGTATGACATTCACCCACTTCACCAGTGCATCCAATCTGGCAACCTTTGTTTACGTTACCATAGCAACGACCTTCCCTTCTTACCCTTCGCGTCTCTTGCCTGATGACCTTCGCGCATCTTCTTTTAAAACTCAAACTAAGTATTCGAAGTAGGGGAAGAATTTCAGCGAACCACTTCCTCCTCCGATAGGTCAGCTGCCGGTCTCCGAACCGATTGCTGGGACCGTCTTCGGACCACAGTACTGGGAAATGTACGTTATCCTGGCCTGCCGAGGGAGATTTCCATTTAGGTAAAATGCAGGGACCGCGCCCTCTGCACTGTAACGGCTCCTTGGGACGCCGCCTTCTGTTTCTGAGCGAAAATACAAATTTGCCTTACTTTAGAAAACAATTTTGGAATTTTTTGTTTTTAACTATTATATAGTTTTAACACTCGTGATAGACTTTTTTTACATACGTATGAGCATACCACACACTTTATGCATAGGTGTATTACTTTCTGAACAGATTTAGTTTCAGAATTTAGAGATATCTTATATTACATGTTATATTACTGAAATTTCACCTGAAATACACATTTTGAGGTTATATAAATCGAAAAGCTGTTTTAGAACATCACCTGCAAATAATTACGAGATGCGACATTAAAGATCGAACAAAGATTTATAAGAAAATGCCTTTATCTGACACTATCATTCATATGGAAACCAGTCATTATATTTTTATTTTCTTGGAGTGCAATTAACGATTTTGCTTAAAATAACATAGATTATAGATCCAGTCTACTTTTATTTAGATTAGTTATTTATGAAAGTTTGGTTCTGTTAGAGTAATTGAACTGCAGTGAGTAATAAAAGGATAGGTAAATTTTCTGGAGAATGTGGTTTAAGGGTAAACGGTGTAACATTGAAAACGGTAGCGTCTTAAAAGGACGGCAAATAAAAGAGAAAGAGAGAGTGCGATGGTATTTTCATGGAAAGTCTGTCGAAGTTATTGAGGAATTTTATTTTGAATTGAGGCTATCAAGTAGTGCAGGGATGGAATCACAAGATAGGCATGAGGAATATTAGAATATTGTCACCCGAACGTCGGAATACCCTATAGAGCGGGAAAGCAGGAGACGGTCGGCGTTAGCCACGCCCCCCCTCGTTTGTCTTATAGCGGTAACAAGGGGTGGCTGGGGAAAAAACATCACTGCGCCGTCTCTTTCTGTTCCACCTGTGTTCTCGAACTTACGGGATATTTCATCTAATCGAGAACCTTCCAGATCGGCAAGCGGACCCTATATAAGCAACACGATGGGCAAGAGGAATCAGTCAGTCAGTTAGTTAGTCAGTGCTTGACGTGCTAGTGTACGAGGAGAAGACTGTGTGAGTGCATCGGAGGAATGTACGTAATTACGAGTGCAAGTGAAATTGTAACGGACGAACTGGTGAATTGTAACTGTGTGCATTACGTAATTCTGTGTAATTGGCAAGTGTTCAACTGTAAGTCGGTGGAAATAAAGAACATTTTTGAGTGGTGCAATTGGACTTTTCATTTCACGAACCCACAAAGTCACAATATGTTTTAATAATATTCCAATATTTCAATAAATTGGAGATTTTTTGAAGCAGTAGTGGAATCAGGAATGTTTTATAAAGAGAACTGTGTGCGCCATAACAGGGACTGTAAACAATGACATAATTAGAAATATATTTGGTGCTTAGAAAATCTGGAAATACTGCCATGGAGGCTTTCAAATTAGAATATTATATGTTTTAAAAGAAAGTATGATATTCCAAATGGAAATAATCTAAAGTAAGAATTGGGCGAAGTTTTAATATTGAACAAGAAATTGGAAGCATGAGTCACGGAAGTTTGTTGCAAGGAAATTAGGAAAAGAACTGAAGATATATTGGCTACTTTTAGAAAAAAAAATTATCTAAATGATCAAATGATACAAATGATCGGAAAGGGACACATTTGTAGTTTCTTGTAACAATTTAGTAAGGTCGGATTTGTATGACTGAGATCAAGAGTAGTGTTAGTAAAGGGATTAAGAGAAGAAACTGGTGAAGTATGTATTGTGTGTGTGTGTGTGTGTGTGTGTGTGTGTGTGTGTGTGTGTGTGCGTAACGCATGCTTTTACTACATCGGTGACAACGATGATCCATGAGATGAAGATGGAGCACCGGGAGAATGAGATGGCGGGGGAAACTAGAGATCCCAGAGAAAACCCCTTTCCAGCACCGTGTTGTCCACGACAATTCTCACTTTATGGTCGCCTGAGATCGAGCCCGGGCCAGGTTGATAAGAGCCGAGCGGTCCAAACACTCAGCCAAGACGCGGCCTTATTATGTGTGTATGTGGGGGTTGAAAAAGTAGTAACTGTTCATTAGATTTGATGGGAAGAAGAGATGGAGGAAGTCTATGTAAGGAAAACTGTGGGATAAATAATAATAATAATAATAATAATAATAATAATAATAATAATAATAATAATAATAATAATAATAATAATAATAATAATAATAATAATAATAATAATAATAATAATAATAATAATAATAATAATAATAATAATAATAATAATAATAATAATAATAATAATAATAATAATAATAATAATAATAATAATAATAATAATAATAATAATAATAATAATAATAATAATAATAATAATAATAATAATAATAATAATAATAATAATAATAATAATAATAATAATAATAATAATAATAATAATAATAATAATAATAATAATAATAATAATAATAATAATAATAATAATAATAATAATAATAATAATAATAATAATAATAATAATAATAATAATAATAATAATAATAACAATAATAATAACAATAATAATAACAATAATAATAACAATAATAATAACAATAATAATAACAATAATAATAACAATAATAACAACAATAATAACAACAATAATAACAACAATAATAACAACAATAATAACAATAATAATAACAATAATAATAACAATAATAATAACAATAATAATAACAATAATAATAACAATAATAATAACAATAATAATAACAATAATAATAACAATAATAATAACAATAATAATAACAATAATAATAACAATAATAATAACAATAATAATAACAATAATAATAACAATAATAATAACAATAATAATAACAATAATAATAATAATAATAATAATAATAATAATAATAATAATAATAATAATAATAATAACAATAATAATAACAATAATAATAATAATAATAATAATAATAATAATAATAATAATAATAATAATAATAATAATAATAATAATAATAATAATAATAATAATAATAATAATAATAATAATAATAATAATAATAATAATAATAATAATAATAATAATAATAATAATAATAATAATAATAATAATAATAATAATAATAATAATAATAATAATAATAATAATAATAATAATAATAATAATAATAATAATAATAATAATAATAATAATAATAATAATAATAATAATAATAATAATAATAATAATAATAATAATAATAATAATAATAATAATAATAATAATAATAATAATAATAATAATAATAATAATAATAATAATAATAATAATAATAATAATAATAATAATAATAATAATAATAATAATAATAATAATAATAATAATAATAATAATAATAATAATAATAATAATAATAATAAATTATAGATTTTAAAATGGCAACTTCTATGGAAATTGACAAGTACGAAATGTATAAGAATGTTTTGGAAAACATGAGGAAGAAACGGATTAAAGTCGTTGAGAAGTTTGAGCCTATATAGATGTAAAAGCGCTAAAATAGTAGAATAAAAGGGGTAGGGAGCTTCATTGTACAGAAAACCATAAGGCGAGGAAGACTCCTATAAGATGCATAGTAGACGTACTTTTGTTAGATTACGCATTTAGGTTAAGGCACTATTGTAATTGTAAAATGTGTGTGTATGTATTGGTTTCGTAATATGTAGTTACATATTCAAGAATGTGTATTAAGCGCGAAAGGGGATGTTTAGTGTTAATGTTGGAGAAACCAGCGTGTCAAATTGTAGCTATAATTTGAATTTTATGTGAATGGGCTGTGACGTTCTGTTCATTTTATTACGTTTTCTATAATCAGGAAACAATAAGAGATAAACACAAGTTACGCCAGGAACGATTTAACGCTCGATTTAATATACGAGGGCCGTTCAATAAAGAATTATCCTAGTTTTATTACGGTCATAAATTTTTGCACTTAAATTCAATCTTATTATATTCTGTTAGCTTAATGTGAAACAAACACGCCGTAGTAGTTTCATTGTTGGTACTCCTGGTTCCCGCTTGTGAGAACCAGGCAAGTTCAGACATGTTCAGCATCGCCTACCGCTGCAATGGAGGTAACATGAAGTTAAAGTTGATGTTAGTGGAAGATCCGGAGTTTCTTTCAAACGTAATCACTGCTGATGAAACTTGGCTACATTATTTGGATCCTGAGAGCAAACAGCAAAGCGCAGTGTGGAAATCTCCTTCAAAACCAACCCCCCAAAAAGTAAAAGTGGTTGCTTCTGTTGGGAAAGTTATGGTCATCTCATTCTTTGATATTCATGGAATGGTTTATTAGTATGTTGTACCTGCACACACATCAGTAACTGGACAATACTACAGGGATGTCCTGAAAACATTGCAAGTCCATATCAGGTGCAAAAGACCACATTTCCATGAAGCAGGCTGGATGTGCGGCCGCATATTGCCAATGTTGTTGCTAAGTATGTTGCTAAAATCAACATGAAGTGCATCCCTCACCCTTCCTGTACCCCATGTGACCTTTTTCTATTCCCTAATTTGAAAAAGCGCCTTCGTGGGAGGCATTATACATCATCAGAGGCAGTGGTCAAGGCTGCGGAAGCGATTTTGAAGGATCTCTCAAAAATGTTTTCCAGCATGTCTTTGAAGACTGGCAGAAACGCTAGGACAAATGCATCCCTCACCCTCCCTATAGTCCGGATTTAGCCTACTGTGACTTTTTTCTATTCCCTAACTTGAAGAAACGCCTTTGTGGGGGGGGGGCATTATCCATCATCAGAAGAGTGGTGAAGGCTGCGGAGCCGATTTTGAAGGATCTCTCAAAAATGGTTTCCAGCATGTCTTTGAAGACTGGCAGAACCGCTGGTACAAGTGTATCCCTCACCCTCCCTACAGTCCGGAATTAGCCCCTTGTGACTTTTTTCTATTCCCTAACTTGAAGATACGCCTTCGTGGGAGGCATTATCTATCATCAGAAGAGTGGTGAAGGCTGCGAAGCCGATTTTGAAGGATCTCTCAAAAATGGTTTCCAGCATGTCTTTGAAGACTGGCAGAACCGCTGGTACAAGTGCATCCCTCACCTTCCCTATAGTCCGGAATTAGCCCCTTGTGACTTTTTTCTATTCCCTAACTTGAGGAAACGCCTTCGTGGGAGGCATTATCTATCATCAGAAGAGTGGTGAAGGCTGCGGAGCCGATTTTGAAGGATCTCTCAAAAATGGTTTCCAGCATGTTTTTGAAGACTGGCAGAACCGCTGGTACAAGTGTATCCCTCACCCTCCCTATAGTCTGGAATTAGCCCCTTGTGACTTTTTTCTATTCCCTAACTTGAAGAAACGCCTTCGTGGGAGGCATTATCTATCATCAGAAGAGTGGTGAAGGCTGCGGAGCCGATTTTGAAGGATCTCTCAAAAATGGTTTCCAGCATGTCTTTGAAGACTGGCAGAACCGCTGGTACAAGTGCATCCCTCACCCTCCCTATAGTCCGGAATTAGCCCCTTGTGACTTTTTTCTATTCCCTAACTTGAGGAAACGCCTTCGTGGGAGGCATTATCTATCATCAGAAGAGTGGTGAAGGCTGCGGAGCCGATTTTGAAGGATCTCTCAAAAATGGTTTCCAGCATGTCTTTGAAGACTGGCAGAACCGCTGGTACAAGTGCATCCCTCACCCTCCCTATAGTCCGGAATTAGCCCCTTGTGACTTTTTTCTATTCCCTAACTTGAAGAAACGCCTTCGTGGGAGGCATTATCTACCATCAGAAGTAGTGGTGAAGGCTGCGGAGGCGATTTTGAAGGATATCTCAAAACTGGTTTCCAGCATGTCTTTTAAGACTTGCAGAAACCCTAGGACAAGTGCATCGCATTCAGGGGATACTATTTTGAGAAGGACCATCAACATTATTTGAATGAGTAAAGGTACGGTGTGAAAAAAAGTGAACATTATTGAACAGCCCTCGTATCATCTATATTAGTGTACAAATATCCGTTATAGTTCGCTTAAATTTGGAAGTAGTTTAAGGAATGAACTCTTGTCAGTTTGGGCGGCTTAGTTAATCTGATCTCCCAAGTCGCCGGTTCAAACTCGCGCCAGACAAATGGATTTTAAAAGCGCCCAACTTCAGTAAATTTACTGGCGTCTAAAGGAACTCCTGAGGGACGAAATTACATCACATTACAGGTGCTTTTATGATCCTAGCAATTGACAGCGTCGTTAACAAACAAAATATTTAAATATAAATGTTTATTTCTTATACTGGTTCTTTTGTTTCTGCTTAAATTTATAGAAATATTATGTCAAACATTGTAGTGTCAATTGAGTCTGCAGTACCTTGCTACAAAATGAGTATTAAAACTATCTCTGCCATTATTTAAAATTTAATGGGAAAAGCAGAAAACTGCAGTTGAATAAACAAATTGTAAAGTGCATATAACTGAAAGGGGTAAAGAAACGTGTATGAACACGTTAGATAGTTATCATTTATTTTTACTTATCCTAAGTGACTTGTAATCCGGCATTGACAATAGTGTGTGTTATTATGCAATAGTTTCAGAAAGACATGGGCAAGAAACGGGAAGTGGCATATCCAGTCCTGCAGGAACTGGGACATTCGGTATTCGGCAACCTGGTGGTCGCGCGGCAGGATGTGAATGAGGTGAACATGACGTTAGTGGAGGAGACGAAGCAGGAAGATGCAGAAATACAAAGGAGAGCTGTGCAACGTTCTCTCAGTTCCCCTGCGTCTTGTATGTCAAAAAAGCAGAACGTTGCTGACCTGGTGGACCAATTGCTACTCGAGATCTACGGTAAATCATATGCTCATGGCTCCACACGCCGTCACACCTCCATGAGTAGTGCGTTCGAGTCCGACACATCCAGCACCACCTGTCTCTGGGCTCGCTACCCGGACTTCCAAGTAGACCCTACTGTGCAGCGATCTCGTCTCAACAGACGGAGTAAGTATCCTATATGGTTCACGTCAATAGCTTTGTTTTGGGTAGTTTTGTAAGCGAATGTCTCTCTTTATTCATGCATACAGAGTAGAGAGTAAAATAAAAGGAATGGACTATCACCTCAAACAGGAAGGGATGAAATGAAGGAACCACTGGAGAGAGCGCAGAAGACTCATCTCACTGCTGCAGCTGCCCAGAGAGTGCAACGAACAAACGGTCTATCAGGCAGCCCTCTGGTGATTACGGGGCCCCCTTTTGAGCAAGAATCCGCGTCATCTGTTCGCACCACATCTACTAAACATATACACAAGCCTGAAATATACAAGGAAAGTTAAATGATGTAAAGGAAATCACAGTGGTGACAAACTACTCAAGATTCAACTTTCTACCAATGAAAGCCACAAGATACCCAAGACAAGAGTCGGTGGTTGTCAGGAACCTAACCCGGAACCTCCCGATTTGAACGTCACGCGTTACCGCGGAGTCATCTCACTCAGTTGATCCGTAGACAATACACATTTTATGGACACTTACAGGTGTGTGTGTTAGGTCCGTAGGAACATCGCGACGTAAAATTGAGACAGTAGGAAAACTTATTACTCCGGGGGGGGGGGGGGGGGGAAGTAGGAATAAACAAAAGTACGTGCTCGGAGAATTTGACCCGTGTGAAAAGTGCAGGGTGTCGTTAAGTGCATAGTTTTTTCTTTAGAAACGAACTCCCTAACATAAAACTTTGTCTGCTGTAAATGAAGATGCAGATTTACCAAATTTCAGCAGATCTAGTCCTGTATAGATTGCTTACACATCTGGGGTTTTTGAAAGAAAAAAGGGGGCAGAGAAAAGTTTGCTAAGAGACAGAGGTGATATTGTTGTGTGGCAAAGACGTTATACAAAGACAATCAGACTATATCAAGATACAAATCGCAAAATATACTACCTTGACGAGACTTGGGTGAATGAAGAACACACGAAAAGTAAAGCATGGCGTGACACGACTTTTAAGACTAAATGACAAGCATTTTTGCAAAGTATGTGTGCTAGTTTAAAAAAATCCCAGTGGAAAAGGCCGAAGGCCTTTCATTATAAACTTGTTTCAGTTTCGTTGCTCATTCATTCAGTTTGAACTTGCTCAGTTTCATTATAATCTTGTAATTTTGCATGCCTTCGTATTCTTATTTGTATGGTTTTAGCTATCTTCCTGGCAATTATTATGACGTTTACTGCAGGTTTAAATGTGATGGAAAGGCACCGCCTATGTCCTATGGCGCGAAAGCATTAGCCAATTAGGGTGAGGGGGAAGGTAGTAGCACGCGGAGTGATACATGTAAGTGGGGCAAGGTTATATGAAACAGAGTTTAGGCAAGCGCTCACTTCATATGACATATTTTTAATGAACTTTTCTAAATAGAAAACCATGAGAGATAGGATAAAGCCTAGTGCAGGAAAAGTATAAGGTTAATTAAAGTTTTCTATCTATGAAAAATGACTTTCTTAGAGCAATAACCAATTTCGAAATATTGCTTCGCTTATATTTTCCTGAAGCCTAAGGAAGTTGCCTCTTGCTTATAACCATGAAGGAACATAAATATTTACACAACTATCTACAGAACTAGGGGTTTAATAACAGAGGGTGAATTCAGGACACTGCTGGAGGGAAGTAATGCTGATTTTGAGATGAGTTGCTTATAATATTCCATCTCCATTTCCTCGGAGCTGTCGTTATGGAAACAATTTCTTGTTATTTATTAAACCTTTAGTTTTCTTAATAAAAGATTGTTTTATTCCCCGTAGCAAAATGCAGAAATTTTAAACGAGGTTATATACTGTGAGTTATCAGAAGCAAGAATAATATATAGAGATCAACTTATAATAAAATTGCAAAGGAATTTTAAAATTTCATCTCCTTAAATAAAAGTAGTTGGGTAGTCTACAAGAAAATCAAGAGAGATGTACAAGGGTTGTTCTATAAGTAGGTACTCATATTAGAAATGAAGACACCAATTTTTTCAAACAAAAATTATTTATTTCTTCACACAGTACATTTTGTTCCTGCAAGGCATTATTTAATGTTTGTGAATAATAGGAAGTCAAAGGAGCCATGCCGGATGAATTCATAACGGCAGCAATTCATAATGCAAATCATACAATTTGGTGGCGACACACCGGATACATGTGCTGGAGCGTTGTCGTGGTGAAACAACACTTTCTTTTCCACAAAATCATTCGTCTTCAGCTTCATCTTGAAATCCTGCGAATACTTCACTGTAGTATTGTTCAGCATTCCATTTTATTTTCTTTTTCCAAAAGGTTAATGTTTATTACTACCTTCGCAAACCAAATAATCTTCGCTATCAATTTTCTCGCCGACGAACCGTCTGCATCCGTTATGGAGTCGAAGAGGAAGTATTGTTTTCTCCCAAAAATTGAAAAATTGATACTGAGATCTCACTTAAATCAGGAGTGTCCGTGTCTGTGTTTCGATATATATATAGTTTTTCTGAGAACAGCATGACTCGAAAACAAAACACAATTCTTAGTATTTAAGCTTAATATCTTCCTTAAATGGGGCATGAAGATTTTCAAAATATCCCTTATTCCCAAGCTATTATTTTAACGAAGATTTTATAATCAGTTTTATTTTAATATTGCCTCTAACGATTTTTAATAAATGCAATACATTGAAAACTTTACATGGCAGGTAAAATCTTTATTTTGAATTTTCTGTAAATAGTATGTGAGGTCATCTTCATTCTAAACTAATTTTCTAGTTACCGTAAAATATAAATAAATTAAACAAAACTTTACTGCACGAAGACGTGTATATGTTAAATTTTGCAATTATAAGGCGCTATTCCTTTTTTTTCTGATTGTCATGCAAAGAGCATTGAATTTGAAAGCCATTACACAGTGAACCAGATTTTACTTTATTTACTTACATACATAATAGGTAGAGGAATATCGTATTACACTCTCGAACAAATATATTAAGGGTATTTGGTGTAAATACACATTTTTAGGTCTCTTGTATCCGGAAAAGAAAATTTTTTTAGAAAGAGGTCCATGTATATACGAACAATATTGCTCAAAAAGGTTGGTTAAACATCAAACTCGGTTTTTAAGTTGAAGAGTCTCTAAGAAGTAAGAAGATTTTCAAGAAAATCTCTCAGCCAAGGCTATTCTCTACATGGAACAATTTTCTAAAATTTTGGTTTTCTAAAAAATATCTCTAACAATTTTTATTAAATTTCGACATAATGGAACTTGATTATTTCGGAAAGTACTCGGCTTGGAGGTCAAACTTGGTCTGTTGTACCTATGTACTCAAGTGGGACAGCCTCGGGGAGGATTGGTGAGGCTAGAGCAGACAGTGGGCAGCCGTCCCAAGACCACGACAGTGAAGAGGACAGGGTTCCTACATTTTGCTTAGATGAAAACTTCCAGGACAACGGACATTCGAAAACTGTGGTTCGAAAAGAGTCAAACCATGAGGTTTGTCCTACCGGAGCATATCATCCTGCCCTGCACCGCCGAGACACCCACCGACACTTCTACCCTGAAATAGACCACCAGATGAGAGATGATATGAAATGATAATGGAGATGACAGGAAATTAGGGGGATGTAATCAACCTGGCGACCGGGAAAACCCCTGAAAAGCTCGTGGGTCAGGTAGGTCGGGCAAGGGAATCGAATTCGGACCACCCGAATTTGGGCCACAGCTCAGTACGACATACTTAATATATTTTTATGACAAATGAAATGTATTTTTGAATTTTCTGGGAATTTCTTCAATAATCTTCATTCTGGGTGGCTTATATAACTGGTAAACCGTAAAATCTTATTGAACAAAACCTGTACATCTCATCAAAACACATATGACATATACTTTTTTCCGTCAAGAACCATTTCGATAATATCCCTTGTTATTTGTCTGAATTTTGCATTACTAATCGCAACTTTATTTTGAGCCCTGAAGTCTAGAGCTGTTACCACTGTTCTCTTGCGTTATTATCCATTTACTTTCGTACTTTAGGTTTGTGTTTAACCAACGGAAACAACAATTTTAACTACCAAATGCCTGAAGCAGCTCCAGCTTGACTTAGCAAACTCGTATAAATAGTAAAAGGAGAGCTTTGTGTTAGCCCTTTACTTCAGCCGCTGGCTAATCTGGAAAGAACATTTGCCGATAGGATAACTCGCGGTCTTCAATTATTACGTAATTTAAAGTGTGACTACATAAAAGACAAGAGGAATCTCTTCTGCTCTTCGACAACAACGCCATCTGGAAGGCGAAGATAAAGTGTGAGAGTAGTGCTGATACATTTCTCAAATGGGAAGTTGTCATTCTTTTCTATCTCTGGACTATGCAACGGAATTAAAAATAAATCACATAGCGACCATCTTTAAAAAATGACTATCGTTTGAACTCTGCTGCAATCCCATATTTTCCTTGCAGCTGTAAGGAAATCAGCACTAATATACCAGGGTGGTCTGAAAAGTTCTCGGCCCTACCCAGAGATCGTGGCAATACGTGCATGATTTTTTGTCCTTACGTTGGTACACATGTTAATAGATCCTATGTAAAATTACAAGTCATTCTAGGCAATAGTTAACTGTAGGTAATTGAAGCAGTGAACGTGACCATTGCTTTGATATTGGAGAAATTCGAGTATCGTGCTGTGATTACATTCTTGGTAAAAGAAGGTTTAACATATACAGAAATTCATTTGCGGATTGTAAATGTGTACGGTGACTCTTCACCATCAGTTTTCGCTGTGAAGAAATGGGCGGACAATTTTAAATGTCTCTGTGAATGTGTACAAGACAATCCACGCGAAGGACGTCTAAAAACTGTAACCATACTGGAAATCATGAAAAGGTGCATGACGTGGTTTTGGAAGATAGGCATATAAAGGTGCATTAAATTGATAATGCTCTTGGGATTTCAAGGCAACGTATTAGTTACATCATGCATCAGGATGTAAACATGAAGAAGCTTTGAGCAACACTTTTTCTTTTTTGTAACTTACGTCCTCCAACGTTCAGTCATATCGGACGATAAATGAAATGGGTGAAATGGTGCTCAAATGAGTCCGGGATCCATGGAACTTAGAGCTACCCGACATTCGACTTGATAAGGGAAAACCCCAGAAAAACAGTATCCAGGTAACTCACCCTGATCTAGATTCAAACTCGGGACCTCTTGAACGTGAGGCAGACACGCTACCATCTACGCTACCGAGGTTGGCAATATCTAACACATACCGTCCATACTACTCAAAATTAATTCTAAACAGATACTGAACCTTAAATACTCAAAAAGCTTTGAAATATCCGTGGACCAATAGCTAATGGACCATCTTTGCGCAAGATGGGTGCCGCGTATCCTCACTGTGGATAACAAATTTACTATCGCGAGGAATGCGAAAGAGACAGATAGTGCAGTGCGGAGATAACAGCTTGCCGAAACAGAGAAAGATAGAGACAGATAGATGTATGGAAGTGTCTTATTTTCTGGTGCCGTCTTGATTGTTATACAGCGTTCCACTAATTTATAGAAACAATGACTGGAGATATAAAACTGCCACTGCTGTCAACGCAGTGGTTCAGTTGTTAATGGAGTTGTGAGTTGAAAGTAGAGAATTGTTAAGTGTGAACCTTTAAAGTGTACCGCGAGTGATTTGCTTCATTTGTTTATGTGTGGTGAAGCAACCAGAGACTACTGTGTGTATGACACGTCACTTTTAGAACCTGTAAGGGGTGTACAAACTGTCTTTCTACGGAAATAAAGAACATTTTGAATTTCTGCGAACTAGACTTTTAATTCTACGAACTCACAAAGTTACATTATTCACAGGACACTTTCTGAGAAGTGCTTGACACATTTTCTGAAGAACAGATGTGACTTTTAGCGCCGATACGTCACAAAGGATCAAGCATGGATTCACCACTACTGACCCGAATCGAAGCAAGAGTCGAGACAGTGGACAGAAGCTGGTTCTTCAGCTCCAAAGCTGGTAAGGACGGTGCTATCAGCGGGAAAGGTCATGGCATCAGTGTTTTGGGATGCCAAATGAATTTTGCTGATTGACTATCTCGGGAAAGGTAAAACTATTACTGGAGAATACAACTTTCAAGTTCTAACCAAACTGAATGCAAGAATTCGTGTAAACAGACCCGAGTTAATGTTGTCTACCAGGGCAATGCACCTGTCCACAAAAGTGTTTTGGCAATGGGGAAATTGAGAGATCTGCACTATGAAGTGCTGGAACATCCACCCTGTTCCCCAGATTTGGCTTCTTGAGACTTTCATCTGTTTCCAAAACTGAAGAAATTCCTTGCTGGTGGACGCTTTTAGTCCAATGAGGGAGCAATTGCGGCTGTAAATGGGTACTTTGCAGCACTTTCAGAGGAACACTATAGAGAGGGGAGATGCCTTCGAACACCGCTGAACAAAAGTATTGGTATTAGAGGAGGTTATATTGAAAGAAAAACTACTTTGAAAGCATGAATCGTCGTTTTTTTACTATCAGGCCGAGATATTTTCAAACCACTCTCGTATTTGTTTATCTCGATTAATAAGAAGAAGCTTTTGTAGAAATTGTATATACAAGAGTAGAGAAAGTTATTTGAGTACTAGATATTTTTCGGTTTTTTATCTTTTGACTAATTGTATAGAATGGGGTTTCTAAACCATTACATAGCCACCAGTTCTTAAAGGTTTTGAGTAATACTTATTCCTCTTGTTCCTTTCAGGAAATATGCAATAAGAGAATGTCTGCAATTTAATATCAAAAGGATAGAAGAATGTTTGGTACATTATGTGTATTTGGTACAAAAGTAGGTACAAAAGTTCATGTGTATGCAGCACACAATATTTTTTAAACATATGATTATCACTTTAGCCTAAGAAACGTGCAAGAAAGGGTATAAATATGTGATAGAAGTTTATTTCCATTAACTAATGCAGACAGAAGATTAAGTTTTTGAAGAAATAGTTTACAGAAGAATGAATGTAGACTCCTGTGAATGTAACACATATGACTTATAAATTGTATTGTGTCTAAGAAATGTTAACGGATGGAGAATGTGCTTGATTACTAAATATGGTGTATGGATACTGTCGCCTCAGCCTGAAAATGACGTCCTTATGTTTGCAGATGTGTACGTACGGTGTGTCACGTCACGTGTCACAGAGATTCAGCTCGCACCCAAAGTCAAAGATCGATGCGGATTTGTGGCCTCGTCTCTTACATCTTACTCTTCAAGTCAGACATAAATAGAAACTCAGTGAGGTCAAATCGACCTACCTGCCACCTGAGTCCTTTGAACCTTTTCGTCACCTTAGATCGGTTAGCCATTTCCAGGAGAATATAGGAAAACTTCTCAAAAGAAAAACATTGTAGATACACATATACACACATACGTATATGCTTTAACAAGGTCTACTTTTATGTGTAGTTGGATTTTGTCTATCTCTTTGGATTATCGGTTAAGAAAAAGTAGTCTATAATGAAGAGGATTTCTGAGGATATTCCCAGAAAACTAAAATTGTATATTCAGTTCTTCATATTTTCCCCCTAGTCATAGGACTACAGAATGTATTTCAAAGGTAACGCATAGCAGCCCGTTTTTATAATATTTGTTTTATTGTTCCACCTATACTCTAACTTTTAATTTCAATGCTTACATAGCATCTTTTCCCTTTGGAATATGTTGCGTATAGGTGTTAACACATATACAGCGGGTGAGGGTTCTTTGGGTTCTGTACACATACGTTTGATCTCTCTCTGTCACACACATACATTTACACTGTTATTTACACTTTTAGGTTACGGAGAGAATAGAGAATAATCTCGGTGAGAGAAAAATTACCACTCCGCAGTCGGGAATCAAACCCGTGACATGTTGCACTACGAGTGGTTTCTCTATCGACTAAAATACTTTGCCAGTTCTTGTACTAATTTATAATTGTTAGAAAGAGAAATTAAACACTTAACTACACCAATGCTAAAGCTGCTAAGTTCACGAAACATTGTCTCAGAAATTATTTAAGGTATCTGTCTGAAGGATGTAGATACTGCTTCCTAAGATAGCAGTTATATTTTATAAAATAGTTTTTATACAATAGTTAATTTATACAATAGCACGTAAAGGTTGGTTTTACCATTTAAGCATTTAATTTAGCATAATTCCAAAATAATTAAAGTATCATGCTTCAAAGTTATACCAGAAAATATAATTTATAGAAGCATCAGTTATATGAAAAAATTGGGGAAAGCAGTAGTATATATCAGCTAAAAAGGTCACACAATTTTAAGAGCGAAACTTTCCGTTAAAGATGGCCTGAAGTTTATCACTTAACTCTTAACTGTATAAGAGTCAGATTTCTTACTGGGAAGTGGTAGAGAATTCAAGTACACATTGCTGCTGTGATTTCATTCTAAAATATATTTAAAACATGAAGTACAGATAGATTAAACTTTTGTACGATTAGTTTGCTGTAGAAGGAGTAAAAATGTCACTTGAGTATAAAACAGCAGAATTCTTTTAATAAGTGATAAGTAGTCTGTTGTAGGATAATTAAAATAGACTTACAATTAATATTGTCATGTCACATGAAAATGAGAACAAAAGCAGCTCGCGTATACAACGTGCGTTCAAGTTGTCCAGACTGGAACCAGATAGGAACTTCTGTTTTTATTTAAAATACATGTGGACTCTTTGTGAATGTGTGATACAGATAGCTGTACTGTACAGTGCATAGAACTCTAGTGCCAGTGACGAGAGTTAGGGCTCTTTTTGATACTTAAAATGGCGACGTCTTCATTGCAAGAACAGCGTGTAATCATTCGTTTTCTCCATTTTCGTGGTGTGACACCTATTGAAATTCATCGCCAGCTGCATGAGGCATGTGGCGATGGTTCCATGGATGTATCTAATGTGCGTTCCTGGGTGCGAACGTTCAATGAAGGCAGAATATCGTGTGACAACAAGCCAAGACAGTCATGGCCTCGCACCAGTCGGTCTGACGACATGATCCAGCGAGTGGAGAACGTTGTTTTGGAGGATCGCTGATTGAGCGTTTTCAGATCTTCTTGCAGGATTGTGTGTACAGATCCCACGGAAATGCCAGGTTTAGAGGCGATGTCTACAACTGTCTTGGTTTGCTGTCACGGCCCCGCACCTGCAGGTCTGACGACATGATCCAGCGAGTGGAGAACGTTGTTTTGGAGGATCGCCGATTGAGCAGTTTCAGATCTTCATGCAGGATTGTGTGTACAGCTCCCACGGAAATGCCAGGTTTAGAGGCGATGTCTACAACTGTCTTGGTTTGCTGTCACGGCCCCGCACCTGCAGGTCTGACGACATGATCCAGCGAGTGGAGAACGTTGTTTTGGAGGATCGCTGATTGAGCGTTTTCAGATCTTCTTGCAGGATTGTGTGTACAGATCCCACGGAAATGCCAGGTTTAGAGGCGATGTCTACAACTGTCTTGGTTTGCTGTCACGGCCCCGCACCTGCAGGTCTGACGACATGATCCAGCGAGTGGAGAACGTTGTTTTGGAGGATCGCTGATTGAGCGTTTTCAGATCTTCTTGCAGGATTGTGTGTACAGATCCCACGGAAATGCCAGGTTTAGAGGCGATGTCTACAACTGTCTTGGTTTGCTGTCACGGCCCCGCACCTGCAGGTCTGACGACATGATCCAGCGTGTGGAGAACGTTATTTTGGAGGATCGCCGATTGAGCATTTTCAGATCTTCATGCAGGATTGTGTGTACAGCTCCCACGGATATGCCAGGTTTGGAGGCGATGTCTACAACTGTCTTGGTTTGCTGTCACGGCCCCGCACCTGCCGGTCTGACGACATGATCCAGCGAGTGGAGAACGTTGTTTTGGAGGATCGCCGATTGAGCAGTTTCAGATCTTCATGCAGGATTGTGTGTACAGCTCCCACGGAAATGCCAGGTTTAGAGGCGATGTCTACAACTGTCTTGGTTTGCTGTCACGGCCCCGCACCTGCAGGTCTGACGACATGATCCAGCGAGTGGAGAACGTTGTTTTGGAGGATCGCTGATTGAGCGTTTTCAGATCTTCTTGCAGGATTGTGTGTACAGATCCCACGGAAATGCCAGGTTTAGAGGCGATGTCTACAACTGTCTTGGTTTGCTGTCACGGCCCCGCACCTGCAGGTCTGACGACATGATCCAGCGAGTGGAGAACGTTGTTTTGGAGGATCGCTGATTGAGCGTTTTCAGATCTTCTTGCAGGATTGTGTGTACAGATCCCACGGAAATGCCAGGTTTAGAGGCGATGTCTACAACTGTCTTGGTTTGCTGTCACGGCCCCGCACCTGCAGGTCTGACGACATGATCCAGCGAGTGGAGAACGTTGTTTTGGAGGATCGCTGATTGAGCGTTTTCAGATCTTCTTGCAGGATTGTGTGTACAGATCCCACGGAAATGCCAGGTTTAGAGGCGATGTCTACAACTGTCTTGGTTTGCTGTCACGGCCCCGCACCTGCAGGTCTGACGACATGATCCAGCGTGTGGAGAACGTTATTTTGGAGGATCGCCGATTGAGCATTTTCAGATCTTCATGCAGGATTGTGTGTACAGCTCCCACGGATATGCCAGGTTTGGAGGCGATGTCTACAACTGTCTTGGTTTGCTGTCACGGCCCCGCACCTGCCGGTCTGACGACATGATCCAGCGTGTGGAGAACGTTGTTTTGGAGGATCGCCGATTGAGCATTTTCAGATCTTCATGCAGGATTGTGTGTACAGCTCCCACGGATATGCCAGGTTTGGAGGCGATGTCCGCAACTGTCTTGGTTTGCTGTCACGGCCCCGCACCTGCCGGTCTGACGACATGATCCAGCGTGTGGAGAACGTTGTTTTGGAGGATCGCCGATTGAGCGTTTTCAGATCTTCATGCAGGATTGTGTGCACAGTTCCCACGGAAATGCCAATTTTGGCAGCAATGTCTGCAACTGTCATTACTTGAAATTATACAGTTGTACCGCAAAGTGCCCAAGCTTATACGCACGGTAAATTTTAATGCCGTGTAAAGTGGAGTGGAGAGTCAAATTGTGATTTGTTTTCCGCTCGACCATGCCAAAATGTAGTATTTATATTACTGGTAACAGTTTTAATGGGCCTCATTAAGGTACACCTATTTATTAAAGTATTGGTATTCGATAAATTTGAAGTGACCACGTAACATTGTAAAAGCGCAAGTATCGATTATTCTAGTTTTGATCGACAACGGTACTAGCGTTGAAAAAACGTTAGTTTTTTCACTTTAGAAAACCAAAAATTCTGAAATAGTAACGATGACATTGAACTTACAGCCCCAGATATTGCGGCAAAAGCACTCATTGTTACGAATAATTTGTTTCCACAGAAGGCAATAAAGATTTACGAGATATTCTATTCACAATTCATGAACTGGAGAATATCAAAAGTTATAAATTCGTTCTCAGAAAATGTATTTCTAGTGTATTTCGAAGAATGGTCTCAAAATATCGAAATATATGTCTCATTATATGAAATTATAGACCTTGTGGAGTCACTATTCTATTTTGAAATCAACCCATAACATTAGGCACAAATTGACTTATCCAAATACTCAAACTAACGGTTTACTAAAACGCAAATCAGAAGGATATAAAGGGAAAAAGCCAAAACATATACAGCTGATGAGTTGAAAACATTTGTAAATGAAGCAACTAATGCTAAATATATTATGATGAAAGTTTCTTTTCTTTAATGTTACCAATGTTTCGTTTTAAAGTTTTTAAGTTGAACTGTGTCACACGTTAACAGTTGTTTTTAGGGAAGTAATCAATATTTCTGCGCCTGCGTACAACGTACTATGTCACACTTTATACAAAGCAATGACGATTGCAACATATCACTCAAACCAGAAATTAATACCTTGAAATGAAACCTTTTATTTAGATATATGATCGAGAATAAACACTCATATGAAACTTGACTACAGTGGTAATTATAATGCTCGCATCATAATTATTAACCTCGCTTCAATTCGCTTGCTTGGTTAATAATATTACTCGCATTTTAATTACTATCATTATAGTCTCGTTACATATTATACTATTAAATCGTCACATTTTGTTGCGTAAGGAATATGTATATAATCACATGTTATATGATGGAGCAAACGGAAGTGTTGTCGATTAAGATCACGTATCGTATATTTTTATAAAATAGGGTGGCCCGGTTTATACTCTTGTGCACAGGAAAGTAGGAAGTGTGTTTAATTAAAAAAAAACTGTGAACTCACTTTCTAAATAAACAGCTCAGGAAGGAGAAACGGATTTTAATTCCACACCAATACATCCTAAGATATGTACCTCACTTCCCAGAACCTGTTTCGGACAGTAATCCGAGACTTACTTCCTAAGCTTCCAAGAAACAAGATAATCCGATCCACTACACAATCCAAACAATCCGAGGATCTTCACATAGTTTTGTTTCTATTTACCTGGTTCATAAGATTTTGTAAACTCATTCTAGATAACCCTCTAAAGCTCTTGGATTTGTCTTACCTACTTTCGTGTTCCAGATGGTAAAATCCTATTTTCTTTTCGAGATATGTTCATTTCAAATAATGCGTAGTCTGCTTCTGTCATTTCGGCACCTTTTCTTCCGATATCCGCCTTGTATAATGGCCTAAATCATGAATATAGCTCGAGGAAATGAAGAAACTCATATTATTTATGATTTTATTATAATTGAGTGTTGTATATACCAAGTTTAACAACGTATAACACCGTTCTTTTCTGCCGGAGCTGCGAAAGTATTTATTCAAAACCAAATAGTATTTTCAGGTTCAGAATATATTTCTGAACATATTTAGGAAACATTACATATTCTTATTGCCAAAGGCACATAAATCATTTTACACTAAGATGATAGAGAAAGAAATATACAATTAGGTGTCGGAAAATGTCTAATGACCTGCGAAGGAACGAAGGAAGGATGGAAGGAAGGAAGGGAGGGAGGAAGGGAGGAAGGGAGGACGGGAGGATGGGAGGAAGGGAAGAAGGGAGGAAGGGAGGAAGGGAGGAAGGAAGATAAGTGTGGAAATAGATGGACTTAGTGAGATAAGGATCGAGTGGATGGCTTAGGCAGTTTAGTCTAAGGCCCACATTTGGGAGATCCGGGTTCGATTAGGGACTCAACCCGGGTCACCAGGCGAATGCTGGATAGGTTAGCTGCATCCTCCAAAATTCCTGTCCCTCGAATGCATCTGTATTATCATTTAACATCATCTCTGATCTGGTAGTCTCTTTTTATTTTATTTATTTTATTTTAAGTTACGACCTGCAACATTGAGTCATATCGGTCGATGAATGGAATGGGTGAAATGATGCTCAAATGAGCCCAGAGTTCAAGAAGCTTAGAGTTACCCGACATTCAGCTATCAGGATAAGGGAACACCGTGGAAGAACTTCATCCAGGTAACCCACCCCGACCGAAATTCGAACTTGGGACCTCTTGTACGTGAGGCAGACACTCTACCATCTACCCTACCGAGACGTGCAGTCTCTTTTAGGGTAGAAATGTCGGCGGGGGTCTCGGCGGTGCATGGCAGGATGATATGCACTTGCTAAACACATCCTCCTCCACTAGGACGGTCTACGATCTTCGGACTCGGTCTGGTGGGCCGTTTCCGGACCGCAGTGGGGTGGGCTGTATCGGTCGTGCTGGCCTGCCGGGGAGTTTCCAACTATTAAAATTTCACAAAAAGATCCAACAACTTCAAAAACTACAGAAAGGAATTATATTACAGTGGATACCTGCACATTGTGGAATTGCTGAAAATGAATCAGCTGATTTGATTGACAAAAAAGGTGCAACCTTAATTCAGAACAAAAGTAAAAGCTTTCCATCCCTTCACATCCATAAAAAATATTAATAAAATCAAATATAAAAACAAACAAAACCAATCAATATCTAACAAAGCCAAAGATAAAAAATGGAACATTTTAATTAAAAATCCAGAAATTATTTCAGAAATCCCACGTAAAGCTGCAGTAGCAATTTTTAGATTACTTGTGAATCATGATTATTTGTCCAAACACTTACACAGAATAGGAATTTATACAAGTCCAAAGTGTCCTCTGTGTAACAAAGAAGAGAAAATGACTGAAGAACATCTTTTAACCTGCGAAGACCTACCTGCCGGACCCACTACACAGAAATATTGGAGAGCAAGAGAGCTGATGGCTTCATTGCCAAAGCCTAGCATTTGAAAACAACAACAAGAAATGTAGGAGCTCTGCTCTCTGCACTGTAGTGGTTCCTTGGAACGGCCGCCCTGTGTCTGCTATCGCCTCACCCTTCCTCCCGAGGATGTTCCATTTGGGGCATAGTACAAGAGATTAAGACTGGTCACAGTGCCGAATCCCCTCCGTAACGTCATCCAATCCAATCGGTGCTTGAAAATCTGTATCGATACCGATATATGGTGTAACTGCATCACTAATTAGAAGCTTAAAGTTAACTTTATGTAGGATTACTTAAAGCGCTCTGAATTCCTGTATTTCTGTTGCACCCCAATGAAATGTGTAATGAAATAATTTTAGAGGTATTTTTATCAACTTTAAGTAGGCAGAAGACTAATTGTAAGCTTTTGTAAATATAGTTCCTACAAGATACTAGTCAAACTGAAGTGAGTGCACACACAAGATCCTTTTTTTGTTCTATTTTAGAGCTCAACTTTAGATAACCTTGGCAACTGACAAATATTTACTTTTAATTAGTAGTTGTTCCAGAAAAGCCAATGTCCCAATTAACTTGTCGTTGTTTTAAAATGTAATTAAAATCTGAATGCGTTGGGCGAAGTCAATTAAAATGAAAGTCTACATTAAATTCTTGTTTACATTAAGCTATTACCCCAGATAAACAGTTCACCACTCGCTTTAGATTTAGTTCTTTTTTTACATGAGTATTCCATTCACTTGAAAATTTTAACTCTGTGTAACATTGCCAATGCTTTTAGCTAAGTTTATAAATTAAATATAGTTATATAGGAGTTTTCACAACTAAGGAATAACGCAAACAAAGCTAATACTAATTTATATTTTAAAAATATTTACACTTGTTAAATTTGATTGGAAAGGTTTACTAAATATAAACAAAAATTGTTAGCCATTATTGTAAGGGGGTGAAGTCATCGATTAACATTGTAAATGGCAACATTCTGTCCATTTTTTTAAAAATTATGGTTATTTTATTTAGCTCCATGAATCATTTCAGTTCTTTCACAAAGAATTTTGGTTGCTATGCATGTAGAATTAGAGCCATGATGAACTCATGCACGTTGCACAAATCAGCCATTTAGGGTTCAAAATGTAAGGCACAGCTGTAGGGTTTCAAAACGTTCGTATTTCTTGTTGAGTCTTCGTAACTCCATAAGACGAAACTAAGCAACTACTGCTCTCTGTTGACAGTCATATAAGGTGATTAGTGTCCAGGATAACCAACCATACAGACCTTTACTACAGATGTATTTTGTTACATGTACCTACTGGAAAATGGCAGATACCACAGTGTACAAGCAATTAAGAGCCCCACTATATTCAAAATTGAATACTGTCTAGTACTTCACTATAGATATTAAACTAATATCTCAATTTTAAGTTGAAGTACACTTAATATATTTTGATCGAAATGTCTAACAGAGACTTATACGTTAATACTGTAACAGTTTTCAAAGTGGTAATAGAGGCTCAGTTAGTAAAAGAAGTAGAATAGAGTTACTTAAGAAGCATTGAGGATCAAAATACCAAACAGATAAGTGGTATAATAAGCACCTGTTCAGTGTTAGAAGTTGGTAACAATCATTTGAATCATACAGAGCAGATACAGCTTTAACTCCCCCCCTATTTGTTGTTATTGTAATTTAAGTTTTCCAACGTTAAGTCATATAGGACGCTGAATGAAATGGGTGAAATGATGCTCAAATGAGCCCAGGGTGCATAGAGTTTACAGTTACCCGACATTCGCCTCTCAGGATAAGGGAAACCCCCGTAAAAACCTTATCCATGTAACTCACCCTGACCAAGATTCGAACTCGGGACCTCTTGACCGTGAGGCAGACACGCTACCACTACGCTACCGAGGCGGATTACCCCTTTCATGAATAGGAATGAGGCATTCAATATTTTACGAAACTTTGAAAACGACCATTCTCTAAGCACCTTTTAAACTATGTCAGAAAGAATAAAACTCTTCTGGGGCAATTGGAAAAAAGTTAACCCAATAAAAAAAGTAAGCTTCAGTACACCAAAAGAATACTCTCTTAATGATGATGATTATGATGATGAGCATAATAATAATAATAATAATAATAATAATAATAATAATAATAATAATAATAATAATAATAATAATAATAATAATAATAATAATAATAATAATAATAATAATAATAATAATAATAATAATAATAATAATAATAATAATAATAATAATAATAATAATAATAATAATAATAATAATAATAATAATAATAATAATAATAATAATAATAATAATAATAATAATAATAATAATAATAATAATAATAATAATAATAATAATAATAATAATAATAATAATAATAATAATAATAATAATAATAATAATAATAATAATAATAATAATAATAATAATAATAATAATAATAATAATAATAATAATAATAATAATAATAATAATAATAATAATAATAATAATAATAATAATAATAATAATAATAATAATAATAATAATAATAATAATAATAATAATAATAATAATAATAATAATAATAATAATAATAATAATAATAATAATAATAATAATAATAATAATAATAATAATAATAATAATAATAATAAAAGTGCTCCTTTCTAAGTAACTGATAGCTGTTAAGTAGAATAAATAGAAAAGGTTTGTAACAAAAATAAGGCTTGAATCATTACAGCGTTAGTAGCATTTAACTGCCCAATCACTTGGAATTTGTGTTGATATATTCTTCTTCAACTTCCCTAATTTTACCACTTACTGTGGCATCACCCAGGATTGGTGGTATGAGAGTGAGAGTTGAGTCCAGAGGTTCTACTCCCAATAGTCCTGGACCCGTAGGACCAAGAGCCGGGCCTCTGTCGACCAGGGAGTATCCGAGCTGTTCCAAAGGGCGCCCGGTGTCCTCCGTGGGGCTTTCCATAGGGCAAGACCTGGGTTACTAACAAGCCCCCTCTTCTGGTCCTATGGACTCAAGACGGGATGGAAGTGGATACGCCACTTACGCGCGCCAACACCAAAGTGGGAAGGCTACCGATATGACCTCGGTGGGGCCGCCTGGTGATCTAGCACACCTATTTTACTAGCTATGCTGGCTAGTACGCGAGGGAAGGGCTTCCTCAACCCCGTCCGGAGACGTACGCGATCACCCACTGGTATCGGGAACCACTGCTTCCTCGAGTGCAACCCAATCCGAACAACTCCCCTACAGGAGGGGCTCGAATGTTCGGCCCGAGGTTCCTCTAGTAACGTCAGAGATACCACGAGTGCTAGGGGTCCGCAGCTCCCGCACCACGGCAGCTGAAGGGGACGGATCTCCTCCCCTACGGGAATGAGAGTGACAGAAATAAATGACAGAATGGGGAGGAAATGAATGAAAGATGATAATGGAATAATGGCGGGAGAAGCCGGAGAAAACCCAACTTTACGCCGTGTTGTCCACCGTAACCTCACGTACGTTCGCCTGAAGTGGAACCCGGCCCGAGCCTAACGTTTGTTTCGTATAACCTTGTCCCACTTAGATGTATCCTACCACGTTTTACTGCATTCCCCTTTATTCTAATTGTCTAATGCTTTCGGCTGCATAGGCGGTGCAATATATGCCAATCCAGCTCAAAGCAAGGGCAGCGATAAATATATAAACAAGTATGCCACCAATATCGCAGCTGCTATCGTGTTATTCCGAGATGCAGACTTGAAACAAAGAATCCTGCTTTTTCTTTTTAAAGAATTTACTTGCATTCCATATAAATTAACTCTGTTGCGTAGTACATTTAATGCCCATTGTTATAAAATATACATCTGAACATTCTCTTCGAGTATATTAAGATATATCATGTTGAACAAGGAACTCATTTTTACTGCACAACAGTCTATACCAAGACAGCAGCCAATGAGAGGTGATTAGGTCACGCGCGCGTTTGGAGATACGGGACAAGCTTATGTAAACAGGGATTGGAGGTCTAACTGCTCGGCCACGGCGCGGAGTTCTTGATATATTCACATTGGAAGTTTCTTGTACCATACTACTTTCAAATCCACGTTCATATTTACCTTTTGCTTGTTAAGTTTGAATCCAACTGTTTATATTTTTGCAACATTTATTATTTAGCGCTTACTATATATAGGAATGAATGAATTTGTTACAAGAATTGTATTGTAAGGTAAGCTGAATAATTATTTTGTTATTTGATTTTTTGAAATTGTAATTAAAATGTTTTAGAATAATTGAAAGCAAATTCCCTACTCTGGAATACGTATTTTAATTAAGTAAAGCACAGAGGAAAAGGAAAGTCCACTCAAATTTTAAAGGAAAGGAAACACTTTCCGTATGTTGCTTTATTGCATGAAAATTAGTATTGGAAACTATGGTTTTAGTTATACGCACAATTCCTATGTTCATATCTCTAACATTTTTACCAAATTTTAGTTATTTTTTCATTAAGTTGGGTTACTGTCTCAAACTATTACGCAGGGAGTTTCTTGTGTAATGTTTGCAACATTTTACTGCAGAGGGGTTAAAACAAGTATGGCTGAATGAAAAGGCTAACCTGTGTTTAAAGAGTACATAGATGTTTTGTTTAATTCGTTTTAAGTTCTGTGGCTATACAGGGTGCTTTGACTTCAGAAACAGTTGATGGTGTTACTGATTGTTGAACTTTAATTTTTAACATTAATTTTATTCTTGTACCTTTAAATATACTTAGGTATACTTTCAGAGAACGTGGAAGGAGATACTTATTCCGGTTAAGCAAAAGTTTCATTCTCTAGCCAGGAGTTTAACTAAAATTGGGGATCAGCAGCCAGAATTCTGAGCACTGACTTGACAACAAGATAGACAGGACATACTTTTAATAGCTTATATGACTCTTTATTGAAGAAACAGGGATTAAAACTAAAATTTGGGATCAGCAGCCAGAATTCTGAGCACTGACTTGACAACAAGATAGACAGGACATACTTTTAATAGCTTATATGACTCTTTATTGAAGAAACAGGGATTAAAACTAAAATTTGGGATCAGCAGCCAGAATTCTGAGCACTGACTTGACAACAAGATAGACAGGACATACTTTTAATAGCTTATATGACTCTTTATTGAAGAAACAGGGATTAAAACTAAAATTTGGGATCAGCAGCCAGAATTCTGAGCACTGACTTGACAACAGGATAGACAGGACATACTTTTAATAACTTATATGTCTATTTATTGAAGAAGTAGGGATTAAAACTGAATTTCGCTAAGTTCGCAAAAGGCAGCAGTAAGAATGCATAGTTTACGGAAGCTTTGAGGGAACATGTAAGCCAAAGAACCATTGTTTGCTCCACATGCAAGATATTACAAACAATCATATTTGACAGAATAATTAAACATACTAGGCCGAAGCTTTAAAAATAGTTTCTCAGAGATTCGTATATTATTTGGACTATTTTACATTGTATTGTGTTTTAGAGAATTTAATTTTTAAATATTTAGGAACATATTGCTGAAGAACCAGCAAACTTTAAGCTTGAAATGTTTCAGGAAGCTTCAGTTTTAGCTTATACTTATCTTCAACTAGTAGGTATTTCAAAGATGTAATTAAACATCTTCATTTTCAGTAATCTTTTATTTTTAATTATGAAGCTTTTAACTGCGAGAAATGAATCTACAGCAGTTTTAAAGAGAATGAAGTTTAGAACAATATACTAATTCTGACTTTCTGAATATCCTGTATAAATTTGATGTTACTCCGTTGTACATAAATTTAGTAAAATTATTTCTCAATAGAATCCTGCGTATACTTATATTTATATCAGTGTGTATATAGAATCTAACATAATAAAATATAGCATAAAGAAACCATATAAGGCATTTGCTGAATAATATATAACAATCGTGGTTCATAACTCCTATCAAATATGTTTTTATAATTGACCAAATAGTGCTTGTTTGAGGTCCTGATCGCATATTTTAGGTCGGTCCTTGGATATAATCATTTAAACTAATAAAGCAGCCCCAAGTCGTAGCATCTTCCTAGGCTACAGAAGAAGTACTTTATTTGAAATGCCATCCCAAGAAGTGACGTAAATGAGTTTGCAGAGAATAACAACCTTGCTCAGAGCTCGTATGTTTAATCGCCTGCTGCTGAAGACAATCCTCCATACTGTTCTGGAGCAAAGCTGTTGATTTCTCTTGGGGCCAGCAGGGGGCGGGAGAGTGAATGCTACCCGCTGTGAGCAAATGTAACGGCTAAATGACACGAATATCCTGCCTGCAGCAGCGTATCCTGTCTCCAGGACTCTATTTCAAGTCATATCTGCCAAAATTCTAGCACATAGATTTTCGGGTTATTACACCTGTTTTAATTTCGCAGATAGCGAGAAGCCAAAAGAATGTAAATTCATTCCCCTAAGTGGTTAGAGGGAAACTTCGAAAATTGCAATGGTGAAACAAAAGATGATCAGGAACTGTTCTCAGTAAAGAGCAAATGAAATTCATATGAAGCTGCAGAAAAAGCACAGGAATGAATTTCTCTACACCTGACAAATACACAGTTGACCGTCAATATTTTACAAGGGCATTAATATATCATGCTTCCGCAGGTGAAGCGGGGTCCCACTTGGCCGATAAGCTATGGCTTCCCGTCTGCCGGTTAATATGAGTGCCCGTTGTGTAACACGGTAGAGTAAATTCAAATGCACGCATTATACTCACTAGAAGGGATGCTAAAACTGCTTATGCTGTCAGCCTAATTATATCATCTTATGAAATTACCCATCACTACACTTAGTTCTTTTTGAGAAGATGAATTGTCTCTTGACGATTGTTAGCTTACAATGTGTAGGATAGTTTTATACTATCATATTATCTACAAATCCCAGGCGACCGCAAAGTGGGATTGGTGGTGGACAACATGGCGCTGGGTGGGTTTTTCTCTGGGATCTCCGGTTTCTCCCACTATCATTCCATCAATTGTTCAATGATTCATCTCTTCATCATTCCAGGCGTTGGGTCGACCCCTCAACTCTGGTATCTCAGGTCAAATGCGTCGGCCCCCTTGCTCTGAGGGAACCCGAACGACTCCTACCACCAACTTTGTGAGGAAGGGAGAAAAATAATCTATAAATAATCCCTGAAAGCATGAATAAATTTGTACGGACGTATGAGTTATAAACAAGCACTCGATGTGAAATAGAATAGTTAAGTATATTACTTTTATTCCCACTTCGTGTTTTGCTCCAACCAATACTTGAAGCAAACTGCATTGGGAGATTGAATAAATCAGCTGCTTTCGCAGAACGTTCGTTTCCATATGCACGAAAACGGTTCCATTTGTAGAGTCGAACCCTATTTGAGTAACGAAGACACGATATGCAAATGTCTCAGAAGTACAAGTATAAAGGTTATTCAAATGAAACCCAGTCACTTGTGTAAAGTAACGGCAACGATGTTATTAACGCAAAATAGTCGCCAGAAGTGTTATCACATTTATCCCATTGCGACATTAGTCGGTCGATTCTATCTTTGAGGAAACTGGTGGCTACTGTCGGATCCAGACCTGGTCCCATTAACACAGTTCGTCATCCGTTGCTAATCGATGTCTACGAATAGAGTGTTTTAGAGGTCCATAAACATGAAAGTCACATGGTGAAGGTGTTGGACCGTATGGTGGATACTCCAGCGTTTGCCGTCATCATCTTCACCACATTGGCAGTGTGTGGGCGGCCATTATCATGTAGGACGACATGTTGGAAGTTTCGACTTGATGGCTTGTCTAAAGATCTGTAAAGTGGCTTGACAACGCCGGGCATTGATGGTGGTACCCCGTTCCAGGAACTCGACAAACAATGGGGCTTTGTGATCAAGAAAGGACATCATGACCTTACTAGAACTGGTGGGCACGGCCTTTGGTTTCCTTGGAGGTGGTGAAGTTGCGTGTTTCCACTGCTTGTTCTGACACTTGCTTTCTGGTTGAAAATGGTGACATCCTGTTTCGTCACCAGTGACAATGTGCGAGAGAAAGCTGTATTCCTCCTCATGATAACGTTGTAGAGGATTCAAAGACAGAGCCATTCGAGTATTGCACTGTTTGGCAGCCAGTTGCGCTAAAAATCGAATCATTGCTCGTTGTTCCTGACTACTTGCCTTCATGTTCAGTAGTGGACGATAATCCTCCTTCTCTTTGGCGTGAAACCACACTGTCAAACGTCGCGCACGCTGCAGTTGCTCTACCAATAGATTGTGCCACCATACACGCAGTTACGTGGTGCCATCCTATGTGTAATGCAAAGTTAGACGCACTGACCAGGTTTCATTTGAATATTACGATACAACGACGCTAGGTGCTTCATTGGAGAAGGAGATAGCGTACGGAACAAAGTGTCTTAACTACGACAATGAATGATTAAAACAGTATTTAAGCTAAAATAATATTAATATTTTACTAATAGCCAGGGGCGGCTGGTGAGGCATTGTATTGACGGTGCCATAAATGAATGATTGAATAAATAAGGGTTGTTAAAATATAAATATGTGTACCAATTTCAAACGATTTAGGTAATCTTATCAATAACCAATCCTATTTTACAATATACTGCAACAAACAGAACGTAAAGGGAAACGGAAATAGATATTTATTGCATCCGTACTCTTGTTATGCACAGGTGTGACGAGTACAGTAAAAGTTTGATAATACAGTTCATGGAGAATGTGATATGAAGCGTTCATGTACGATTTCATGACAGACAGTTATCTTAAGTCCCGTGCTTTACTGCACTCTAGCGGATCAAGCGTAAGTTATGCGCCAGAGAAATCTCGGCACCACCTTCTCCCATAAGAAGCCGTGTATAAGCAGACATCCTAGCCCTTAACACAGGCGCTTATGAGTGTAAATGGTGCCGTTCTGGAATCGGCACCAAGTTACGCAAAACAACCAGGACAGAGCGCTTGTGTTTAACGCACAGATACTCAGAAACAATCATTTTTGCGCAATTCCTATACACTTCTCTTTCTTTCTTTTTCATACAGATGGTGCCATGGCACAGCGGCACTACCTCAGAAGCCGCCCCTGCTAATAGCTGTTGCACATTGTGTTTCCAGCAGCAAGGACACTAACCATATTACCATACGATCAATTATTTATCCAAACCTGGTTTTTGATTAATAAATCAATATTACAGCTAATGTTATGTATATAATTCGAAAGTCCATTTTATACGGGGCATGCTTTTTAAGTCAGTACCGTTTTGAAATTAAAAAAAAGTCGTGCATAGATATCGCAATAATTTTATATTTACATGAAAGCCTATACCTTAATCTACTTTTCCACATAATTTCCGTGAATATTGAGGCACTTGTCATAACATGGCACCCGTTTTTGAATACCCTCCTCATAAAATTCTGCCGCCTGACGTGTTAACCACTGTATCACAACTGTTTTGACTTCGTTATCGTCTTGAAGACGCTGACCACCCAGATGTTTCTTCAAGTTCTGGAACAAATGGTAGTCGCTGGGCGCCAGATCAGGGCTCTATGGAGGATGATCTAGAGTTTCCCATTCAAAAGATTTGATGATATCTTTTGTCCGATTAGCCACATGTGGACGGGCATTGTCATGCAGCAAAACGATACCCTTACTCAGCTTGCCACGTCTTTTGTTGCGGATTGCACGGCGCTGATTGTTCAATGTCTCACAATAAGACGCTGCATTGATTGTCTCATTACGAGGCAGAAACTCCACTAGCAATACTCCTTTTCTGTCCCATAAACCTGTGCACATGATTTTCCGGGCAGAAATTGTTTGCTTAAACTTCCCTTTTGTGGTTGATGATGAATGTCGCTACTCCATGGATTGTTCTTTCGATTCTGGTGCGACGTAGGCCACCCATGTTTCGTCACCAGTAACAATTTGGTCTAAAAATCTTCACCTTCATTGTGGTACCGCTCAAGGAATGTCAATGCACTGCCTAAACGTTGGGTTTTGTGCAAATCCGTCAACATTTTCGGAACCCAACGTGAACACAATTTACGGTACTTCAAGTTCTCGGTCACACTGCGATACAAAACACTACGAGAATATTGAGTTAAATAGTCGCACAATGATAATATTGTAAATCATCTGTTTTCTCTCACCTTTTCGTCCACTTTCTGCACCAAATCTTCAGTAACGACCGAAGGACGCCCTCTCCGTTCTTCATCATGCACATTTGTGCGGCCATCTTTAAATGCTCTCACCCATTTCCTTACCATTCCATCACCCATAATGTTTTGTCCGTAAACTTCACAGATCTCACGATGAATATCGATCGGTTTTACGTTTTTAGCACTAAGAAATCTTATAACAGCCCGTACTTCACAATCGACGGGACTCACGATTGTCGGGGGCATCTTAAACACTCAGTAACCAACGTATACAATGAAGAATCAGACTGTAATGGCGTCAGTGCGTAGACAAGAAATGTAGGTAACCAGCGCGCATTCGCGGAACGCCGACCGTAGCGCTACGGCGGCGGAATCGCAAAACGGTACTGACTTAAAAAGCATGCCTCGTATATTGGTAGTTAGATATACAATATACATGTATGTGCTTCTACTTAATTTTTTGGTAACGAAGTAGCTAACTCCAGGATCATATCTGTTCCACCGGTGGGCCACGCCGTGGCTCAGTGGTTAGACCGCTTGGCTCTCACCAAGGCGGCCCGGGTTCGATCCCAGGCGACCGCAAAGTGAGATTTGTGGTGGACAACACGGCGTTGGGGCGGGTTTTCTCCGGGACCTCCGGTTTCCCCCGCCATCTCATTCCACCGGTGCTCCATCTTCATCTCATGTATCATCAGTGTCACCGCCTGCGGTGCCGCATGTAGTAAAAGCGGGCGTTAAACACTACTCATTTCATTTGTTCCACCGGTGTGCCGAAATTTTGTCCTATAGGAGTTACTAAACATGTCGTCACTTTTAAGGACATTTAAAAACCATCTATCTGAGACAGGTTTGAACCCATGACCTTGGAATCAGTAGGTCAACTGAGTCATCCAGATGTAGGGTGCTTAAGATTGAGCATGCACTCGCTTCATCTATATATGTTATTAACTACTTCACACCAGTATGCAAGACGAGAGACAGGCCTACTAGTCAGAGGCTGTACACCTTTCATTTCCCTTATGTAAGATTGACACCGCAGTGCCATCACTGGAACTCTGCAACCACGCATATATGGCTGATTCCGTCACTGTGGGCGGAAGGAACTATTTCACCTTCCCCTTTCTTGCTCGCAGTTGAGCACCGTTAATCCAGACCGACATATGTACGTGCAGAAAAATACGCAGATAGATTAGGCTAGCAGCTCTAGATCCAGGAGGTTTAACTTTACAATAAAAGAATGAACGAGAAACTGTTAAATAATTCTGATGTGTTACGCTTACATGATTTTTTTTGGTTGCCATCGCGTACTATTATACAGATTCTACAAAATATGCTTTAGCTTATTACATCCTTAACCACGTACAGATGTATTTTTTTATCTTGAAAAGTGCAGAGCGATGGGCAGTGGTATCTGGACGAGTCCACCTCAGAACGGTTGCAACTGGAGGGGAGGGCAGGTCAGTTGCTTATCTGTTGCAAGCAACTAAACATGTGCAGAGCTACACGGTAACACTATAGCTTGTTTCAAAATGTGCTTGTCTCCTGGTTCCAAGAGAGCACTTATAAATGAAGCCTCCTAGCAGCACATTAGCAAATAAAGTGCTACATTTAAGAACACGAGAAGTAATAACCAATATCCATAGATTTATAAAAAAGGAACAATGGTCTTGGCCAGCTATAAAAATCCGGGGAAGGGTATCTGAGGCAACAGTTGTGTCTGAAAGCAGTTTAGGTGAGTTATTAAGGAAAGAAAAGCCATTGGTGCTAGTGCAACAACGTCCTTCTCTATGCCTAGTAAACAAAGATTAAGAACATGCACAAAATCTAATTTGGTTGTTTTAATTCTGAAGTAGTTAGGCGAACTATAAATAATTTTTAAAGCACAGAAAAACAATGACCAACTTTGAAGAAAGTGCTTATGAAGCTAAAAGTTCTACTGACTTCCAAGGCAGTGTCTGAACATTAGAAGAGTTCTTTTGAAGCTAGGATTATTTGAAGGAAAAAAAAAAAAACACTAAGCGTGATAGACAAATTTTAATCGAACATCGCACCATACGTGCAAAAAGGCTTAAGTATTTACGAAATATTCGGAGATATCGAGTTGAAGTTTATATAGTTTATATGGATAAAACTTATATAAATACAGCGCATACTGGACCATATGCCTGGAGTGAAATGCGTTACAGGGACTCTACAGCGATATTGAAAGGCCGACAGTTGTTTATCAGCCTGCTGGAGGAGAACAGAGTTTTGTTTCAAATGCCTATGTACTATTTAAGATCCAACAAAAGCGTGGAGATTACTACCATACTAAGAATTACAACTTAGTTTATAAGAGCTGCAAAACTGGCTTCGAGCATGAAATTTGTTTTTAGACACCTTATGCACCGCCCTCCCCTCTCGTAATCTTACGCGTGTGACGCATTGTGGCAATATGTGCACTATCCCCACCACAGTTGCTACTCATCCCTACCTGGCAGGATTCCTGTCAAAAAATTCATCTTTACGTAGTTGTTACAGATGACATTACATTCCACAAAATATTCTATACAGGAATTCACCTGAAGTATATTTTTGGGGCACCATGAATACCAAACCATTAACGAAAAATCTACATGCAAGCGCTTTTGTGCGCGCGTGGGAGCGTGTATCTGTATGCGTGCGTATGTGTATGCGTGTGTGAGGAACCTCAAAAGGCTTTACAGTGAAATGTTAATATCAAATTTTTGGGCTGAATTCATATAGATAAGTAGCAGGGAAACCAAAAGTGGTTATAGTTGTAGAGTAAAATAACCATTAATACTGCGAAGGATAACAATAAGAGCTCAGAAAGTACATTTTATATGAACTTCTCTAGGCTCTTATATCGTAGCACACACTTTTCCATATGAAACAGCCTTTCTCATCAACAACAATGCTTTGAGCCATTACAATATCAGTGACAGTGTAAGGCCTTTAAGGGAAATACTCATTTCTGATTGTTGACAGACACGCAATTCTCTGTCGAGTACACACAAACAGAATGCGACTAACATTACAAGGATGTTTCAGAGCAAAACACAAAAGCCAGCCGTGGAATGCTAGAGTGGCAAAGAGCCCATTTGTAATTCACAGCGATGTTCAAGCAACCTGCAGAAAGACGTAGGTATGGAAATTGGATGAATAAGAGCCCCTTTATACCTCTTCACGTTGGCAAAGGGAGAATTCGTACCTACAACCTGTAAATGTATACCACAATGATAATTTGGAGAAAAAGCTGCCTTTTCATCAAAATTTGCATTCTGGTTCTGGAAGAGATGATTGTCATAAGTGAATTGTAGAATTATTACTTTTAAAGCAACTACGTTATTCTGGCTATTAAAGGATAAGTTTAGGGAACTCCATTTCTTAAGCTTTTTCGCTCCATTCCGCTTTTATTGTTCACTTAAGAGCCGAAAAAGAGAAAAGCGTGTATATTTAGCAAATATTTAATATAGAGATTTCAACAGGAGTACAGCGAACGAAATGATTTTGGCTCGCAGTTGTGAGGTTTCGGGTTCCTATACCGTTTGACCGATAATATTGGGCTTCATTTGTAATATTTCTAAGTCAGTAGATGAATGCTGAGATGAATTTACTCTACCATAAGTTTTTCTGCCCCCGTGGCCTGTCATTTCGATTGTTTGTCACCCTATTTCAGGGATACAAGACCACACCTGGTTTAGTGTGGTGAAGTTTAAAACCCGGTGAAAATTCTCTGTGGAAAGGATTTCTTCCTGACGCTTATTGTTTAGACCAATGTCGAGTGCTCCCCCTAGGGAGTAACCTATCAGGACCTGTGGCTGCTCTCGAGCAGATATGCCTTATGGTAGGCTGGTGCTGGGGTCAGTAAAGGCGCCATCTTGAATGTTAAGGATCACTATTAGTGCACGTAGTCTTCAGGATCTAGTTGGTCTTCTGTCTTTCATCAAATCCTTCCCTTCCGGAAGGTGGTGTACCAAGACTCATCGGTTTATGTTTGCTCTGCTACATCGGATGACGTTCGCTCCATCACCTCTCCGTCACGATATTGAAGCACAGCTATCTCCATGTGTATCTGTGAGCATGTGGTTCAAATACAAACGTTTGGATAAATGTTGCCTGTTTTTCCCTCCCTGCATCCACAAAACGACAACATATACCAATATTAAATATTCTTATTGTTAGATAATTGTCATATATGACAGAGGCTCGATTAACAGCCATTTGGTTAACCATTCTATGTTGTATTTGGCGTAAGAAACAAATATTTATGTCATAAAGTGATTATGCAATCAGGTAAATGTAGTAGTGATCATGATATACTGTGATCGCCTAGTGATGTACCAAAAAGCAAGCTAAAACGATTCATGGACTAGCACAATTCTGCAACATGCGATGGCAGAACTTTTTCTCGACTACATGTCCGTCATATTTAATCCGTGAGCTGAAGGTAATATGAGTAACGACTTTTTTTTAAAATTTCGATATTATAAAGTCACTATTCCTTGTAAACTATAACGCGTTTTATATTATCAGATGGGATTCCGTCTATATTACTTCGATGCTTTATATCTTTCTTGGTCTCCCAACATCCCCTCTCAAATGAGCCATTGTCTCAAGCTTTGGTGAGTCCGCTAATATGGTCTGTCGGGGTATCTTTCTGTATGAAGTTCATGTGTTGGTGATGCATTCCTATCTGAAAGACTATACAATTAGTGCATATCTGTCTATTCAGTCACAGAAAACCATTTGTCTTCTCTTCTCTACTAGGAATAACCAATCAGTGGACCAAAATGTAATTCAATGAACTATTACATTTTCTATTTAGACATAAAATAGCAAATAAATAAAGACAAGAATCAACAATTTATTTCAGTTAGGTGCAAATCCCTTAATAGCTTCCCAAAATTATTTTCAGATTAATGTTCGTTTTAGAGTTTTTCTTTTTTGATGTCAGGAGGAGTTTCAGAAATGTATGACACCAATAAAGACACAGCTTCTATTATACGAGACATGTTTTTTAAGTCAGTACCGTTTTGCGATTCCGCCGCCGCAGCGCTACGGTCGGCGTTCCGCGCATGCGCGCTGGTTACCTACATCTCTTGTCTACGCACTGACGTCATTACAGTCTGATTCTTCATTGTATACGTTGGTTACTGAGTGTTTAAGATGCCTCCGACAATCGTGAGTCCCGGCGATTGTGAAGTACGGGCTGCTATACGATTTCTTAGTGCTAAAGGCGTAAAACCGATCGATATTCATCGTGCGATCTGTCAAGTTTACGGACAAAACATGAGTGATGGAATGGTAAGGAAAGGGTGAGAGCATTTAAAGATGGCTGCACTAATGTGCATGATGAAGAATGGAGGGGGCGTCCTTTGGTCGTTACTGAAGATTTGGTGCAGAAAGTGGACGAAAAGGTGAGAGAAAACAGACGATTTACAATTTCATCATTGTGCGACTATTTTCCTCAATATTCTCGTAGTGTTTTGTATCGCACTGTGATCGAGAACTTGAAGTACCGGAAATTGTGTTCACGTTGGGCTCCGAAAATGTTGACGGATTTGCACAAAACCCAATGTTTAGGCAGTGCAATGACTTTCCTTGAGCGGTACCACAATGATGGTGAAGATTTTTTAGACCACATTGTTACTGGTGACGAAACATGGGTGGCCTACGTCACACCAGAATCGAAACAACAATCCATGGAATGGCGACATTCATCATCACCCACAAAAGTGAAGTTTGAGCAAACAATTTCTGCCCGGAAAATAATGTGCACAGTTTTTTTGGGACAGAAAAATCGTATTGATAATGGAGTTTCTGCCTCGTAATGAGACAATCAATGCAGCGTCTTATTGTGAGACATTGAACAATCTGCGCCGTGCAATCCAGAACAAAAGACTTGGCAAGTTGAGTAAGGGTATCGTTTTGCTGAACGACAATGCCCGTGCACATGTGGCTAATCGGACCAAAGATCTCATCAAAACTTTTCAATGGGAAACTCTAGATCATCCTCCATACAGCCCTGATCTGGCGCCAAGCGACTACCTATTGTTCCTGCACTTGAAGAAACATCTGGGCGGTCAGTGTCTTCAAGACGATAACGAAGTCAATACAGTTATGATACAGTGGTTAATACGTCAGGCGGCAGAATTTTATGAGGAGGGTATTCAAAAACTGGTGCCATGTTATGACAAGTGCCTCAATATTCACAGAAATTGTGTAGAGAAGTAGATTTAGGTACAAGTTTTCATGTAAAAATGAAATTATTGTGATATATATGCACGTCGTTTTTTAATTCCAAAACGGTACTGACTTAAAAAACATGCCTCGTCTAAAGCGGATTATCCATCATTCTCGGTAACCGTCACCCCACATTTTGCATTATAACGGCTAATCGGGGTTACTTTTCTGTACAGATAGCGAAATCAGAAAATACACGTGTATCATGTATCTAAATAAAATCCAAAACGTGCTAAGGCATAACCATAGATCGTTCAGAAGACAGAGTAAACAGATGTCATTGGAAAAGCAACCAAACACATTTTTGTATCCTTAAAGCAAGTCTATACTAAAACACTGACAGGCATTGTGATACTTCCGATAGATGACATTCAAGAAGATCATCATGACAGATGCTTCCACACACAGCCGTACTACGTCGTTTATAATCAATCACATGCACTAAATGCATGCCATGACAAGGCAAGCAACCAGCTGACTGTGACGTTTGAGGGAATGGCTCATTTGGAAATGCAATGGAAGCTGCGTTTCAATGGAAATAAAGTTATGAGTGCAATTTTCCGCATTTCTACAGTTGCATACGTGTACAACTAGTTTTACTTGGTTGTTCAAAACGACATTGAAATCCCTCAGTGTCTATCGGTAAAGTTAACAAATAACGAACTCCATTTGTATGTAATTTGATACACATTGAGTTAGGAGCTCTTCATAACGAAAACTAAGTTTAAGCATAATATTAACTTAAAAATAGTTAAAATATTTGCTTGTTAATGACGATACCTGTATCTAGGATAACATCAGCGCTGGCGGGTGCCAGATTTTTGTCCCACAGGAGTATTTTACACGCAAGTAAATCTACTGCTTTGGGACTGTCGCTTTTAGGTGCAGTTAATATCAATCGGTCTGGACCGGGTTTAAATCCATGTCCTCGGGATGGTACACCAACGCCTTAGCAACTGAGCCGCCCTGACTGACTTAAGAAAAACTGAATATCTATCTATTCTAACGGAGTAGTTCACAATAAATCACGAAACATAAAATAAACATTAAATTAAATGTTAACTTAGAGGCTTGCAAAGTTAACATTTTCATTTGTATGTCAAACATAAGAAACTAGCTAATCAGAAATAGATTTTCATCACATTTCACGTGAGATTTTCGCTGTATTTTTGTGTATGGTCATGAGCCAGGAATTATTGACATCAATACAGAGATAAATTACAGCAAAAAATGTTGAAATTAACGGCTATCTGACTGCTGTTCATTTTTATTGATGTACTACATAACCAGACACCATATTAGTTCAATTTTTTAACATTCTTGCAACTAGTTACCATTTTATTGCGGATGATATATCGCGTTAAGGTTATACTCTACTTAAGTTATACCTGTTGCCCATATCCTTAATTCTCATTTTGAATAAAACTTGCTAAACTCACGCTATCACAATGTCCAAAGCGTCATAAAGGTCAGGATTCAATGCCGAAACCATAGTTTCTCTCGAATGAATTACCTACCCATTATAAAAAAAAAAAAAAAAAAAAAAAAAAAACAATTTTCCGCATCGCATAGCATATTAAGTATTGTAAGAATTGATTCAAATCGCCCTATATAAGGTGTATGCTTACATACTGCATAGCATTTATACGTGACTTTGTGCGTCTGATTATATGTTCTAACTTTAAGGATATTATTCATTATGAGTTATGAGTTTTATTTGTGATTATGCGTATAGAAGCATTAGTTATGCCAAGACAAATGATGACAATGCAAAGTGCTTAGAAACACGTTGGTGATACAAAATGAGTTGTGTAAATAACACAATATCCGTATCTATAATTCCTTTAAAGTTCACGGCTAGATTTTCTTATAAATATAAAATTTAACAGTCAAAATATTAATATTTCCAATTCTTACAGCAAATTGTTTTACACTTACAAATCTCAAGCTCATTAAGGACAATAAATGAAAACGGTGATTGATGGTAATGTAATTCAAGAAACGGGAGTCGTTGATATAGAAATCACTTGGTTGTCGATTTTTAAGGATGAAAAAACAAACAGAGAAAACTCGCAGAGAGTAAACTTATTTCAACTTGTTTGGAAGTATTTTGTTTGTGTTATTTTCCATGCAGACATAAGGAGCTATTTCGGTAAAGTAAGTAAAAAGATCAATTTGGAGGTAGGGAAAGTTTATGTTTATTACTATTCTCTCGTATAATTTAGAATAGGATTAGGATTTCACTACGGAGGGAAGTTGGTACGTAGGCCACCATGCTGGACCCATTGTGTCTATATCCCCATGTTGAGCACCCCCGTGAGGAAGGATGAGGTGAAGGAGACAGAGGGCGGCCGACCCAAGAAGCTCGACAGTGCAGAGGACAGGGTCCCTACAGTTTATTTGGATAGAGACTTCCCCACGACAGGACAGGACAACGGACACGTTCCCCTACTACGGGACGGCAACGAACCCAGCAGCCGAGCCACAAAGATCCCTGGCTGGTGGTCCCGAAATGATCCCAGCAGAAGAGCGGAGACCGGCAACCGACCTACCGGAGAAGGAAGTAGCTTTCTTCAGAGCATATCATCCCGCCATGCACCGCTGAGACACCCGCCGACATTCTACCCTGAAAGAGACCACTAGATGAGAGATGATATGAAATTATAATAGAGATGAAATGCAGGGACAGGAAATTCGGGGGATGTAATTAATCTACCCAGCATTCGCCTAGCGACCTGGGAATACCCCGAAAAACCATGGGTCCGGTAGGTGGGCCACGGGAATCGAACCCAGGCCTCCCGAATGCGGGCCACAGACGAAACCGCCTGAGGCATCCCACTCGGTATAATTTAGAATAGGCAAATCAGATATTTTAGCGGTGGTAAATAAAGAATGCCATGGAATACGAACACACAAATTTATTATATAAATGATTGATAACTCTATAAAATTGATTAGTGATTTACTTATATTTTATCGCTGGGTTTTCTAAATATTTGATTCATTGGTTTACAAAGCTAATGATTTCAGTTATCCAAGTACGAATAATACTGACTATTGTACTTCCACGGGGTATGCTACATTTATTTATGTCCCGCTATCCCATATATTCTGTAATGTCCGTGACGAGGGTAGTACATTAAATCGTGGAGTACCTGCCAGTGAAAGAATGGGACAGAAGTTGCAAATTGAATACCTTACATTACGGTCTTCTAGGCGCTGCCAGTGTACGGGCAAATAACATTGAGTGTAATGAAGAGAAGAGTTTTTCTGGAAAAATATCCTTTAACACTACAGTGAAACACGAGCGATCGCTGGCAGTGTTTAGGTAGAATTTACTATCACAGAAAAGCATTCACGCCGGTTGGAAAGCCAGGAATATCAACAGAGTAGGAGACTAATTCCTAAGTGGAGTGTTATAACTTACTGAGAGGGTTTTAAGTATCTCCACGCTTCATACTCTCCCAACTTAATTCCACTTAACTATAGACATTCCGAGGATTTTAAAAAATCAGTTGCTTTATTTAACCTACAGAATCTCAAAGCAGTTTCCATCTAGTGATGTCTACGACACATTTGAAGAAAAAAATCCTGGGTCTGCAGATACTATTGCACTGAGGTAAAAGTGCTTTCAACTCAGGTTGAAATTATATACAGGATGTTACAAAAAGGTACTGCCAAACTTTCAGGAAACATTCCTCACACACAAAGAAAGAAAATATGTTATGTGGACATGTGACCGGAAACGCTAAATTTCCATGTTAGAGCTCATTTTAGTACTTCTCTTAAAATGTAAATTGAAATCATTCATGCAGACAAATGTCAAAATACCCATTGTGGTTCATGCACGATGGAGCTCCTGCACATTTTAGTCGAAGTGTTCGTACGCTTCTCAACAACAGATTCGGTGACCAATAGATTGGTAGATGCGGACCAATTCCATGGCCTCCACGCTCTCCTGACCTCAACCCTCTTGACTTTCATTTATGGGGGCATTTGAAAGCTCTTGTCTACACAACCCAGGTACCAAATGTAGAGACTCTTCGTGCTCGTATTGTGGACAGCTGTGATACAATACGCCATTCTCCAGGGCTGCATCAGCGCATCAGGGATTCCATGCGATGGAGGATGGATGCATGTAACCTCGCTAACGGAGGACATTTTGAACATTTCCTGTAATAAAGTGTTTGAAGTCACGCTGGTACGTTCTTTTGTCGTGTGTTTCTATTCCATGATTAATGCGATTTGAAGAGAAGTAATAAAATGAGCTCTAACATGGAAACTAAGCGTTTCCGGACACATGTCCGCATAACATATTTTCTTTCTTTGTGTGTGAGGGATGTTTCCTGAAAGTTTGGCCGTACCTTTTGTAACATCCTGTAGTTATTTGGTGAGACATAAAGTCAAAATACATGTACTATAATTAGTATGCATGAACGATAATTCCAGTGTTGTATTATTGAACTTGTTAATTTCAAATAATAATAAATTTAAACAGTTGACCTATTAGAATAAAACTTATCACTTCGAGATTCAGTGCTCTCACTTTGTATACATGAACTAACAGTTTTTTTTTTTTTGCTTTAGATTGCTTCAATCTGAGGTGACACGTGTTAATGTATAACAACCCTTATCCCCCTATCCCCTTATCCTAGAAGTAAACGATATCCTTTTCTGTTTTAATTGGTAGCCATTAACGGCTACAGCTATTTGCTTTCCTGTTCTAATGGGTATTTATATTCAATAGAGGCTACATGAACCTTTCGTGAGATAAAAAACGCAGTAAACGCTAAAACTTTCTCTTTTATCCCTTGGGGCTACAAAATCGTAAACTACCAAACATTTTATGGCTAAGGGATCAAAAGAGCATCCTGATAAGTTTATGGAAACAGGAGTGAAATTCATATGGAGATTTCTCTTTTTCCAATAACCTCAAATGCAGCTTTTTATAACCTTTTAAACGCTGCCACGAAATGAACTTTTAATAGAAAGAGAGGCAGTTTATATAGGTTTGCTAGCTTTGTGAACGAAGTCTACTAACGAAAACTCTCATTTTAAATTTGAGGCTACATTATAACTTAAAATTGATCTTAATTTATTATTATACCTACTTTTTACTTTCTCTACGTATAGTAAGTAGGATAAGTGTGTATCCCCCTATTAATTCAATGTCTATATTCCTCGGAAATATGTGCACTTTGTAAAAGGATTGTGTGTGTGTGTGTGTGTGTGTGTGTGTGTGTGTGTGTGTGTGTGTGTGTGTGTGTGTGTGTGTGTGTTTGTGTGTTTGTGAGTGGGAGTATATGAACAGCGGAACTCAAAAACGAAATATGGGATAAAAACTAAAAATGAGACTGGTTATTTAGACTTACCGTCTTATAAAAAACGAAAAGGAAAAGAAGTCAAGAAAATATACCCATTTATCCTTTACACGGGCCACCTTTCGCAAATTGTTATACTCTCAAAATGGCTCTAATGATTAAGATTAAATTATTTGTAAAATATATTCATGATATAAATTTCTATCTTGAATTTTTGGCGAATAGCCACAGCTGTCTTTGAAATTCTGAATGTCTTTTATATAAGTGGTAAATCTAGAAATAGATGAACTCTTAATAGAAAATGACGTATATCTGTTAAATCACAAAGCTTATGAGAAATATACATTATTTTTGTGCAGCTAAGTAGTGCGATCCCTATAAACCTGAACCGTGCAACTTTGGGAGAATATAATACACAATTGGGAGATTACATTACACTATTTACGTCTCAGAGAAAATGTTAGAAGTGTCCTCCACCAGCATCTGTACATGTTTGCACTCGTCTCACCATATTCTGTGAAGAGAAGGTTATTTCCAGCAAGATGGAGCACCGTGCCATAATCTAATGACACAATGGAACTTGTAACCAGTTTCTTTGATAATCGAATAATCTCAAAAGGTCTTGTGGCCCCCCAGATCCCCTGAACTAACCTCACCGGATTTTTTCTTGTGGAGGTATCTAAAAATAGAGTGTACCAGAATAGGCCACGGACAATTGATGTTCTCAAGAAATCCATTTGAATCGAAATCAGTAGCGTTGGCGAGGATACTCTCTGTGAAACTTCAGAGAATATGGTGAGACGAGTGCAAACATGTATAGATGCTGGTGGAGGACACTTCCAACATTTTCTCTGAGATCTAAATAGTGTAATGTAATATACAAATTGTGTATTATATTATCCCAAAGTTTCACTGTGTTCTATTTATGGTTCAAAAGTTATGGCATATTGAAATGGTTCAGATTTATATAGATCACACTGCGTTTCCAGATATTCCTTGTTATTGGGTGGCATTTTAAAATATTTATACCTTTTTAAAATGGGAATGCAAAATTTATTTTCCCTCCTCTCTCTGGGTCTTATAATGAAAACGGAATTTCAAAGCCCTCACAATATCATCCGTTCTTAAAAGATTTGACTGTCGCTTAAAGGGAAAAGAAAATATACAATAAGACAAATTCTGAAAAAAAAAAATATATATATATGGGTTAGCATGAGTACGTACAGGAATAAGTGTTTCTGGAAAAATAGTGAGCAGAAAAATATGTAGAGAAAATCATGCGAGTACAAAACACACATTTTTAGTTTATTGCGTGTCGTCAAGTCTATCAGTTGTCAAATATCACATATTTTCCTTCACGTTAGTGAACATGATACTGTGTTATTGAATATTTCTGTACCTCCTGCCTTGATAAGGCTAATATTACTTTCTATCCAATATTGGATATATAGAATTAACCGAAAATATTTCGAGACCCGTGAATTCCAAACAACAACTTTTTTTAAAAAAAGTATTTCGCCGCTGTCCATGCTATGTGTTAATTCATCTACATGTTAGTCTGCAATTGGAGTAACTGAAAAAACCAAAGGAAAAATAAACTTGAAATTGTTTACTCAGAAAGAGTAACGAAATTAGGTTTTTTTCCAGAAAACTCTGCATTCACTAACAACCCTTTGAACTGAGGTGTTCTTATATTTTATCTGTATTTAAAAAAATATGATAACGATTCTAATAATGTTTTGGGGTAATAAATTTAATGTAGGAAAAATACAGAATTTGAATGAAATATATTTTCATGACATTAATTTTTAGCTTTGACTGTTTTCTGAATGTTCATTATTTGGTACAATATAGTTTTCTCAGGATGAAGTTCATTTAGGTATAGTTCATTTGGGATGCAGCAATTGTTGCTTCTAAATGCTTATTTTAATTTAGTGTATTCTCCATATTTCGGTGGCTACTACTCTTCGTTGTTACATTTGAGCTATTATATGGCAATACAGCATTGTATCGTATTTGCTGTACTACCTGTTTAAGAAATTTAATTATATCTTTAGTAACTTTAATTACCATCTGATAATTTATTCTATTATTACTGAGATTTCCACTTTCTTCTGTGACCTGCATTCGGGAGGTTTGGGTTCGATTCCAGTGGCTACCTAAACCATGTGCTTTTTGGGGGTTTACCCGGGCTGCCAGGTGAATGCTGGTTAAGTTAATTACATCCCCCAAATTTTCTGTTCCTCAATTTCATTTCCATTATAATTTCACATGATCTATCATCTAGTTGTCTCTTTCAGGGTTTAAGTGTCGAAGGGTATCTTAGCGTTGCATGGCAGGGTGATATGCTCTTGGTAATATTTCTTCCTCCGGTGGGACGGTTTCCGGTCTCCGAACCCGGTCTGGTGCGGCCGTTTCATGACCACATTAGTGTGGGATGCCGGTTGTACTGGCCTGTCGGTGAGTTTCCACCTGTAAAACGCTGGGACCCTGCCCTCTGCACTGTCGTGGCTTCTTAGAAGGGTCGCCCTCTCTCTACTCTCACCTCATCCTTCCTCCCGGAGGTTGAGTGCCAATCAGACTGGCTGCTACATGGAATTGAACTTCAATCTTTACACATTATGGCTTGAGCCCTTTCGTTTGGTATGTGCTTTTCCTTTGTTTCTATTTTACCAAACTGTATTATGATTAAAATGTGCTTGTGATGGGAGCAATTGAGTTATTTCTTTGTTTTATGTTTTAATAAATTGCTATTGCATATTCGAAAACCATTGTACACATGCACATCACGATTATTACGTACTTAGGTAATCACGGTTTATGTAAATATATACATAGATATACCTGATAATGGGTAGCTGTAAAATTTTAATTGCTTTTGAGAACAAGGATACATAAGGATAGAATGATTTTTAATATCGTTATTTCATCCCTGTGTCGCTGAATAATGACTTTAAAGATTTCGTTTTGCTCCCTTTTTCTTGCGTTAGTAAAACATCCAAGCTCTGGTTCACATTTCAATTGTTATTTTAATCAAAGTGTTAAGGGAGTATTAATTTCTCATATGGTCAATTATTTCGTTCCCGTATTGCTGAATAATGATGCCAGGGGATTTGTTTAATCCCTTAACCTCAATGTTGGAGTTCGAACAATATTCCAGCGCTGTTCCACATTTGCATTCAGAAATTTAGAAATGTATTTTTCTAATAAAAAGTTATTTTATTGAGGTGGTTATGGTTTACAGAATCTTTACAAAGTATCAAAATTGAACGTAAACACACTTATACAATTTATTATTTAAATAAGATATTCCATTACGTGAAGTGTTACATTCGCAAGAATTTATGTACTAGAAGTTTTAGAACTTAGTATTACAGAAACTTATTCTTCTACGTACTTCTCCTTTATTTGGTTTAATCTTGACTACATATTTACACATATTGTTTTAGTTGTAAGGAATGTAATAAACCGAAGCGTAGTCAAATATTTTAAAAGTAGATCGTTATGTGATGACTTTGTAATTTCATACCTTTTGAATTAACACGAAGAAAAAACTAAATGGAAGAAAGAAAAATCGCGATTTGCAATTTAAAGGTGTACGTATTTTGAAGTCAAATTGATAATGAATATCTAAAGAAACGGCTCATACCTTGAAAATGATACAAATTGTGTGCTGTTTATCAATAAAATTATACCTACAAGACATTCAAATTGAAAAGGAGTTCACAGGCTAGTCACAGAAAATTCAAGACATACATCTTGTCATGTAAATATATTTTAACAATAAGTATTTCGGACAAAATCGTAGAGAGATATTATAAGAGGGGAGGGGAAGCAAAACTTGTCCATGTAAAGCGTGGTTTGGGTTTCGGAGATTTCTCATTGTCGCATTCCTGGAGCATTTGTGCAGAGGCCATTGCGTAAGTGAGGTTGCTGAAAATAGCAGCACCTGTAAACAAATGAGCATCATGTTCGCTCGCTTAAACACAAGTGCTATTATTATAAAACTAGAACTTTCATAATGTTTCTCAATCCAGAAATTTCTGCCAAGTTCCAATGAATGTATAAGCGGACACTCTCAGGAAGCGAATCAGTCGGGTAGAGAAATCAGCGAGCGATATATCATGCACGTTTTTGGTACGAGAAAATAAAAGTGTTACACTCCGAGCCAGTTTATAATGACTGTGATGACGTGCAGCGAGTGTTGTTACTGTAAGAGTTAGAAATATCGTGTCACACTCTCCAGCGAGTTAACCATCGGAAGAAGAGGCTACGTCGGTAGGATTTCGCTATGTGCTAACCCGCGAGAGAAGGTGAAGTAACAGTGGAAAGTGCAAATAATTCACATTGCTGAAGTAACGGTGTAGGTTAAGCAAAGTCTAAGTGAACGTTGAACTAGTTTATTAAGTGACAGTGACAACTGTGTGAAGCGACTCTCGGTAATTGGACGATGTCACAATATCTTGAACTTAAATACCATTTTTGATATCTGATGGACTTCTCGCTGATGGACTCACACACAAACATATACAAACGCCAAAGCACATAACACAGACACACACACGCACACACACACACACACACGCGCGCGCGCGCACACACACACCTGGACAATTTGCTAAAGGAACTTTATTTTTTCTCAAGGGACCTCAAATGATGTATTCTGTTAAAATATTGATATAGAATTTTTGGGTGGAATACAATACTTCTTAAGTTAAGCAGGAGACAAAATAAAACTGAAATAGTGTTATAAATTCTAAAGTTAACATAGACACAAGTTAATCTGAAAGCAGACATTTTGAACAGTAATGTTTCGAAAACCAAACTTCAACCTCTGTTGTGCTGCATTCACACGGCTAACCATGTAAGTGAACACTAATCAAGGTTCAATTGGAGGAGGTTTACCATGAACTACAAGTCACTTCATCTAACATTGAATTTAATCAACAAAAGAGGTCGCCCCCTCCCCCACGGCTGCCCCAGATCTCATTAGTAGGAGTCACAGATGGAATATACATATCCTTTGTAAAGTTGTCTATAACTCCTCAATGTAATAATGAAAGTAATGTAGTTCTAGGCACATTAATAGTTATTTCAAATCCAAAATTTTGTAACATGTTTGCAATATCTACCATATTATTAGAGTGTGCTAAAAGTTAACGTTGAAGTCTTCGACTGAACTACGTAATATATATTTTTTTTTGTTTGTAATTTTACGTCCTCCAACGTTAAGTCATATCGGAGGATGAATGGAATGGTGCTCAAATGAGTTCGAGGTCCATAGAGCTTAGAGGTACCCGACATTCGTCTTTCTGGATAAGGGAAAACCCCGGAAAAAGGCTTATCCAGATAACTCGCCCTGACCGAGATTCGAACTCGGGACCTCTTGAACGTGAGGCAGACACTCTACCACCACGCTACAGAGGCGGGCATAATATTTAGATATTCCGGGTTCTCATGCCCTGGTCTGCTGGTGATAGGTGTTCCAGGCGTTTCGTCTACGTTTCCTGAGCGCTCTAGGTATAAATATAACACCACTGTGAGTGTACAATGCACTTCCCCGCATGGCATGCGGGCACACCCGGTAACAATAGATTACTTATTTCAACCTAAAATTATTACTGTTTGAATTTAATAGACATTCTAAATTAAACTCTTCCTAAAAATTATCACACCAGCGGTGCTAACATAGCGTTGCACCCGAGTTGGCTACCATGAGGAGCTACGGCTACCTCCCTTCTTTTCATCTACATTATCTTAAACCACCAACCTGCAAAACCCCACATTTCCTGTCATTAAGTGGTTAAGTCCGTGTAGGACAGGTACACGAATGACACACATCGTGCTGACCCTCAGTCAGCCGCCAGATGCTTGAATGAATGAATGAATGAATGTACAATGCAGACGTACTATAGCGTACTTCGAGTATGCTTCGGTCGCGTCATCGAAGATGTCCACCGTTAAACTACTTGTTTAACCTATTTGTAAATCAATTAAGACTATTAATATTTTTAGTTGATGTTCAAGAAACACAAACCCATAGGAGATTTAAGAAATTGTACTTGACACACCATCTCTTATATGTATATACGCCTTCAAGTTATATGGACACTTAAATAAAAACAGTGTGTTGTAGTTTAAGATCAGAATTCGTTTTAAATTTTGTGTCCATGTAGGAAATATATACTTCGCAATAGTAGATTAGAAATTATATACTAACCTTTTTATTAACATGAGCATATATTTAAGTATTTTGTTTGTATAAAATAAAATATAGTATTTAGGATGTGTGGCAAACCCGCATAACAGAGTTAAATTAATTGGAGCTATGAGTTCTGTTATCCTCAGGTGAATGGTTGTAGGAAATGGATTTTGGTGGTTGTTGGCTACTCAGTCGTATTGATAATACTTCGTTTGTTGTAGAATTATTTGGTATAATTCTTGAATCTGTGTTTGCTTATCGATTTGGATCGGTGACCACCTGTTAGTAAAGTTCCTAACTTTTCAGACTTCGAAATCTCCGCTTCTCTTCTTAATGCACATGAACACTTTCTTCCTGTCGTAGTATCAGCTTTTAAGTAAGGTTTTTCTTACTTCACCATTCAGTTCGAACCTTATTCTGATCCCCTCTCTAACTTTATCACATGACCAAACTAGCTTACCCTTCTCAAATGTTAATTATTATTGGTTTATTTTATTTCGAATTTTCGCATTGGTTTGCAAACCTCATATGACTCACTGACTTTCCGCACACCCTGAGTTGGGGAACGCCTACCCTGAGTTGTTTGTAAAGGTATACATCGTTATCAAATCAGTGAAGCGTTCATGCCCAACTGCATTTTGAAATTCTTTTGTCCCAAAACATTCCTGACTGAAATAATACAATAGTTCTCAGACACTGAACTTTTACTAGCACAAAGAAGGTAACGGTCCTTCTTTCCTGTCTCTCCGACGTGTACAGATTTTTACAGGAATATTTTCTCTTTGTTGCCCGGATGCTCGTATATATGTTATTTTAATCATTATTTTATCCATTCTAATTTCATATTATTATAACAAGATTGTTATATTAATTTAGCAAAGGATTTCTATTAATGTATCTTCGTTTTTATTTATCTGACTTCGATTAATTCGCCGCCTCCTAAACACTGCCTGATACTGCGGTTACAGAAGATAATCCCAAAGCCAAAAAGCCAGTAGGTGGAAATCTCAGATCTCTTTATATGCATTATATCAAGAGAAGTAGTAGAATTAATTTATATTTGTATTACAATAAAATATAATAATTCATTACAGAACTTCATCTACCTTTTAAGAGAATTGGTAAATTTTTCACAGAACTTAATAAAGTAGTTTCGCAAAAATTCTTTGCACCTTCAGTCGATGTGTTTATTCCTGTTGTTATTGTTACATCATTTTTGTAATTATTGCCAAACTCTGAAAACAAAACACACTTATAGGATTACCAATTTGAATTAAAAACCAGAATGAAAGAATATTTTAGAAATATTGGGTATAAATAGGTAAACGGATGGACAAATCTGCCTTTGAAAATCATCCTTGGATATTTAACCATAAAAAATACTGAAGTTGAAGTATTAAAGTAATTAAATGGTCCATAGATTTAATGGTTTGGGAGCAAATATTTACGTGGTGCGTTCAAATTATAACACCTATTTTTTCAGGACTGTGACCAGATAGGAACTTCTGGTGTGCTTTTTAAAATACACTTGGACTCTTTGTGAATGAATAAGTGCCAGAGATGGCAGCACTGTACAATGCATAGAACTCTAGTGACAGCAAAATGGGAAACACTCGAGTCAGTTGGAGAATTTAATGTCATGTTGGCACGTTGGCCATAGTAGCTAAAGGGTTAGAGCGGCTTGATGGCAACCAGAAGATCCGTGGTTCAAATACTGGCTATGTATGGTATTGAATTTTTAAGTCTGGATCTATCTTTCCATAACACTTACATATTTTCGAGCAATTTAAAAAGCGTCCGTCCGATCTCTTAGGCGTTCCAGAAAGAAAGAGGGATTTTCTTTTGGTTTCTACACCAAGATTATTTAATCCTTCGTTACTCTCGCTACCCATATATTACTTTTATATGATTGGCCGATTTACTACTACGTCATTACATTACGTAATACAATTATTACTACGGCCAATCACAAAATTACATATATTTTTACACAATTTTGTTTGTTTTTCTTTTATAAGTTTATAAATTTTTCAAACCTTTTTTTAAATATATCTCAAAACAGCTGCTACAACAGGCACTGAATTTCACACAAGATTATTTTATTGCGTAATGTTAATGTGCAGGTAACATTCCAAGAAATTTCTAGGGTTTTCCAATTTTCTACTTGCGGCAATAATATTTTGGAATTTTAAGATAAAATAAAAATCGCAGAATCACCCCGGAAGTATTGAAAAAGTACAAAGCGATTTTTCTGAAGTATCGTTCGATGTGGATACCATGCAATTGTGGTCAGAAACAAGTATCGAAGATCCATCGCTAATTAATATCAGACTTCTGTTTATGTTATTAAACCATTACACGGATTATTAATGAAGATATCCTCGGAAATATTGCATCCGCGAGCCATAGGTCCCAGTATTTTAGAACGTCGCCCTTCTCAGGGAGAAACGGCTGTAATTTAAGTAATATGGAGGACCCAAATTATCAAAATTGGTCAAATAAATACTCAGCGCTCGAAATTAGTGATGATGGAGATTAGAAAAGTTATAGAAGAATTAGATCTGGACATTTTATGCGTACAAGAACCTTATACTATCAAAATCAAGCTCACAAATATACCAACAACGGTAAGAGCTATTTGTACTGTTGAAAATCCAATGGTGGCTTTAGTAGTTCTTAACCCGAACTTACAAATAACTAAAATTACAAAATTTAATGATACACATAATAACTGTATCCAAGTCTGTACGGAAAGAGGTAGTTTTATTTTGTCCAATCTTTATTGACAATATAGTCAAGAAATAGATGAATATATAGAACTTATTAAACAAATTCATACAAATTACTGGAATTATGAAGTCATTAATACTTTAGATGCAAATGCTAAATCAGAATGGTGGTATAGTGGCTTTAAGGACGAAAGAGGAGAGAAACTGGAAGAAATAATATCAGAGTTCAACCTACATATTTTTAATAAGGCCAACAATCCGCCAACTTTTGAAAATCGCAAAGGAGCTGCATCAAATATTGACATAACCCTAGGAAATATCAGAATTACACCAAAAATTTTAAAGTGGAATGTAGGACAGGATTACACATCTAGCGATCATAGACTAATTTTGTTCAATTATGTCTCTAAGTCATTAAAATATGAAAGATATTCTATACCAAGTTTTAATTTCAAAGCAGCAAACTGGGATGAATTCAATCAAATACTCCAAAATAAGCATTTGGGACGCAGCGGAGTTGAAGCAAATACAGAAGCTAGCAATTTAGAAAAAATTATACAATCAGCCATGTTAAAAATAATACCTGAAAGGAGAATTAAAAATTTAGAGATAATGTTTGGACCGATGAATTACAGAGCTTACGAAGGAAAGCTCGTAAATTCAGAAGAATATATTTGATTTTCTCATAAATTCGTTCGATTCTTGTTACGTGTTTAAGACTAAGAACTCCTGAGAACACTGCATGCCCCCAGTACTTTTACGTCAAAGAAGTTGTCTAACAATATGGGCTTTAATTACGAATACAATAATTGAAACGAATGCTATGAACACAAACCACAGCGACTTCACAGCCAAAAGTAAATAGGTCAACTTATGTAAGAATTGGTAACCAAACTTCAGTACGAGTTTGTGGATGCAACATTGTGCAGTTGTAACTTGTGAATGTTAATATGGAAGGCAAGAAGTAAAATTTTCGACATTTAATGCTGTTTTATTACCGTAAAAGTCAAACCACCTCACAAACTCAACGGAAAATTTGTGCTGATTACGGAGAAGATGCAGTGACGAATCAGGCATGTCAAAATGGTTTACTCGATTTCGAGCTGGGAACTTCTCTGTGAAAGACAAACCTCGTTCTGGACGACCTGTGGTTACGGATGAGGAAATGATAAAGGACATGGGCCGCGCCGTGGCTCTGTGGTTAGACTGCTTGGCTCTCATCAAGGCGGCCCGGGTTCAATCCCAGGCAACCGCAAAGTGAGATTTGTGGTGGACAACACGGCGCTGGGACGGGTTTTCTCCGGGATCTTCGGTTTCCCTCCATCTCATTCCACCGGTGCTCCATGTTCATCTCATATACCATCAGTGTCATCGCCTGCGGTGCCGTATGTAGTAAAAGCGGGCGTTAAACACCACACACACACCATAAAGGACATGATTACGAACAACCCCATAATAACACCTCGGGAGGTAGGTCAGGAGCTAAACTCATCTCATGCAACTGTAGCCAGGCACCTAAACTTGGTTACGTAAATCTTCGGGATGTATGGGTTCCGCACGAATTGAGTGAACAAAATTTAGATCAGCGCGTTTCCATTTGTGACGCATTGATAAGACGCAATGAAACTGCCCCTTTCCTGGAACAGCTGGTTACAGGAGACGAAAAGTGGATTGTGTACAGCAACATCCGAAAGAGAAAGTCATGGCGTAAGAAAGGGGAACCACCACTCTCAATTCGTAAACCAGGGCTTCATCCTGAGAAGATTATGCTGCGCATTTGGTGGGACTGGAGAGGAATTATTTATTACGAATTTCTTCCTCCTGGGGAGACCATCAATTCAGAGAAATATTGTTCTCAGTTGGATCGTCTGAAGGTTGCCCTAGGAGAGAAAAGGCCAGAATTAGCATCTAATGGTGGAGTAGTCTTTCATCAAGACAATGCCAAACCACACACTTCTATGGTAACTCGTCAGAAATTACGGGATTTCGACTGGGATGTGTTACCTCACCCGCCTTATTCTCCAGACATTGCCCCATCCGATTATCATTTATTCCGATCCCTGCAAAACTTCCTTAATGGCAAAAGCCTTACTTCCTTGGAGGATTGCAGACTCGCCGTAGAAGAGTTTGTCAACCAGAAAACTGCAATATTTTGGAAAAATGGAATTGATAAGCTTCCTGAGAAATGGAGATATGTTATTGATAATAATGGTGCATACTGCACAAAATAAAGTTTGTTTTGAAAAGTTCATTGTCTTGTTTACTTTCGATGACCTTGCGTATGTAAACAGATAACCTCTAGATAATTAGGCTATTTCGTTGCCGTTGTTGTGATACGGGCATACAGTGCAGGCGTTCTTTGTCGTAAACACGTAACAAGAATCGAACAAATTTATGAGACAAACCAATATAAAAGACCGTACTTATATAAGAAAGAGAAAGAAATTTGGAAATATATAGAAAAGCTAAAGAGAAATTTAAAAAAGAATTATTTAAAACTAGAAGTAGATCCTGGAAAAATTTTGTAGAAACCTGTATGTTACATAATATATGGGGAGCGCCTTATAAAATGATAATGGAAAAAATTAGAAAACCGGAAATTTTGTATACAATAAGAAGGGATGATGGAACATTAACACAAAATTGGTCAGAAACCACGGAAGAGTCAATACAAAAATTATTACTCGATGATAGTCAGAAGACCGGCAACGAGGAGAATGCTGAAATAAGACGGAACTTGGAACAACCGTATTTGAATAATAATATTATTTATCTCTTTGATAAAACAGAAATTCAACAGATAATTAAGCATTTGAAAAAGAAGAAAGCAGCAGGACCGGATAATATTAAAAATGAAATAATAATATACACAGCTGAATCGTTAAATCCTATCCTTTGGAATTTATTTAATAACTGTTTATGGCAAGAGAATTAGGCGCAAGAGTTTACCAGGGTAGCGGCATAATTTATTTACAAAGGTGGAGTTTCCAGAGGACGACAAATCAGAAATAGTCGATGTCCTACGGCATGTGACCATGGAGGAGATGGCTGCGAGTATATCAATAGCAGCGGGGAGGAATAAAATTTATGTATTAAAATGTATGTTTTTATTGGAAGTGGAAATTAATTTTTTGTATTAAAATTTTTCTTGGTTTTCAATTTTAATTGTGATATTATTTTTATAAATAATATTTCAGGAAGTTAAAGTTGGATATATATAAATGATTATATTCATGATTGTCAATATTAATTTTGAAAAGTTATATAATTTTGTTAATAATACATTTGTTCTTTTAAACTATAATGAATTGTAAGAATATTTTATTAATTTTTGAAAATAGGTAAATTAATAATTGCTTATTTTCAAAATTTATGGTTGATAATTAATCAATCTGTAATTGATAGTTTTGTGTGGTTAGGATATTTTTGTTTGGTTAAATAGCAGTGCTGGATACCAGTACCAATGGTGGCCGCCGGCTACCGGCGGCAATATTTTACTATGGGGAATTTTAAAATATAGTTAAGTTAATAACTGGATTACCAGTTATATGTTACTGGAAACCAGTAATATTATATTTTTTGTGTAAAATATTCTTAAGTATGTTTGAAATCTTTATTATAAAAATTAAATTAAGTTTATAAAATTTTGAAAGGGATGGATTAGGAAAAATTAAATTTTTAGTTATATTTTTGAAATTTTTAATTATTTTTATGTATGTTTATTAGAAATGTAGTGTGGATTTTTGTTTGATTGGAGTATATTTTAAAATGTTTCTAAAACTGTTTTTTTTTATATTTTTATTATTATTTTTTATTTTATCTGTAATCTGTAAATTGTGCATGGATTTGTATATGTTTTTGATGTTTTAATAAATGAATAAAAGTCTGAATATTTACTCCGGATTAAGAAATTAGGTGCCGGGGTATAGTTTGCAGATTTTTATTTTATATTTAATGATATGGACGCAAACGGAAGTTTTAATAATGCAATATGAATTGCAGGCTGTTGGTACTATTACAGTTTTCTGAATATGGCTGAGTTGCTGAATATCTGTGTTTATATTCTGATAAAGAGACAATGAAAGAGGCAGTAATGAAATAAACTGTTTGCAGGCGTATCGGAGCTGAGATCTCTGGTGGCGTCACTGCGAGCGGATGTGCAGCATGCAGGGTCCCTATTGGTGAGGCAGCTGAAGCGACGCGACGCTTACATTTCGCGTCGTGATAAACAGAATGACGTCATCACGGCATTTCTGCAAGCGCACTCCGAGAAGCGCAGTAAGTACATTACCATTTTATCTTTATCATTTTCTAAATGTGTGGTCGTGGACCGTCAGGAACACATATGCGACAGTTTAGATAAAAGGTTTTGGCGAATTTAATTTTAAGTTATGCCAACACATAAATATATCACAAATTCCCTTATAGCATAGCTATTTTCTGTTAGATTGATTTACTTGTACATCGCAACATAACAAGCATTTTCAGCATTCTAAGAAGAGTACGACTACAATGACAACTTTGACTTTTCAATGTCTTACTGTTTCCAAACATGAGCACACAATAAAACGTGTGCTTTGCATCATCTGTGGACATCAGTAAAGAAAAGCGCCATCTTATATGTCTATACTCAAGTTGTTCTCGGGAAGCAAGCCAGGAGAAAAGACGATTAGGAATAGCGAGCGTGCATCTCTCCCAAAATCACGATATATATTGAATGTGATAACCACAAATGAATCACTGGATATAAGGAAAATATAAACAAAGAAAAAACACCATCAAAATTCGCCTTACTGACCAAAAACTGTTTTCAGTAAATTAAATGGCAAGTCAGGAGATGGCGTGAGTATAGAAAATTAATTGGGTCAAAGAAACATAACTACTTAACTTGATTATCAAGCTGTATTGATTTGTGCTTCTTAAGTCGACGAATTTCTATTTTTAAGGCCGGTTTCCAAGAGGAGCTGAACTCAAAATCCAGCATCACGATTAAGCGTGCTCCGCTCGGAGGACATCACCAAAGCCTCCTTAATTCTCCGCTCCCAGTAACTGTTGCATTTTGCCAAGATGGTCGTCTCCCGAATGTTGGCTCTATGGTCGATATCAAAACAATGCTCTGCCAGCCCAGGCTTCTCAGGTAGCATTAAGCGAATGCTGCGTTCATATTCGATTATTCTGGTAGCGATAGTCCTTCCGGTTTGTCCCGTATACGGTGTCCCACATTCACAGGTAATGCGGTACACTCCCAGAGCTTGGAAGTCCAGTTTGTCTTTCACCGGTCTCAACAGATGTTTAATCTTCGGAGGTGGCTTGTAGATGGCCCTGATGCTGTATTTGGTGAGAATTCTGCTGATTCTGCCGGATAGGTTGCCGGTAAACGGGATGTAGGCTGTAGCGGTAGGCTTATCTGACGCCTGCTGCATTACAGGTTTCCCTTTCCCAACTTTCTAGTTTGTTAATAAGACATATTCCTAATTTGGATTAGAAAACGTTTTCAGCACTAAACCAAGGCTAGGTTTATTACATATTCTAAACCTCCGACAGGAATATAGGCTACGAGAGTACAAAGGGCGAAGAGATATATTGTAAGCCCCTAGTGCTTAAGTCTTTATTTTGAGCCTTCCCGGCCACTCCGTTATTGTCTATCTGTCCTTTGGGACAGCTTTCGAAAGGTCCAAGCCAGAAAAGCAGCACCTCTCTCCTGAAGGCATATCCATCCCATACGCTGCACACCACTGTTCAATAAACTTAACCCGGGAACCCTGCAAGAGTTAAGGAAAAAAAAATGAAAAAATAAAATACTGGAATTAGGTTAGTCAGTCCAGTGGGAATCGCATCTGAATCTAATAGAGCCTCAAACACAACTAAATTTTGACAGTATGGAGAATGAACTTGGCCATCTCACAGGGGCAAGACAAAGAAGCATGAGCAGTTTTGATTAGGGATAGCATTGTGGTGTAACTCTCAGCTAACGCCCTCTAAGAAATATCTCTAAATTCTTACTGTACTCTTGGAGAGCTTACAGTGGAAAGCAAGTATCTCACATTTGGAATAAAAACCATTTTCTTCCCGCTGGAAGAAAATATCATCACGATACGTGCCGAACTTATGGCAACTGTTGTACTATGAGCTAAAGTTCGTCTTGTTTAACTCGAAACATGACTTGTTTAGCGCTACCCCTCCCTGTGACAAGGAAGGTGTGAAAAGTTTTGTAAACACATTGCCACTGCTATCCGCGACTGCCTAGTCTCCGTCAGACACGGAATGGTGCTACAACCAATGCAGGGCTTGTTTATTTGCAAACAATGCTCTATATTGAGAGAGAAATATGGTAATAATGGAAATAGGGTATCAAAACCGGTGTTGTACGAGATAATTAAGAGAAACAAAGATAAGTTCAAACTGTATACAATAGACTCTATAGCTGAAATAAATAGATGTGCCTTATTTCCGTGTCATTGTGACACGAATGCTATCGAGCTAATATGGGTACAAATCAGTACTGGAGAAAATACGGGTTAATTGATATGTTGGATAATTTCATTATAAATTTAGGAGAAAGTGACTCTCCAAAAAATCCCTAATGGACGGTATATCATACTACCGCCATCTTTTAAAGCGCTGTGCTTGAAAGTGTTAAAGGAATAGCTACAATATAATCACGCGGAATCAATTGGAATGATGCATGCAAGTAATGCGATGTAGGATTAAGCATCATGGGTTACCTACGCGGGCAATAATACGTTCTCTCCCCCACTCTCGCTCTCTAATTCCCATGTTTCAAATTAAATCAGATAAACTGTGCATAGAAGTGATGCGATGTGGGATTTGGCGAGTAATATTGCACTCTCTCTCTAATTCCCGTGTTCCAAAATAAACCAGACGAACTGTAAGTATCGCCTCCCCCCCTATTGTCCTTCAGGGACGTAAGGAATTAATCAGTGAGTACTATTTTTTACACAGTCATGTGATTAAACCGTGCCTTTTCGCGCCTTTCCTGCGAGGCTTAGTTTACTTACCTTCCAGTAGCGCTGCAAAAAATCTACCATCGACCACTCGGTATGACAATAGCTTTAATCGATGGCGTGACATTTCATTTTACATTTTGGATCCGAGATCATCACATGCAAATCGTGTGAAATTGGATAGATTGTGTTGCTGTATTTGTATTGCCTGTAAGGTCTCCAAATTCACCATTATAGGATTATTTCTTGAGGAACCGCATCAAAAGTTGAATTTACTTGATCCACACCCAAATCCTGCATACCTAGTAACTAAGGTCCAAGGGGAACTACTTCGCCTCCAATACGCTAAGCTGCATTACGGAGATGGATAGAGAGCTATTGAATGAAGCCGAAGCAAACCTAATTAGTAAAATAGGGCACCTTCCTACAAGGAAGTGGCTGGCAGAGTGGTGTTAAGTACTAACCTTAGAAAAGCCCAGGCCGAAATCTGTAGGGGGATGTTTCATTGTAGAACTTGTGACAGAGCATCGTGTAAATATATTGGGTGCATTGTACTTCAGCTGAGGAGGCAACAGACTCTAATGTTACTGGCTGTAACATACCAGGAATCTGTACATTACTTATTGGTCATCTAAGGAGCTATAAGGAGTCTGTGTGCCTTATTGTTGTGACACAGTGCCTATGGTCCCAGGTTATCGGATAGTTGCCGCCGGGCAGTCGGAATCGCAAACGATAAGTCGCCCAGCAAATGCGCGATAAGCACTATCGCCAGATAACTAGAATCTTCTGAAATATGTTGTCATTTCAATGGTTATGGAACAGTGTGACAATTTCAGACAGTTATATAAATGAGCGCTCTCGCAAGTCAAGAATTGTGTACGTGAGTAACTCAATGCGTTAAGGAGTGAGTTTTGGTGCTAGAAAAGCGCTGTTTTTGTAACAAATTTGTGATGACTGTGATGACCTCTCGTGTTCGATTACCCAGCGAGTGAGTCGTTCAAAAGAAGAGGCCACGTCGGGCATATTGCGTCACGCTGATATGTCGCGGCAAAAGTGAAGTAAATGCGAAAACAAAGCGAAATGATATGGAACACTGTAACTAGTTCATTATAGTGAAGTGAGAGTATGAACTATTATGTGTTTCAAATGGGAAGAGTTCTGGAGTCCAGCTAATCAGATGCCGTATAACAGTCAGCGTTGCCAGCTTGTTACCCCACTCCTTTTATATTTCCCTCTCTCTCGCACACTCATACAACATGCAGGACTGCTTGGCGCAGACGTAAGGGTAAACAAATTATATTTTACAAACTTTTACCATGATGCAGCTGCCAAAATCAAAATTGGAAAAAACATTTTCGCAAATTATGTATACTTTAAATACTATAATTATAGTTTATGAATTACCTGATTCTATAATCCAATGGAGCTGCCAGTGGCTCATCCATATCACTGCCAATGTCACTTCCGTTAAAAGACAATTCGTCATTGTCACTTTTTTTTCGTAATTTTATGTCCTCCAACGTTAAGTCATATCGGACGGTGAATGAAATGGGTGAAATGATGCTCAAATGTGTCCAGGGTTCATGGAGCTTAGAGTTACCCGACATTCGTCTTTCAGGATAAGGGAAAACCCCGGTAAAAACTTATCCAGGTAACTCACCCTGACCGAGATTCGAAATCGGGACCTCTTGAACGTGAGGCAGACATACTACCATCTACGCTACCGAGGGGGGCACCATTATCACTGTCTTCATCATCTGAGTCTTGCAAATTTATTTTCATAGGTTCCAAAACCTCGGCACGTGCTATTTCTTTCTTAATAGCATCTTCTTGAAGGTTTTCTGCACGCTTCACGCAATTTTCCCAGTCCTGTTGTATTACCTTGTCAATTTCTTTGTGAGCAAGTCGTTCAACGTCCGTCAGTTTAAAAGTATTATATCTGTTTGCAATCCTCCCTTTTATTTGAGCCCACACCAACTCAATTGTATTATATTGGCAGTGGTAAGGTGGGGGAGGGGCGTATTGCCTCGTGTCCCGTTTCAATTGCAAGTTGATCCAGCTGATTCACTTTTGCCGTGTTTTTAAACGGAACTACTCTTTGCAATAACTCATTTTTAGTTTCTGTTTCCAAAAATATTTTGAAGAACGTGCACACCTTAAAAATAATACTTGAAGCCAGACTTCGCATTACCTGCCTTTTTGACTCACCACTAATATCACCGCAAGAAGCCATTGCACTATTTATCTCTTACTCTACTGTTGTGTAAAGAACAACTGTATGACATTGATCTGAACTCTCCAGAGCAAACAAACACTTCTTATCCAGCATTCATTCATAAACATAGACATACAGCATTCCACAGGCTAATAGGAACTGAAGCGTTTGTTCTATATCGAATTTAACACCTTTACTTATTCACAGTAATTCTTTTATCACGTCATGTCAGTAATTTAAATTTCAGTTCTGAGTAATTAAAAGGGTATGTACTTGCATACACACCGACCACTTTGAACTCTCTAGAGTAAATAGAGATTACGAACCATTCATAAACAAAGATATAATGTGACCAGACACGTTCTGCCTGGGAAGCAGGAAATTTGTTTCCTCTCGCTCGAATTGGATTATTCAAAGTAATTATTTTATCACGTCAGGTCAAACATTTACGTTTCAGTTCTGAGTAATTACAAATATACTTACACGCATACATTCCAACCAAAAATGATATTCATGCATAGCTTACGTCGCGATTTATTGTTATAATACAGGTAATATTGGTTTATTTATTTGTATTAGGAAAAAAAAACTATTTGAGCTAAACATATGGGGGGTTTCATGGTTATGTTAGATACACTGCTCTGTACCTTCCACATGGATCAGTTTTGGAAAAATCTGAATTTTGTCTTAGCGCGAATAGTATTTATTAGAAATTGATTAAGTTGGCGCTCCTCACACACCACTTAGCGGGAATGGAATACGACAACACCGCAGGCCTCAGATTGGTTGCTCACCTAACAGCGCTCAAGGACAAACACCTTCCCATTTGAAACACATAATAAGCGAAGTCTCAATGAAAGTGTTACTAGATTAAGTGAGTTTAAAAAGTGGACGAAGTCACATAATGTATAGGACATAAATATATCGTGGTCTTCCTTGCATTACCTAACTTATGTACATCTAGAGTTTCGGCGATCATTACCTTAGGTTCACATTGCATCCATTACGTCTCTTTTGGGGGAGGAGAGTAACTTCATATATGTGTAATATTTGTTTAGTTTTAAATATTAAAAGCGGGTTTTGTGCTTATTTGTGACCATGGCATGTCTCCAGTTTTGAATGAATGTATCATTTTTCCTTTCGGCTATTTTGTAAGTGTTAAATGCAGGGGCCTGTTGAAGTCATCAACTGCATGCATGTGCCTCATTGATCACTGTTCAAATGGATGGAGATCCAACACAATAAGAAAAAAAGCACACTTTTCGTTCGGCTCATTGATGCAGCCAACACATGTGGTGGTGGTGGTTGTGGTGGTGGTGGTGGTGGTGGTGGTGGTGGTGGTGGTGGTGGTGGTGGTGGTGGTGGTGGTGGTGGTGGTGGTGGTGGTGGTGGTGGTGGTGGTGGTTTGTTGTTAGCCAGCAGGGGGAAAATATGCGTTTTTGGACCTCAGTACAAGCTTGTAAATGGGCACTGGGATAGATCCTGGACTTCTTGCTCTTTCCCCTTAAGCGTACCTTGATGTACAGTATTTAGTAGCATCCCTTGTCTCAGGGACGACTAATTTACAATGCTGGTAGCGATAATCTTTTTATTCAATTTACATCTGAATGATATTTTACGTAAAATAAATGGCAGAGCTTGTATGTACTTAGAAGAAGTACAGCAATGCACATAGAGTTTTTTAAACTTATATTAAAGGTTACTTTGTGTATAAATTAGGTCTCTCTACATGAATATCGGGCTCAAATGACCTTTCCCTCAACCCCACACTCTGATTCACTCACTCCACATGAATAGTCTTTTTGAAAATTGTGTTTCATAGGCAGACAGTAACATAACTATCTAAGAAGGTACAAAGTGAAGCTATAACTATTTTTGTTCGCTTATACGAGGCATGATTTTTTTAAGTCAATACCGATTTGGAATTAAAAAGAGACGTGCATACATATCGCAATAATTTAATTTTTACATGAAAGCCTATACCTTAATCTACTTTTCTACATAATTTCCGTGAATATTGAGACACTTGTCATAACGTGGCACCAGTTTTTGAATACCCTCCTCATAAAATTCTGCCGCCTGACTTGTTAACCACTGAATCACAACTGTCTTGACTTCGTTATCGTCTTGAAGACGCTGACTGCCCAGATGTTTCTTCAAGTGCAGGAACAAATGGTAGTCGCTCGGCGCCAGATGTGGGCTGTATGGAGGATGATCTAGAGCTTCCCATTGAAAAGATTTGATGAGATCTTTGGTCCGATTAGCCACATGTGGACGGGCATTGTCATGCAGCAAAACGATACCCTTACTCAACTTGCCACGTCTCTTGTTCTGAACTGCACGGCGCAGATTGTTCAATGTCTCACAATAAGACGCTGCATTGATTGTCTCATTACGAGGCAGAAACTCCACCAGCAATACTCCTTTTCTGTCCCAAAAAAGCTGTGCAGATTATTTTCCGGGCAGAAATTGTTTGCTTAAAGTTCACTTCTGTGGGTGATTATGAATGTCGCCATTTCATGGATTGTTGTTTCGATTCTGGTGTGACGTAGGCCACCCATGTTTCGTCACCGGTAACAATTTGGTCTAAAAAACCTTCACCTTCATTGTGGTACCGCTCAAGGAAAGTCAATGCACTGCCTAAACGTTGGGTTTTGTGCAAATCCGTCAACATTTTCGCAACCCAACGTGAACACAATTTCCGGTACTTCAAGTTCTCGGTCACAATGCGATACAAAACACTACGAGAATATTAAGGAAAATAGCCGCACAATGATGAAATTGTAAATCGTCTGTTTTCTCTCACCTTTTCGTCCACTTTCTGCACCAAATCTTCAGTAATGACCTAAGGACGCTCACTCCGTTCTTCATCATGCACATTTGTGCGGTCATCTTTAAATGCTCTCACCCACTTCCTTACCATTCCATCACTCATAATGTTTTGTCCGTAAACTTCACAGATCTCACGATGAGTATCGATTGGTTTTACGCCTTTAGCACTAAGAAATCGTATAACAGCCCGTACTTCACAATCGGCGGGACTCACGATTGTCGGAGGCATCTTAAACATTCGGTAACCAACGTATACAATGAAGAATCAGACTGGAATGGCGTCAGTGCGTAGACAAGAGATGTAGGTAACCAGCGCGGAACGCCGACCTTAGCGCTGCGGCGGCGGTATCGCAAAACGGTACTGACTTAAAAAAACATGCCTCGTACTTTGAGTGAACTGAAATAGTTCAAATGATTCGTTATTTCACTTGAGTACAATACATGCATTTAATCAGTATGTATTTCGAATCGGGTATTACTATGATCTATTGCATTGTGTCACCTAGCCTGAACGAGACACTAGAAATTGACACATACGAGGTAAGTACCACCAACATGACTGTAGTGTCCTCTCAGAAACAAATCTCGGCTATAGTCATAATAGTATAAATATAGATTGAACAGAGTTTGTTAAGTACTTTTGAAATAATAGTAAAGTATAAGAAAGGGTAATTTCTTTGTTTTATAGTAATTCTTACTATAAGGGTGATTTCATAACATGTAAGCAGAATGTTAAGAAACCATAAAAACTGCAATATTGGTCTATATTTTAGAGAAAAGAAATGCTTTGAAATTCTAAATACTCTGAAGAGAAACAGAGGGTTATCAAGTGTATGAGCGTAAAGCTTCGAAAAGAAATCCTGAGGTAGAACAGTAAACTCTAGTCCACAAACACTCCTCATGCTAGTTCACATTTATAAAAGAAACTGCTCAATAACACACGACAATTAGAAACTACCTTGCCTCAGCTATGTGGCAGGCCTTCTAGCAACTACAGGATCGGAAAACCGCGGAGGGATGGGGGGACAGAGAGAGAATGCACACGCGCTAACAGACAAGGAAACAGTGTATTTTTCAAATAAGATATAATGAGCTGCAACGATATGAGAATTGGGACATGAAATTGGGGAAGAAAAGTTCTAGCCATTCTTCACCTGTGTTTGCTACTTATGAGGGCTGAGGAAAGCCTGAATGTTTCTGAGGAGGTTTGAACCGCAGATCAGTCATTCTTGAGCCCATATCTTAATCTTCAACCACTTGTGTCAGTAGGTAGGGAATGATAAAGTGGTGCTGTTGAGATATCGACGATCAAGATGAGGCTCAGTTGAAATGATGCTACATCACTGTTTCAGCCAAATAAATTATGTACATGAAGTGGCTTGTACTTGTGCAAGTGTTACATATTGAAACGGAATAATTGCTTAAATGCTAATCTGATACCATGCGTGTCTTAGTTAAATAATGAAACAAATAATATTTTAGAGGATTACTCCGTAAAGGGCCAAAGCTACTTATGTTTAGTCTGCAATATTTTCACATTTAATAACATCTGTAACAGGATTTCTTCGTTGTAGAGATGTTTCCAAAGTTGGAAAGCCTTATTTAGCATGACAAATGGTCTCCCACCTCTTTTGCTGTTCGATCGTCGTCTATCAGCCGTACAGGATATCGTCGACTATCCGACAAATAGTTGCTAATTCTTCTATTGTATTTGCTTAGGTATGAGTCATAAGATCTCTTCTTTTCAAGGGTGATTACTAGTGAAAGAAATAAAATTTGAATAAGTTAAATTTCGTAATATATAATTTAAGATTATTTCCTACAACTTCGATAATTCCAAATGTAATCTAAATTAATTTTCCTCCATTTTTAATAAAATGATACTTCACAATAGAACAGGAATCCTTTAAACACTACTGATGTAAAATATAACTTACAACTTTAAAAGATGGTGGATTAAAGAAAAATAAGGTCTGCTCACTCCTGAGTATGTTGATCGAAAAATGATTTCTCTCCAAGCTTCTTAAGCAAGATTATTATTTTTACTTCAGAACACTGAATATATATTATTACACAATATCTTTTCTATTAGATCACTCTCCTGCACGTCCACTCATCACTAGAAAACTTTCATCTTCTCCGCGTCTTTTTTCCACAAAGGAAAACTACTGTTACACAATCGTCGAACTTACAATCCGCTAGCAGGAAGAGCTGGCCAATAGAGGGGGACATACGGCATCTAGGCCATGCCTATGCTAATGCGTAGGGCTAATGACGTACCGAGTAGAGGCGGGGTGTGTGGAGAAATGACCAGAGTCCAAGTGGTTGCCCCTCCTCCTGCCTTCCCTGTGGAAAGAACGTAACATCTCTGGTATATCTTTCCTGTCCATTGTATAGAATTTTCTAGAACCAGTTAGCCACCTATAAATAGAAGCACTGTGCGCCAAGTCAGTCAGGTTTTAGAGTCGGTTGTAGAGTTCTGAGTTAGAGTTTGTGTGGACCTGTGAACTAGTGCATCGTAAAGGTGTCTGTTACGTAATTGTGTGTGGTACGTAATTCTGCTGTGAATTGCAAGTGTACCAAGATTAACTTGCAGGAAATAAAGAACGTTTTGAGTTTGTGCAACTAGGCTTTTAATTTCAGTAACCCACAAAGACACACTATTGATTTTCTCTCTCCATAGCAACCACTCTTTTCTTTATACTAACGTCACTTGTACCAACCAATATATATATTGTAGAATTTCAATTCCACATACTTAATATAAACATTATAATATTTTTAAACTTCTTTTAAATTCTAAATAACACTACCAAGTAAATAAACAAAACTCAGTTTTAGTGCCAAACAAGAACAACTGTTACACATTTCCTAAGCATGTACACTTTAAGGTAAAAGTTTTGTATAGCAGCATCATTAAATTTTTATGTTGTATTACAGTTATTGGTGTGTTTACATTGTGTCTTTCATTTTAAAATTGTTTATTTTAATCGGAAAAGAGTTTGCTCTAAGCAGAATGCCCTTATAATCAATGTGATATTATGGCGCTGTAATTAAATCGATTTTCTTGGGATTGGACTCATGTTTAACCTTCTAGAAAAAATATAAATATAACTATTTAACGTAGCTGATACAGTTATAGTGGTGATGTACCTATGTTTCTTTAGATAAACATGGTTTTTAAGTTATATCAACTTAGCACAAAGTGTATCGTAAAACTATTGGTTTAAATAACTTGCTAGTGCTATTTATATTTCACTCTAGCACCTTCTATACAGAATAGATAAATTTAAAAATTCTGTCATACTTTCTGATTCCAAAGCAGCATTATGTGCAATAAATTCATACAAAATGAGGTCAATCCAAATTAAAGAATGTCACAAAATGATCCAACAACTCCAAAAACTACAGAAAAGAATTATATTACAGTGGATATATGCACATTGTGGAATTGCTGGAAATGAATCAGCTGATTTTCTTGCTAAATAGGTGCAAATTTAATTCAGAAAAAAGTAAAAACTTACCCTTTACATCCATAAAAAGATTAATCAAAAACAAATATAAAAACAAACAAAACCAATCAATATCTAACAAAGCCAAAGATAAAAATGGAACATTTTAATTAAAAATCCAGAAATTATTTGGAAATCCCACGTAAAGCTGCAGTAGCAAATTTTAGGTTACTTACGGAACATGATTATTTGGCAAAACACTTACACAGAATAGGAATATATACAAGTCCAAATTGTCCTCTGTGCAACAAGGAAGAGGAAATGACTGAAGAACATCTTCTAACCTGTGAAGTCCTACCTGCCGGACCCACTACACAGAAATATTGGAGAGCAAGAGAGCTAATGGCTTCATTGCCAAAGCCAAGCATTTGAAAACAAAGAAGAGGAAATGACTGAAGAACATCTTTTAACCTGTAAAACCCTACCTGCCGGACCCACTACACAGAAATATTGGAGAGCAAGAGAGCTAATGGTTTCATTACCAAAGACTAGCATTTGACAACAAAGAAGAGGAAATGACTGAAGGACATCTTCTAACCTGTGAAGCCCTACTTGCCGGAACCACTACACAGAAATATTGGAGAGCAAGAGAGCTAATGGCTTCATTGCCAAAGCCTAGTATTTGACAACAAAGAAGAGGAAATGACTGAAGAACATCTTTTAACCTGTGAAGCCCTACCTGCCGGACCCACTACACAGAAATATTGGAGAGCAAGAAAGCTAATGGCTTCATTACCAAAGCCTAGTATTCGACAACAAAGAAGAGGAAATGACTGAAGAACATCTAACCTGTGAAGCCCTACCTGCCGGACCCACTACACAGAAATATTGGAGAGCAAGAGAGCTAATGGCTTCATTGCCAAAGCCTAGTATTTGAAAACAAAGAAGAGGAAATGACTGAAGAACATCTTTTAACCTGTGAAGCCCTACCTGCCGGACCCACTACATAGAAATATTGGAGAGCAAGAGAGTTAATGGCTTCATTGCCTAAGCCTAGCATTTGACAACAAAGAAGAGGAAATGACTGAAGAATATATTTTAACCTGTGAGGCTCTACCTGCCGGACCCATCACACAGAAATATTGGAGAGCAAGAGAGCTAATGGCTTCATTGCCAAAGCCAAGCATTTGAAAACAAAGAAGAGGAAATGACTGAAGAACATCTTTTAACCTGTAAAACCCTACCTGCCGGACCCACTACACAGAAATATTGGAGAGCAAGAGAGCTAATGGTTTCATTACCAAAGACTAGCATTTGACAACAAAGAAGAGGAAATGACTGAAGGACATCTTCTAACCTGTGAAGCCCTACTTGCCGGAACCACTACACAGAAATATTGGAGAGCAAGAGAGCTAATGGCTTCATTGCCAAAGCCTAGTATTTGACAACAAAGAAGAGGAAATGACTGAAGAACATCTTTTAACCTGTGAAGCCCTACCTGCCGGACCCACTACACAGAAATATTGGAGAGCAAGAAAGCTAATGGCTTCATTACCAAAGCCTAGTATTCGACAACAAAGAAGAGGAAATGACTGAAGAACATCTAACCTGTGAAGCCCTACCTGCCGGACCCACTACACAGAAATATTGGAGAGCAAGAGAGCTAATGGCTTCATTGCCAAAGCCTAGTATTTGAAAACAAAGAAGAGGAAATGACTGAAGAACATCTTTTAACCTGTGAAGCCCTACCTGCCGGACCCACTACATAGAAATATTGGAGAGCAAGAGAGTTAATGGCTTCATTGCCTAAGCCTAGCATTTGACAACAAAGAAGAGGAAATGACTGAAGAATATATTTTAACCTGTGAGGCTCTACCTGCCGGACCCATCACACAGAAATATTGGAGAGCAAGGGAGTTAATGGCTTCATTGCCAAAGCCTAGCATTTGAAAACAAAAACAATAACTTGCTAGTGTGCGTGGAGTATTTATAATTGATATTATTAAAATATATTTATGTTCGTTTCAATCATTCTGCTTATCATTAAACCCTTTCTGTACAGTATCACTTTTAATTCTTTCCTTTAGATTGCACTAAACACTTTTAGATAAAACTCCATTTATTTTCTCCTCTCATTTAACATCACCGCTGTCCATTCTTCATCCATCTTCCTGTTATCGCTGTAGTTCCAGTTTCCACCACCTCGGTTCTAATATCACTCTTCCTACTCCAAAATAGCCTTCCTAATATTAAACTCCCACACTACATCGGTGCCTTCTCGTACATCCCTCATCTTCTTTCTTCCTCTCATCGTTCTCTCCATTTGCCCCATTCTTGTCGCCTTTGGCTGCTATAATATCTTCTTGAATTTTATAATATTATTTAATTTTCTAAATTTCCTCACAAATATATGTTATAATTCAAAGGTCTCACATTCATGTATAAATACAATACCTTTTATCTGTTTGTTCTAGTCCTTGACCTTCTATCATTTCTTTTAAATGTTGCATGCTTCAGGAGTTATGCTTGGATTTACTACTGTCTCCACCTACTCTTTAGAGACCACTTCTCGAACTATTTTGCTAATAATATTTGTAAGATATTTTATAGCTTTCTTTAACTGAGTGTAATGTTTGCCATTCTAAAGCTTTGCGTACTTCAGTTAAATTTTGGGCGTATCTGTTACATTAAAAAATGTATGCTCACGACTATCTGAACACCCGAGATGTCACGTGTGCCGTTATTTGTTTCATCAATCGTTTACCAGTGTGTTTTATAGCGTCCATGATGACCAACATAATAAATAAAACCTCTGGTTTGTTATAAGTGGCACTCGCTATATTCACTGCGCCTGTAAATCGAGGTAAAATTTTTCTTTGTGTTCTTTTGGAAAGTCTTATAATATCAACAGTATTCAGTGTGTTTGCCCTGATACTGGAACTCATTAGATTTCGCTATGATAAATGCTAATTGGTTATAGTGATATTTTAATTTTTTGGGGGCCAGTCTTACAATCCGCATTTTTAGTTCTTCGGATCTTTTCTATCATAATCCGTGAGATTTCTAATTTTTATTTTTTATCTAACACATTTCCTAGGTGTTTAATACCTTTCTTCCTTGAGATATTATGGTTTTAGAATTTTATTGTTTGATCCCATTTTAAAACACATTTCAGCAACATATTTATTTACTGGCCGAAGAGTTAAGTCTTGACATTATGAACCAATCATTTATTATGTTCATTAATTTGCTTACTTTGGGTTCTTGTCATCTATTTTGTCCTGACAGAAATATTAAATCATCCTCATAAGCACTTTTATTCAGTAGTTCGGCAGTTTTCTGTCTGTTTTTTTAAGGTTTCTATTACGAGTCTCAAAAAGGGCTCCAAGACAGAGGCATGTGAGCACTTCTTAGATATTTTCCTTTTAATTGTATCGTTTATTCCTTTCATAAACAATTTTTATTTGTACAATGGTCATATAGGTCGGCCAAAACAGTGTGGCTGCCACAAATTATTATCAAACGCTTCGGAGATATCTATAAAAACTCCAAAAGTTTTGAAAAAAGTTTTTCTCACCATCAAAATTTCTCACATCCTCCGTCAATACCCGTCTCCTAAAACAAAACTGATTGTTGCTCATCTCAATAAATGTTATAATTTCTTGAAATATTTTGTAAATTGACTGTCTGACATTTTGTTCATTGTGTTTAGTAAGCAAATTAGCCTATCTGGTTTGGTTGATTAGGAACCTTATCCCCTCATTTCCTAGAAACTAGCATTCTTGCTTCCTATAAATCACGAACCAACCTTGTCATTGAGTCTATAGCCTTTCGTTAAATAGCTAAAGTAAAAAGGGTATAATTTCATCTTTTAAGTTATGTAGAACAAAAAGCATAATTTTGCCTGGCCCGGCCGCTTTTAATTTCTCAAGTATTATCTTTGCTTCTGGTACAACGGTAAAAATTATGTTCAAATGATTCCTTTTATAGATTCTTGCAACCTATTGTCATTCTAACTGATCTTTCGATTGTAATGTGACTTTGTGGGTTCGTAGAATTAAAGGTCCAATTTGCCGAAAGTCGAAATGTTCTTTATTTCCGTGGCAATACACTGTTCAATTCTCACGTAACAACATTACATCACATATACAACTCCAAGGTCGAAGACAGTAACAAACAGCTTACTCAGCTTCCACTGTTTACAACACTCTCGTTACATGTCTTTACACAACTCTCTCAGCTATTCTCTGCTTACCTCTGCAACTCTCTACTGACGTGTCACAATCGCTTATATATCTCCTGATAATTTGTAGTTCATTCTAAAATAAACCAGATACTGAATTATCTCTATCAGTCCAGAAGTAACTAGAAATTTCCATTTATCTCAGTTTGTTTGTTTCGGCAGACCCTTATCTGCATGTTATCTCTGTCTGCCGGCTCTTGGTTTTCACACTGCCCACCTATCAGTTCCTTTTGTTTAGGCAAGCCGCGCGATCCTCCATCGCAGTCTTTAACACTGGTAGCATGCCGCGACAGCGTGGACGTGAACCGTATGTGCAGTTGACGGATTTTGAGCGAGGGCGTATAGTGGGCATGCGGGAGGCCGGGTGGACGTATCGCCGAATTGCTCATTACGTGGGGCGTGAAGTCTCCACAGTACATCGATGTTGTCGCCAGTGGTCGGCGGATCGTGCACGTGCCCGTCGACCTGGGACCGGACCGCAGCGACGAACGGATGCACGCCAAGACCGTCGGATCCTACGCAGTGCCGTAGGGGACCGCACCGCCACTTGCCAGCAAATTAGGGACACTGTTGCTCCTGGGGTATCGGCGAGGACCATTCGCAACCATCTCCATGAAGCTGGGCTACGGTCCCGCGCACCGTTAGGCCGTCTTCCGCTCACGCCCCAACATCGTGCAGCCTGCCTCCAGTGGTGTCACGACAGGCGTGAATGGAGGGACGAATGGAGACGTGTCGTCTTCAGCGATGAGAGTCACTTCTGCCTTGGTGCCAATGATGGTCTTATGCGTGTTTGGCGCCGTGCAGGTGAGCGCCACAATCAGGACTGCATGCGACCGAGGCACAGAGGCCCAACACCCGGCATCATGGTGTGGGGAGCGATCTCATACACTGGCCATACACCTCTGGTGATCGTCAAAGGGGACACTGAATACTCCACGGTACATCCAAACCGTGATCGAACCCATCGTTCTACCATTCCTAGACCGACAAGGGAACTTGCTGTTCCAACAGGACAATGCACGTCCGCATGTATCCCGTGCCACCCAACGTGCTCTAGAAGGTGTAAGTCAGCTACACTGGCCAGCAAGATCTCCGGATCTGACCCCCATTGAGCATGTTTGGGACTGAATGAAACGTCGTCTCACGCGGTCTGCACGTCCAGCATGAACGCTGGTCCAACTGAGGCGCCAGCTGGAAATGGCATGGCAAGCCGTTCCACAGGACTACATCCAGCATCTCTACGATCGTCTCCATGGGAGAATAGCAGCGTTCATTGCTGCGAAAGGTGGATATACACGGTACTAGTGCCGACATTGTGCATGCTCTGTTGCCTGTGTCTATGTGCCTATGGTTCTGTCAGTGTGATCATGTGATGTACCTGACCCCAGGAATGTGTCAATAAAGTTTCCCCTTCCTGGGACAATGAATTCACGGTGTTCTTATTTCAATTTCCAGGAGTGTATTTGAAAACTCGGGTATTTCTTAACAAACTGCAGGAGTGCACGGCATAATTGAATTAAATTATGTTCTCTAATTAAGTTATTCCTCTCCAACATAAACAACAAATATGACTTTTAAATACATTTTAGTTTATGAACTGGTTGTAATACAGAGATGGAAAGGGTATGCCGATTTTTATTTAAAAATGCAGTTTTATATCAAAATTTACAAGAAAATCCTGCATTTCAAATTATCTTTGGAACGGTTTTAGATTTTTTTCTGAAAAATAGTTTTAACAATTTTTATTAAAACACCATATCTTTAAGTTAGTTTTATTTCTGTTGAATACTCAACCTGTGGGTCGTGAGCTACTGTTAACTTGTTAACTTGTTCATATCTCAGTATCTTGGGCTTACTATTAGGTATACACAGGCATTATTGATAACATTTTTAATGAGCTACAGTATAAACACCAGAAATTATGTAATATATCAATATTTTATTGGCTTCATGCCTCTGAAATTCTGTATGCAGCAGCGCTGAACTCCTAAAAGGAATATTTAAAATCCAGGCTCCCTTACAGTATTCCGTGTGACAGAAGAAACAATAGAAAGGGCAAAGTAATAATTCAATGCAGTTTCATCGCATAGCTGGTCCAACACTCTAAAGAACGTGTATCACAGCGACGGGATGCGATTTTCTGGACGATTGAGCAAGTAAACGCGAACACACAACACGGTAAATGTGGGTGTTCCATGAGCTAGCACCAAACAGCGTTGAACCGTAATGAAACGCCCCCTCTTCGATCCCGCTGCTGGATGAAATCAAATTTAGCGAGCCACCAAAAATAATTTTAAACCAGATGGCCAGAAGCTATGATGTTTGATCGAACCGTACAAAGAAATTCTATTTAGAAGGCAAAAGAGTTTGCTACTTCTCATGCCTCTTACTTAAGCTTAGGATGCCTTCAAAACTGCACAGAGTTTCCGGGCAACTGGTTTATTTATATTGACATGTATAGTCCGCTTTGTAATACAGAGACATCAGAATATCTTCTCCACGTAGAATAAATCATGTGGTGAGAGTTGGTTCCGCTTCACTGCTGTTGTTGTTTTCAAATGCTAGGCTTTGGCAATGAAGCCATTAGCTCTCTTGCTCTCCAATATTTCTGTGTAGTGGGTCCGGCAGGTAGGGCTTCACAGGTTAAAAGATGTTCTTCAGTCATTTCCTCTTCTTTGTTGCACAGAGGACAATTTAGACTTGTATAAATTCCTATTCTGTGTAAGTGTTTGGCCAAATAATTATGTTCCGTAAGTAATCTAAAATTTGCTACTCCAGCTTCACGTGGGATTTCTGGTATAATTTCTGCATTTTTAATTAAATTGTTCCATTTTTTATCTTTGGCTTTATTAGATATTGATTGGTTTTGTTTGTTTTTATATTTGCCTTTTATTAATATTTTTATGGATATAAAGGGTAAGTTTTTACTTTGGTTTGGAATTAAATTTTCGCATTTTTGGCAAGAAAATCAGCTGATTCATTTCCAACAATTCCACAATGTGCAGATATCCACTGTAATATAATTCTTTTCTGTAGTTTTTGAAGTTGTTGGATCATTTTGTGACGTTCTTTAATTTGGATTTACCTCATTTTATATGAACTTATTGCAGATAATGCTGCTTTAGAATCAGAAAGTATGACAGCATTTTTGAATTTACTCTGTATAGATGGTGTTGGAGTGAAATATGAATAGCCGTTACTTCTGCATCACAATTTGTTGTGTGGTATCCTGCTGGTTGATAGAATGAGAACAGTGCACACTTAATTTCTGCTTCTGAGCTGTTGTCCAAGTTAGATCCATCTGTGTAGATGTGTAACCATTCTTTAGGTGGGTATCTATTGTTCACAGTTTCTAATGCTAATGCTTTTAGTATAGGTTTGGAAGTTTCAGATTTTGTAACTATTTATTATAAATGTAATTGAATATTAATTGGTTCAAAAGGCAGTGGGTTTTCTTTGATTAAAATGTTTTCTCTAGAATTAGGAAGATTCAGATCTGTTTTTAATTCCGTAACTTTGTGTAGGAAACTTATTTGTGTTTTCATCTTGATTGGTTGTAGTAATCTTTTCTCCCATTTTGTTGTTTTTAACCGCAACATTTCTTCATGTTGTATTAGTGCCTGCTCCTATAACGTTAGATGTATTGGATAGTTCCGAGTTAAGGCTTGCATTGCCGTGATTGGAGTTGATTTTGCTGCACCGGATATTAGTCGCAGTGCCTGATTTTGGCATACTTCTAGGTGATTTATGTTAGAACTGTTTGCTGTAATTATTACCTCTGCATTATAAAGAAGTATTGGCTTGATGAATGTTTTGTATGTGGTGTTCAGTGTCTCCCGATTACTGCCCCACTTGACTCCAGCTAATCTTTTCAAAATTGAATTTTTTGTTGTTGATTTGTTAACTACTGCTTCAATATGATTCCTCCAAGATAATTTTGAATCAAAAATTGTTCCTAAGTATTTTGTTTCATATGCTTGTTTCAGGTTTGTTTTCTTGAACTGCAGATTTAGTTTAGGGATTTTCTTTATTAAGAAAAATATGTGGAATGTTGTTTAGTCAGTATTTATTTTCATCAAATTGTTGTCAGTCCACTTTTCCAATAGTATCAGAGCCTTTTCCATTGAAGTTTTGGATTTCTCTATTCCGCTTCACTGCTATGAACTCCTTAGGTGCTAGGTCAGTCTAATTATAAAATTGTCTATGCTTATAGTGCATGATGGAATGCTGTCTTCTAGATTTTAACCGATTAACCTAACCTCAACCTCTGCCACCTCTTGTCCTCGATCATAATTCATAGTGATTTTGAGTGTGATTATTTTCCCCTGCTAGTTAGTTATCCATGCTGTCACTAGCAGAGTGCTGTTTAGCAATGCTACCTTGAATTTTGAAATACAACATAAATATAGAACTAAAGGAAAAAGTTAATAACGTTTCTCCACTCATGTTGTGGTAAGCATAGTATTATGTTTATTTTATCTTTACCAGTAAATAGAAATTACCTTTCAACGGAAGTAAGTCAACTTACCTTCCTGCTTACTTCCCTACTTACCACCCTGCTATGAATGACAATTTGCTGTAGGAGCTGAAATCATTTATAGTATTTCTATGCATTTCAGAAAATACTCATATTTATTTTATGCTACCTAAAGAAAAACTATCCTATAATAGAAACAAAATTAAATACGAATGAAACAAATTTAACTTCGAAAACAATAGCATATATAAGAAATTACTTCTTTAATTGCATAAATAGCTAATTTAAATAGAGTATTAATAGAAACACATTATAATAAATAAATTCAATATTCATTTACATTTTATATCATATAAATTATTTAAAATAAATTGTAACATTGCAATTATTAAACATAGTATTTTGTTGGTTATGAAATTTTCACAAATATTAGTATTCTTTTTAAAACACCATTCCTTGAAGCACTTATATGCATTCTCATATCTTGATTTAAAGTTAATCATTGGCGCGACAGACCTAAGAGGGCCAAGGCCTACCAACCCGACTGCCAGTCTCACGCCCACTTACGCACGGCAGAGGTGGACGATCATCCAACCGATACGGGGAGGAGATGTCAGCATCTCAGCATCTCCCAGCCGGAATGTTGGTTTTCGTGACCAGGGCCGCTTACCAAGCGTAATGTGACTTTGTGGGTTTGTGAAATTAAAAGTCCAGTTACACAAACTCAAAATGTTCTTTATTTCCACCGAATTGCAGTTGGAACACTTGCCGATTACACAGAATTACGTAGTGCACACAATTACAATTAGCCAGTTCGTCTGTCACAGGTTCACTCTACACTCACAATTACGTACAATTCCTCTGATAAACGTACACAGTCTCCCAGTCCGTTCACTAGCACGGCGTTCCTCACGCTGCTCGCCAAGAACTGAACTCACTCCAGCAGCAGACCAGCAGAAGAGTCGAGTCGTCCAGGTTTACCTGGACGGAGTGTTTGATGCCCAGCACCTAGCCGCTTATTGCGTCTTTATCTGGGTAGTATAAAAGAGTCATCTTTGTCTCAGGCAGTTGTCTTCGGCAGTGGTATGTCTAGCCTTATGCGCGCTGTCGCCCTGTGGGGGGTTATGCGCCCAGTGCTGGCTGCGCTCTTCCGCCTGCCTCGGAGGCATCTGAGCACAGTCCGCTTAACAGGCTAGAGGGAAAGGAACAATGTTTAGGCATTGGACTTACCAAGCCCATTTCTGGGCTTGGGGGTTGAAATCAGGGGAATGTGGCCCTGTTCAGTTCTGGTTACCCAAAGCAACTTTGGGCAACCGGTAGCTCGGTCGGCGGCGAGGTGCTCTGTGGTCGTAACGGCCAAAGGTGTTCACCAGGATGTTGGGATGGGAGTCCAGCTTATCGTAGATGGTGCGGGATCTTTCCCGCACCACGTCCACGATGTACGGGACCCCGGAGTAGGTGTGAAGGATGTGGAACGGGAATCTACGCCCGGTATCGTAGATCATGCGCAGTGCCCTGTTCTGGACGCGCTGTAGTCTGCGAATAGTGGTCGGAGCCACTGATCTCCAGAGTTCGCAGCCGTACAGAATCAGAGGCGGTATAATCGCCCGATAAAGGCGTAGTTTAAGCTGCGTTGGCATGGTGGATTTAAGCACTGGGTACAACTGCGTTAGCACTGCATGCCCTTGTCCGGCTTTGACCCGGACGTGAGGTGCGTAGGTGAGACCGCGATCGAGGTGGACGCCAAGGTATTTGGCAGTGGGAACACAAGGGATCTGCCTCTGCCTCAATCTCAGCGACCAATCCGGTCGTCCAGCTCAGACCTTAGCCAGGAGAAGAGCAGAGCTCTTCTCGGGGCTAATGGCCATCCTCCGCTTCTCACTCCAACGGCCAATGGCTTGGAGCTGGCGCTGCAGCGGAGAATGACAATACCTTAGGTTTTTGTTACGTGCCATTATGAGGACGTCGTCGGCATATTGGCACGTAACAGTCTGTGGTTCTAAGGGAAAGTCAGGCATGTAGGCCGCAAAGAGTAACGAGGACAGTACGCTGACTTCCGGGACTCCCGCGGCTATGGGTCTGATAGATGACAGCCGTCCTTCCACTCTCACCCTGAACGTGCGGTCTCTGAGGAAACTACTAATCAGGGCGAGATAGGGAGGAGGTACGTTGGCCTCCCTGAGTTTGTACAGTAGGCCTTGGTGCCAGGTTGTGGCAAAGGCTTCCTCTAAGTCTAGCACCACCACGACTTTCTTGGGGTTTGCCTGGAATCCCAGGGCTGTCCTCTCGGCCAGACGCAGCAGATGCAGGGTCGCGGAGTGTCCATGACGAAAACCAAACTGGTGATCGGGTGCCCCTTTTTATAGAAAGATCGCTGTTTCTGGCAGTCTCGCGGTTCAGTGAATCATCCCGAAGGTTCCAGACGTCAGGGAGGGTAAACAGATGGCTAGTGATGTTTTTCCAACCATCCCCTCGTTAGCGCTACAAGATAAATGGGTAGGCGGACCTAAATGCTTACCGTCTGGTCCCTACCTGCCAGCTGGTCCTATCGGGAATTCCGATGTTCTTGTGACAGTAAGCTCCTCACTTTCCTCAAGATGCTGAGTGGGCACCGGTCCTATACCCGGGACTTAAAATCAACACCCCATTGGGGTATCCAACCCGGGCCGCTTTCCGTGGCCAGGATATCTTGATATAGACCTCTGTAAAAGTAGAAATTGACAAGCTGCATTTGCAACTACTTCTATGCTGTCATTCATAATTACATAAAAATCAATATGTCGCCACACCTGCACCCATAGCAACAATACAATATCAAACAAGAGAATGTCAATTAAGAATTCGATTCATTAACTAATATAAATGGATAGGTTTAATATAAAATTGAAATTATATATCACAAATAACTAATAATAGGTACATGATAAGCATGCGTGGAAATAACTTTATATGCAATTCGGAAGGTGGGTAGAATGAACCATCCTTCTAGCGCTCACTTCGGGCGCAAACGAGTCCTCTGATGGGAAATTATACCTACCTCTCTTATAATATGATAACTATTTTGTTCTTTTACTACACTTGAATCTTATATTTTCATACTACCCTTAATGTCGGTTTACTTACTGCTCTTTGGTGGCAAAAGTAAATTTAAACTTCAACTGCATATTACTGGTAAAAGTTATAAAATATAGTATGACCTTCATTTGAAACACTTATGCAAATAATATTTTACTTATTTCTTTGTGTACCAAGGATACTCTATAGAGGTGGTACCCAAATTCTCCCTTCTTATCTTATCGATTATAATATCACTCATTGATGTGTTCCCGAATAATTGTTTTCTGGATCCGTCATATAGATAACTGATACTAGCTGGGTGGAGTTCAAAGTTGGTAACCTGAAAGTAGTAACCACTTAGGGAAGAAAAAACACTATCGCGATCTAGAGAAGTAGGTCACGTTTATATACGTCAGCTTACAATAGGAGTTGTGAATGTAACTTTTATAAATATTCTTGCTTCCAAATTCTAGGGAACAACGAAATGTGTGTCCTCCGTGGTGTAGGTGTAGGGGTGTCATTCCCGTAAGGGAGGGGATCTGTCCCCTTCAGCTGCCGAGTTGCGGGCGCTGCGGACCCTTAGCACTCGTGGTACCTCAGACGTTACTAGAGGAACCTCGGGCCAAACTGCTGAGCTCCTTCCGTAGGGGAGTTGTTCGGATTGGGTTGGACTCGAGGGGGCAGTGTGTTCCCGACACCCACGGGGAATTGGGTACCTCCGGCCAGGCTAAGGCCACCCGGAGGGGGTAAGGGTTGCCTAAAAGGTCCCGGGCACTAGCCTGCAGGGCTAGTAGAAGGTGTACTAGATCACCAGGTGGCCCCACCGAGGGTTTCGGTAGTCTTCCCTGCGGGGTTGACACGCGTAAGTGGCGTATCCACTTCCATCCAGTCTTGACGTTGTGCTCAGCGGGGGAGGGCGTTTTAAGATATCAGGTATTGCCCTATGGAAAGAGCCCCGGGTCCTTGGCCCTACGGGTCCAGGACTAATGGGAGTAGTTCCTCTGCACATAACTGTAGGAGTATCATGTCAGCTTGTTGTTGTCGAGGTCCAATCCAATAGAGGACGATGGAATTTTTCAGACATAAAAATCCTTAGCACGGCTTCCTTCAGAAGGGAAGTAAAGTCGGTAGCCCCGTGTCGAAGATTTTCACGTAAAAGTGCCTCAAGTTCTGAAAAAATTAATGGTCTGTCATACCTATTGTAGAATAAGACGCTAAGAACCATAGTAGTTAATTAGCGTTCATAAAAGAAATAAAAATGAAAAATAAAGACGTGAAAAAGGAAAGAAAGCAAGACAGATAGTGATAGAGAGAGAAAGAAAGGAAAGAAGGAAGGAGGGAAGGAAGGAGGACAGAATGGAGGGAAGAAGAGAGGGAAGGAGGGCTGTAGGGAAGGAAGGAGGAATGGAAGGAAGGAGTCAGAGAGGGAGGGAAGGAGGGAATGAAGAAAGGAAGGAGAGAAGGAAGGAGGAAAGGAGTGATGGAAGGTGGGAGGGAAGGAGGGTTGTAGGAAGGGAAGGAAGGAGGGAAGGAAGCAGGGAGCGAGAGAGGGAAGGAAGTAGGCTGGGAAGAAAGGAAGGAGAAAAGGAAGGAGAAAAGAATGGAGGGAAGGAGTGAGGAAAGGAGGGAAGTAGGGAGGGAAGAAAGGAGGGAAGGAGGGAGGGCAGAAAGAAAGGAGGGAAGGAGGGAATAAACGTGTCGTCAGATGCATTATACTTACAGATATTTGTCCTGCAATAGTGTTTTGTTGACAGTTAAATAACGAGCCAGAGCATCGATTTCCTGAACTTACGCACCATCAATACCGTACATTTTTGAAAAATTAACCATGAAACTTATTTTTTAAATAGTATCAAGTTCTGTAATAACTGGTTCTACCATTATTGAGTGTATATATAGAACAAAAAGTATCTTTAAATTTGAGTAATTAAAAATTATCGTTCAGAAAATCCCATAACAACCTTTTCCAAAATTTAAATTTACCACAAATATTTGCTTTTAGTTCTGCTCTACGCAAAGGTTTAATCAAGTTGTATCCTCCACAAGATTCACGTAGGAATCAGAACGCTATTTTCGCCAATGCCACGCAACTGTATTTGTCACTGTAACTGCAAAACGGTCTTTCCAATTATTTTCTTGAAAAATGTAGATGTCACTGCTTCTGCTGGATCTGACGCATGTAGTCATTAGTGCAATTTAATTATCTCACTGATACATCCAGCAGAAAGAGGAATGGATTCACGAGAGATGTTGCCGTTGCTACATTGTTATACTGTCCTGGCTTCTTACACATTCACTCAAACTGTGCATATATAGTTACACATCAGTTTATTTCGTTTTCTGTACCATATACCTATAGATGATAGTAGAAGTATTAAATTCTATTAAAATTTCGACACAAGATTACACCGAAATACGCGTTTTGAAACATTTTGAGTTGAAGGAAAAGTGAGAATTTTTAGAAAAAGTTTTGTGTTGTGTGGCAGTGGGAAAATTAACATGAATGCGAAGAGCATAATTAAAAGACGGTTTGTACTTAAGATCAGCATCTTCCAAGGTAGATTTTCAACTATCCCACCCAAAACTATCGCTTGCGTTTACATTTTTTCTTGTTTCTAGTTAAACGCAAACGATTTTGATTAAAATATAAATATGTTTCAGGTATTTTACTAGTAATTTGTAATTTATTTCTCATCTTTCCTTTTACAACATCAAATGGAAATATAAAAGCAAGATTACAATTATAAAATCCACACTGAAAAATGCCATATATTCCTAAATCCTGAAAATCCTATCATGTTGCCCACCATTGACTAATAATTCGGTCCCCATACACCTAACTCTAGGTTTTGTGTATTGGAGGCCCTCTACTCCTTGATACAGATTTTGCCATTTCACCTATCTCACTCTATATTTTTCTCTTAATTGTTCTTAGCCATCTCTCTTTAACTTTCCCTAAATAGCTCCCTATATTTCTCCTGTTCTTTTCTCCTTTTACTGACAAAATTTTATAATTACTACTTCACCTACCAAATTGTCACATTTATGTAGCCAAGCCTGCTCTCTCCATATCTTTGTTTGACTACAATTTAATATACAATGGAAATCTGCATTCTCTTCTCCACACAATGGACATTTATCTAGCTCCCTCTCTTGACCTATACCTTTCAAGTTTCTCACTCCTGTTCGCGCCCAAGCAAAACCTTCTCGCCCTAACTTACTACATATATCTATATATCCTTCCCTCCCCCAGGTTGTTCTTATTTTTCTGTATATTCTCAGTGAGCTTTTGTCACTGTATTGGCGAAAATGTCTTGTCTCTCAATAACTTCTAATCTTAGCTTAACTTCTTTCCAGAAGCCTCTATACCCATACTCTGCATTTATCCAAGTATGACCCATACCTATCTGCTTCAACACATCATTCATTTTATGCGCCCAAGACCCACCCCAGTTACTTCTCTTTTGAATATGGAAACATTCTTAAATAATATTACCATCTTCCAAGTTAGTGATTCTGTATAAATATTTCATTGCCCTTGACAAGATTTTAATTTTAGTAGAATGCTTCCCAGTTCCAGTTGTGCTGTCCCATTAGGTGATGCTATATTTACAAAAGGATCTATGCAACCATTTGACATTTATATCTGGCAGTTTACTGTAGCATGATCTTATCACCCTCATGGCCATTTTACCTTTTGCCACAGACATCTTCTTTTTTTGTTCTTTCCAGTTACCATCTGAACTCAACCTTGTCCCCAAATAATGAAATCTCCTTACTACCTCTATTTCTATTCTATTAAACTCCCATTTCTCATCCTTACGCAACCTTTATCCTTTTTTGAAGACCATAATCTTTGTTTTGTTTTCATTCACTTTCAAACCCCATTTATTGCAATAAGAATTACGATTGCTCTTCTCAGCCCTCCACTTGATATGGACCCAACTACTAGGTCATCTGCAAATAGTAGCCCCGGTATTTCTATATTATTAATAACTGGTGAATGTACCATACAACTTGATATCTCCTCTAAAATTCCATCGAGGTATTTTACTAACAAACATAATGTAGGCATACCCTGAATTTTCATGGGAATAGACTCTGAGTTTCTACTTAGTCTCAATCATTTTTGTATAATTAGTAGGGCCCAGAAGTTTAGCAAAAAATTCATGAATTTAGTTGTGCACTAGATATAAGATCGTAAACTGAGTCATCAACTCGTGCTGTTGTCGGAAGGTCGTGCGTACTGGAAACGCCAAGCAGAGACGGAATACTTCTTTCTATAGGTGCAGCAGAACTAAAAGGCGTTCTCCAGAAAAATATAGGATATTCTACTCTGTGTAAAATTTGGAATGAATTACAAGGTTCTAGAGGAAACTGTACGAGTAATACACAAAAAGCAAACAGTAACACCTCCTTTTGGTTAAAATTGCCTCAGTTACATCATGGGATACAGAGAGACGCTCTTCCCAATACACAGCATGTCTATAGGAGAGCAGAAAATGTTTTCGTTTGAAATTGTTGAAATATGTATTATTTACTGTAATAAGGCATATGCACAGATGTAATGTAGTACTGTCCCCACGAATTAATTTTTAATTTACTGTGCACATTTTAAATATTAATGATTCTTTTGTTTATATTAATACATGGTACATTAAAAAATTAGTGCCAACACTGCCTGCATTTGGCACTATAAGCGGTAAATCATGTAAGCTGATAACAATGAAAGATAAAAGCATCTAATGTTTGATTGTTGTGAGTTTGAAGACAATAATTTTATTTAATAATACATTTTAGCAAGATAAATTGTTGGCTGTTATCCTCAGTGCTCTAAATATGTTTAGTAAATACGAACAAATTAGCAATTCGTGAAGCAGTGAAATGGTGCAACAACTTACAATGTACCGCTCGGCTTTACAGTGAGTCACAAGCAGCAATTGCAGCTTTGAAAGACACGAAAGCACCAGTCCTATTGCAGCTGAAATAAGAAGTCAATTATTAAATAGTTCTCATCTGTGTATTCAATGGGTCAGAGGGCACGTGGGGTTTGCTGGAAATGAACGTGCAGATGAGCTTGCAAAGAGAGCTGCGACTTCAGATCTTCCAGAGACTTACACTCCATGCCCTATTTCTTATTTGAGGCAAACATTAAAGGAGATTATCCTCAGCGACTGGAATGAATACTGGTTAAAAAGTGATTGTGGTGCTTTAACTAAGGATTTATATTTATCAACAGTTTCTGACAGACATACATGTAAATTGGTTAATCCTATGTTCTCACTCAATTCTTAACTGGACATGGCAAATTTTCAGCTTACTTATTTCGATTGAAAATCAAATCCACATCTGATTGTATTTGTGGAAATCATCTTCAAGATGTCCCTCACATTTTATTTGATTGCCCGTTTTTTCTGTTTTGAAAGATACGAACTTGAATTATTGCTTCAATCCTTAAGTTACACTTTCTCAAAACCACTTACAGATATTCTGATGAATTACAAAACTTATCAATATTTCATGGCTTTCTTAAACAAAATATTTCTTAAGCTAAATGATTCATCTGGATGTTTACTGTTTGTCAGCTTAATATTGAATTTTGTTATGTTTTTGTAAATTGTATTTTATTCATAAATTTGTAAACTATATTCCTAATATACCTTTGGGTAAAATAGGAATAAAACAATTGGATAATAAATGAATAAATACGAACGAAGATGTTTTATTAAAATTCAGTTTGCAGGACGTATTAATGCTCGACAATGCCATACAGAATTATTGGAAGCTTGTGGTAGACAGACTTTACCATATCGTGCCGTGGCTAGGTGGGCAAATGTATTTCGTAGATGAAGGGAAGACGTTCATCAGAAACATGGAGCTGGCAGACCATCATCAGCAAGTGATGATGTGCATGTGAGTGCTGTTAGAGCACTACTGGAGGATCATCGTTGTTGGACTTGTATTGAACTAGCAAGGGAAAATGAAATTACCACTTAGAGGAGTTCGCTTTAGAACCAGATAAGCAATTACAGCAACAGTAGAGCAGTCTGTTCGTATATTAGGACAACAAGACGCTCTGGATGGCTTCCGTCGGCTCCCTGATGTGTAAAGGCGAGTTCATGTTGGTGGAGATTACTTCTAAGCACTGCAGTAATGCGACTGCTCCAACAATGTTTTGTTTGTTGCTAATTCAAATGTTTCCACTAATTATTGAATGACCTAAGTATATCTGGAAATGATAAGTTTATTTTTTATAGTTTTTGAATAAATGTGCAGTTTATTATATGATACTCTGTCCGTCGTGTGACTACGTTTGATAGATTACCATTGCCGTGACCTTGGTTGTATGAGTACGTGCGCGACTGCATGGTACTCAACCCCCTCCTCTAAGTTTACGAGACGCGAGTAACGCTTAACTCCATCACTAATAGCCTATTATACTGCTTCTTGGTTAAATTCCGGGCCTTAATAATTAATAAAGCTTAATAATAATATGGAATGTCACACATTCCGCATTACTTTACTTTTCTGGCGCATTTTCGCAGATGGCTTTGTTTCTTTACGACACAATATTGTAGCGATCACATCTCCTTTCACACAGTTCACATTTGCTGTTTCGCCAGGCTCATGATAAGTCTTGGTGGTGCAGATTTTCTGGTGAAATTCATTTTCTCGGTGACATTTTCCCTCTCCCATTAGATTACTTCATGAAGCCTTGTCTGTTTTATAATAGAGGATGAGCTGTGACTCCTTACCTCTCCATTGGAACGCCTTCATTCGGACTATTTTCAATTATAACCCCAGAAGCGGCACCGGGTTCTCTGCATAACATGTTAATAAGAGGTAACTCCACCAATATCAAAAGCCGAACTCATGTAAATCTTCCTAAGAGATGCTGGAATTTCAAAATTACGATAGTAATCCAAGATTAAGCACAACCTTTGGAATCTACTTCATGGTGGTGATGGAACAATACTATTATAGCAATGCTAGTCTATTATTGTGAACCTTGACCAACAATCCTTGAGAAGCAACGTTGGTACTCCTGTTACTCCCCTGAGCTCGTTCGCATCTGTAGTCTAGTGGTTAATACATTGACCAGGTTTAAGTTCTGAGCTATGAAGTTGTGCTTCTGAGTACTCCAGTTCGTTTTTGCTATTATAAATACTTAAGAAAAATAGTGTTATCATACTGAGGCATCAGATCCTATTTTCCGTCAATGTACCCTTTTCAGTGATCCAGTTAACTTACCTCTAAACTGAGTAAAACTCGAGAAGTATTCAAGGAATGAAGGTATGACTGATATTACGACTAAGATGTTGGCTAAGATTAAATATGAATCGATTTATTTTTAAGTTCAACCACTCAGAGCCATCAGAATATCCTCCTTACATGATAGGAGCAGGTTTTGCTTTACTGCTGTGAGCACTTCACTTGCGATATCAATCTAAATATAAAATGGACAACATGTCATAAGGTAAACTTCAAAAGCAGTTCAGTCTAATTTTCTTTGTTCCTGGCTTTAATGATGGAAATTTCCTATGCCTGCTAGTTCCACAAATAACCATTCTGCACCAGTCTGAGAGTTTAATAACTAGAGCAAACAGCACATATTTATCAGAAAAAAGTATCCTTAGCTGAAAAAAAGCTTTCAATGAAGTATTGACCGTTAATCGAGGACACTTTGGCCAGTTTTGACCTTCTTGTTAACATACAGTCTGTACTACCAGCTATAAGTAAATTTAAATTATTTTGATGGGCCTCAGTGATATAAATCGGATATAATTAGTGATTATCCTTACATTTTATTAAGGTGAAGGTAATTTAAGAAATCTAATGTACAAAGCTAGCCTTAATTAACGATAATACTGGGAAATTAGTTTTCATTTAAATGTATGTTAATTTCAAAGAAGTTCAAAGTACCCATATACATTAATAAGTACACTCTCACAAAGAATTAACAATTTGATATAGATTATCACGTAGTATTCAAAAAAGCTAAGAAAGCATCTTTGATCTGAGTCTGGTACGTTGGGCTATTTAAACAGTTTCTAATTTCAGTGAATAAATATACAAAGGTGGCCCAGTAGCTCAGTCGGTAGATCACCTGCCTATTCCCTTGCTGTGCCATGGGTGCCGGGTTTGATTACCGCCTAGGGGTGGAGATTTTTCTCCAGCCAAGATGATTCTCTATCTTCCCCAGGGTATGGAATTATGAATGAGGGTGTGAGTGTTTATGTGATCTAATGATATAAAATATAAAAAGCGTACAAACAGCCCAACGTATACGGGATAACTCCATCGATATGTTCCAAAGCAGAACGGTTGCCGATATGATCACTGCAGTTAAAGGCGGGGTATAAATGAAAAGAAATTACAAAATTTTTAAATGCAATCGGGACATATATTACACAGAAAATATGTTCCAAGTTTCCAGAGTCATCTGGTGTTTTAGAGAAACCTAATAACTTAAAACTTTACGAATGCAACGACTGTCTTCAGGAAACTCAGATTTTAATGTCTTATTATTTGTGTGTGTGCGTGTGTTTCTAGTCAAAGAAAACCCAGAAGTAGGAAACACCGGCTTAACGTAATGTATTGCACGTGTACAAAGATGAGTCATCCGAGGTAAAATTTGTCATTTCTCCAAAAACTGTCACAAGTAACTCATACACAATGTCAACAAATCTTGAAGTGTCATTCGGTATCTTCCCGGTCATGGCTTGTGAGTTCCGGAACAACTATGGTCGTTAATGGTCTGCAAACAACATCCAGCGTATGTTTCTCTTGTAATTTTTCCCATCCTCTGCGGTTGTGAGGTGAAAGGGCAGCTTAGTGGAAGAGCCTCTTATGACAAATTGTTAGCTAGAAACACGCTTGTAACTTCCAGTGGTTCTCATGTAGTAATCCTCGCTTGCTTAAAGAAATACGAAACAATGAAGTGAATGCTCTGAATACTACTACTACTACTACTACTACTACTACTACTACTACTACTACTACTACTACTACTACTACTACTACTACTACTACTACTACTACTACTACTACTACTACTACTACTACTACACTACTACTAATACTACTACTACACTACTACTACTACACTACTACTACTACACTACTACTACACTACTATTACTACTACTACTACCACTAATAATAATTAATAGTCTATTGCTGGAGCACAATACATATCTATATCTTAGTTTCCTCACTAGATCTGCTGAAAGAAGCAACTTGTACTTGGGTACGTTCCTTAACAATACAAAATATATTATACAGGCTACATAATTTGTACATATTTGTTACATAACGTAGTAAATAATGAGTCTATATATAGTTATAGCTTCTACTTAACTCTTAATAATACATTTATTTCATTTTTTAAAGAAAGAAACATTAGGAATTTGCGTACTTCATAATTTGCTTACTGAGCTGTAAAATCTTTTACAAAAGTTATTCTTGCTATAATAAATATACAATATTTGACCTTACGTTTTATACCTGTGGGAATACGAAGTGCAAATGCTTCCTTTACTGAAGATCTGAATTCTACGGTTTTTGAGATGTTTGATACATAAAGTGAGGTACACAGAAGTGGATTTTAAATTCCAATTTTTAAGTGGATAACGTTTTATAAAGAATTGTACGCTATTTTGGAGACATCCAAAGCTAATAACCCTCTACAGTGGTTTCTTATTAATCTGAATCACAAGTATTGATTTTTAAGTTTTTTTTAACTAAGAATTACTTTTTATTTGTTTCACAGTTTCTTCTAAAATGTTTTAAACTGTTATTCCATTTTAAAACTTAGGTATAAATGTATATTTTATAAAGCAATCCGTTATTCTTGGACTATTTAAAATAGAGAAAAGTGACTTTGGGTTTCTTTGATGATCTTTCAAAATCTATACTGAAAATTTTAAAGAGATTGAATGAAAATTCCATCAGATGGAGAATATAAAATGCCCAAAAGCATTTTGTCATTTCTATCAGGTTGCTAGTGTTACAGTTATTTAAATTTCACTGAAAGGCATTTAAATGAAGGGAACCGAAAATGAAACATTACAAATCTATTGGTTTAGAGGTTTTCCTTAAGGGAAAGAAAAGAAAGAGTAATGGCAATTTTAAAAGACGAGTGGTTTTGAAAATGTGCGAGAATGCGTTCGCCTTTAAGGACCTTCTAAAAGGTAATTGAAGTATGTTTTTTATTTCGCTATTTGCAGTAAGCTACTATAAAGTAATCTATAATAAAGGATCAACCTTAAGTGACATACTCAAGCAGAAAGATATACATGCACTTTAAAGAGTTTGTTATAACTTTAGTACCTCAAAATAAATATAGTATTAAATTCCTAATAATACAAAATCTGGTGTTTAACAATTTAATTGTTTAGATTGTGATCAGGCTTATATTGGAAAGACGAAACGTAATTTGGAAACCAGAACGAAAGAACATTTTCGTAACATTAAGTATAAGAAAACTGTTAAATCGGCCGTAAAAGATCATTTTTGTCACTTAATCATGAAATAAATCCGGAAGTCTGCCTGCCGTGCTAGGGGTCCCGGGTTTGATTTCCGGCGGTGGGGGTGTGTATTTTTCTCCGACCAAGATAATTTCCCATCTTCCGCAGAGTCTGGAAGTATGAATTGGAGTGTGAATGTGTGCGTGATTTAATTATTAAAACCCAATGAATACGAGTCAACACCTTTAGTATGTTCCAAAGGAGAACGGCCGCCGATATGACCACTGGAGTTAAAGGCGGGGTATAATTGGAACAAGTAAAAAAAAACAATAATAATCCAGAAGTTAAATTATTGAAACAATTAAATGGCCCGATAGATGTAATGGTTTGGGAAAGAGTATTTATTTTAAAAAATAAACATTGCATAATGAATTTTGAAATACCAGCAGTTGACTCTGTGTTTAGATTTGTTTCGTTTTCAGATTTTGGTAATACTGGCAAAAGCTCTTCTTTAAATTTATTAGGGGAAATTGGCTTATTTAATAGAATGTTAGGTTGAACATGAATAATAATGTTATTTCTTATATTGTAATGAGCTCTAGCGATAGTAATGTTGACAACGAAGTTGTTTGATGGTTGAAGATGTAAACAAGGGTTTGCGAAATCGATCTCATCAATTAATAAGAAAAATTTACATAATTTTCTTAAGATAAGTGAAGTTTTTGGTGCAAATAGTTATATGTGTGCAGTATTTGTTGCTTCACTGTAACTAGCTTTATCTTTTACGTTTATATATGCATTCTGGACCTAGTAATTATCAGTTACAGTTCTTAGTACGCAATGTACTATTTGCAATAAACTACTGTAAACATAGCTACATGTCCTTTTAACATTGACTCCAATATTTGATATGCTGCATTTGATGTTCTGGGTACATAGCTATTAACTATTTTAATGTAATTGGCTCTTATGTCCTAAAAGGCCCCTGCGATCAGCATTCAGGTTCGAGTCCATTATACAAACACTGTATATAGCCATCCAGTACACAAACTGTCTGCTAATTTGGAGTTGGAAAAACTTGTCCAAAAATGGTTCGAAATGCATGATATTAATACTTATACAAACAAACCATCTCTCTTCACAACGCATAGCACCGACATTTACAATTGATTACTAAGAATTTACAGCATGCCTAATAGGTTAATATTTCAATCATAATGCCTCAAAGCAGCAGGGAAAGGAACACTTTAGAATTTCTTAAACTCAACAATAACTTACAATATAGACAGTAAACACATTAAAGTCAAGAAATGCTTTTCCGCTCGTATCTCAAAACAGATGTTATTAGAAGCGAGTCGAATACAGAAAATCATATGATAGGGTGAACATATAATAATTGTTTGCCATGAAAAACAATAACAATCACTCCATGGATTAGACACACTGTCTGTTCCGTTGTTCAGAGTAAGTCTCTCCATCTCTTCTGCCCACACCTCTTCTTCCTACTGGTTTACAATTTAGTGCTAGTTTGGAAGTCTATCATAGTCCTCCTTTCCACACGTAACAGCCAATTATTTCTATAGTGTTTTATTTCTTCATTCATATATTCACTTTCAGTTTTGTTCTTATTTCATCATTAATTATATGGCCTAGTTTTGTACATCCTTTGGCTTTTCTCAAGAATTTCATTTCATATCCTTGTTTCTTACTTTCCATCTTCTTTGTCATAACCCAGGCTTCACTTTCATATAATAGCACTGGCTTTGTCATTGTTTTATACAATTTTATTCTTTTATCACATCTTGTTTTATTTCTTAAAGCGTTTGAAATCTTGACAGGTTTTGATTAATATCTCTTTCCTTCTCTGAACGTATTTCACATCAAAGATACCTAAAACTTGAGACTGTTTTAAAGGTTCATCATCCAAAGTAAGTTTAGATCTTATTTGTTGTTTCTCCTAAATGTCATCATATTTGTTTTGCTTTAGTAATATTAAAACATGGTTCTTACATATTAAGCTTAATTCATATATAGGACGTTGTAAATCACCTTTAATTTTCTGTGCTAATACTACATGATCTGCAAATAATAAAGCCTGAATTCTATTTGGTTATTTAATATAATTTCTTTGTTAAACATGTGCTTCCATTTTATCAAAATGCCATTAATATATATTAAATAAGGCGGGTGATAATGAATACCCTTGCTGTTTCCTTTATTTATTTTTATGCTCGACCATGCCAAACTTTAGTATTTATTCGACTGGTAGCAGTACTTTAACAGGCCTCATTAAAGTACACCTGTTCATTAAAGCATTGTTATTCAACCAATTAGAATTAGCCACGTGACATTGTGAAAGCCCAAGTGTCGATTATTCTCGTTTCGATTGCCAACAGTACTAGCGCCAGTTTAGAAAAAAGTCAAAATATCTGGCACTAGTACCAGTGATATTGAACTTAAAGTTAACCACTGGCGCGACAGCCCTAAGAGGGCCAAAGCCTATCAACCCGACTGCCGGCCTCACTGCCGGCATGCTGCCTTAGCCCACTACGCCACGGCGCAGGACGACATTGAACTTATACCCCCAGAAATTACGGCAAAAGTATTCAATGTTACCAATAACTTGCCACCAAAGTCAATAAAGATGTACCAGAAATTCTACTCACAATTCATGCATTGGAGAATATCAAAAGGTATAAATTCCTTCATGCTTTAGTCATTACTGGCTGTTGCAGTCTGCATAATTTATTTGACTGGTTCCATAGTTTTCTTGGTCCTCCCATGCCTCTCTTTCCTACTGGTCTACAGTTCATACAGTAGAGAGGTAATCTTTCTTTTACCATGTTTGGCACATGGGTTGCACTTTTACTTCTATATTCTTGTACGCTCTTCGCGTATATCTTCATTTCGTTTGTGGTCAATTTTTCTATGTCCTGCAATCCTTCTGAGAAATTTAATTTCATTTTCCTGAAGTTTTCTTTTATCTTTTTAAGTTATGACCCATACTTCTAGGTATAAATTTGTTCTCAGAAAATACATTCCTAGTGCATTTCGAAGACTTGTCTCAAAATATTAAATCATCGACCTTGTGGACTCACTATTCTATTTTGAAGTCAACACTCAGCATTTCTTTATTCAATTTCTTCCAGTTTGTCTATGCTTTCTTTTAGGTTAAACTGTGTCACACGTTAACAGCTGTTTATAAGGAAGTAATCAATATTTCTGCGCCTGCGTAGAACATACTACGTCTCACGATTGTAACGTATCACTCAAACTAGAAATGAATACTTAAAATGAAACCTTTAATTTAGATTCGTGATCGAGCATAAACAGTCGCATGAAACTTGACTATAATGGTAATTGAAACGCTCGTATTATAATTGTTAATATCGCTTCGCTTGGCTCGCTTGGTTAATAATAATACTCGCGCTTTAATTACTGCCATTATAGTCTCGTTGCATAATATACTATTTAGGTTTGTGTTGTTTGTTCACCGATGTTTATATTGGTATCTTCTGTAGCTTTCTCACTACTTTAATTGTATGCCTGGAATATCCATATTCCTCCATTAAATTTCATAGTTTTTCTCTGTTTACATTATCATAAATTTTATGGAAATTTATAAAAGCAAAACAGCCATGCTGTAAACGCAACTCATCGACTACTATGCAACTGTAAGTACAGATTCAGAGTTCGAAGTCGATTCCCATCGAGAAACTCAACCAACCAGTTGAACCAGCCAGTTAAACGTACCTAGAGTTCTCTCTCACTGTCAACAGGAAAACAAAATCTTACAAATATCCGTAAGAAAATAAGCACAAACTTCAGAAAACGAAATTAAAGCGGTGTAAGATTTTAACAGCAATACCTACTTAGGTACGAATGTTGGAAGAATTAACTTCAAAGTATATTGCTAGATGGCGTGCGAATATTACGAGACGTGTTTGTAAAATAAGATCTCCAGTTTCATTTAAAAAGAAAACATGTTTACTGTCAATGAATGTTACATTGATGGAAAGGCGGAACGTACAACTATTTTTAACGTAATCACCATTGCGATTGATGCACTTCTGCATGCGCTGTGGCAGTTTTTGTATACCCTTGTCATAGCACTCTCCCGCAAAGTTGCTCGGGCAGCGCTCAACCTCGTTTTTCAAATCATCGTCGGTCTGGAAATGTGTTCCACCCAGGTGTGACTTCAACTCAGGAAACAGATGATAATCACTAGGTGCTAAGTCTGGACTGTACGGGGGGGGGGGATGGGTGAGGATGTCCCATCCGAACTGGGCCAGGATATCAACACTTCAACACGTTGCCGTTTATTATCTTCGGTGAGCATTTTGGGCACCCACCTCGCACACACCTTGCGATAAGGCAAATGTTCGGTCAAAATCTTGTCAATCATAGTCTCACTGACTTCAGGAATAAGTTCGCACAGCTCGCGAACTGTCACACGCCGATCTTTAAGCATTTCTTGCTCCTTGTTTTGCAATTTTTTCGGTTAAAACCGAAGGCCGACCAGAACGATGTCGTCATGGACGTCTGTACCTCCGTCTTTGAACTCTCTGACCCACTTTCACACGTTTTTGACGTCCATACATTGTGGCCCCTAGACTTCGCATAACTGACGATAAATTTCAGGGGGGTAGTGCCCTTGGCACTCAAAAAACGGATCACTGCACGCAACTCGCATTTGGCTTCCGAAGTGATAGGAAGCTCCATCGCAAACGGCTGCCCAACCAAGACTAATGGTTGCAACGTGGTCGTTCTGGTAGGGATCTGAAGGGGTGAAACCAAGCTACACGCCAGTGTTGCCGGATCTCGTGTAATAGCGTTCCTCACGGCTACAGCACCCTGGAGACCTTATTTTACGGTCACGCCTCGTATATGTTCAAAACTGGTATCATATTGTTGACATCATGTGTTTCAAACCGCGTTCCATGGATATGCGGTTAAAATATATTCACTGTAGATTTAAATTTAAAATAAGAACGTCATAAACCAGACATTAAATAGCGTCATTTCTGGAAAACGTGTGTACGCGGTTTACAATAATTATTAATTTTGCAAATCTGACAGTCTTGAAGCACAGTTGTGATGATTTGTGCTTATTAAGACTAGCTGAAGCATAACACAGAGAGGAGTAAACTTGTCACTTTCCCTGACATTTCTCTGAGGGAACGTGAGATGAAGGGTGGAAAATGGAAAGATGTAAAGCAGATGTTACAAAGTAACAATATTTGTTTTGCACAACAAGTTTTATATTTTCATGTATATACTTAACTAATAGCTATCCATTAGGGATAAGGAGAAAATGAGGATCTCTTTATTACCAAACATTTTACTTGGAATTAACTTTTATGTGAGATCTTATTTCTAAAATGTGTTAGATGCACGAGAACAGAATGTTTAGCAAATACGTTTAGCTTACTTTCAGACAACATTTTACATTAGGGTCATGATAATTGTTATGATTTATAACTTCATTGCGATATTTGATACTACCTATCAAAGTGCATTGCCATTAGAAGTACTCACATGACGTTAAAAGGGATAAAAGGTTTAAGGAGTTTTGAAAGGTAAAAAGTCTTTATGGATTATTATTGCTTACTACATTTAATTACAATTGAACTGGGATATACGAGAGCTGATCAACTAATACTGAGACTGATTTTTTCCTGCAGCCTCCGTGATAGTTTCGTATCTGTAACATAAATATTTTAAAAGAGTGGCTATTTATGTATAATGTCGGTAGGCGGCAGCACTCTCGTATTGGTAGGTTGGTGTAGACCTTACGTGCATTTTGCATACCAGACAATGGAGGTGAAGCGAGAGGAGCAGTACAGCGCAATCAAATTCTGTTTTCGTTTAAACCATACAGCCAACGAAACATATGATAAGCTGAAGCAAAGGTACAGTGAAGATGTACTACCTCGTGCAACAGTGTTTTAGTGGTTCAAGGACTTCAAAGAAGACCGACTTGTCAGTGTTAAAGAAGGTGAGCCTGGTGTTTCGGCTTCTGCTGTGAATGAAGTCAACATCAACACAGCTGCTGTGATTGTCCGAGAGGATCGGCGTATAAGATTACGTAACCTCAGTGAAGTGTTGAAAATTTCGTATATCAGTGTGTTTACAATTATGCACGACGACCATCTCCGTATAACCCGAGTTTGTGCTCGTTGGGTGCCACGTCTGTTGACTCCCGAACAAAAGGCTGTGGAGACAAGCCGTGAGGTGCTGCGTCTCTTTGCTGATGGAGGGGATGCATTTTTAAATCGATTGTCACCGGTGATGAGTCAGGGCTGCATCATTATGATCCTGAAGGAAAACAAGCCAGCACAGTATGGAAATCGCCAGGTTCTCTAACACCAAAAAAGGCAAAAGTTGTTCCATCTGCAGGGAAAGTGATGCATATTTTTACTGTAATGGAATGATTTTCCAGCATGCAGTTCTCCCTCACACTAATGTTACAGCAGCATACTATACGTCAGTATTGGCTACACTGAGGAAGCATATTGAAAAGAAACGACCAGAGCTTTCTCCGACTGGGTAGCGACTTCATCATGACAATGCACTGCCTCACGTCGCAAATCAAGTCATGCAGTTTCTGGCTCGATTCAACACTACCTGTGTACCACATTCACATTATAGTCCCGATCTTGCACACTGTGACTTCTTTTTTATTCCCATCACTTAAGGCAAAGCTTAGGGGTATTCGATTTGAGAACTCTGAAGCAGTGCTCAAGAAAAGTGAGACGACTCTCAAGGACATGACAAAGAATGGTCTGCAGCACGTGTTCAAGGACTGACAGAGACGCTATAAAAAGTGCATTGAAGTAGAAGGGGACTACTTTGAAAAAAATCATGTAAACATTGAATTGCAGTAATAAACATTTGTGAAAAGAATCAGTCTCAGTCTTAGTTGATCAACCCTCGTATAAACGGAAGGAAACATAGTATTTCAAGATATTTAAGAGGAATATATAAACTATGTTTTCTATGAAACATAAATAAATTGTGTGTTAGATAAAAGACTCTTTTGAAATGATCACTTCAGCTTTTGTAGTGTTTCTAGAGTTATGGTTATTTACGTTTGAGAACCACGAAGCAAACAATACGTGTTACTATTTGCAGTGTGCGCAGTGTAATCGAGTTCTTAAATTAACAATTTAAAGATACCCTCTCAAAAGAAAGAAGGTGCAAATCAATGCGTGTAGGTACTGCAGAAAAGTCATTATACCGGGTAAAATGCAGCATGTTTTAGCACGTTCAGATGTATATTATCATATTAAATAAAGTGTCTAATGCATATCGCGATTATCAAACATAAATTAGATTTAAATTCTAAGGTAGTATTAGGATATACAACTATGGCCCAAGGTTAGAGGGGGCTGTTGCCTACGTCCGGCAGTGGAGAGATAAAGAGAGTTAAGTAGCGCTCTCGCCCAACGTAAACACCTGAAGCGCTATCGTCAGATAACCAGAATCTTCTGAAATTTTCTTTAGAATTTCTGGAAACTTATAAGCAGGGCTAGGAAGATCGTACCGCTCGCCGTTCCCTATGCAGGTTGCGACCTAGCCTCTCCCGGCATCCAAACAAGTCATAGATAAGAAATGCACAGTGGAGAGACATTGAAACAGGTTGCCCAGAGGAAAAAAGAAAAAAACTTCTTATGAAACATTCATAGATGCACATCTATTTGGAACATTATGTACAACATGCAAAATCTTATATAGTACATACGGGTTTGTCTCTGGCTGATGCCATTATTTAAATAGGCACATTGTGGCAACACCCAAGCAATTATAACGTGGATTGTAACATTTCCTCATCGAATGTAAAATAATATCCAAATAATAAAATCAATTTCTTAAATATCTGAAGACTCTTACTAGACAAAATGACAACGCAGAAATTTTACTACATATTTACTCATCTGTGGCCATATTATTAAAAACATAATATTCCTCTGAAGCCTTTCAAAAGAAAAACCCATTCTGTCCCGTAAAACAAGATTTAGTTGATTGATAATCTGTTGCAAATTCGTTAATGATTTCAGCTAATTTAGTTTCTCGATCTGGCTTCTCTTCTTCCCATATTTGCTGAAGTATCCCACTGAAATATAAATGTAAATAATGAAGTAAATAAGAACATAAATAAGTACACTTCTATAAAAAATACAATGGTTGCACAGCAAATATAGTTGCTCATCTTTGAATCACAACAAAGATGTTATTCGAATGTCTTCCAAACCAACTTGCTCTGTGTCATGCAGTTACACATGTTTGGCAGTAATGAGTTGCATTCTAGATGAATCTTGCCCTTGCTAGTAGCGCTGCGTTGTATAGCCATGCTTGGCCGCTCTTATACTGCTCAAGGAAATCGGTACGAACTTCTTAGCTTTGGTTATCAGCTATTACATAAATGAGAGCGCTCGTGAATTATTTGCTGACCCACAGGAGTACAATGCTACTTTATGAACCTCTCTCTGTTTAAACTCCAATAACTACCTAAAAAGTCCCCTATCAAATTCCTATCTGTGATTAAACCCTACTGAGGATGGGCACGCAAAAAATACACGCAGGTTGAACACAGTCTGCCAGTATCTCGGTCGGTCGGCCGGCTAATTGGTAACTGGAGAGTTTAAGTGAATTACTTGTACGACATAAAGTGTACTCTCTTAGTGAGACTGTGATGCCATTTGCTATGTATAATGAGCGTTGCTACCTAGAGGATCTTGTCTTCTACTATTCAGTTAACCATCCGAGAAAGAGGGTACGTGATGTGTATTTTGTCATACCGCTACGTCACAAAGTGAAGTGACAGCTAACATTGGGACTGGATCATTACTAAATCACAGTGAGATCTTTAAAAAAAGCAACAGCTAAAAGTTGGACAGTCACGTCCTCAAATCTTCTCTATTAAACAAAACCAGCAGGTATAAATGAAATGTGATTCTGAGTCAGAAATCAAATGTATCCATTATATAAATGCCATAGTGAGATGTGTAGGTGTATGATTCGTTGTTCCTTGTTTAGCAAATCTGTTTCACTCACTGCTCCAAATAAGATTCAATAAACAATAATGTCTGAAAGAACGTAGGTTTTCAGCCAATCATGATCCTGATTCTCTCAAACGTTAAATCTTAGAATTTTTTCTAGGAATATGACAGGAAATAATTTCCAAGAAATTCCCACACTATTGCATTTTTCGAAAACGTTCTCTTTTTCAAAATGTGCTCCGACTAGTGTAATTAAAATATTACATGTTTGAGACATTTTCGTGAAGAATTAACTTTCAGGGAATATTGCCTGTTCATTCTGAATGCCTTACTCATAGCACACATCAAATGTAGATCCAGTTGAAGAAGACACTTAATGTCACGTAAAAATAATTTTGGAATCAACTTTTCCAAAGCATTTCTTCTCAATTTTATAAATTTTCAAATATCTATAATTTTTTTTTCCAGATAAGAAGAGTTACTCTTTTTTTCCTCACAGTTGTGTAAAGAGACCGGAGTATCAAGAACCACTTTCTAAGGACCAGATCGTACCAGTTTATTATTATTATTATTATTATTATTATTATTATTATTATTATTATTATTATTATTATTATTATTATTATTATTATTATTATTATTATTATTATTATTATTATTATTATTATTATTATTATTATTATTATTATTATTATTATTATTATTATTATTATTATTATTATTATTATTATTATTATTATTATTATTATTATTATTATTATTATTATTATTATTATTATTATTATTATTATTATTATTATTATTATTATTATTATTATTATTATTATTATTATTATTATTATTATTATTATTATTATTATTATTATTATTATTATTATTATTATTATTATTATTATTATTATTATTATTATTATTATTATTATTATTATTATTATTATTATTATTATTATTATTATTATTATTATTATTATTATTATTATTATTATTATTATTATTATTATTGCAATTTAAGTCCTTTAACTTTTTAAAGTCATATCGGATGATGAATGGAATGGGTGATATGATGCTGAAATGGGCCCAGGGTGCTTAGAGTTACCCGACATTCGTCTTTTAGAATAAGGGAAAACCTCGGAAAAACCTTATCCAGGTAACTCACCCTGACCGAGATTCGAACTCGGGACTTCTTGAACGTGAGGCAGACATGCAACCATCTACGCTACCGAGGTGGGAAATTTTGATTGTTACTTGGGCCTACTGTATTTGCCATTTCCCATTGTGTTTACAAAGAATGACGTAAAAAGTTAAAGGGTACACAGCGACCTACATTTAGATTTATTACGGCTAACACCAACGAGGATAAAGCAATGAAGGGAGAAAGCCACAGGCGGGTACAGAGTAGCAGGCAGTCAGCCACAGAGATGCGCAGTAGTGCTGCACCAAATCCACGTGATAACAGCGACTACACAACGCCGCCCAGCGCTGAGAACAATATTTAGCGCAAACATTCGCGCCATCTGCCCAGCATGAGCCAGTACACCTAACAAATAATGAGGAATGTGTTGAAGGGAAGCAATGGGAAGGAAATAAAATCTGAAATATTGGTATAAAAGTAAGCTTCTGATCATTGACCTAAGCTACAGGGAAAAAAAATCCAATTTAGAATGTGTGGTCAACTGGGGTCGAAGCCGTGACCTCCCGAATTCGAGTCATGCATGTTATCACGCCAACATCTCGCTCGGTAAGAAAATATCTAATAAGACAATTTTTTAAAATGCTTATCTCGATCATTTCACACAAATTGAGGAATAAAAGATTGGTGGAATGGTTCAACGCTGGACAGAAAGCATTAGGGAAATATTTATTTGTTTATTATGTACTTTAGTTGATGGATATTCTCTAACACTTCCGATTTCCTTTTTGCTTTCCATTGCAGGAGCCATTCCATTACCACGAATAAATTGATTTTAGTGTATTATTACTAAGCACATCTTTCTTAATCTAAAATATTGCTAAAATTACACCTCAGGAATACTGTAACGTGATATAAGCTTCCCATTTGTGTTATTATAGTACCTAATCGGCAACTGTAAGATTGACAAAGTCGAGTGAGTAATCACATCATACTTTTTATAGTCTCACTACATTTTTCTCAGAAATGATTTAAGCTGGTCCTTTCAATGTTTCATGGGTTCTGCTAAATCATTAGTCAATTATGAATTATTCTATACTAATAATCTTTAAAATCAGCTATTTTAATATTATGCTTCAACTTCAGCAATGCTTCATAATGCGATGATCTAGAATTGGGCTCAAATCCCGCAAAAGTCAAAGAAAAGCACCTCCATAAAATGTACACTAAACAAGGCTTCTTTTGTTTCTAACTTATACAAATATATCTGGAATTAAATACTGTTGCCAGTTGTGTTTTCTTTATTTACTATGTATGTGCAGTTTGGAGAGAATATCTTCTGAAGTCATTATAATATCATTAATTACACGTAAGGAATACATAAATCGTTTTGCAACCTCCTTACCTTACATTTATATAGCTAGGATGTCTTCATTTTGAGTTATTGGTACTTACAAAGCAAAATGGTTAAGGTGAAAACTTTTTCTCTTTCCCGCGAAGTCACTTCCAATACTAATGATAAAATTTGAAGGGGAAGAGGGAAGCCATTTAACTTCGTTAGTTTGGTCTCGTCAGTTATGTAGGGCACTAAAAACGGGCTGTAATTTCACAGTTCCTTTATCACCTAAGTTCAAGGCTTTGCATTTTTAAGCTCCCTTTGCCGTGTGTTGGCCATGTCGCGTCACAACCGTGGCTTTTGAAAATTCATCGAAGCAAACAAATTCTATTTCCGAAGTGTTGTCTGCCGCAAATGTGTGAATCCAGCCGTGGTGGTAATTTCCACGGTGGCTGTTTGAACGTACCTGGAGGTGTTTACAGCCCGCAGTGTTATATTTACTCGACCGAGCGTATCATCAGAACAGCTGTGGACTGTGTTTGTAATGCACGTAGATATTTTTACATAAATTACCTACACCGAATTTACAGGTAGTTGCTATGCAGTTTCTTTTAATCTAAACATGTTTACATGCAAAACATGTTTTACACTTTCATGGTTTTGTCTGATTTATTTTATTATAGCTTCCTAAAGCTTCTCTCGCGAAAAATCATATTTACGTTGTATTAATCGAGATCAATCAACACTTCCATTGCACAATTCGTTGAAAGTACAGGAGAAATGGCGGAAAACAGACTAATAGCGCTAACAATAACAAATTTCTAGGAAATGACTGATGCTAGTAAAATCTTATTGGAAATATATAACGTGTCTGAAAGTTTTCCTTTCTTTTATGTACAGCAGGTGTTTTTCTTTAACTGGAAAAACGGGATGGATATTAAACATGATATTTAAGTTCAACGTCTTTCAAGGATAAGATACCAAGGTTTTTAAAAACCTCCCCATCCAAAATTGGAAGGTTAAAAAAAGAAGATTTTCTAAACGATGGACATGAAAATTTAAATTTAATTACCATATTTTTATGATTTTTATGACATATGAATTGCATGTTCAAGGATTTCATCTGAAGTCCTCTTTATCCTTTAATGACTGGTAAACCATAAGAAATATACAAAATTTTGCGATCGATAGGTGTTTTATAAGTCTGGTAAAAACCCAGAATTTTTATAGTGATCATCTCAGCTTATTTCTCGACACAGTCCCCATTAATGGCTGTACACTTGGTCCAGCGATGTTCCAGCTTTTTCATCACGTCGGAAAAATGGTTCCGTCAAGATCTGCAAAATTCTCGTTGATGGTGACTACAACTTCTTAATTTGATAAAAATTTCTTACCACCAAGCCAAATTTTCAAGTTTGGGACCAGGAAGAAGTCACTTGGGGCTATCTCTGGTGAATAAGGTGGATGAGAGATCAAATCAAAGCCCAACTCATGCACTTTCGCCATTTCAATTGCTGATGTGTGAGATGGTGCATTATCCTGTGAAAGAGGACAGTTTTGCGTTTCAATCTAGGTCTCTTTTCAATCAACTCATGTTGCAAAAGTCCCAACAATGAAGCATAGTAGATTCCAGTTATGGTTCCACCTTTTTCCAAGTAGTGTATGAGGATTATTCCTTGAGAATCCACCCTCCCCCTAAAATAGTGGCAATTTACCTTACCAGCTGACAAAATGGTCCTTGCCTTCTTTGGTGTAATTTCACCATCCTTTGTCCATTATTTTGACTGCTGTTTTGACTCTGGTGTGTAATGATGAATCCAAGTTTCATCAACAGTCACAAATCGGTGCAAAAATTCAGCAATCACGGCACCCATCTTGCACACAACTTTTTCATTGTCAATTTTTCATGCAGGATACTATGTACTCAGGAATTTTAGATGCCTACAGTCTCATCTATCTGACAAATTTTGATTAGATGGTCTTGCATAACCAGATCATGGATTTTTGCAATTGTGTCCTGTTTGGGGACCTCAATTGGGCGACCAAAGTGCGATTCATCTTCGGTGCTTCTACTACCACGTTTAAGTTCATTGATCCAAAAGTAAATGGTGTTCAATGATACAGAGTCCACGTGAACTTCATCCAAATCATTTTTGACTTCTACGGCATTCCAGGCCCTTCAAATGAAAATGTTTAATAAGAGCACGAAACTCTGTTCTTTTCATTTTCAATCACAGCTGTCACACTGAGATGGCTGTCAACAATGAACTGTATATTGTAGCACATTCAAATACTCTGTACAATCTTTTGAATAATCAAGCTTACTACCCACAAAGCTGCAACAATAATTTACATCCCTTCATGGAAATTTACCACACTTATCAAATGACCCTCGTATAACAGTCGTGTGCACAAAGAGCTCGCGAGCCACATGCGGCTCTTGACACCAAGCTTAGAGCAAGATTAGTTAATATAACTAATAGAACTAACATGTCAAGGCTGGCGGAAAAATATTTCCCTTAAACTTTATGAGCGGCAGTGGTATTTAGACTTTTTGTTTAAAGATGTGGTCCAGCATTTACAAACGTTAAATATATCTTTGCAATGAAGCAAGAAACTTCTTTCTGATTTGGTCCAAACTGCTTTTAGCTTTAATAGCAAGTTAAAGTTTCATAATAAAACATTTTCTCACTTCAAATATTTCAAGAAAACTATTGAAGGCCTTCCTGAAGTTCAGGTGGAAACTTAAGATTACTTCAGTAACAGTTGGCCTTGCTGAAGAAATCAATGGCAAATTTAATGATTTAAGATCACCTAAACCTTCAGTTTCATTATAAAAATATAATTATTTCTAACAAGCTTCACTTACCTTAAGAAAAATGAATTAGTTGAAGTTGAAATCTTTCCCGCGTCCACAGTCAACAAATAATTATATTTGTATAATACTTATTGCTGCACTGTAACTAGTTTCATTTTCTACGAAATTCTTCATTTTCATTTCTGGAAATTCATTTTGCTGTTGATGAGGTGAGTCCTGTTTCATCACCAATAACAAGAGATACCGCAGCTGTAGAGTTGGAGATACTAAAACTGAAAGAGGATGAAGGACTAAAAGGACAAAGCAGCGTTTCTATGCTAAGTGATGTTTCTATAATATGGACGAATGTTCGATAAGAAAAATCCCATAACCAAAGAGTGTACAAAGAGACTTATTTCAATCTTTTGGATTACTTATACATGTGAATCACTGTACTCAACGCTTAAGTTGATTAAATCAAAATATCGATCTGAATTAACTGATGAATATTTAAGTAAACTTGTGCGATTTACGCTTACCAATTACACTAGGGAACACGTTGTTTGTTCCCGAAACAAAATAGGCTAATTCTTATGCAAAATGACTCGCTGATTCCAAAAATGCCTCTGAAAATGCTGTATCACATAATGTTTTTGAGATATTCTTATTCTTTTATATAAAATCACAGAAATGAGGTATGATACCAACTCATATTGACTTAATTTAAAATAATAGCCATTGACTCTTCTAAATACAGCTTAAAGGCAGTTTTGCTTCATAATGGCAATTTACTACCTCCAATACCTTTATTTCATGCCATAGGAATGAAGGAGACATACGATTCCATGTCCATAATTTTAGATGCTATTAGTTATCAAAACCATGGCTGGGAAATTTGTAGTGACCTCAAGGTAGTTGCATTGCTAACGGGACTGCAGGGAGGTTTCACAAAATATTGCTGTTTTTTGTGCTTATGGGACAGTAGGACAACTGACAAGCATTTTACTGTGAAAGAATGGGGAAAAGGGAACAATATACCCCTGGAGCAAGCAATGTTAAGTATGTGTCTCCAGTAGACCCAAACAAAGTTCTTCTCCCCCCACTTCACATAAAGCTCTGGTTAATGAAGAATTTTGTTAAAGATTTGGTCAAAAGTGGATGTGTATTTGAGTATTTAAGAAGTATCTTTCCCAAAATAAGTGAATCTAAATTGAAGGAAGGTATATTTGTCGGTCCTCAAATAAGACTACTTCTTAAAAACAGTGCTTTTTAATCAAAGCTTAAACGTATTGAACTGGCAGCATGGAAATCATTTAAATCAGTGGTGGAATCCTTCCTGGGCAAATAACAAAGAAGAAAATTATGAAACTTTAGTCTCAGAACTATTAAGGAGCTACAAAGAAATGGGTTGCGTATGTTACTTAAAATCCACTTTTTGCACACTCACATTGATAGTTTCACTAGGAGTTATAAGTGATGAGCAAGGTGAGCGTTTTCACCAGGACATTTCTGAGATGGAAAGATGTTACCAGGGTATCGCTGGGATTCAGCCATGTTCGGAGACTATTGTTGGTTCCTCAAACGGGAGAGTCAATACAAAAAAAAAAAAAAAAAATCAACAGTGAAACACTTCTGAGATAATTCAGGTATTGGTTGTCATCATTATCTTGTGTTGATTTACTTTAATAATAATTAATAATAATTATTATTAATTTCAATGTTATTTGGCAGTACTATTATTTTCAATTAATCAAATATGAGTTATCAAATCACATTTCTGTAAGTTTTCATAAAAAATTATGAATACCTAAAAAACGTTACGTGATACAGCATTTTGAGGGGCATTTTTGGAATCAGCAGATCAGTTTACATAAGAATTTGCCTATTTTGTTTCGGGTATATAAAAATAATTTTTTTTTTGTTCCCCAGTGTTATCAGCAGATATCAGCAAAACTGAGAACTCCAAAAAGCACTTCTCAAAAGTAGAGTCTCTTCCTCCATGTGTATCTGAACAGTAATGTTCTGTATATTGCAAAACATAAATGCTCCTTTTTTCTGTAAAAGGAGAAATGTGTCTTCACTATATAAACCATTTTATAAACATGTTTTACAATGTGGCTTCACAAATTTGCGGCTCCCAAAATTAAGGTTGGTGGCCACTACTGCTATATACTATCGCGAATCCGTACAAGATCGCGCGGCTTGTTTACATAAAGGAACTGATAGGCGGGCAGTGTGTACACAAATAGCATGCAGATAAATATAGCACCCAGATAAAGGTCTACCAAAGCAAACAAACTGAGATAAATGGAAGTTTCTAGTGACTCCTTGACAGAGGTTATTCGGTTTCTGGTTTACTGTAGAACAGTCTAGAAATTATCAGTGAGATATTTAAGAGATTGCGACACGCCAGCGGACAGTTGTGTAACAAGAGTTGCGAGTGAGTAAGCAGAGAACAGCTGAGAGTGTTGACGTAACGAGAGCAGAACGTTGTTTGTTATTGTCATGACCTTGGTAGACTGTGTGTATCTGACGAATGTTGTTACGTGAGAATTGAACAGTGTACTTCTACGCAAATAAAGAACTATTTTTAATTTCTGCAAATAGGCCTTTTAATTATATGACCCCACAAAGTCACAGGAAGAATAGTTAGGAAGGATTCACTCTGCCTGCCTCGGTAGCGCAGAGGCAGCGTGTCTGCCTCACGTTCAAGAGGTTCCGAGATCGAATCTCGGTTAGGGTGAGTTAACTGGATAAGGTTTTTTCCGGGTTTTCCCCTATCCTGATAGAGGAATATCGGATAACTCTAAGCTCCATGGACTCCGAACACTTTTGAGCGTCGCTCCACCCATTTCACTCATCGTCCGATATGACTTAACCTTGGAGGACGTAAATTACGAAAAATTAAAGGAATCACTGTTTTATAATGTTTCAGGTTCATTTTTGAAGATGGATGAACAAATATATCGTGTTTGGTATTTAAACAAGTTTTGTTTTTAGTTCTACTTTGTACACTCTCGTCGTTTGTTTATATCAGTGTATTTGACAACGTATGTTTACGGTCACGTTTTAACCACGTACGCTTAACTATATTTATTTGACTTTAACCGTATTTTAATGAGATCTACACCGCTCTGTAGTAATACTTTGTATATTTTATCTATATTCTGACTTTGTGGGTTCGTGAAATTAAAAGTCCAATTGCACAAACTCAAAATGTTCTTTATTTCCTCCGAATTACAGTTGGAACACTTGCCGATTACACAGAATTACGTATCGCACACAATTACAATTCGCCAGTTCGTCTGTCACAGATTCACTCTACACTCACAATTACGTACAACTCCTCTGATACACGTACACAGTCTTCCGGTCCGTTCACTCACTCGGCGCTCCTCACGACTGCTCGCCAAGAACTGACTGACTCGTCCACTGGAGGCCTCATATAGGGAAGATTGCCGTTTCTGGAAGTCTCGCGGTTCAGTGAATCATCCTGAAGGTTCCAGACGTCCGGGGGAGGGGAAAGGGATGGCTAGTGATGATTCTCTAACCATCCCCTCGTTAACGCTACAAGATAAATGGGTAGGCGTGGTCTAAATGCCTCCTGCCGTCCACCCGGCTGATAGCTGTCCGTGCATTCCGATAATTAGGTGACAATATTAATATTACAAAGGGAATAACTCTATGCATTGAAGTGAGGGTTGATATAAAACGTTCAACTACTCAATCCTTGTTGCTACTGAACAACTCTATTCTTCCAGAGAATCAGACATTCACTGACATTTATTTAGTAAGAGCTAGTAACTATGTAATGTTTCAGACTTACATTCTCTTTGTATGATCATACACTGGCACACATCATATTTATATTTCTTCAAACACTTATCTCAATTAATATGAAGAATAATAGACAAGGTCTTATTACACAGATAATGGACATCGGACTAAATTTATGAATGAAATATATAAGATATTGTGACACGCCACAGGACAGTTGTAAAACGAGAGTGAGTCGCGAGAGAGGTAAGCAGAGAACAGCTGAGAGTGTTGTTGTAACGAGAGCTGATGTAAACTGAACGCTGTTTGTTATTGTCATCGACCTTGGAAGATCGTGTTGTGTATGTGATGTGATGTTGTTACGTGAGAACTGAACAGTGTATTTGTACGGAAATAAAGAACATTTAGAATTTTGGCAAATTGGACTTTTAATTCTACGAACCCACAAAGTCACAATACTAAAATTATGGATTTTATTAAAGTACAAAATTTATGCAAAATAGTACTCCTATCTTGTGGAATTAAGCATTTCTGAAATATTTCTTGTTCAATTTTCCAACACTTATACTTTTCTCAAGTGGGAAGTCATTATTTTCTCTAAGTCGTCCAATTGGACGGAATTTCAAAGCCCTCGCATAGTAATCATCACTTAAAGGATTTGTTTATGGCCTCCTTAAACTACTGGATTCTCCTCTTCCTATTCTGCCTGCAAGAAAATGTGTAATACAATCATTTCTACCAATGTTTACGTAAATTAATATGAATTAGGTGAAATTATAGGCTTTCGTAGTCCTTATTGTCACCCGGGCGTTGGAACACCCTGTGGAAGCAGCTGAGAGCGGAAGACAGGGGAGGTCCGTGTTAGCCACGCCTCCCCCTCTTCCGTCTTATAGTGGTGACAGGGACGGCTGGGGAAAAAAACATGATTGTGCGGTCTGTTTCTGTTCCAACTGTGTTCTGGAAATTACGGGATCTTTCATCATCTGGAACCTTCCTTTGGAAACTGGAGAAGTCGAGAAAGCAGTGACATTCCCATAAAAAGGGTTTCAGAGAGACAGTGAGTCAGTTAGTGTGAGTGAGTTCAGTTCTTGGTGTAAGGACGCAGTGCTAGTGAGAAGACCGTACGTAATTGTAACGGACGAACTGGTGAATCGTAATTGTGTGCATTACGTAATTTTATGTAATTGGCAAGTGTTTAACTGTAAGTCGGTGGAAATAAAGAACATTTTTGAGTGGTGAAATTGGACTTTTCATTTCACGAACCCACAAAGTCACATTATAATTTGTCGAAGATTGGGTAGAGAAAGTAATTAAAGTGTAATCCATCGATATTTTATTTGCCGTAGTCGTAAACTTGAAAGCTTGACTTTTACTTCCACGTTTGAGTCATATTTACAATATGTTATAGAACGTGAATACGTGCGTTGAGTAATCTGAAACAAACTGCCATTTTAATGTTACTTTCATACCTAATTTAATTGTAGATGGCTCTTCACTGCTGTTGAGTTGGAATTCGTCATGTGGCTGTATGACCGACGGTCCTTTTGCATATCTCCAGAAGGTAAATGAGGCAAAACTAACCGTAACTATCACGTTATACACCGCTGTAGGTAACAGTGTGCAATGTATATTTTGCACCGAAGAATAAATTATAATATTTTATCAAAGAGCTTACCATAATTAAAAACCATTCCTAGGAGGTGTTGCAAGTGCTTAGCTAAGCAGTTGCAAGGGAGTTTTGCACGAACCTTCCGTTCTTTGTGATACTTTAGACGGGTTTTGCATATCAAACGACTTTACTCAGAGAGACTTTTGCTTTCCGATGTAGCTGAACATGATAACCAGCGTTCGCTTTTGTTCTGCAAGGAAAAACGAACTTTTATTTTGGCATCTCGTATTCACGATCCCTAATTTTACGACACATTACCGGTCATAGATTATACTGCTATCAGATATGCAGTGGTTACTTAATTAGTCTCTTTTTGGACTCAGCAGTTAGTAAAATAAACTAAGTAAAGTATACTTGAGAATCTCAAACTCGTGACTTCCTCCATCAAATACCTATGTTCTGGAATCTTAAAGAGGTTTTCATGTTATCCCTAATTTTCACGAAGTCGCACTAAAAGTTATCTAATAAGGTTTACATTCACATATTTTTTTAAACTTATTCTTCTAGAAACTATTCTTTCAAAAATCCAATTAAATATCTTTAACACTCACTAGGTACAGATACTCCAAAGAGTATTCGTCTAACCATAGCACATAGAATGTAACAAGCACAATCAGAAAAATATAGAAAAGAAAGGAACAATAACTATTTCCTTACATCAGCTGATATCTAGATTTAAAAATAAAACACAATTTGGGTTCATATATTACTTAATTAATGAACAACTCTACGTTATTTAAAATCATGTCCAATTTGATGTCAAATAAGTATTCGTCTAGTAAACAAGTTCCCAGGTATGGTGCCTCGCTAACACGCACCCCTTGACTTTTCTTATGCTGTTGTGTTTCATCCACTGTCGTTGACAGTTCCATCTCTGTTTTCAAAGCCATTGATGCTATATAAGTAATATGTGTCGAAAACGTTGTGAAACTACGAAATAACAGAGAGAAATTTGCATCAAGTTATTTTAAAAGGAAAATCTTTTCAAGAAATTGGAGAAACCACTGGAAGACCTACCAGTATAGTGAAGACTATTATATAGAGGTTTGTTCAAAACAACTTTACGAAAATCAATCAAGAAGCAGTCATCCTGCAGTTCTGTCCAAGATGGAAAACGACAGTTACTTAGAGAAGTCAAGAAAAATCCTAAACTAAGTGCTCCAAAACTTGCTATTACAGTTCAAACACACACAGGAAAGTCCGTTTAAGCACAAACTATAAGAAACGTGCTTTATGAAGCTGAGTATGGAGGCCGAACAGCCCGTAGAAAACCACACATCAGCAAAATCAACAGAAAGAAGCGAGTTGCTTTTGCAAAATAACCTAAATACGATGGGTTTGATTTCTGGAAGAAGGTTGCATGTACTGACGAGAGTCAATTTGAGCACTTTAGGTCAAAAGGGCAAGTAACAGTGTGGAGAAACAAGAATTGTGTGCTTGAGGAGAAAAACTTCAGTTAAACATGGAGGCGCTTCAGTACTTGTCTGGGTCTGAATGAGTGCAAATGTTGTGGGGGATTTGTGTTTTATTAATGGAATTATGAACTATAAGGTTTATATAAACATCCTAAAAATCCATCTGTCCAGAGTTATGAATAACATGGGTTATTCTGAGGATTATATTATCACACAAGATAATGTTATAAAAGACACAGCTCTAGATGCAAGGTTATGGTTGCTGTATAATACTCCACGATGGATGTCGATAACACCACAATCCCCAGACATGAATCCAATAGAGAATATGTGGAGCATACAGGAAAAAAATATTAGGAATAATCACATATCTAATATAAAGGATCTAAAGAACGCTCTACTAGAGGAATGGCGTAAAATTACATTGGAAACAACACAATCTTTGGTGAAATCCATGCCAAGGAGTTTGCAAGAGATTATAAAGAGGAATGGAGGGCCTACTAAGTACTAACCGTAACATTCTACATTTGTATGCACACGAATACTTATTTTGCATCCTATATTGCATATCTTTAATTTTAATGTTTAACTATGTTTATGTGACTAGATACTATGTGTTTCTTTATTGTATTCTCGTTTTCACTGATCAGTAAATAAGACTGTGTCCTTGCAGTACTTATGCTGATGATGTTCCACTATCCACACATCCTTAAACATAAATTCATGCGTTAGACGAATACTTTTTGGAGCAACTGTAGTTATTACAATACTGTGACTTTGTGCGTACGTAGAATTAAAAGTACAAGTTGCAGAAATTCCAAATGTTCCTTATTTCCGTATAAATACGCTTGCAGATCACAGCAGAGTTACGTTGCATACACAATCACAATCTACTAAGGTCGATGACCACCACAAACAGCGTTCTGATTACATCTGCTTACAACACTCCTGTTACAACATCTGTTTACTCCTACTGTTTATGACTGACTCTTGGTGAGTCGTCGCTTTTTTAAACACCTCATTGATAATTCGGGACTGTTCTGTAACAATCAAGAAATCGAATGTTCTATCACTAGACGAAACAGGAATCTTCCAGGCGCATAACCATATCTGTGGGGACCAGCCCTCTGTCTCTTCGCTATCTTTATTTGCCGGCTCTATGTGTACACACGCCGCGCTATTGTAGATAATGGGTTCGTGACAATACAGTCGAAAATTCGATAGAAATTTCCATGCACATAAACGTTTTGAGGTCCCTGCATCTAAAAGGATTTTTTATAGAAGAGAGTGCATATGAGCACACGCGCTTTAAGTGGTCGTGTGCCTGTGAATAGCATAGCTAAAACAGTAGTCAGTTAAGGCAAGGCTACTTTGAAAATTCGCCCGAAATGTTGATAATCATGGGATTTTCTTTATTAGCACTTTTGGTAGCTTAGAGTATGTAGTAATAGATGGCATGCTATTTTTATCATTTACCACTTTAGGCAATCACGTAACAATTTAAAGAGTCCTTTAGCAATCGTTAAAAGTAACAATCATGACTAAAAATTGATTTTCTGAGAAACTTTTTTTCCAACACTTTTCAGTATACAAAATGCCCCACGCGTCAAAGTTTTTCATTTAACTTGGTGAAACGTACAGGGTAGGTCCATAATATGTAAATAAGAAACTTCACATTCTCCATTTTTTGTTAATGCTCGTGTTTTGAAAATTATATGGTGTTAAGTAATAAAATAAGTTAATATTTTCAAAATTTTGAGAGCTAACACGTGGAAAATCTTTTAGAACAAATGCTACAAGGGTATTCCAAAAAAGAAGAATGTGGGTATTTTAAAATTGCTCTGTACTAGCCAAAAACAAACATTCAACTTAAAATTGCAATTTTTTTGACGCGTAGAACATTTTTAATTTTTATAATATTTTCACAAACAATAATTAATAATTAATGAACTATTTGGGTTATCAACATACAAATTTGCATGAAAGTTAAAAATGATACTCTAATTATCTGGCTAAATTTTCATAATGTTAGGTTTACAGTTATAGAATTTGTAATTTTCAGTGTTGCCTTGCCTTAAACTTCAAACGTGGTAATAAAGTACAGCATCTTTCCAGGATAGGTCACGAAGATTAAAAAAAAATCCGCAGACCTAACCACAATTTACACGGAAAGTTGATCGAAAATATTGATTTTATTAAAAGCAGTTGCAACGATTTTAATTAAAATACCATATGTAGCAGACATTTTAATGCCAAAGTAAATACGTTGAATTTTCTGTGAATATTCCATTGATGCCACTTCATTGTGGTTTACTTTTACGAAATTGGTAAAATTGTAAGAGACAAGATCTTACTGCAGGAAAGAGTTTATATCTCGTTAAAGAACTTAATACATTTTTCATGTAGATAACTATTTTCAAGATATTCCTTTTTATTGGTTTCACCTTAAAAATAGATTATGGTTTTCTCAAATATTATTAATCTTTTATGCCCTAGCCATACAATGAGAATCTAATATCAAGTAATTAAAAAGCGATCAATTCTAAAAAGGTTTGACTGTCCCTTAAACATACTTTGTTCATCTATTCATTTTTTTTCTATAAGAATAAAACTATTTCTGCAAAAGCTTATCCTGATTAATCTGAAATAGAAGAAAAGAGTAAGTAGAAAAAATTATGCGAGTGCATACGCCTGTTCTTTCTTATCGTGCTTGTTATTGACAGTTAAAGTTTAAGTTCAAAACAAATTTTTAACAGTTCCATGGCCACATTTTTACCTTCGGCGCTCGTATTGTTCGCTAAATAATGAGACTGTAGGTTTATTGAACAAATTTGAATGATAAACTCTTTAACTATGAATTTACGTAGGATTTATAAAATTAAGTTTGCTCAGATTAAAAGTTGATGGAATTTCTTTCTTGTTGCAAACAGCAGATATACCATAATTATAGAAGTGGAAACGAAACATGTATCAATGTATGCTCTGGATTCCGCAATTTGTTGATTATTCTCGAAAATGCCGTTCATTTACTTGAAAGATTGATTTGAGAAAGGATGTGTACGAATGTTCTTTTGGGTTTATTAATCGTGTTCTGGGAACCCCCGATATAACAATCGGTTGTTATGTATCTCTGCTTTGATCAAGGAAGTTAGGTACATTGAGGAGATATGTTTCATTGCAAGTTTTAACATTTAAATCGGTAAATGATTTTGTGTTGGCAACACTGAACGGAACTCTTAGATTACCAACCATAGAAAGCGATCGATTATGATCGCAACCTATTTTTTTGTAATTATTGTTCTTCAACCTTTTTTAAAAAAAGTCACGTCGGACGATGAATGGAATGGGTGAAATGAAGCTCAAATGGGCTCAGGATTCCTGGGGCGACATTCGTCTTATAGGATAAGAGAAAACCCTGGGGAAAACCCCCTTATTCAGGTAACTCACTCTGATTGAGATTCGAACTCGGGACCTTTAGAACGTTAGGCAAACATGCTACCATCACCTCTACCGAGGCTGGCAACCTAAACTTTATTTTCTTTTCGGTATTTTTGTTTGTAATTTACTTCCTCCAACATTTAGTTATATCGGACGACGAATTAAATGGGTGAAATGATGCTCAATGCTTCCGGGGCCCGTGAAGCTTAGAGTTACCGGACATTCGTTTTAAAGGATAAGGGAAAACCCCGGGCAAATCCTTATCCAGGTAACTCACCCTGACCGAGATTTGAATTCGGAGCTCTTGAACGCGAGGCAGACATGCTACCATCTATGGTACCAAGGCGGGCTTTCTTTTGGGTAAGTTGAACAAAATATCATTTATAGAAAAGTGTATTAAAAACAAACTTAAAAGTATTATCAATTTGTGGAACAAAATTTCTCTTAAAATGGCCCAAAGTTTACCACTCTGCTCGGAAAGTTATAGTAACCATGCCTTTTCGTCTTCTTCTTCTTCTTCTTCTTCTTCTTCTCTTCTTCTTCTTCTTCTTCTTCTTCTTCTTCTTCTTCTTCTTCTTCTTCTTCTTCTTCTTCTTCTTCTTCTTCTTCTTCTTCTTCTTCTTCTTCTTCTTCTTCTTCTTCTTCTTCTTCTTCTTCTTCTTCTTCTTCTTCTTCTTCTTCTTCTTCTTCTTCTTCTTCTTCTTCTTCTTCTTCTTCTTCTTCTTCTTCTTCTTCTTCTTCTTCTTCTTCTTCTTCTTCTTCTTCTTCTTCTTCTTCTTCTTCTTCTTCTTCTTCTTCTTCTTCTTCTTCTTCTTCTTCTTCTTCTTCTTCTTCTTCTTCTTCTTCTTCTTCTTCTTCTTCTTCTTCTTCTTCTTCTTCTTCTTCTTCTTCTTCTTCTTCTTCTTCTTCTTCTTCTTCTTCTTCTTCTTCTTCTTCTTCTTCTTCTTCTTCTTCTTCTTCTTCTTCTTCTTCTTCTTCTTCTTCTTCTTCTTCTTCTTCTTCTTCTTCTTCTTCTTCTTCTTCTCCTTCTTCTCCTTCTTCATCTTTACTACAAACAGTTACATTAGGAGCTTTAAAAATCTATATATTAAAAAATAAATAATGTAGCTACAATATTAAAATAGATAAAAACTCTAAATTAAACTCCTGTTAATACAAAGTCTTAGATAACTGTCAGTTTTCGCTGATTAGTCACCCCTTAAACTAAATTATAAACAACACTTAAGTTGAAATAATTTTGTTCAACTTTTATCACGGTTAACTGGAATAAGGCAGAAAAATACACTCTTACCAGAATAATTAGTAGAGATAAAGTGCCTATGTAAATAAATTGTAATGGGTATAGAAAGCTATATGGTAGTAACTCGTTATTTCTTTGAATTCTTTGACGTTAGATTTGTCGTTAAGTTCCACTTTCTAGAAGCCGCGATGACATCTGGATTGCGAAACACCCAAATGTAGGGAGACATGTCGTTAAGTTTCTTCTAGGTTGTCTCGGTGGAGGTTGAGGATTTGATACTGTCAAGATAGCTAGGGTAACGGAAAACAAGGCAGTTTATCTTCGTTCTGTGGCTAAGCAGGTCAGACATACGAGATGCTACTTGCGATATCTCGTGCAATCATGAGCCAGATTTGTGTCTGGGTCAGGCACGTCGCTGATCTCATTCTCTGTATGGCTCTTACCCTTTAAAATATCTGTAAACTTCGTTGTTTGAGGTTTAATGACACTGCACTAGTGGAAAAGAAAATGTATGACATTCAACCTAAAAGGAAGGAACGCATTGTAGGAGAAACCTCTGACGTTCAGAGACATAAGATTAGCTCTACTCGTCATCATGGTCTCAAAGCTTAGTCTCTTAAACCTTCAAATTTAAAGCCCCCATTCATTTCTACCGCCTGGTCTCAATATAAGTATACTATTGTTATGGAAGCGGGGTAGCAAAAAACTCCAGTCCAGCCAAAAAAATATTGGAGCCATATGCAGTAGGAATCATTTTTATCTAATTTTAACCAATCAGATATCACAATATTTCCCCGGCCATGGTAGTACTTTCATATTGTTTTCTTTGGGGAACTGGGTTACAGATTTTGTTCTATGGCAGGGAGCACTGTCATGCATGAACACAAAATCACCATTTGGGAAACATTCTGTACTTTGTGGAAATAGTCTTGTTTCTAATACACTTTTATACTCTTTGTGCTCCATAAATCCCACAAATATGTATAATCTTCCAGATCCATGGACAGACATAGCTCCAGACCATTTTTGATGTTGGGTGCTTTACTCTTTGATCGACACACAGAGGGAAAAATGCTTCTTTATCTGTCCTTCTCACATATTGGCTGCTCTCTTCACATACTTCAAACATGGATTCATCTGAGAAAATTACCTGAAACAACAAAAACCTCTATTTATATTAAACAGTTTTAAAATTGCTCAAAGATAGTATAACAAAACCAGCAATGAGAGAAACAAAGATTAGGCTGTTTGTTTCATTTCCATAAAATTTACATGTACATATTTTAATTTTATGCTATACATAATTTTCATATTATTTACCTTTCTCCAAAATTCCACTGGATGTTTCTGCATCTCTTTGGCCCATTCTAAACTTTTTTGCCATTGCAGGTGTCAGTTTAGCCTGTTTACGAGGCCTGCGTGCTAGTAAACCTGCTTCACGTAAACTTCTGCGAACTACTGAGGCTGATATTTCTGTACCGTACTGCTTTAGTTGATTACTGAGGTCAATGCTAGTTGCTCTGTTATTTTGTTTTGCCACCTGCACAAGTTTTCTTTGCATCCTTGGTGATAGCTTTCTTTTCCTCCCGCATTATCCATCCCTTTGTGAGGTCAACGTCTCACCGAATGTTAAAGCTTGATTAATGCGACTGACATATTTTTGTGAAATACAGAATTTCTTAGCTATTTCACGTTGTTAATAAAGAGTTTCCTTCAAAAAACTCTCAGTTACAGCTACTTTCCTTGGGGACAAATCAGCAGTTTTACCCATAACCTCACTTTTGAATCAGTGTGAATACTAAGGATAAGATACACGATGTTACCTGGCTTGAGATCAATTAACAATAAATACTGAGGATATATTAGCCATAAACACAATAAAGGCAAATATTAACAATCTTCTGTTACTACATTCACCAAATGAAAGCAATATCACCAAACAGTTGGATAAACAGACATGAAGAAAATAGCTGCTCTTAATTCAGAGCTACCACCATATTACTATAAGTAAAAGAAAAATACCCCAGCTATTATTAGGCGAGAAATTTCATTGAATATACTTCATATTATTGCAAGGAAAACAATTACGACAAATTGAAATAGGTTAGGGCGGTAAATAACTATTATTTTGAATGTTAAGCTGAAGCAAAGTAGAAAACATGAATGAGTCTAATAATTTGCACAAGTCTGTAGCACGCCACAGATTGCAGAATAACAAACTGGGAATACAGAGTTTAATGAGAGCAAAGAAGCACTTTGAAAGAAGGCCAACCGGAGATGAAAGGGAAAGTACGAACTTTGAAATAGCAAGAGGAACATTTTGGAGAGAAAGAAAGGTTAAGCATAGTAAATAAAATCGGGGTAGGGAAAGTTTAGAATGCTCAGAGCACGAAAAAGCAAAGTTGGAACGTTCTCTATCCGAGCTAAACCTGGTTTAAAGGAAGCTAATGATGACTTAACGTGACGGTATTCCGAAACTTTTGAAAGTTCTAAAAATAAAAGAAAAAAATCAGCAGCACTTTCCTGTTTAATATGAAAACAGTTACAAAATACATGAAACCAGACATACGCTGAAACTCATTTGATAAACTTAAGGGAATACTTTACTTTTATACAACATGTTCCGTAGATTTCTGTAGATAATGCAAGTAGTGTAATTTGCAAACAGGCAAAATAAGGCTTTCATTCTTCTGTTGTTGCTTAACTATGCCACCTAATAAGGATTTTTTTTAATTTGGGTATTGCATACGTAATATATAATTCAATATTTACATATTTAGTATAGCTCTATGGTAAGTTTCAGAGAGGGGACTTACCAACCCTGCCAGTTTTGTGCCTATACCCCTGATGGAGTGTTTCTCGAAGGAGAGGAGTGAGATGAGAAGACGCTAAGAATGTTCAGAGCTGAGTAGACGTAACACCACGGGATAGGATCCCAAAAAAGATACACATTTCAAATACCCGGTGGTGACTCACCGCTCCCCTGAGGACATAGCTCACTACGATCCGGAGGATGAGGATTCACAAAGAGCAAATTCCGTACCATGGAAGCCGAAACTCAGGTCGATAATTAAGTCCCCGGTATAGTTAATCAAAATGAACGGTGCATTTTAGAGTTGCAATTATTTCCAATCATTCGCCTGGTGACCCAGAAAAATATTGGAAAAAGCACATGTGTCAGAAAATTTGGCCAGCATTCGACCCCATGATCTCCCGGATATTGACCACAGACGCTAACACCTGAACCATTACTTTCCATATATTTATGTAAATTACTGCATATGACTTTCAAGGACTATTGCATACATATCTTTCTATAAATATTCACATTTTTACGCTTAAAATATTTGATTTTTAAGCTGTAATATATATATATATATATATATATATATATATATTTTTTTTAATCGCACAACATTGACATTTTCCTTTTCTCATTTATTTAGAAATTTAATGATTATTAAGTTCAACGCTATGTCAGAATTTCTCTTCATTTTTTAACAAAGCCACAAATAAAACCAATGTTTTTAATAAACAGAAAAATACATTTAGAATAAAAACAAACGACTGTTGCAGTATGTTACAAGTTAGGAATATACTGTCACCCAATTAGCGGAAGGTATGACGGCACAGCTGTGAGGAAACCAGGGGGAGCTGAGCCACGCCTCCCATTAGTCTCTGTCACTAACTGAGGGGGTGGTTAAAGGAATGTCACCCGTCCCTGGACGTTTCTCTCCCCTTCTACTATGATCTGGAATATTCGCCTGGAAACCAGAGAAGCCGAGAATACGACGAGATGCTTATAAAAAGGGTTTCAGTTAGTCAGTCAGTCAGTTGGTTAGTGAGTGTGAGTGAGGAGACAGTCGCAGTTCTTGGTGTAAGAGTTAGTCAGTGACGTGTTAATGAACGAGAAGATTGTGCAACGGAAGACTGTACGTAACTGGTATGTGCATCGGAGTTTATGTAATCGCGAGTACAAGTGAAATTGTAACGGACGAACTGGTGAATTGTAATTGTGTGCGGCAAGTAATTCTGTGTAATTGGCAAGTGTTAAACTGTAAGTCGGTGGAAATAAAGAACATTTTTGAGTGGTGCAATTGGACCTTTCATTTCACGAACCCACAAAGTCACAATACAGACGGAGGGGCCTCCAGTGAATAGAACACAGACTACAATTACGAAGCAGTGGGAAATTTTTTTCTTCCAGCTAAACCGCATGGAGAGAGGATTGAGAGGCAGACATTGTTCATTAGCAAGGACGTTTCCTTAAGATTTCACCTGAAGCCGGTTAGCACTGCCTAAACCCCTTGGCCGCCGAAGTTCCTGTGGTAACTAAGATACCTCCTCGAAAGGGGTTCCATCAGACCCATCAAACGTCAGGGAGAAATCTTCTCGAAAGCGCGAATTCCACCATTCTGTCACATCACACCAACTGACATAACCGAGTCATTTAAGCCCTGTAACAGATAAAAGACAATGACGGGAGACAGGAAATTCAGGTAGAAAGGAAACTGCCTCGCCTTCGATTAGACCCAAGGAAGTCATGAGCGAAAAATGGACATAGTGGTCGACTTAACGAAAATCGAACGCAGGACTTTCCAAATGCAAGCCTTACACATTTCAATCCTTCTGGATCAGACTCTCTCCAACAAGCTATGAACTTGCGCGCGAGTACTCTTCCCCTATACACTAAAAATGTAGGTATTACAGTATTAAGTAAAATAAATTTAAAAAATAAAACTGAAAAAAACTTAATCTCCCCGTAGTTCAGTTGGTAGAGCTTCTATCTACTGTGTGAGGGAGACAAGGAGTTCCAAGTTCAATTCCCGGCTGTAGGTGTGCATTTTATTTCTAACCCACATTAATCCCCTATGTCTGGATGCATAAATGAGGCCATTGTCAAAGTGGTAATATTTTCAAACTGTAAAGATCATTACAGTGAAGGGAGAGATATTTGAAGAAAAACAAAAGAAAAAAAAAACACATGATATTTTAGGCCCACTCCAGTTTACCTACTAAATTTAAATGCTGCAGTGCGATATTTGGCAATACGGCACCTCGTGACACCGTCATCGGGCTCCGTCACAAGGAAACCGCTGGTAGATAGTAGTAAAATCTTTCATTGTTCTCTTTGATTTACCGATTACACAAAATCATAAATATAATTCGTTTCAAATGAAGAGGAATTCACAGGCTATTTTCAGAAAATTCAACATGTATTATGTATGTGTTATTATTTTTTATTTGTTCTATTTATACCACGCCTTTAACTCCAATGGTCACATCAGCGGCCGTTCTCCTTTGGAACATATCGAAGGTGTTAACTCGTAATTGTTGGGTTTTAATCATTAGATCACACAGATTCACACTCCCATTCATACTTCCAGACTCTGGGGAACAGGAAGAATCATCTTGGTCGGACAAAAATTCCCACCCCACCACCGGGAATTGAACCCGGGGCCCCTAGCACGGCAGGTAGGTGCTCTACCGACTGAACTACTGGGCCAGCCAATTAAAGGGTGCTGTTGATTCACAGAATATAACATTATATGTATTATGTATGTAGTATGTCACTATGATCAAATCGTTATAATTATTTTTGAGAAGTTCAGTAGTTTTAGGGTTAAGGAAAAATTTTGTACGGCGTCTTTTTATAATGCTCTGCCTCAGTACCAGGTTTGGTATACAAAAGCTCTGGCATATGTACACAACCTTTTTCTTAAAATGTTTTTGGATTCAGGGGCCTTCAATAAAACATACGAGTGTTTCCGGTGACATTTGTATATGCAAGTTTTGGATTGAGCATAGTACCTTATGCAACTCTAAGTGGTACAACAAGTAATTAAAGTATACGAAAAATATTAGCGCTTATTAATTCGATCATCATTGCCCAGTTGAGTTTCATTAAGCCTGTAGCATCCCATGAGAAAATATTCAATTAAATTACGGTATAATTCCACCTTCATTGGCTAGTTCTGCAACAATAAGCTGGCACATTGGCCGAGAAACTCTCTAGTTAAATTAACCGTACAGTTCTGTCGTGTCAGATTGCATAACAGGCAGCGGAGCGAAAAGAAACCTCCCCTGCGCATGCGTCATATGCCGAATATCCCATTCGCTTCCTTCTGTCTAGGAAAACAGGAAAATATAGTCCAAAATATTTTAGTGAATCTTTATTTGTATAGATGAATTATTAAGTATGAAGCACATAGTTTTATAATTGCGTTTCTGTACTGGTGTTTGGAAATAATTTCACAGGAGTTTTTAAGGCTAGGTAGCCCTTCAAAGCTGTTGTTCTCGATTTATTTTTTATACATTTTGCACGTTCAAACTGTACCACATAATGCAATTATTGTTCAATTTCCTCAAGTAACGTCCAAAAGTATAAGGAAAAAGTGTTGAAAATTATTTTTAACGGCTAACATTGGATGGGTATCTAGGTAACACAACATTAATTAAAAATTGTGATAAGTTTACATTTTTTCCAGGACAAAACTATCAATAATATCACAGTTCTTCTTAAATGAACTTCTACCCAGGAGCGATGAAACTTCAGGCGCTCTTTCCATAGGGCAATACCTGGTTTCCTAAAGAGCCCCCCCCCCTTCGACAACGTCAAGACGGGATGGAAGTGGATACGCCATTTACGCGCGTCAACCCGGCAGCGAAGACTACCGAAAACCTCGGTGGGGCCGCCTGGAGATGTAGCACACCTTCTACTAGCTCTGCAGGCTGGTACCCGGGACTTATGAGGCAACCCTCTACCTCCTCCGGGCGTCCGTAGCCTGGCCAGAGGTACCCGATTTCCCGCGGGTGTTGGGAACACACTGCCCCCTCGAGTCCAACCCAATCCGAACAACTCCTCGACGGAAGGGGCTCGGCAGTTCGGCTCGAGGTTCTTCTAGTAACATCAGAGGTACCACGAGTGCTAAGGGTCCGCAGTGCCCGTACCACGGCAACTGAAGGGGACGGGTACCCCCCCACCCCTACGGGATTCTTAAATGAACTACTTATTACAGAAAGGCAATACCTCCAAATTTACTAGCTTAAAGTAGAGCCAAAGAACTGAACCTTCAAATGAACTCCTTGCCATACTCATGCTGCAGTGCAGAAGAAGTTTCCTTCCTGCAAAGAACGATATAATGACCCAATTAAATCCAAAACTGTTAGAAAAAAGGAAATCTGTAAATGGAGTACCTGACGTTTTGTAAGGGATCAAAATATTTGTGAGAGACCAGATAAATATTTATATTAGTAAACGTTTATTTGTTTCATCTCATACATTTTTGTGTACATTATGTGTATATCATGTAACGAGACTATAACGATAGTAATTAAAAGGCAAGTATTGTGACTTTGTGGGTTCGTGAAATTAAAAGTCCATTTGCACAAACTAAAATGTTCTTTATTTCCAACGAATTACAGTTGGTTCACCTGCCGATTACAAAGAATTACGTAGCGCACACAATTACAATCCACCAGTTCGTCTGTTATAGGTCCACTCCACACTCACTATTACGTACAACTCTCTCTAGAGCTGACTGAAAACTCCTCTGATGCATGTACGCTGTCTTCCAGTCCGTTCGCTAGCACTGCGCTCTTCACGGCTGCTCGCCAAGAACTGACAACTGAGAACTGCCTGAGTCGTCTAACGCGGCACTTATATAGCCAGATCACTGCATCTCGAAGCTTCGCGGCTCGGAACATCATCCCGATTGTTCCAGACGTCAGGGGGAGGGGAAAGAGACGGTACAGGGCTCGTGCCGCTCTTCTAACCATCCCCTCCATGAGCGCTACACAGATAAATGGGTAGGCGGGGGTTGAATGTTTCCCGTCTGGTCCTACCTGCCAGCTGATTCTCTCAGGAATTCCGATGTTCGGGTGACAGTATTATTATTAACCTAACAACGGAAGCGAAGCGAGGTTAATAATTACGATAAGAGTATCTTAATTGCCATTATAGCCAATTTTCACAGGAATATTTATGCTCGATCATGTATCTAAATTCAAAGTATTCATTTCTGGTTTTAGTGGTATGTTACAATCGTTATTTCTTTATCTAAAGTGAGGCGGCGCAAAAATATTGATTGCTTCTCTATAAACAGCTGTTAAGTGTGACACAATTGAACCTAACAGAGAGCATAGACAAACTGGAACAAATTACTCACTTTCTTCTCGAGCAGCCAGTCAGGTGAAAAGATGATTAGATATTAATGTTTCGGGAGTGTGCATCTCTCCCATCATCAGGATATTTATACAAATATCCTGATAAAATATCCTAATGATGGGAGAGATGTACACTCCCGAAACGTTGATAACTAATCATCTTTTCAGCTGGCTGGCTGCCCGAGAAGAAAGTGAGCGTATTCGTCGACAGGAAAGCTTAAAGTCTAAATAGAACAAATTGAATTTATTGAAATATCAATTGCAATTAATGCTAATAATAATATGAACATACTGACTTTATTTCAAATGTAGGTTATTTATTATACAATTAGTGAAATGAATTGTCCACAGTGAGCTTTGTTTGATAGTTGAAGTTGAAAGTAAATTGGTGTTAATTTGTGTGCTTTCTTTTTCTACCAATTTTAGTATCGTGTTTGAAATTCCAATTTTTCTTTGAGGCGTAAGTTCAATGTCACAGTTACTAGTATGAGACATTTTGACTTTGTTTCTAAACTGGCACTAGTGCCGTTTTCGATCGAAGCGAGAGTAATAGATACTTGCGCATTTACGATGTTCTGTAGCCACTTCTGATTGGTCGAACACTAATACTTTAATGAATAGATGTACTTTAATGAGGCCCATTAATGTACCGCTACCAGTCGCATGAATACAAAAGTTTGGCATGGTCAAGTATAAAGTATTTGTTTAAACAACAAATGGTTTGAAAATCTTTAGATATTTATAATTCGTTTACATGCTAAAGACCTGGTGTGTTATTTATGGTATCATATGTTCATAAATGTAGAATTTAAAAATTTCAGTTATGTATAAACCTTAAAATGAAAGTATTATAATCTAGAGAAATATTTTTTGTTTGTTTGTTGTAATTTACGTCCTCCGACATCAAGTCATATCGGACGATGAATAGAATGGATGAAATGATGCTCAAATGAGCCCGGGGCCCACAGAGATTAGAGTTACCCGACATTCGTCTTTCAGGATAAGGGAAAACTCCAAGGTAGCTTACCCTGACCGAAATTCGAACTCGGGACCTCTTGAACGTGAGGCAGACATGATAGCACCACGCTACCGAGGCAGGCAAAAAAAAAAATATATATATACATATATGGTTTTGTATACTTCCTAATATTGCAATAATTTTTAATAATTAAACTTGCACACGCTGTTATGTCCCGCAGGCTCTAAGAGCCAGTGACGTACTAATGAATGTATTTTCTCAAATACATCTGTAAAAATCCAACCTTTTTTTGACCTTTTACCAAATAATATGAATACAAAATATATAAGCTATACACAATTTTAACGAACTATGTCAAACTGTTGTTAAAAATTAGTTTTCTTTTCTGTTTATGATTAATCATATTTCACCATCGATTCTTGGTCCGGCAGTTTATTGTATCGCTCCCAGATTTTGAGGTTAAACTTACAAAAGAGTGATCACTATGCTCATATCTATATTCTCTCTAGAGTTTGATAGTGTCATCTCTGCTCTATGTGGGAACTGTGTGCCAAAAATCGGGTACATGATATAGCTGGAAGTACCTGAAAATTAGTGCAGAGTACGTAGGAACAAATAGCTATTGTATGGAAGGAATTGTTTACCTCTGCAGCCAGCGGTCTATACATGGCATACGTATGAAGCGGCGGCATAGAGCTTACGAGGGATGTCCAGCAGGTATTTGCAAGTGGTCGCATGTGGCACTTTTAGGCTTCAGTTTTGGGCGTTGCAGTTCTACACCACAGCAGATTTTTGGTGCACAGGATCCACATAGAGCATAAATGTTACTATCGAACTGTTAATTTATGCAAATTTAAAGAAAAATACTTGTACAAATGTTATGATCGTTTTATCTATTTAAATATAAGTTATACAATACTATAGCAAAAAAAAAAAAAAAACCTTCATTATGTTTAGCTAGTGGAGATCAATTTATAAATTCTGAAGCTCTCCTGAATGTTTGAGCTAATTCTAAGGAGCTTTTTAAAAGCAAAAATTGCTCTAAACATGAATGGAGAAAATTGGGTTTAGCATTCTATTGCGATGCTTTATCTAAATGACACAAGAACAAACGAAGTAATCATCTCTGGCTTGAAAATATTTATATTAATTTATAGGAGTGTAAGAAATTTATGGGTGCCATGTCTTAACCTCGAAAATTCTAAATTTTTATTAAACACAGCTGTATTGATTCTCTCCGACTTGGGTTGGAAATGGGTGAATTATCTCAGTTTCCAGCAACCAAATCTTGCCTGGTGCCTAAGGCGACATTCAAAATGTTCAGCTCATCTTGATACCCAGCGTTACAGTTAACGAATTTCTTTCTTTGACAATCCTTTCATTACTAGCCGAGTTCATGAAACCAATGGAAAATACTGCTAAATAGCGAAATAACTGAATATGTTATATTACTTAATATCTGTATTGATGGCAACAATTAATATACTGGACTGCAAAAGGTCATATCCCCCGTCTCTAGTATGCACAATTTCATACTTATTCGAACATTCAAGGAAATATGTTTGAACAGGCTGAATATGAAAAATGTCCAGTCTCAAATTATCAAATTCAACATTTTCGAAATTTTGCATAGTCTGTTACTGCTCAAGACAGACAGAGACAGGGTAGGGAGGGAGAGACATATGCATTAGTTGTTAATTATAAGTGTTGTTTGAGTAATTTATAATTTTACGCTGGACGACCTTATTTGTGTAATTTGTTAGTATATATTGGTAATAAATATGTAGAGAAAGTACAGCAAAATCTTTCATAATATTGTCACCCAATTATCGGAAAGCACGACCAACTGACAGCTGAGTGGGGGACCGGAGGCATTTAGGCCACGCCTACCCATTTATCTCGGTCACTAACTGAGGGGATGATTAGGGAAGTGTCACTGGTCGCTGGCTGCCTCTTTCCCCTCCCCCTTGGCGTCTGGAACATTCGGGATTATTTCCTGAACCGCGAGACTTCCAGAAACAGCGATATCCCTATATAAGGCCTGCAGCGGGCGAGTCAGTTCAGTTCTTGGCGAGCAGCCGTGAGGAGCGCCGGAGTTAGCGAACGGACTGGAAGACGGTGTACGTGTATCAGAGGAGTTGTACGTAATTGTGAGCGTGGAATGGACCTGTGGCAGACGAACTGGTCGATTGTAATTGTGTGCGCTAAGTAATTCTATGTAATCGGCAAGCGTTCCAACTGTAATTCGGTGGAAATAAAGAACATTTTGAGTTTGTGCAATTGGACTTTTAATTTCACGAATCCACAAAGTCACAATATTAATAGAAAGTTTTGGCATCAGAAACTTCATTGCATAAATTTAGAATTACTTTTTAGTTGCTCTGAGCCCACGTACCTCTGTAATATTTTAATAAAGTGCAAATTAAAGAAAGGAAGGTACTTGATACACCGTGCGCTAAGAGAAAATGCTTTGAAGATAATAGTAACAAATAATTATATGTCAATTTAATGAGGATATCATGTGTGCGTCACGTTGACATTTGTTCTTCGGTACATCTGTTACCAGCTGCTCCAATGATGAATTAGAAGATCTAATCTCCGGCTGTGTGTGGGCGGAAGTGATGATAAACATCAGTCAAGTTCAAGGTATTTTTAATGTATATATACAGGGTGTTCATTTTTATTCGTTATTTCCCGTCCTTCCGATTGAGCAAGAATGACGTCATAGTTGCCTGGTGAGTCTATCTTGAAATCACAGTGCCCCCTATGGAGAAGAAGCGCTAATTTTGGCGGAATAGTAAACAAATTACAGCGCTCTCAGTGTGGTTGCTCAGGTAACTAATACACCCAGCTTCCCCTGGATATGAACACAGAGCACGGAGTCTTCATGGTTGAATGCTACTTTCGTACCTGCATTAAAATTGGTGCGACATATAAATGTAGTTTAAACTGCTGCATAGAGGAGCTTATGCAACACTATCCGGCATTCAGACAAGTCCCTCGGAGCGTAATGTTATCCAAAATGTCCAGGTACCATCAAATTGATATACTTTTGTTTGCAACATAAACATCTTACGTTTTATCAGTATACCATGTAAATTTTTTGTCATTCTCACGCTTAATTAAAATGTCTATTAATATTGGTATCCTTATGTCTTTTAAAACCAATACGGGCATCAAACATTTCCAAGATACAGGATCGGTTTCTCGCAAAAAGAGACACTGGACCCTATGAAGTGACTGGTCCATTTAGAATTGGTCAATTTAGACGCAATAAATAATGTTATGACAGAAAGGCCTCTACCATACCTTTTCGCAATACAGACAGTGTTTAAGAGGAAGAGAGAAAGGAAATATAAGAAAATGAACACAGAGATATTTTCTTGTTTGCACTTGGATAAAAGCTTTGTAGATATAGTAACACTAATTTATTTTTCATTCTTAGAACATGTTCTGCTAATTTTCTGGTTTTTAATGAAGTTACATTGTGTGGAAACTGTGGGTTCTAGAATATGCGGGCAGACCCACCTCTCAAATAGTATATTTACCTGCCGGTAGAGGGAGGCCTCAAAAAGGTAGTTTTAAAGGAGAAAAGGTTGAGACAAAACCTCAAATGATAATGGACCGGGTTATTAACTAAATATAAAAGTACACATGCAAACTTTTACGGAACGCATAACCCAAATAACCTAACAACCAACACATGTGTTATTTCAATTAATTCAATAACAAAATAGTGGATAAGTAGGCTTTACCCATATAATTTAGATGGGCAAGATGACAAACGAATTAGTTTAAGTTTGTGTTAGGAGATATCTCATGGATATTACTATTGCTCCACATTGATAAGTACCAATAACTTGTACAGTGAGACCTCTGCTGCCATTTTGTGACCTGTTAGATGTAGTTCGTGCTTTTCCTTCACCATAAGTTCTTATGGTCTTACAGCTAATACGATATATCTGGCTATTCTTTTATATTCATTAATATCTTATATAATATGGTTTTGACAGTCACTATTTATTAGTAATTATTCCCTGTTAATCCTCTCGTAATAATCAAAGATTTCTAACGTTCCCTTTCGGTGCAATTTGATCAGTGCAAGTTAAAGATCTTGTAATTTTGTCCTTAGAGCCTTTTAGAAGTTTCTTTTTGTGTTATTATGCATTTTTATTTTGTTTTGCGATTTTCATACTACATGATTCACAAATTATTGCATAAGTTGCATCAGTGAAAAAACCGCAAGAGTCACAGGCGATGTACAAGCGTCTTAAGCTCACCTATAAAAGAAATATTGATTCAGAAAGAAGCAGTAAATGTGGCACAAGAACAATTAAAGCAACATAAACGAAGGCTCGAATTTCAGAAAAAGATTTTGTTAAGAAAAAGAAATTTGATTTCTGCACAAAAAGGATGAAGCTCGAACTTCTGACATGCATGTAGTTAGCTCAAACGTCCAAAGAGTGTACAGTGTAGTGTTCTGCTTGTGATGAGAACTATGTCGATCCTCCATTAGAAGACTGGATACAGTGTGGCAAATGGCAAGCATCTTGGCACGAGAACTGCTTAAACTTTGAAGGAGGAATATTTGTTTGTGACTTTTGTTAAGGAAAGCTACTAATTTGAGTTGCACTAACTTATTGTGATAATGTTCTACAATATAACCATTTAATCACTATTCTTCAATTGATAATACGTAAAAATGTATAAATTAATTACTGTACGGTGTTATTCTTTCCAAGAATAATAATATATTCACCTTTTATTAGAATTGTCCTCTTGCTCCGTGATCAAAGTCATCTTCCCGGATACCGGGACAAGACGACATTTGTGCATGCCTATTTAAAAGTGGGAAAATAATGTTAATACTATTAAAATCAAAATATATCCAAATTGGTGTAACATAACAAAATACCTTTCTAGTGATGCATGCAAAGAAAATGGAATTACCTTAAAAATGAATAAATTAAAAAATGAATTAATTAACATCGCCATCTTGACCTGGTCTCTCCTAATAATCGATATCCAATAAAATATGGAAAAGAAAAATTGATTTATTATTGCCTTTTTACGGGGTTTTCAACTATTCAAAAATTGTAATTGGCTAACAGCGAACTGTAAGCTACTTATTACATCTGGTATTCCCAATATGCATTCTCGACCTGAGAAGTCTCGCTTATAGTTCATAGTACGCTATACACTAAGTGAGCATCCCATTTTCAGTAGTAAAGATATATCTGTGTACTGGATCTGCTCGTGTAACATGCACATACATCTAGCAGCAACTTTGTGTTCGTTCGTAAACGATATCACTGAAATGAGTATGTATGGCAGAGAAAGTGGCAGGTGAAACATTTATTATGCTAATGATGAAGGTTGTCAATACCGAAGTGTCGCCTGCAACATGTTAATTACGAATTTATGGCTTAATGGTACAAATAGCTCACCTTGTAATTTCAGTGTAACAGGAATGTCCAAACACTGATTTTCAAAGGTATTACTTAACAGCTTTGAGCTGCTAACACATACGCACACAAACTCTCTCCCTGTCTCTCTCTCTCTCTCTCTCTCTCTCTCTCTCTCTCTCTCTCTCTCTCTCTCTCTCTCTCTCTCTCTCTCTCTCAAACACGCAGACGTAATTAGGTTTTTATTGTTTATTGGGCAGTCTCAAAATATGTATTTTCGGTTAAGTTTTGGGATCGGATTCTTTTTATGAAATCTTAAACTTCTTCTGCTTAAACATAAGAGCTGAAGCTCTCCTGGCGACGAATACTTTCTTCTTGGGCAGCCATCCCGGAGAAAAGACGATTAGATAACGTTTCGGGAGTGTGCATTGCTCCCATCATCAGGGTATTTATAAAATGTTATAACAACAAATGAAATACTGGATATAACACAATTATAAACAAAGACAAAACACTATCAAAATTGGCATTACTGAAAAAAAGACTGTTTTCAGTAAATTAAATGCCTGGTCAGGAGATAGCGTGAGTATAGAAAATTATGTCAAAGAAACGTAACTACTTAACTTATCAAGCTGTATTGATCTTTGCTTCTTAAATCGATGGAGTTCCATTTTTAAAGCCCGTTTCCAAGAGGAGCTGAACTAAAATCCTGCATCACGATTAAGCGTGCTCCTTTCAGAGGAAATCGCCAAAGCCACCTTAATTCTCCGCTCCCAGTAACTGTTGCAAGATGGTCGTCTCCCAAAAGTTGGCTCTATGGTCGTTATCAAAACAATGCTCTGCCAGCCCAGACTTCTCAAGTTACATTAAACGAATGCTCCGTTCACGTTCGATTATTCTAGTAGCGATGGTTCTTCCGGTTTGCCCTATATACGGTGTCCCACATTCACAGAGAATGCGGTATACTCCCGGAACTTGGAAGTCCAAATTGTCTTTCACTGGTCTCAACAGATGTTTAATCTTCGGAGGTGGCTTGTGGATTGTCCTGGTGTATTTGGCAAGAATTCTGCTGATTCTGCCGGATAGGTTGCCGGTAAAGGGGATGAAGGCTGTAGCGGTAGGCTTAACTGACGCTTACTGTATTACAGGTTTCCCTTTCCTAGCTTTGGTGATCGAGGCTTCAGCGTCATATTCGTGAATGGACTTAATCGTGATACTGGAGTTCAGCTCAGCTGCTCTTGGAAACGGGCCTTATAAATGGAAATCCGTCGAATTAAGAAGCAAAGATCAATACAGCTTGATAGTCAAGTTAAGTAGTTACGTTTCTTTGACACCATTTTCTATACTCATGCCATCTCCTGACCTGGCATTTAATTTACTGAAAAGTCTTTTGTTCAGTAATGCGAATTTTGATAGTGTTTTGTCTTTGTTTATAGTTGTGTTATATCCAGTATTTCATTTGTGGTTATAACATTTTATAAATATCCTGATGATGGGAGAGATGCACACTCCCGAAACGTTGATATCTAATCATCTTTTCACCTGGCTGTCTGCCCAAAAAGAAAGTGAGCGTTCTTCTGCTGACTTGTTCGTAAAGACTAGGACCAAGAAAGTGCTAATAAAACCTTTTAAAACAACTAGCTGGTAAGATCCGAGTATAAAGAGGAAGCAGTTCATTACGACACACACCTGCTTACAATAGTACACTGCAATACAGGTACGATCTTTGCAGAACAGAACAGATGTTTGAAATTACGAGAAGTTGATATGTGTATTTCATCCTATCATTTCGGCAACAATGTATAATTCAAGTGCTTAAGCCAAAATAAAATAAATCACTCAGTTTTTTCATCCAAATATTCATCGCTTTATTTCCACGGATTCGGCCCGCCTCGATAGCGTAGATGATAGCGTGTCTGCCTCACGTTAAAGAGGTCCCGAGTTCGAATCTCGGTCAGGGCGATTTACCTGGATAAAGTTTCTTCTAGGGTTTCCCTTATCCTTAAAGACGAATGTCGGGTATCTCTAGGCTCCATGGAGCTCAGAATCATTTGAGCATCATTTCACCCATTTCATTCATCGTCCGATATGACTTAACGTTGGAGGACGTATATTTAAAAAAAAAAATCACAAATTGAGCTTTTATCTGTTCCCAGGACCGACCTATGGAGCGTTTTGTTTTTCGACATTAATTGTTATTCAAAAGAAGACGCTAACTTTTCGAAGAATCTTTTCAGAAACATAACAGCGTTACTTTATGCAATGAAAATAGTATTATACTCATTCCTAAATTAGGTTAACGTTAAATTGTGCAATTAAAAATGATAAAATTTGCCATTTGACCTTTGTCATTAGCTCATGGTTCGCGTGCAATGTCCCAACACTTCCGAAGCCAGTGTAATGAGTATGAGTTTTATTTCTTGAATGTGGGTACAAACGTTTGTCATTTTAATTTTTTTTTTTTTTTTTTTTTTTTTTGCAAATTTTGCGGGGAATTCGTATGATAGATAATTAAAACGCTTTTACTATCAGGGCGCCGGATAGCTCAACGTTCATTAGTTCATTCTTCGATTCCGGACTCAGTAGTGGTAATTTTAAGTCTATCTTATTCAAGCCTTAAGCTCCGATTGCATATGAGAAGTACGGCTTAAGATCCAACGTAGTTCGGAGTCCACGGCAGAAACCGTAGGTCCTCTCATTCCACCGACATCCGAAGCATCATCGGAGGTGACGGACTGCGCCGACCATAGACTGTGTAGTGAACATTAAACACAACAGTTTTAATATATTTATGCTTAACTTTTTATCAAAAATGTTGGGTTCAGTTGATTTTGAAAACGCCTAATCCTAATGAAATCTCTATATTGGTTTATTTAGAAATACAATACCTCCTGTAAATAATATGGGAAGATGGGAGAGAAATCAGTGGGCATTTTGTGATGTGGAAAGGCAAGTTAAAGGGACGTTATGAGCCTTATGCCGCCAAAAATAGATCTGCTAACTTTATCACCCATTTTTTTTAATTCTATTACATCGTTTGAATTCGCTGGTCATTGTACTAGATCATAAGAATACAAATGTGGTATGCGTCAAAATATACAGTACTCATTTTCACGCAGTGCGCATTCGTGTTGTTACATCGCCATTGTGTATAGTTAGTTATGTAAAGAACGTTGTGCTCTGTGAATGGAAGTGTCAGCGGGTCTCCTCCAGAGCCAAGAGCAGGTCACCCGGGTTCTCCCGGGTGGAGGTAACACACCAAGATTCCTATCCGCTGTGCGGATTTACCCGTGCAGTTGAGTACATAATGTGGTTTTGCGCTAGGTTTTTTGTCAATGTAAAATGACGGTGAGGTTTTCCTCTGCTGGTGCTTCTGGTGCCGGGGTGTACCTCCAATGGTGGGGGACAGTGCCCAAATCCGCCTCACTTAGGACGGTCGCTAGCGATCCGTCAAGTATAAAGGGAACCAGAAGCAACAAGCCGGATGGGATTTGGAGTTAAGATATTAGGGTTTGTCCATGTCGGCCGCACGTTCTCGGGCGCTACTGCAGGTGTCACCCCTACATCCACGAACGAGTGTGGTGCGGTGTAGCTTGGCGGTGTCTGTGATAGGAGAGGCAGATTTTACCACCCAGGGTACCCTTGTGCAGGCGGTAGCTCATCCGTCTCCTGAGGAGCCGGTGGTCATATTGACTCAGTGAGTTCACCAACTGGTCAGGGTGAGGTCTGATCTTGGCATACAACGTGCGCGTTCGTTCATGCACGACGTTCTCAACGTAGGGCATGCCGGACTGGGTGTGTAGGAAATGCGATGGGAACCTGTGCTTGCTACCGTAGATCATCCTTAGAGCCTGTTCTGCACGGCTTGCAGCCTGCGGAGGATGGTATGAGCCACCGAACGCCAGACCTCGCATCCGTACAGCATCAGAGGTGGAATGATCGCACGATACAGTCGCAGTTTGAGTCGGATGGACATTTTGGATCGGAAGATAGAGTATAGGTGCCTGAGCGCAGCGTCGCCAAGGCCGTCCTTTGTCCTGATATGCGGAGTGAAAGTGAGGCGTGGTCCAGTAGGTTTCCCAGAGAAAAAAGTGTTTATAGTGCAGTATTATTTTAGCTCTTAAGAAAACGGTTATCAAGGTGGTCCGAGTTTAAAGTTAGTGGTGGAACAACGCGAACGCTTCAATGAGCCAGCACCTAGTAACACAGTTATGCTATCTGTTATTAAAAAAATTTCATCGTACGGTAGTGTATTGTGTCAGCGCAAGGGAAGGTCTGTTAGGGCAGTAACTGTGTCCACAAATGAAAATCATAGACGTGTCCTCAATCAGGAGTTGTAGTCTCCAAAGCAAAGTCTTCGGAGAACATCCCTGAAACATCAGCAGTACGTCACTTCGGCGATTGTTTAAAGACATAGGTGGAATTTCGTACCGAATACTGGTTGGGCAACGACTGTCTAGCACCATAGGCATGTCAGGGTAGAATATTGTGAGCGATTTTCGGCCATGGTGTACGAGGATCCAGATTTGTTTTTCAACGTGTGGTTCTCCGACGAAAGTCACATTCACTTACACGGTTTTATCAATCGCCAAACAACTCGCTTTCTTGGTTTCGAGAGGCCAGACACTGTAGTCCAATAATCACTACATAGGGTGCGTGTGAAAATCTGTGTGATCATTATGAACACTGTCTACAGCGCAATGGAGCACATTTTGAAAATTTGTACTATTATCTCGGTACGTAATTTAATGACAATAAGCGTAAGGTAATTTCCAGTACTGTATATTTTGGCACATACTGTACATATAATAAATTTACTTTGGAAACGTGCATTTTTAGTGTTATAATTGGCGAATATCGTAATTTACGCAATATACCTAAATATATTTTCTTTAAACATTGGATTGCTGATGATGTCACACATGTTGTCTGCAACATGACAGTACCTTTTAGAGTTTGTATGGTGATGAGAGTCCAGAATCATATGGGGCTTCAGTGATTGAACAATTACAGAAGTTACTAAGTGGATCTAGAGATATAATGTAAGAATGGTAATGACTGTGCGTCCTATTCGCAATCGTTTAAGGGGAACTCAGTCCTTCCGAAGAAGGGAGATCATTGGATATTTAGGGGAGAGACACTCAAGTAGAGGAGCTGATCCAGTGCTGCTTCCATATCTGCGTAACGTTCTTGTGGATGTATCGGAGGAAGTCACAGTAGACTCTATCACTCTTTGGAAGCTTCTTGGCCACCTCTTTAGCTCTTTCGTTCTCTTGGATGTTGACGTCAGAAGGAATCCATATAAGTTTGATATGTTTAGCAGATTGCTGCAATCATTGGAGGAAAGGAAGAGCTTTTATGATATAATGCTAACAACGTACTCAAGGATTCTATAAATATAACAAAGGAGTCATACTGTCTGTTGTCTAGGATGCATTCCAGAGCAAACCGGATTGCATATAGCTTACACGTGCAGACGTCGAGGTAATTAGGTTGACTGTGCAGCATCATGTGATCAGACAAAACCCTAGCAATCAGAACAGTCAAGTTTAGAGTCATCACTATAACACATGATCTCAAAAGCCATTTAAAATATCTGACTGAAAACTTTATAAGAAGATGGTTATCTTCTAAGTAAGCTGATCTTGTTGTAAAGCAAGAAGTTTTTTTTTTTTAAATTAAGTAATATTGGATAATTTTCTTAACTATACTATATTTTGGTTAAAATGTGTCAGTAGTTATTATGTTAAACAGTTACGTATTTATCACCAACAGAGATCCACAACAGTAGCTAGGGGTTGTTTTTACCATCCTAAAATTTAATTTAGCCATCTACAGTAAGTTAGATTTTAAAGTTAGGGTTTTCATTTGCCCTAAAATTATTTATCGTGCGATTCGATGTAATCTGAAGTTTATAATATTTTTTATACTCGTTGTTTTGAGTAAACGAATTATTTATGTCTAAAATTTCATTCACAGGAAATGCTGTTCAAATTTGAAGCCCACTTCTGTAGCGTAGATGGTAGCATGTCTGCCTCACGTTCACCGAGTTCGAATCTCGGTCAGGCTAGTTACCTGGATAAGGTTTTTTCCGGGGTTTCCCTTATCCTTCAAGACGAATGTCAAAATGTCAAATAACTCTAAGCTCCATGAACCCTGGACTCATTTGAGCATCACTTCCCCCAGTTCATTCACCGTCCAATATGACTTAACGTTGGAGGACGTAAACTACAAAAAAAAAAAAAAAAAAAAAAAAAAAAAAAATCAAATCTGAAAGAGAAACTAAACATATATTTGCTAAGAAATAAGTCATAAGGCTTTAGCGTACAGAAACTGACATAATGCTTAAGTTAGTACGCATTTATTGAGCAAAACTTGCTCTAAAATATGGACTAAATATTACCTCTGTGCACAAAAGTAGGTAATAGTTACCATTTATTTATGTTTAATGGCAGAGAATTCACCCTAAAAAATGCAGTATGACTTTTAAAAATTATTTAAAATGTATTTGGCCTAAAATAATGAAGTACGATACATCAAATGAAATAGGAAATTGCAATTAATAAGATGCACTAAAAGCAAATAACGTAATTTTTGTGTATATTCGCTCTCTTTCCTTAAGGTGAAAAGGTACTTCATTTAGGGTGAAAATTCACTTTTTTATTTTTACATTTTAGTATAGTATCATCCCTCTAGATTAAAAATATATAGTTAAAACGTTCAATGGAGCAATATTTATACCTAATTTGCTAATTATATTAGTGGGTGTTAAGTTTTTGCCACGCTCCTTTTCGTAAGCTTTCAGAAAATCGACAATAGCTTTTGTAATATTGAACAGATATTTCTGAACTAAGCCTTGTTTCGAAAGGGATATTTCAAGCTTTCTGCTGGTACCACTGTAACTCCAATGATACTAGTTTTTCTTTTGTCTTTGGCTGTGCATGTGAACAGTTATTTGTTCTGAATCATATTTTGTACTAGTTATTTTTGAATATATGATATGTGTAGGCCAAAAACATTTGGAAAGAGAAAGTTTACAGGCAACGGCTTTACTAAAAACAGAACAGTAAATGTGGAAAATATAAATAGAATATACAATGTAATATTGAGGTTAGTAGGCCCAGGTCACACAATACATGGGCTAATCATGTCAGTAGTCATATACAGAAATTCATGAGCTGCGAGTCCTGAAAGCAGATAAAATGGTTGAAGAACCGGCCAAGAAGTTAAGAAAAATGAAGAGGAACTTGAAAAGATCAAATGAGAATACAGACGGTCAAGACTGCAGCAGGAATGTTCTGACTCATGTGATAAGTCAGTAATCAATATAGAGACTTCAAAGCAGTTTTTCTCAGTTTAACATTTTTTCAGGTTCCGGTACACTTTTTTAAAAAAACTAATCAACCAAAACATATGAATTTTTTGTGTATTAAGCAGACTCATAAGAATAATAAGAAGAAGGGATTTTCTCTGACATTCATAATATTTGTTTAAAAAAAAATAAAATTATCTGAAATTTCAGTGCTTTTTTTACAAAGACTAAAAAATTATAACAAATTATTAGTATAAAATTTTCAAATCATAACAGGTATTATTAAAGATAAAGGTTTTAAGAACATACTTGAAAATTTTCAGGTACATATCTATTATAATTTCTTAGTAATGTGCACCCAAATATCATGGAAGTAGCATTGAGATAGGCAGTACCTTCTCACCTTAAGATTTTAATATTCACTCAGAAATTATATTAATTATGGAAATTTGACGTCTAAAATACCACCAAAACTGGTCACATAACTCTAAATCCTAAATGTCAGATATTGCACAAAACACAAAGCAAAACTATTGTACTTTACAAAATTTAATTTCATATATTGATATTTTAATTATAAAGGACTTTCAGGTTCTCCATTTTAGATTATAAACTTAGGGAAAATAATGAAATAAACTATTTCTCTTAGAAAAGTTTGCGAACAAGTGCCATGGTAATCGAGGGTCTGAATTTTAAACTTGTTAAAGAGAACGGAAAGAATCCAGCAACTTTATTTAACAAGCAAGTGCATTCTTGCAATGCGGTTTTTAACATTTAGCAAAGCAGTGGTCTAATCTGGTCTCATTTCTTAACGTATTATTAAAGATAAAGGTTTTAAGAACATACTTGAAAATTTTCAGGTACATATCTATTATAATTTCTTAGTAATGTGCACCCAAATATCATGGAAGTAGCATTGAGATAGGCAGTACCTTCTCACCTTAAGATTTTAATATTCACTCAGAAATTATATTAATTATGGAAATTTGACGTCTAAAATACCACCAAAGCTGGTCACATAACTCTAAATCCTAAATGTCAGATATTGCACAAAACACAAAGCAAAACTATTGTACTTTACAAAATTTAATTTCATATATTGATATTTTAATTATAAAGGACTTTCAGGTTCTCCATTTTAGATTATAAACTTAGGGAAAATAATGAAATAAACTATTTCTCTTAGAAAAGTTTACGAACAAGTGCCATGGTAATCGAGGGTCTGAATTTTAAACTTGTTAAAGAGAACGGAAAGAATCCAGCAACTTTATTTAACAAGCAAGTGCATTCTTGCAATGCGGTTTTTAACATTTTGCAAAGCAGTGGTCTAATCTGGTCTCATTTTTTCATCAAACTTGGTAAAAACGTGTTCAAAAAGCTTGAAGAGCAGCCCACCAAAACAGGCAGAAGACCGATAGGGAGTCTCTAACGTTATTTGAATTAATAGTAGCTCTGTGATAAAAGTTGCCGTAGTAATCAATATTAGTGAAGGGATGCGCAGGCGTGGTGCGCACGCGTATCCCGATACCATACAACAGCATGGCAAGGCAGACCAGTAGCTCGCAGACCCTGTCAGTACTGTGTGTGACGTCAATGTGAATCGCTAACGTGATGTAAGTTTTGTGTTTGTGTGTGAACTCCGTGAACTACATGCTTTCGGTACCCTCTTCTGGTACACAACACTGCCAACATTATAGATGTGCTCTGGAATGAAAGGTATCTTATGTGACTATGTTATATCTGAAATTATCACACTTTTAAATATAATAATTACAAAATTATCTTCAAATATTATAGTGGTAATTTAAAAATCCGGAAGTAAACAGTGTTAAAGCAAAATTAATTATTGAACAAAGTTAATCTTCTGGCATCTGATAACATGCGGAACAGGTCCCAAGTTACAATACTTTAATTATTTTCTGTTTATCTAATGAAGCACTGCAGTGTTTTGCAGTGTTGACTCTTCGCCGCGCGGGCAAATGAGTTTAGATTTACCCCCCGAGATCCTATCTCCGTACTAGAGAGATAGGGACATCAGTTCAATGGGGTGCTACTGCAGAGCAAGAAGGGGGTGGTATGGTGCACATGATATCCATATGCAGTGAACTTGACATTCTCTGTCAACAATATAGAAGTTTAGCATGCTTATTTCCTTTACTATAATGCTCTCTGAGCGATCTTCTTAGGCATACACTAGAACTTATTTAGATATCTATATTTTTAATGATATATTTAAAAAAAACATGTGCATCAAACAAGTATTTGTGGTCAAATTTTTAAGGCATTACATAAAATCATATTTTCAGAAACTAAACAAGTTTAAAACTCTTTGGACACGTTAAAGTGTGTTTAGTGATTTGTTTTTGTGACACTCACTATACTTTTTAAAATGATTTTATAAATATTGTGATATTCTATTCAAAAATTCAGTTTTTTTTAATTTTTAGGATAATTATATTCAGAAACGAGCAGACCTAGAACCATGCAAATTTTCATGGAAGGTTAGCTCACTTATTTTCAGCTGGTTAGAAAATTCATACATACAACTTAAGAGCATTTTATTTTAATTAAAAGCGTCTTGAAAAACCTTGTCAAAATTTGGAATGCAAGAAATACATTTCTATCGTAGTTTATAACTGTCAATTAAGCAAAATTTGCTATAGTATGTTGATTTTAACTTTCTAAATATCGTGAATAAAATGAACAGTGAGCAAAATTTGCTAGTAAATATTGTAAATAAATTGAATAAAGCCCCACTGTACGCAGTAAAAGTTTCGTAGAAATTTTTTACTGAATAGAATTATGAGGTTATTTATATTATAGTATACATAACATGAACATCTTTCTAAAGTATAAAATAATTTAAACAAAATTATGAAACTCAGAGTTCATTCACTGAGCAATAGCTAAAATACTTTAACAAGTTTCCAAATAGTTCCTGTCAAATATGATTTTATGTAAAGACTTGCACATTTGAATACGTAATGCTGTTTAGTGTACATGGACCGTTAGTAAGCTATATTTTACTCTTTTTTCATATTAACTAAATAATTACGAAATATAAACAATTTTTGTGCCTTAAAGTGACATTGAATTAAAAATGTTAAAGTTATACAAAGATCATTGTGCTGTTTTGAATCAAACACCTTAACTTTTAATTCACATTAAACAGATCAGGATCCCTGCATTTTAATGCCGTAACATTCACATAACAAAATATTTATATACTTTGGTGATAGAAAAATAATTACTAATCACATATTCTTTAGGATCTAAACTACCAATCTTTGCTATTTTAAAGAAAAAATATTTATTTGAAACTTATTTGTCTAATATAATATGTATGCATTTATATTAAATTTAATTTAAACCAAAGCTGGACTATTTAGATATTGAGGGGAAAATTAAAACAGGAGTTATTAGTTCTTACATTTTATATTTATCTACTCACCCCAGCCAATCAATTTGAATGCATACACGGCCCCCTGCTGAATATTTATATACCGTGGATTATTAAATGCTAATGCGTTACGTTCATTTGTTTTGTGCTGTCCTCACCTGACAACCTATACTGTAGTTATTTTCACTAGAGCTGGAAAGAATGTGTGTAAATATCCATAGAGCAGTTGAGTTTGATGTTAAATTGTTTGAAACTTGCGTTCGTGTTTCAACAGCAAACGGGATACAGCTGTAGACCTGAAAATTGCAATAATAGAACACGTTTTAGGGTGACATTATAGAAATTCTTTGCATCACATGGCTGATTATTCAAAGTGAACTCCTTTCATTCTCATAATTCTTTTTCATTCTTTTTATTATTATTTTATATAGGCCTTGCGTATGCTAGGGGGAGGAACTAAGTTATTCCGGTCAAAAATTTAGTACAGGTAGGTACTTCATGAAAATGTAGGTTAAATCCAAAAAAAAAAAATGAGCAATTATAAATATTTGTTGTGCCCGCATACGTATCTGTAGCTACAGAAAAGAAAGAGAGCGGAAAAGAGACAGTAAGACGTATTGCATTCCACCCCAAATTTCGATATCTAGTAAGTATGAGTATGTGGCGTTTAAGGGCCCGTCGACAACAAGGTCATTTGGGCCCCATCGATATCTATAATTCCTGGAAATGCATATTTTGAAAATCTTAGAACCCAGTCTGTGTATATGTGTGAGAAAGAGGGAGAGGGAAAGTGTGTATAATATAAAATCTATAAACTTTTTTGTTTTAAATTAATATCTTCCAACTTTACTCCTATGTCATATCGGACGATGATGCAATGTGTGAAATAATGCTCAAATGAGCCAGGTAAGATAAAGCTTAGATTTTCCGGATATTTATCTTTCCGTACAAGGGAAAACCCTGGTAAAAACCTTCTCCATATAACTCAAGCTCTTGAATATCAGTCACACACGCTACCACTTCGCTTCCGAGGTGGATGTATGTGTAGATCTAATCATGTGTGATCACTATTTTAAGTATTTGAATCTCCTTATAATTATACCTAATCTATCGTTCTGCATGTGCAATATATAATTTTTTTAAGAAATCAGGAAGTCCTTTTGGCATACTATGAAACCCACAGCTGAGTAACATGTAAAATATACTAAATGATTATACTGGAAAATAAACGTCGTTTACCAAATTTCTGCATAAAGCAGATTTTGATACATAGTAACGCTACATACTAAAATTCAGGTTAAATATATATTATGAAAATAGCGATTACTGAGTTTCGCTAATGATTCACAAATTACTGAAATTAATACAAAAAGTTTAGATTCAAATTAAGCTCTGCATTGCATGTCAAGGAGTCGTAGACAGAACAAAATTCAGGGATGAAATAAATAAACGATTTCAATGGAGTTTTCTCATGGTTTCCTCCAGTCACCACGGTCAGTTGGTACTTTAATACAACGACCCAATACTAAAAATGCAGAAAGAAAATAATATTATAATAGCATGTGTTCTGCAGTCCATTCAGCTCATGTCTCTGTAAGGGTGTGCCATCTTTCAGGTGGTGTTTTCCAGCTAATGACATACCAGGATAAAGTCCTTTATGCAGTTCATTCATAGATAATAAAAGCAAGTAGGATGGCTAATATGCCTGGTACGTGCAGAAGTAGATGTACAATTGCCTGACACTAAGCCTCTGTGGACTTGCCTCGAAAGTACAGTCCACCAGCGCAAAGGAAGTCCCTGAGTGGAATGTGCCACCCTTACACAGTGGGACAAGGACAGCGAATGTGTGTGACAGAGTACGAATTCTACAAGAAGCAGAACCGTGAAAGCATGTGCTCTATTCACTCAGTACTCTAAAACCGAGAAGATTTATTCACAAAAGTAGAAGCCGTCAGAATTTCTTTGAATGGTCTGTAACTGAGCTAACATGGGGTGTCATAAACTTGTCGAGGGAGGGTGTAGGAACATTCTGCAACCCTCCTGCGTCTCATTTCCCCGGAGACTTTCTTTGCTGTGCCATACAGTACGGTCTGCCGTTCACGCATATAACAGCCTAAGCACATCCGTAGCACTATGTGAGTGATGAAGCAAGATGCTTATTGTACAGGCATGAGGCCGAAAAGGCAGTGAAGTTCGTCACATATAAAGTTCTTGAATTGTCGCTAGCGATCTGTTGCGATGTGAATAATACAGCCGGATAAAGTAGAGAGGAGGAGAAGAAGAAAAAGACGAAATATATTTGATGTTTGATATGTACAAATTTATAGATTGGGTCAGCTTTGCACATCTATGTCTTTTCAACGCAAAATAGCAATTGGTACAGAAATAAAAGATGTTATTGATTTTTAATAATAAAAATAACTTCATCATGTCTATAATAATATTACTATACTATGTCTTTAATTCAATGCGGGCGAATCTTAGCTTCCTTTACTTTTTCTTCTTTCTTTTAGTTTCCTTTAAATTATGATGACTGAAAAACTTTTTCTAAGCTTTGTATTCAATTATTTCTGATAGATAACGTCATGAATATGGAACAATGAATAGCATTTGTTAAGGTTATTTAGGTTCTAAGTTTAAGCAATAGCGAGATCTTTTAAAAACTGGTTGCTATGCGATTGCTTTGTAACTGCGATCTCGTTGACAAATTAATAAATAATAACTATCCAATTTAAGAAATGCAGATCAGTAAATTTATACAAATAACAAGAAATATCTCCAAAAAGGCTCCTTCAGACATAGAAAAGTTATCAAACATAAATTGTTTGTTTTAACTGGATATGCATGTTTTTGCAGTAAAATTTGGTATATATCTTCAGGCCTCCAAGTAATCCAAAAGTCATCCAGATTGACGAGGACTACTAAGGACATCACCAGAAAATTTAAGATAACATGCAAAATATAAATAAAATATGTCATTTTAATCAGAATAGAAACATTTTAAAAGTAATCAAATATTTTGAAAAGTCTTCCATGTAAAGAATTGCATAAAGTGGTTGAATTTTTCTGGAAGACCTTCCTGCTGCATCTTTGGAAGATTCTGAGCTTAAATAACATTTTTTTTTATTTAAACCTATGTTTGGTATTTGCGTTATGCCGTTCACAACGCACGCACACACATAAACTCACATACAAGCTCATAATGCCTTTTCTAAAAATAAATTTTTAAGAAAAATGTCAGGATCTTGTATTTCGGGTGAAATTTTTGGGTGTAACTTTTGTGCCAAGTATCACAGTTCCCTTACTTAATATAGATTCCTCGTAGATGAAGTAAAATGGATAATAGCATTTTAAATGTTACTTTTAATTAGGAGCTTATTTTATACCAATATAATGAAGTATGACCATTCTTGTTTCTTAAAAATATCTTCTCCCTTCTTTAGTTTACAAATATAAACAATCCCGAATTAATTGTGAAAGTTTCTAAACGTGCAAATCGTTTGCAAGAATCTCGTTTCGTCAAGATTTTAGTGATATTTTACGTCATTGTTTCCAACTGACATCAGCTGTGAATTGGATCATTCAACATCGAAAGTTTGATTCATGAATTAAATAATAGTCGCTATTACATTCAGAATAAACCGATATCCACATTACCTAATTTAAAACGGTTTAGACAGCGATTCAATACAATTAATGGAAAGAGAACGCAAGGATGAGCTTTTCATAATGTGAATTGCATATATGAGGCTACCTATAAATTGTTAATGAGCACACAGTGATTTATGAAAATTCTTTTTTATTACACGCTCTCTGAAACAACTGCTTGTCGCACTGTTAACACGAAAATAGTATATTAACGGCGTAATTCTGATATCAGTGATCAGTCATAACAACATTAAATAGAATAGTTAATCATAAAAATAAAAACAGATGTAAAACTTGTATTTTACGTTAATGCAAAACTTTTTTTTTGTAATTTACGTCCTCAAACGTTAAGTTATATCGGACGATGAATGGAATGGATGAAATGAGGCTGAAATGAGCCCAGGGACCATAGAGCTTAGAGTAACCTCACATTTGTCTTCCAGGATAAGGGAAAACCCGATATAAAACCTTATCCAGGTAACTCACCTTGACCGAGATTCGAACTCGGGACCTCTTGAACGTGAGGCAGACATGCTACCCCCACGCTACCGAGGCGGGCTATTTACAACAAATGTAAGTTAATATAATTGTATGATTATCAGAATTCCTTCAAAAATGAATGGTTTAAGGTATTATTTTCCAAAACTATTAAATATTGGCGCCTTTGTTTAAGTACAAAGCAGTTTTAAAACATTGGATATTTGGACAATAGTAGAGTAGCTTCGGGTAACTTTGATTTTTATAAAAATAAAATAAAATCTGCCTATCTAATAGTCCGGTTTCTGGAATCTATACCAAGGCTTACTATGCAAACTTCATTTTTAACTTCATTAAATTCTGAATCAGATTTCACAAAACAATTTACAAATTTTGCAGATATGATCTAGTTCATACCTTAACGAACTAACTAAACCTAAAGATTACTGGATTCCAGTAACCTTACAAATATAATCTATCTAAAACTGTCTTATTTCGTTTATACTTCTACTTCAACAATATAAATCAAATCTACATTTCTACTACAGCTTCAATTGTTATAACAAGCTACGAAAGATTCCTTCCTACAGTTTTAAAATTTCCTCTTCTGCAACTGGTATCTAAAGCTTCCTCCTATTGGTATGCATCTACTAAAGGAACTGGCTCCAGTAGATGGAGCTGGTTCGTCAGTTCCAGACATCTGGGTAGTCATCTCTCCGCTTCTGCATAACCAGTTGCATCTGTCCGCTCTGATACTCTGATACTTATAAAAAATAAGTCGAGATCTCATGTTCAATCAAAAGAAAAGCACTGCTTACTTTGCAAAAGTCCTTGAAGGCAATATATTCCTTCTCATGTTACTGCGAGATTTTGCTGGCAACAGCCCCGTCTCTTGAAAGATTCCTCCCGTTTGCTGTTTAGAAACGGTCGCTCAGAATAAGCACTGCTTTCTGCATCCGCATCTTGTGTTGATCCGGTGAGGCCTTCCCAGGAGGCATTGATACAATTCATAGTACGATTTAGGTGACAATCAACAAATGACCTTTTATATTTATACAGTAAAATTATTCATTTATAATTATTTATAAAGCTTTTATTGAAACTGGTGTGTGATTTTTGTGGGGTGAATGGTGGCGCCATTCTTTTTTATACAATGTTTTAATGTATCTGATGTTGTCTTAATGAAGTTCCCAGTAGTTTCTAAATCGGTGCATGAACACTTCTCATTGCTGGCCGTAGACAGAGATTGTCAGGAAGTATTTTACCAATTCAATTAAAGAATTTTTCAATTTCCTTTCAAATATTGTAATTTTTAATTATCTGTGAAATTAAATAAAACACGACTTAACGTAACTGTAAAAATCAGTTTTACAGTGTCCTTCTTGCCTTACAATATTAAATTAATTTTTTTTTTCATATCGCTGCACATTGGAATTTACAATTAAGTTCATTTTAGTTTATCTGTTGCAACGTCCCAACGTAAACTGAAGCACCTCCGTCTTCTACAGTGATAGAACTTAGAATAAGTTATCTTTTTGCAAAACCAAGATTATTGATTTGCCGTCACTATGGTGATTAAACATTTTCTTATTGGCCACATCATGCTTAACGACTAATGCAATCATTCCATATTGAGTAAATTATATAATTTCTCTTTTAAAACTTAATTTTAGCAATCAAAATTCAAATATTACTCCAAATAATGTAAAACTTCTAACAACGTCGTTAAAACCAATTAACTTCATCTCCGTCTTAATTCTTTAAATTTAATCTCGTTCACTTCACAATACTTCCAACAACTTATGATGGTTTCTTTTTAAATATTTTAAAAATAAACTAAAAATAACTAATATAAGATAATAGCAACATTGGCGGTTTGAAATTAAAACAATTGTTTCATAATTATCGTTATACCTATACACATGCACCAAAGCTTTAGCGAACTGGCTCTCCACCACATCGAAATTTTTATATTGAACTCGTCTCCGCTAAAGCCTTATTTTGCACACTTGATACATCAACAGGATTTTTAATTTCAAATGGACATTAAATCGTAGAGTCTGTCTAGTGAACGCGAGTGTAGTTAGCCCCAAAAGAAACTGACCCTCCCGCCCGCTAATGACCGTCATAAATCTATCTCCACACTTCAGAAATGGAATACTGTCGTTGAGGACCAATAGCAACCCTGATTTTCTCGATGTAACAGTTGCATGTCTACTCCACGTGGAGTCTCAGTTGCCAAAGTTCCAACTTCTAGTGGATCTGTTTCATTACGTGCAGAAATTCGTTGTGTGTCACGATGTGAAGACCGTGGGAGGGAACTGCAGAGGTGAATGCAAATGAAGTAGTAGATAACTATCAGTCAAGTGAAAATAATCAAAGAGATGACAATAGGGTGAATAACTGGGCCGAGTTATATTACTGGAAAAGCCTCAAAAGCCTCTAAACAGTATGAAACTTTATTTGTGGAGCTTAAATCCACAGCACTATTCTGCCGTTATAACGGGAAATGTTTCTAAGCAAATTTAAGCGCTTGTTTTGAAGACATAAATATGTGCTGACAAATAATCTCGGTAAGGGGTCATGCAATGGACTGATGATAATGATAAATACAGTAAGAAATATTGTGATGAAAGGAATACCAAAGACGCAAAATAAGGCTTTAGCGGAGACGAGTTGATTATTCATTTGCAAGAAATTTGTGATTTTCCTTATGGAAACTGCACTTTGTGCGGCCTCCTAAATGAGCTGGGTTTCAAATACCGCAATTAATACAAAAATTTCGGTAGTCTCTAACTAAAGTACATTCAGATATTTCAAAAACGGTCATCTTACTTCTTCCACCGCTTAGCGGTGTTTGATAGACTGGACATTACATTTTATCCATACTGTATCGAATGCACTTCTAAATTGCTCTGAACCTTAAAGCAAAACTTTTATAAAAATATGTCTAATTTGTGTATGTGAAAGCGAGAGTAATGTGGGGTAGGGAAAGAAAATAAAAATAATAATAAGAGCAGCACAATTCAGGAAAGTCATTCATATTTAAGTGCTTTTTTTTAATGATAGATGCCTTTCGCGAAATTTTCTACCCCAAACTACCTTTAATTAGACAAATTTCACTTTTTAAATGCAGAGAAAGTATTGCATTCCACCAAAAGCTCCGTTCATTTCACCAAAAATTCATCATTTGAAGCTGACTGAATTCATATGATTATTTTAGACAGGGACTGGTGCGCGTGTGTATGTATTTTATGTATATGTGGTGCATTTTAATAGCATATCTCCAAAGTGAAATGTCCGATAAATACCAAAATGGGTATTTAGGTTCACCATCTTCTAAAAATGCGACACAGATATTTTCAGGTTAATCTTCCTATCCTAATCTATCTTTCCTTATTTTGGATCTTTTCAAAAATGGGTGTACGAACTTTGGTTAAAATATATTTTAATTATGTTCAAAGAGAAATAAAATGTGTTGCATGAGAAGTCCTCTTCCTTCGAAGAGAGTTTTGTAAAATCTTCTATGCTAATTGGCAGACGTTGAGCGACAGATGAAAGTGCTCTGTACAAACAATTTAAATCTCTTTAAAATAAATAATTTCAAACAATGTTTCTGTGGCTTAAGCCATTTCGGCCTTCTTTTAAAGTTCTGTCGATATTTAGTTTCTTCTCGCAACTGCATAGAATGAGTATGGAATTTTCAGTTCGTAGAACAAAATTATTCAGAAATAATTATGTTTTCTCTTTCAACCTTAATAGCTCTATCCACCTCTTAAATATCTGAGTATTCTTATTACCTTTGTATCTGTAGTGAAGTGTGGTTATTTATGAGAAGCTTTATCGCGATTGAATTAAGTAGACTGAAAAATAGGCATTCATAAGAATAGCTTGTAAACTATGAACTATTAATAGAGTTATTCTGTGTTTCAAATGGGAAGGTGTTTGTCCTTGAGCGCTACTAGGTGAGCGACCAATCGGAGTCCTGCGGTGTTGTTGTATTGCATGCTCGCTAAGTGGCGTGTGACGAGCGGCAAACTAATCAATCTGTATGAAATACTATTCGCGCTAAGACAAAAATTCAGATTTTGCCAAAACTGATCTATGTGGAAGGTAGAGAGTAATGTATCTAACATAACCATGAAAACCCCATATTTTTACCTCAATAAGTTTTTCTAATACAAATAAATAAACCACTATTACCTGTATTGTAACAATAAATCGCGACGTAAGCACTGTATGAATATCATTATTAGTTGGCATGTATGCGTGTACGTATATTTGTAATTACTCAGAACTGAAAAGTAAATGTCTGACATGACGTGGTAGAAGAATTACTTTGAATAAGCCAATTCGAGCGAGAGTTAATAAATTTCCTGCTGCCCTTTCAGAACGTATCTGGTCATATTATATCTTTGTTTATGAATGGTTCGTAATCTCTATTTACTCTAGAGAGTTCAAAGTGGTTGGTGTGTATGTACATATATATCAGCAGTCATCAATGATTTACACGTCTCATTAAAAACATCGGCTATCTACTTCTTGTAATAACTGTCACCATCTCTTGAAGTGAGAGCAGATTGCTGTTTTATTATTAATAAGTATTTAATGACAAAATACATATTGTGATGAACCGCATTGTCTTAAAACAGTAACAATAAAGCTGTTCCGTCAGTATTTATAACATAGCTAACGTTACAATTTATTGCTTCCAAATATGAATTCCTAGTACTAAGTTATTTCTTCAACACGAAATAGGCCTTCCCTGAAGTAAGTCGGACAGTTTGAAATCATTTTCTCATTTAATGAACTATTTAATGATCTTGATCGGCTTGTTGGGGGAACCTTGCCAAAATGTAGAACATACCCCCCAGTATATACGAAGCGCTGTCAACATTTGATGTTCCACAGTAACCAAACTGTGTTTTTTGGGTCCTCGATTGCGGAATGTGAACTGCACAACATAGCTTAATCGTCGGTTTATTGTGAATCACCCGGTATGTCTGTTGTTCGTATTTGCTGCAGAAACAGAAACACAACTTCTAGCAAAAGTTTTAAAGAGCAGAGCTCAGGAACAGAAGTTTTAAAGTGTGGCTGTTCCAACTTCACCGGCCGTTATGCCCGCAGCTATACAATTAACTGTTCTCTACATAGAGAATAACTCTAATACTGATACTGTTAAGGGAAACTTTGGATACAAAGAGCGGAAAACTCGATACTGAAAGTTGATTCAGCCTTAAAATCAGTAAACGATTACGACCCTTTGTTAAAACTGCCAGAAAGTTTCAGATGCTTGAAGTTTATCGGGTTAAGGATACATAAAGGCGAAATGTTTTAATTTTGCGTTACTTAACATGTATGTGAATTTTTTAATTCAAGGAACTCCAAATATTCAGTTGACGCATAAAAGGGTATTGTAATATCTTCAGTAATTTTCAAGTTATAATTAGTTATATAGCAAGAAATTATTCATACAATAAAAATAATTTTTTTTTTCTAATATAAACATTTATTTTAAATGCAAAGAAAATTTAAGAAAAATGTTGTAAACAGATTTTAGTTGATGCTCTAGATTTTTAGATAAAGCCCTCAAGTTCCACTGACACATTTAAAACACAATTGTTTAAAAAATGAATATTTTTAATGCTTTTATTTATAGTCGTTTTATCCCAAGGGACATGTCACAACTTATACACAGTAATTTTTAACGCAATATCGTTTTGAGTAATATAAGTGGCATTATATAAAACAATAATGTTAAATACTTCAGGGTAGTTCAGGTAGTTAAACACACTAATAAAAGAAATATCAGATTTAAAAGCTGGATTAACTTTTCATAAAATGACCACTTTAAAAAATTCAAAACCATTTCTTGGAACTTTAGGTTTGCCCAGGTTATAGGCAAGGCAGGTACTCCACAAATGGTATTGTGACTTTGTGGGTTCGTGGAATTAAAAGTCTGATTTACATATATTCCAGATGATGTCCTTTATTTCCGTAGAAATACACAGTTCCATTCTCACGTAAGAACATTACGTCACATACACAACACAATCTACCAAGGTCGATGACCACACAAACAGAGTTCTGTTTACAACACTCCTGTTACGTGTCTCTGTTTATGACTGACCCTTGGCAATCCGTCGCTTCCTTAAATACCTCATCTGATAATTCCATACTGTTCCAGAACAATCAAGAAACCGAATAACCTCTATCAATCAAGATGTTACCAGAAATGTCCATTTATCTCAGTTTGTTTCGACAGACCTTTATCAGCGTGCTATCTTTATCAGTTCGTTTGTGTAAACAAGCCATGTTATCGCTCCACGCGAACCTTTTGTGTCCTCCATGATAGGGAGTTGTTCGGATTGGGTTGGACTCGAGGGGGCAGTGGTTCCCGATACCCGTGGGAGATCGGGTACGTCTCCGGACGGGTTTGAGGGAAGCCATTAATATTCCCGCGTTCTAGCCAGCATAGCTAGTAGAAGGTGTGCTAGATCAAGAGGCGGTCCTACCGACGTTATTCGGTAGTCTTCCCATTTTGGAGTTGGCGCGCGTAAGTAGCGTATCCACCTCCATCCCGTCTTGAGTCCAAAGGACCACATGGGGGGGGGAGGCTTGTTAGTCTCTAGGTCTTGCCCTATGGAAAGTCCCACGGAGGCGCTGGGAGCCCTTTCGGGACAGCTCGGTAACTCCCTGGTCAAGGGAGACCCGGGTGCTTGGTCCTACGGGTCCAGGACTAATGAGAGTGGAACCTCTGGCATTAACTTAACTGCCGCGACAGTTGGTGTATTGCAAGCAATTCTCAGTTTCGTATTGAACTGATAGACTACGTAGACAATGATGACAATGAGGTAGGAGGTTCGTGTAGCAGAATGTTGATACTAATTTGTTGGCGAGCAAAGAGTTCCATGCTGGCGCGACAGTTTGTAGCGAATAGGGTTTAACTCAGGGTTAAGCAATGAGGTTTATCTCAGCGTATGCTTGGATATGTATGAGAAGGATCGTTTTAATGACACTGGAATGCCCGTTTCAAACTGGTTTAATGATTGCTTCTTTTTATCATTGCATTAAACTCGAAGTTGCCGACCAAGGGTTACCAATATATCACTCTTTAGAGCTACTATATGTGAAATACTTATTACTCGATAAAACTTAATTCGTTCTTCGCGTACATATGAACCGACCAATATCTTCTCTCTTTACTTCTGGTCTGCCTTCGACCAACAGAGGAGAAGAGGACTGGCGTAATCGGTTTCACGCCACTAACTGAATGTCCACAGCTGCGCGTGGGTGAGTGTTACTTTCACTTTCTCGAAGCCCTTTATTCAACCAAAGATTCCCTTTGTGTATATTTTGTCATGCCATTATGAAGGGTCAGAATAATAGCCTATTCAAACAAAGTCAAGTGCTACCCTTTAGAACTTTGCTAAGGACACTATTTCTTACGTCTCTTTTGTTAAAACAACTATTCACCTCAACTGCTATTCGACTCAAATGCCTGCACGTGTTGTAACAAAGAACCAACATTCCTTTGAAATCCATCATGATTCTTTACTTATTTCAGTCCTTTAATTTCGGTATCGAGGTGTGTGTGTGTGTTAGGATAGAATGGCTAATTTTCAGAAAGATTAGGGTAATTTGTTCCTTGCCCGTGAAATAGGTGAAAAGATATCTACGTTTATAATGACTCCAAACTGCATACCTAGAGTTGGTTGTTCGAGGTGGTCAGTCACATTTCTGTTGACAGATGTTGCGTTTGGCGAGTCTAATGAGAAAAATGATTTACTTAATGTTAACAGATACTTTCTAATGTTTTGTGAGATGATTGTCGTATGATTTGTTCGACTTTCTATAGTAATTTCCTAATTATCAGCATTTAAAGTTGTGAGATCATTAAAATATGAAGTGCACCGGAGAACACTTCCGTGCTATGACTTTTTAATCCTCATTAACGTCTAATAATTGTGTATGCTTGGAAATTGCATTAGATGAAGAAGCCCAATTAAGGCAACAATTAATCATTGGTACAGTGAGTTTAAAAGAGATTGAAGCTTTCTTGGTAATGAATTTCGTGAGGTCGCACGGACTTGCTGTTAGCGCTGAGAATAATTCGCTGCTCGAGAAATGCTTGAAAAAGATCGCCGAATATCTTATGGAGTCATTTGGGCAATATGGAAATTGTTATGAGTTAAATACCAAACCTTTTACAATGGTTAAACGGATGAAAACTGTGTTGTACATGGATTCCACATAAGCTGATCCCCAATCAAAAATAATACGCCTTGATTGGCACAGAAAAGCCTGCCTCGGTATCGTCGTGGCAGCATGTCTGCCTCACGCTCAAGAGGTCCCAAGTTCGAATCTCGGTCAGGGTGAGTTACCTGGATAAGGGTTTTTCCGGGGTTTTCCCTTATTCTGAAAGAAGAATGTCGGGTAACTCTAAGGTCTATGGACCCCGGGCCCATTAGAGCATCATTTCACCCATTACATTCATCGTCCGATATGACTTAACATTGGAGGAGGTAAATTACAAAAAAAAAAAAAAAAAAAAAAAAATGGCAACGCTTCATATTTGGTTTGGAGTATCATTATTAAATTTATTTTTACGATCCTAAAAAGAAAAGGCCGTCGTCAATAGGCCTTTTGAACGGAACCTAAGCCTACAAAAGTCCAACGAATTTGCCGTGCAGTTAAAACCATAGTAAGCTTCTAAAATTGGTCATATTGTTTCTATAGCATTAGAAATTAGATCTACCGCAACTCCAAAATGGTTTATAAATATATGTATGCCACAAACGCTTTAGGACAAGGCTAAACTGAAAATTCCAACTTTTGTAATAATAAGCCTATCATTATGAAAATCCAGCCACATAATTAGATTATCATTTTAAACTCCCTGGTAACTCTTTGGTCGAAAGAGTCCCGGGTCCTTGGTCCTACGGGTCCAGGACTAATGTGAGTAGAACCCCTGGCATTAACTTAACTCAAGAGAGATGTTCCTCATGCAAAGTACAGTTGAAAGTCTAATTCACATACATTTTAGGTACCTAAAAGGTACTCAAGCTAAGGTGTTACACATATTAACTGCATAATTAACATATTAACTTTATAATTATAATAAATATTGTTAATGCAATTACTCAAAAACTACAGGCGATGGAAAAGTTCTGCAAAAGGTTTATAATCAGCACACAAAAATCAACAAGAATCACTCTTTATGCTTCTTTTAACATTAAACAGCTTAAATTTTGCTGATCAGTGTTATTCCACTTAAAATTCACTTAAAAGCAAGATGTTCGTGAGTTTAGATTGCGTGTAACGATGTGCAAATGTGTATTCTTTATTCCTTATTTTTGTTTTATTGCTGGCAGCTGTTTTTGATACGTAGTTCTGGTCCTGAAACTCAAATATACATTAAATCAATTGATCTTTTTTGTGAAATAAATCTGGGTCACGAGCTCAGTTACATCTACTCGAACGGATTACCAGAGAGAATTTGTGTTCGCAATCCTTACTAAAAGAACACAATACTGGATCTGGTAAACAACTGAGCTGGCTATGGTTGTTGTTGTTGACATAAGGTCACCACTGGAAAGGTCACCCCGAAAGTCATTGTGCAGGAGACCGGGTACACCTACTCAATGTGTCAGAGGACTGTGAAGAGACAGGCCTAAGGCCATAGCCAACAATAAGACAAAAGACAAAAATAAGGAATAAAAAATAAAGATCTACGCATATCATTACGCATCTACGCAACTCCCGAATATACTGCTTAATTTGACAGAACTGCTCATTAAGTGCATTTCTAACTGAATAAATAAAGAAAGATGCCACTTCTATATGAATCACTGTGTATAAAACTCAAAGAGCACGAAACTGCTTGAAGTAATGACAGTTCATCATTTGAGTCGATTGAAGCCAGTGCTATGATCATCATTATTAGAGACTTATACTACATCCAGTGCTACAGAAGAACAAAATGTACACGAGCAAAAGGTGGAAGAAAAATATTCCTCTTTGTAAGATTTAACCCATGCTATCAAGTGAGCAATCTGAATGAAAAATACGATACCGCTAAGCTATCTGGCCCGCCTTGGTAGCCTAGATGATAGCGTGTCTACCTCACGTTCAAGAGGTCCCGAGTTCGAATCTGGGTCAGGACGAGTTACCTGGATAAGCTTTTCTCCGGAGTTTTCCCTTGTCCTGAAAGACGAATGTCTCTAAGCCCCACGGATCCCGGACTTATTTGAGCATCATTTCAACCATTCCACTCATCGTCCCATATGACTTAACGTTGGAGGACGCAAATTACAAAAGAAAATATTGCTAAGCAACTTTAAACTTTGAGGATTGTGGCTCTTGAACTCCTCTCTAGCTGTAGACCATAGAATAACTTGTAACGTTGCTTGTATTTTATGACGTATAGCTGCCTTTACTGTTCTATTACACATTTGAAAGTATTTTTTTACTTAGTATATGCTATGACATATGCTTTATATGTACTGTAGAAGCGTTAAATAACACATTGTCTTTAACTAATTTACTTAGCATGATTGTGAACATGCAGGTTAACTCCATTTACAATGCTCACTTGCCAAAATATAATATTTTATGTATTACAAAACAATAACTTAAAAGAAACAAAAACCAAAATAAAGAAACTAAATAGTTGTTAAATTTGATACATATGTACAAATTCTTCAATTCATTACACAAATAAAAATATTTGTTAATTAATGTCCACTTATCTTAAAAAGTTGATGTTTATACTTCTTTCTTCTTTTTAAGATTGATTTCACGAGCATTTGCTCGCATCGTCAGTTAACACACTTCGTCGTCAAGGATACTATGTTTTTTCGTATTACCAAAATCTGAAGACGAAACAAACCTAAAAACAGAATCAATGCCGGTATGTCAAAATTCATTACGCGATTTTTATTTTTTTAAATAAATATTTTTCTCACACTATTAAATCTATGGGAACATTTAATTGTTTTAATAATTTAACTTCAAGATTTATTTCATGGTTAAATGACTAAAAATGATCTGATACGGCCGATTTATCAATTTGCTTATATTTAATGTTACGAAAATGTTCTTTCTTTCTGGTTTCCAAACTACGTTTCGTCTTTCCAATATAACCCTGATCACAATCTAAACAATGAAATTGATAAATACCAGATTTTTTATTATTAGGAATTTTATCTCTTTTAGAAAATTGTAATACATTTTTAATACTATATTTATTTTGAAGAACTAAAGTTATACCAACTTCTTTAAAAGTTTTTTGAAAATGTTTTTGAACCCAAGGATGGTAAGTAAATTTTTTAAATTTATAATCATCTTTCATTTTTTAAGAGAAGAAATATCATTAATAGTTTTTTGATATATAAAATTTTCAATCTTATTTTGTATAAAATCTTTACTAAAACCATTAATTAAAGCAGTATTAATAATATGTTTATATTCTTTATTAAACTCTTTTTTATTCAGGAGTATATTTATTAATCTATTAATCAAACTATTAAAACAGCAAATTTATGTGGAAAAGGGTTAAAACTTTTATTTTTATGCTATCAATATCAGTAGATTTCCTATAAATACCAATAGCTAATTTGTTATTATTTATTATTATTTTCAAATCTAGAAAAGGAAGAAATCCATTAATTTCAGTTTCTAATGTGAATTTTATAGCTTTTTCTTGTAAATTTAGTAGTTTTAAAGCATCATTAATTTGTTTTTCAGGAACAATAGCAAATATATCAACATATCTATACCATGGTTTAAAAATCGAAGGAAAAGCTTTAGTGACTTGAATTCCGAAAAATCTCATAAAAGGATCAGCAAAAGATTGACGACGAAGTGTGTTAACTGACGATGCGAGCAAATGTTCGAGCAATCGATCTTAAAAAGAAGAAAGAAGTATTAACATCAACTTCTTAACATAAGTGGAGATTAATTAACAAATGTGGAAACGTAGAGTCAGCCTGAAAAATTCAATGCCATAGCCGGGATTTGAACCACAGATCTTCTGGTTTCCGTCCAGCTCTACCATTGAGCTACTATGGCCAACGTGCTGATATGACATTAAATTCTCCAACTGACCCGTGTTTCTCTCGGTAAACCACTTAGGAGTTCTCATAAACACATGAGACAACTACCTTAATGGCGACTTACAACATGTAAGTACTTTAAGGCCCGGGCTTTGTAGTTAACAATTGAAGATTACACAGAAAATGAAGCTAGTTACGGTGGAATAATGAATATTACAGAAATAAAAATATTTGTTAATTAATGGAAATTAATTGTTGTTTTACTCTGGCCGTGTGTAAGCTAAATTGTGGAAACGTAGAGTCAGACTGAAAAATTCAATGCCATAGCCGGGATTTGAACCATGGATTTTCTGGTTTCCGACCAAGAGATCCGTGGTTCAAATCCCGGCTATGGCATTGAATTTTTCAGTCTGACTCTACGTTTCCACAATTTAGCCTACACACGGCCAGTGTCAAAGAAGAATTAATTTCCATTAATTAACAAATATTTTTATTTCTGTAATATTTATTATTCCACCGTAACTAGCTTCATTTTCTGTGTAATCTTCAATTCATATTTGTTAATAAAAGTTCAGAAGATAATACAAAAATTCTTAATTTCATACTAAATGTATCAATATTGAAATAATATGTATATTTTATTACATAGGGAGTGCATTCTGAGTAATAGTGAATATTTGTGTAAGCCTGTATTAATCCTTGGAATTAAGAATATATTACGAAATCTATTTGATGCGATATTTGTAACATAATAGTTTATTAAGTGTCTGATATTAATTTCATCCATAATTTTATGTAATAATTTATACAGATACAATAATAAATGACAATTTCTCCTGTGCAATAAACTTTTAAATTAAAAAAAATATGGGGCAAAGAATCATAAGAAATAAAATTAGGAAAATGATGAAAGATTTTGAAGTATACATACTTAAGAAACTTGCGTTGAACATTTTCAATAATTTTAATATATTATGACTTTGTGGGTTCGTAGAATTAAAAGTCCGAGATGCAGAAATAAAAAATCTCCTTTATTTCGGTAAAGATACACTGTTCAATTCTCACGTAACAACATTACTTCACATATACACAGCCTTCCAAGGTCGATGAAATAACAAACCGTGACAGCTGATTACATTAGCTCTCGTTGCAACAACACAGCTCACTCTATTTACTACTGCCCTGCTGGCGTGTCACAATCCCTTATATATCACATTCAGACTGTTCTGTCAATCACTAGATGTTTCCGGAAAACAAGGTATCTAATGACGTAATTCGAACATTCTATCACCTTCGAGAAACGTAACTTAATCTATGCCGGCGATACCTTTGCCTCAGTTATCTTGCTTGCCGGTGCTATCTGTTTACACTAAACGCGCTATCGTTAACTGCTTAGCAAGGCTCATTATTACCATGAAACTTTATCCGCCGACTGTTTCCTTATTTGTGCCGAACTTTACGCCTGTTGCCGTGACAATATTTTCAACTATAAGGACTCCATATAACAGTAGCATATTCAAGTCGAGTTATAACGAATGAGTTATATAAAATAAACAAAATTGTTAAATCGTTAAACTTACTAGAATTTCAAATAATAAATCCTAGATTCCTATATGCTTGACTAACAATAATATTAATAAGTTTAACAATTAATAAGTCTTTATTAAAGTAATCCCAAAATATTTCTTAGTTTCAACTTTTTACATTAGAATTTCTTCTGTACTTCAGTTGAAACTAATGTAATTTTTTCTTCTAGATATTTAGATGAATTAAAGGGAAGATTATTGTCTTTACTTCATTTTAAAAGTATTTAAGTCATTTTGAAGCATATTAAAATCAGAAGCAGATTTTACAGAACTACAGATTTTTAAATCGCCTGCAAATATCAACATATTGGAGTATTTGGTAATGGATGTTATATCATTAATAAAATAGATTACTAAATAGACTAAAATAGATAATAAAATAAAGTTAATGTACTGATTGTAGTGAGTCTGTAATTGGTTAGAGACTATTGTTTATTTAATTACATAGACCCTTAACTTTAGTCAGCTATTTTTAGATTTTATCCATATGCTAGCATGGTATACTCATTTGGACCTTTCAGAGGTGTGTATAATTGAATACGCCTTTATAAACACGAATGGTGTGGCTCTAGTCAAACTCTAATGTTTTTGAGATGGCCTTTCATGCTAGAATACATAACCTAAACTGCTTTTCCACTGAATGTCGAGCCTCCGTCTATATAAATATGCAAAGTAGTATAAAGCGGACGGGCAAGACGGTTCTGAGGCATATTTTCTGCTCACGGGATTGCAGAAACTCAGAAATCATATAATGGGTGATATAAATAATTCATTCATATGCTAGCATTTTTGTATTGACCGGTTCAGTCTAACAACGTCGACTTTTACCTGTCAATAGCAGATGAAATTATCCCATGCACGTTCAAATATCTTTGCTTTAATGCTTTAGATTCTTGCTGAATCCAAACGAAAACGAAGGAGCAAGTATTTTCACTATATTTAAGGATATGAAGACAAATTCATAGGAAAGCTTCCATATGTGTGTGTGTGTTGTTTTATTATATCACTCCTAAAAGATAAACGATAACATGAAATATGATTTAATTTCATAAAATAATTGATAAACCAGACTAATTCTTGATGAAATCTTTACATTTATTTCTGTTCCCTCTTTTCTTAGGAGTGCTTTTAAGCATTCCCACAGGACTTTTATTCTTGTCCTAAATAACACTCGTGCCATATTACCCATTCGCACTGAAAATCTTCCATTAGTGCCTCTCAGTGAACAATTTTCAATCCCACTCTCAATTAGGATATAAAGAATATCTCTAAAAGTGAAGGATAAAACGTAACAAAATATTCAAAAAGCTCACAATTGCCTCCTGCTAACACTTAACAACCTTTCTAAAGATTGACCGCGAACAAAGAGCGGTCGGTGTGCGCATGCGCGAACACAGTCTTCTCCCCTCCTCAACATCCAAGCATTATATGACTCCCTCCCCTCCATACGTTGACCAGTGCAGTGCAGCTTGCGCTAGGAGAGGAGAGGAAGCCTAAAATGAAGGTAGAGGGGGAAAGCTGGAGAGCTTTAGTTTTGGTAAATCACGCCCCCAGCTGCAATTTGTTCACGGTTTACATATATCTGGGGATATTTTCTTGTATCACCACCACGCTAGTTTTACTCTGGTTCTAAAACATATGTGTGCCAATTGGTCGAAAGGAGAATACACGCAGTTATATATGAAACCATATTGATTTTGACAGCAGACATACGAATGGATGGGCAAATGGATTAGTGTTGAAATAATTGTTTTTAATTTAAACTTAAAAAGTATTATCTAATGAATGAAATAAAGACGTGCGGTACAGTAAGTTATGAATAGAAAATAATTAATAATGTGAATTTGTTTTAACAATGTCGTTAGGAGTTTGGAATAATGTTTGAATGTTAAATTGCTTAAATTAAGTTTTGAAAAATATTATAAAATTAATTAAATAAACAAAATGATTTTATTGGTCGTCATGTATGTCGTAGCGAATAGGAAATGCGTAGTTACTACAGTGACAGCTAAATGAATAATCTTGACTTTGAAAAACGAAAATGGGCATTGTAAGTTGTAAAGTCGCAGAAGACGGAGTCAAATTATTCTAAGTGCGAACACTAGAGAAGACAGACATTAAGAAAACTCTATTGTAAGTTTTAGTGTCAGAAGTTATAAAATCATTTAGCTTAATAGTTTAACGTGAAAGGACCCTTCTAAAGTTATTTATCAGTGTTACGACGAATTATGTTAATTTTCATCCAGAATTAAGAATTGGAATGTTTTAAAGAATCTGAATAATTCTATTAATTTAATTAATAAATTAATTCCTAAAGACCACGCCTAAGAAGTATTATCTTCATGCTTCGGCTGTTGCAGCAGCGGGGACATAATAAAATATCGTCATAAATTAAAGGAAGAAATCGTTCTTTAAATGTCTTCGAAAAGGGGTGCAGAATCTGCAATTTTTAAAAGCTGTTATTGAAAATACTTCTTCAGTGTTAAAATAAACCTGTCACGCCACAGTTCCGCCTCTCAGCCTGACCACCAATTTCATGTCCACTTACGAACTGCGAACATTTAACTGATATGGAGTGGTGACGTGGCCAGGATCGCTGCCTATCGCAGCTTTCGATTTCCTTAAGCTAATGCATACATTCTATCTATAAGCGAATGGAATTGAACCTGAATTCAGCTCCTCTCTCTACCCTACAACGTCACGGCTCATAAACCGTATTAGTCTTAAAATAACTTTAAAAAGTTGATTACCTCTGGAAGCAATGTGAGGACAGGTCATGTGATTTGAATACGCGCGCCAAAATAGAATTACTTCATGGAATAACACTGAATAACGAAGTGAATGTGTGCACATGGGTGTGTCTGTGTGTGTATGAGTGAGTGTATAAAATCAGATGTTGGATAAACTCAAGAACGAGTATCCACCCTGCATGTAGAACAGGAGATGAAGAGAAGGGAGGAAGAAAATAATGAAGCCTACATTAGCTGTGGTGGGTAAAGTTCGACCAACACTATGAAAGCCTTTGAAGATCTCTCTTCTTCCAACTCGTGATATCCATATCTTTTAAATTGACTCCTTGGTGTTGCTTCCATAATTTGAAAACTCAAATGATTAACTTCATTTACTTCCCGTGCAAGGATGAATGAGTTTATGGTAAACCCTGTTCTGTATCCCTCATAATTTCGTACAGGCCCAGCTATTCCTAATAACAGAGTAAATATCTTCTGATATTTACACAAAAGGAACTAAAACACCAACGGAATCTCGGACTTCCTTAACCTCTTTCTGATAGTTTACAAGCTCTAAAATTCCCGTATAATCTATAAGGTGTTAAAATAAAAACATATAATTCCTAGATCGGAATGGTGGAGTAACTTAACGGTAATTAAAACCAGTGAATTTTAAACCTTTGCACCATATCTTTGGTCCCTTAGTTACATAAAACGAACACTCTTGCTACATAATCTGAAACCCCTAACACACTAAAAGGAAACAGAAATGAACCTAGGAATATGAGAATTCTAGGCCGCCTTGCCCATTGTCAATGAAAAACTATAGGTACGCTGATTTCTAATATTAGTCTTTTTCGGCTCTTTGCACAATTATTTAGCATGACCTGCTGGGAAATTAATTTCACATGATAACTATTAGTTTGACACTGGTTTCGCATGCGTATACGTAAACTGTATTATTTTTTTTCCCTATGTATGAATTGATACATCGTGACCATCTATACATATTGTTTGAATTGAGGTATTCGCGGTATTTGTATTATTTTACCTGTGTCTATATTTTGTGGAGTAAACAGTTCCTTTCTATTCAGTAGATTTCTTACTTAATTCTGGGCCATCTTGGAAATCAAATTGTTTCAGAAATCAAATGTGTTCGTATTCAAGCACATGACTTTATAAATATTTAACTTGTATTAATTTATGAAATAAGCAAAACAATTCCAGGAACTGATGGTTTGAATATGGAACTATTTAAATATGCCTCGGTTAAATTCCAGACTATACTTCCGAATTTCATCAATATATGTTGGAAAAATGGGCATTTACCAGAGGAATGGAATATTGCATTGATATGTCCGATTTTTAAAAAGAGAGACCGAACTGAATGTGACAGTTATAGAGGAATTAATCTTTTGAACTCAGGTTACAAGATCTATGCAAAAATCATAACACAAAGAATTGCTCCAATCTCAGAAACTAAATTGCATGTTTCACAAAATTGATTTAGAAAAGGGCGTTCCTGCAATGATTGTATTTTCACAATAACACAGATTATGGAGAAACGACGAGAATATAATCTACAAACTCTAATAGCTTTTTATAGACTATGTAAAAGCTTTTGATAAAGTAAATAGAAATCTGATATTGGAAATAATGATTAAAAATGGATTTCCTCAACATTTAGTAGGAACAGTACAAAGTATGTATATAAATACAAAATTTAAATTGGAGAAATCCATAGAAAAAGATCACCTAGTAGAGATTAATTTAGGACTAAGACAGGGGTGTCCATTGTCACCTACCCTATTTAATATATATATATATTAATGACGCAGTTGTACGATGGCAAACTATGCTCAGAACACATTTTAGAATAATGGGGAGAAATGCTGACACATTGCTGTTTGCTAATGACCAGATTTTAATTGCGGAGACGGAAGATAACTTACAAAGAGCCATACATGAATTAAATAATGTTAAAAGAGAATATAATCTTCAAATTTCACATGAAAAAAATAATGGCTTTTATAGAAACGAACCATTTGAGGGCAAAAAAAATTTGCATAAATGATAAACCCATCCAACAACAAAGTTATTTTAATTATCTTGGGTATATTGTGTCATATACCAGTAATAGACATATACAAAACAAAATAAACAAATTCCAAAAAATATTTTGCACAATACAAAGGACTCTTAAAAATTGTAATCGTCAAACATTGTTAAAGCTGTATAAAATAATGACGATCCCAACCCTGCTTCATGGGTGTGAAAACTTGGTCTTGACTATCTCACAGTAGAAGAAAGTGGAGGCTGCTGAGATGAAATTTCTGAGACAGGTGGCAGGTTATAGACTCATAGACAAGAAAAGAAACGAGGATATTAGAAGAGAATTGGAAATTCAGAGTCTAAAGAAACAATCATTGCATACAGGCAAAAGTGGCGAGATCTTGTGCAGAGAATGACCGAAGACCGTACACCACAAATAGTATACAAGTATAAACCTGTAGGTAGGATGATGATTTATGAAATGCATGTTTTAAAGTGAAATGTCCATCAGAAAGACCTTGGACGTCTCAACTGTGAAAGAATTATCAATTGTAGTTTAGTTTTAACAAAACAGCTTAAGTGTCATAAAATCAGTTTAAAACTGGCAGCGTTTGTCTCAATTAAAATACAGCAAAGTGTGTGGCCTGTTTTCATATTAGCGGTAGCCCTTTTACACTTTGTAACATGGCATATATATTTATTAGACGAAAGCGCTCTGCAACTGTCACCTGATCTGACGAATGTAAAATATCGGTACAAATATTTCTTATTTTGATTTAATTCTGAATCTTATGAACTGTATATCAGGTCATTGGAGTATAAGTGACGCGTTGTAAAGATGTTTGTTTATAATTTTCGTCCTCCAACGTTAAGTCATATCGGACGATGGATGAAATGGGTGAAATGCTGCTCAAATGAGTCCGGGGTCCATGGAGCTTAGAGTTACCTGACATCCGTCTTTCAGAATAAGGGAAAACAGCGGAAAAAACTTATCCAGTTAACTCACCCTGACCGAGATTCGAACTCGGGACCTCTTGAACGTGAGGCAGACATGCTACCATCTACGCTACCGAGGTGGGTGTTTGTAAAGATGATTACGTGCTTGTTGCTGAGTAGAACTATTACAAATTCATTGGATACAAGGCTTGGTTAGCACTTTAAGTCCCCCATTGCTAGTTTGCGCTCTCGTAAAAACTAAATACGTCCCTACAGAGATACTCAAATGTACAGTAATATAAATATGTTATCATGACAGTATTTGAAATAAACAAGTATGTCTGAATTTGTTTCTTTTACGGCTAGTGTTATCAAACGTTGGTGTACTTAAATGGACATACACATTTAACTAACGCACAAATATGACTCCAGACCCCTAGATCAATTTCCGGGTGAGGTATGCGTTTTTTCTCTAGCCAATATTATTTTCTATATACTCATGGGTTGAAAATATGAAGGACAGTGTGATTTAGTGCAAAAATAAATTCACTGTATACGATAACCATTGCTTATAGGCAATATGTTGCAAGGAAAGGCCGCCGATATGACCATTGAAGTTAAAGCCGCGATAAAAATGGAACAAAAAGAAACAAGTGTTAAAAATAGCTGGCTCAGTCGATGGAGCACCTGCCTGCCGTGCTAGGGGTCCCGGTTTCGATTTCCGGCGGTGGGGGTGGGGATTTTTCTCCAACCGAGAAAATTCATTCCTCATGTTCCCCTGAGTGGGGGTATGGATGAGAGTGCGAATGTGTGTGTGATCTAATGATTAAAACCCAACGAGTACGAGTGAACACCTTCGATATGCTCCAAAGGAGAACGGCGGCCGATATGACCATTGCAGTTAAAGCCGGATTGTAAATGGAACAATATAATTATTGCATTGCATAAGTGCTGAGGCCTTCACGGCCGACGTCGTCAGCTACATTATATAGGTCTTCCGGGCTGGTAGGCAATGGTCCAGTTGGCTTAACATCCGACGTTTCGGCGGAAACTGCGTCCGGCATCATCGGTCTGTCTCAGGGCGCTCAAGTCTTGGACTCAGGAGATAATAAGTTCGTAATCCTGATGATGCCGGGCGCAGTTTTCGGTGAAACGTCGGATGTTAAACCAACTGGACCACGGCCTACCAGCCCAGAAGACATACATGGCGTACTTAATTATTGTATTGGATTGCAATACATGTCCCTTTGCTTTTGTAGTAGTTAATTTTCACGAGACTTTCGTGAAAGATTAGAGTTAGTATTTTGAGTTGTGGGGGAGAGAGAAAAATGTGGATGTTATCAAACCAAACAGTTCTGAATGAAATTTCCTATGACATTAACATTTCTGGAACATATTTTTCCTGCTGGTTTGAAGAGCAAATTCACTATTATTTTATCGTAGTGCCATGCAAATATGGAAGTACAAACTTAGCCAGTGGTGACTTATTAGAGTACAGCTTTAGATTTTGTATCTTCCCATAACCTACCACAAAATTTGTAATGAAGGTATTTCTGCAGACATTTATCCGATTAACGAGAAACAAGTAAGGTAACTGTACCCCATATGACCAGCTACTCAATATGGCCTAGTCGCTATTTCTTGGTAACTATGATGGTAATCTGCTAGATGGCTGCTCATCACGTTTGGTAAGCTATTTCAATTATCTCTGTGTTACAACCAGTGTGCAGCGACTAACAGCTATTTCACAGTTGAGATTCGTTTGTTTGCCGCCCAAGTGTTATTATTTTATGCAGGTGAGATTCTTGTGTTACTTATACATTAGAATTTTTCTACAAACGTGTTACCGTGTCAATTAATTCATATAACTATTCTGCTTTAAATTATTTAATAACTTTTCTGAATGCAACAACCTTTGTATAGCTATATGTGTGAAATTAGTTGCTTGTAATGTGGATCCAACATGGCCTATTAGGTCATACTGAGTATACATTTTAGCCATAGCAGGCCATATTGGGTATAGACTTTTACTGATAACTTTTTAATTTATTTTCTGTAGTAATTATTTCAAATCACGATAAGATACGTGGTTGATGGAGCCTAGATTACCTAACAAAAGCCGAGGAAGCCATCAGTAAGATAAAAATGTTGGGCTATGAAGCAGAAAAAGAATTTGCTATTCTACGAAGAATTTTCCGTTGCTATGTCAAATCTGGATGTAAAACAAAGCAAAATTGGGGAAAAAGTTTACTTTGTCTGAAGAACAAACTGGTGAACTCTGTGCACGTATAATGAAGTTGGCAGAAGTGGGATATCCAATAACAACTAACATTTAAGATTATGTGTCTACAGATACTACAAAAAAAATATATTACTCATAAATTTTCTGATGTTAAGCAGATTGCAAGTGGCCAAGGAAACTTATATCAGAAAATCCCAAACTTTTAATCCAGCTAGGACACAGAAGTTAAACAAAGTAGTTGTTCAAGACCATTTTCAAAAGCTTAAAACTCTTCTTGAGGAAATTGGTATTTTTGGAAATCCTGAAGGACTTTTTAACATTGGATGAGAAAGGTTGCAGACTGAATTTACACAAAAAACCACGCGTACTCGCAGAAAAGGATGCACGCAGAGTACACATAATTGGCAATGAACATAGAGAAAATGTAACTGTTGTCTCTTGTGAAATTGCAACAGGAGCAGCTATTAAAAAAAATCCTTAAAATCCTTGTCACATAGGGAATCTCAGTATACAATGAATGAATGAATGAATGAATGAATGAATTCCTGAAGTTCCTAAGTGGAGCATAGGGCCTTCTGAACCTCGCAAACCCTAGGCATGCAGGCAATGCGTTGAGAATCAGAAGTGTCTCTATCAGAGATTCCAGGATGGGGGATCAGCCCATAGCCGGAGGTGAAAGTTCAGTTTATATTATCTGGTGATAATAAACATAATGCATACTCTAAATCGCTAATAGGCCATATCGGAAATACAGTGCACTCAATTAGCCCAAAACTAATCTTTTTTTATATTTGATATTGTGGCTTGTGTAATCATTTTAGTTGTTCCACATCATAATATTACATGCCCAGTGTGATGAACTTTATATTGTAAGTAAACGTAATAACTTATTGCCACTCACAAAGATGTAAAAAAATAATTATCCTTAGGTAGGCCATATGACGTACAGTTACCTTAGGAAAAAGGGTGGTGAAAGAATGGTTTGCATGTGAGAGAGAAATGGACGTAAGTGATGTAAAACGTCATAAGAATTATTGTGTCACTAAAAGTCTTCTTTAGAGAAAATAATTAAGATATATAAGCAGATCATTTTGGGAATCTCTCCTCATAGGAGTAAGTATACAATATAACGCCTCGATGGCTGTGCTGTTACATTGCTCTAGGTCAGGAGAGGCCAGACAGCTACATAACTTTACAAAGCTCCCAACACGATAAATTATACATAACTGACGAAAAGCTATGACCATTAGCCCTATTAATAATTTATTACGGGGGAAGCTGCTGTTAAGTATTTGTCTTCCATACACAGCATCGATCCTTTACTTGCCTCTCTTAAGGGACTATACCACGATCGTCATCGCGATTTTAAATTTGTCCAACTTTTTATATATTTATCTAAACTCTGGAATGAAAGCATGTACTACAATTTCCGTACATTCACAATTTGGAAGAATATTCGCTAGATTAGCTAATCGGAAGATCGAGTACAGGTTTATCTGGCATCAAACAAAAGTGCGATGCTTTACGCTCAGATGATATTCTCCACCCATTATTCAAAACTAATCTTATAATCGATTATTCTTCTATCTACTTCATGTTACTTGAGATAAGCAGAGTAGAAATGGTTTTATTACATATTTTTGTGAGTAAAAAGTGAATAATGGAATACACAAGACTTGCATGACAGTCAATAACTTCAAGATTTGGTCGATATCTTAAAGGCTTTGAAATTCTGCATAGAACGAAGAAAATGGAGAAAACAATAATGACATTTCATTTAAGAAAAGTAAAAAGTGTGACTTTATGGTTTCGTAAAATTAAAAGCCCGCCTCGGTAGCGTAGATGGCAGCATGTCTGCCTCACGTTCAAGAGGTCCCGAGTTCGAATCTCGGTCAGGGTGAGTTACCTGGATAAGATTTAAATTTTTTCCGGAGATTTCACTTATCCTTACAGACGAATGTCGGGTAGCTCTAAGCTCCATGGAACCTGGACACATTTGAGCACCATTTTATCCATTTCATTCACCGTTCGACGTGACTTAACGTTGGAAGACGTAAAATAAAAAGAAAAAGAAAAAGAGAAAAAAAAATTAAAAGTCAAGTTTGCAGAAATTCAAACTGCTCTTTATTTCCGTAGAAACAGTTGTACAGCCCTGCCAATAGCAGAATTACGTAACATACACAAATGCAATCTTCAAGGTCGTCTGCCACAGCCGCAAACAAGGAGTTCATTTCCAAGTCACAGCTGCACGCACACGATTATCAGTTCCGATTACGACTGTTTCAACTGACGATCCGCGGCTTCTTTTATAGCTCCACTCATTGTCCTAGAAATTTGTGGAATGCTCTCTAACAATCAATACGGCACCAGAGGAAAGACGAACCTTCCAATCATCTAACCTAGGGCCGAACTGCCGAGCTCCTCCCGTAGGGGAGTTGTTCGAATTGGGTTGGACTCGAGGGGGCAGTGTGTTCCCGACACCCACTGGGAATCGGGTACCTCCGGCCAGGCTACGGCCTCTCGGACAGGGTAGAGGGTTGCCTCATAAGTCCTGCAGAGCTAGTAGAAGTTGTGCTAGATCACAAGGCGGCCCCACCGAGGTTTTCGGTAGTCTTCCCTGCGGGGTTGACGCGCGTAAGTGGCGTATCCACTTCCATCCCGTCTTGATGTTGTGCTCAGCGGGAGGGGGTCTTTTTAAGTAATCAGGTATTGCCCTATGGAAGGAGCCCCGGAGTATCCATCGCTCCCGGGTAGAAAGAAGCCCGGGTCCTTGGTCCTACGGATCCAGGACTAATGGGAGTAGAAGCGCTGCGCTTAACTTCCAATCATCTGACTCTTTCTTTCTCTGCTTCGGCAGGCTTTTATCTCCGCGCTACACCATCTGTCTCTTCGTGCGCGCCGGCTGCGGCCGTCGAAACAATGCTCGCGACAATATGCTTTAGCGAGTTTTACATGTTTTATGAAGTAACATCTTGTCTATCTCTTACGGTTTACCAGTCACCCAAAAGTCATTCAGAATGAACCCAACTTCAGTGGCCGTCCCCAGAAAATTATGCAGATGCAGATGGAAAACCTATGCAGATTTACATTAGTCCCGAAAATATTTTAATTATATCTATAGTACATTAATTAAAATCATTAGAACTATTCTGATAAAATTAACCCTTTAATGCATCGTGTAGCTAATATGCAACAATAAGCTGTATTATCAGAATATTGTACTGGCCTTTATAAGTTACAAACAAAATGTTGAGCTACGTGTCACTTTAATGACCATGGCTATTCGAATCGATTGCGTTGAAAGTGATGTGAAAACCGGTTTTTGAATCACAGAAAGAGTGGCATAAGTATCAAAATAATTCATGTATTAAAGGATTAAAATTGTATAATGTTAATTTGAGGTAGGAGATGTGTTGCATCCTTTAAGGAGGGACGTATGCAAATATTCAGGGTATTTACATAAATAGCCATAACTTCCAAAGTTTTCAAGTTAGAGAAGTGAAACTTAGTATACTCATTTAAGATAATATGCATAATTGTTTTCATAATTTTCCATTGTTTATAACTAATGCTACATATTCTTTCTATATGCAGAGACATTTACAAACTTAAGCCCATTTTTTCAAAATTCACATATGCTATCTTTCTGAAATTTGGTATGTTATTTTAAAACACACTAAAAATTAATTTGTTGGATTTAGATTTCTTGTTGAAGCTGTATATAAATTTTAAAAAGATGTTAATCATATGCATCCTTTAAAAATTAAAATAATTTCATCTATTTTGTATCATCACATTCCATCTGGAGCTTAATATTAAATTCTAGAACGAAAACGATGGTCATTGTGGCATAAGAAAGCTGTGTGCTAAATTGCATCACTGCAGATGAGGTAGTTTGAGAGAAAAATGGTTTGAAGTTGTAGAAAATGCAAGTTACGGGGAAAGGCAATTAAAAATACAACAAGTGTTCAGTTTGCCTTTTATTTTTAAGTCAGAACTTCCCATATTCATAGTCTGTATCCTCATTCTGGTCTTCTTCAGCCTTTCTTTTTAAATTCATCTTCTGACTTGCTTCTTTCTGCATTAATTTCATAGCTATTTCGCCACCAGTGATGCGAATGTTGTCGAAACTCTGCAAAATTGTATCCATAAACACACCAGGTTGATATCGTAAATGGTGCATAACTTTCTTTCTGCCAACATTCCCATCTAGCAATTTTCACCACTATGGAAGAAACAAATGATGTTTTGGGACACCTTTTCCATATTAAACTGTTGAGGCTTTCATTTGGATTTTGTGTCTCTCCATAGAGACATTTTTAGCAAGTCTGGGTGTGCTAGGAATTGGTAGGTGGGCTTTATAGATTCCAAGACAGCTGATGGAAGACTATATGTTGCTACTATGCAACACTAGGGCTTTTAATTTTTTAAATGTACATACAGACCACGAACAGTCATAATATTTTGGTGTTTGTTAGCTAACACTGTATACTATTTTACAAAACAATTAAAAACTTATATTTTTTGAACATTTTCTCGTACGTTCCCCCTTAAGGCAAGGCTACTCTGAAAATTCTAAGAAAATTTACCCACATAATTAGAGTACCATTTCAAACTTGCATGCCAATTGTAATGTTGCTACAACAAATTTTTCTTAAATTATTAATTATTTTTGTTGAAAATATTGTAAAAAATAAAAATGTTCTACGCGTCAAAAAATTGGTGCATTTAAGTTGAATTTTTGTTTTCGGCTAGTACAGAGCAATTTTATAAAACCCACATTATTATTTTTTTTGAATATTCTTCTAGTATTTGTTCTAAAATATTTTCCATGTGTTAGTTCTCAAAATTTTGAAAACATTAACTTTTTTATTCCTTAACAGCATATAATTTTCAAAACATCAGCATTAACAAAAAAGGAGGAATATGAAATTTCTTATTTACATATTATGGAGCTATCTTATAAGTTTCACCAAGTTAAATGAAAACCTTTGACGCGTGAGGCATTTTGTATACTGAAAAGTGTTAAAAAAGACATTTCTTACAAAATTAACTTTAAAGTAATGATTATTACTTTTAACGATTGTTACAGGCCTCTTTAAATTGTCACGTGATGGCCTAAAATGGTGCAAATGGTAAAAATGGCATGTCATTTTTTACTACAAACCCTAAGTAACCAAAAGTGCCCAAAAAGAAAATTCCATGATTTTCAACATATTTGGCGAATTTTCAGTATAGGTTTACCTTAAGCATAGGAAATAAAAATACTAGCACCTTCAGAAATGAAGAATCCACAGGAGGTTATAAGCCACAGAAGACATATCTCAGTGACGCGCGGAAGTTCCAACTCCAGGCTCGAAGATCCGGCCCACGATTGGGACTGCCTATAGAGATGATGAACGTCCCATCGGCCAAGCAGCCTTCCGGAGTTCTGTGGGGATTACAGTTATCTTTAGGCAAGCATCGGTGCATCTCTCCGCTATCGTCGTACACACAAACCTAGAAGCACACCTGAAAGATAAGAGAAAAAAAACGCAGTGAAAGGTAAATTATGAAAAGGAAATTGCGAGAAATGAGAAACTACATCAGCATTTGCCTGTGGACCAGTAAAACTTCGAAAAACACAAGACCAAATTGGGCGGTCAACGGGAGTTGTACCTGGTACCTCTCGAATGTGAGTCTCACACGTTAATAACTGGTAACTAGTAAGATGTGTTTTAATTCAACTATTTTGCTACCTTACTTATGGCAGAGAAGTATTCATTTTTGTTATTATCCAGATATAACATGAAATAAGTAATGAATGGAGAATAAATTTGATCATGAATAAAGGATATCCCACAGCAGATAATGAATAGAGAAATTCATGTGTTATACATAAAATTTATTTGATCTATTCTGGTACTATTTTACCACATTGATCAGAACGAGTCTGTGCCGTTACCGTTCAAGCAATTGCTTATAAATTACACCTGGGGGCTATAAAAGGTGCGGGTGGGGAGAAGTACACCCTCTCTAAAACATGGGCAAGTGGCCCACAGGGATGGTGCGGTCAGCACAACACTCCACATCCCCTTCCTAATTTATACGCTGGTCTAGACGCCACAAAGGGCAGAGAGCAAGAAAAAACAAACCATCAATCGAATCAGGGTTTCCCAGTAAACAGCGGTTTACCCATCACAGGTTATGGACCAAGAATATCCGACCAGCAGTAACTCGGTTTGATATACGTCACGTATATACGTATACTATATTATAAAAAGAACCGAAATATGCTATTTTTAGTTTGTTATGTTGTCCTATAAATTGGAATTTCCTCTTTAGTGTAATGTGTATGGTACTATTTTGAGCACATTGTAATCTCAATTCCGCATCATTTCGCTAAGAAATTAATCTCTTATAGTATTTGGGATAAAGAGGTATATAATAGTGTATATTTTATGGAAGTTATGCTCTACTGTGTATTGGTGCCATTTTAAACACAGAAGCTTTCTTATATTCAAGCAACGAGATTTTGTTTCCCTTTATAATGCTTTTGAATATTTCCTCTCCACTTTTACATTGACATTTTTCATACTAATTGACTATTTTTCACAAACTATTGATGATATTTAATTAAAAAGTTTAAAGATAAAGTAAATACTGGAATGTAGTTGTTGATCTACCTGGGGTCAATAAATTGGATGATTATGTTTAAAACAATTTTAGTATTTTACGCTCACATGCCTTCTCTACTCACTCATTTACACACTATTCTTACAAATGCCTACTGTTCTACATATTGTGACTTTGTGGGTTCGTAGAATTAAAAGTCCAATTTGCCAAAATTCTAAATGTTCTTTATTTCCGTAGAAATACATTTCAATTCTCACGTAACAACATTACATCACATATACAACACAATCTTCCAAGGTCGATGACAATAACAAACGGCGTTCAGTTTACATCAGTTCTCGTTACAACAACACTCTTAGCTGTTCTCTGCTTACCTCTCCCGCGATTCTTGTTACACAACTCTTTACTACTCACGACTGACTTACCACTCCCACTGGTATGTCACAATCTCTTAAATATCTCATTGATAATTTCGAGATATTTCCGGAATAAAAAAGAATTCGAATCTTCTATACAACACTCAAGATATCACTAGAATGTTCCAGTTACCTCACTTATCTGTGTTGGTAAGTCTTGTCTCAGTGATACACAATCCGACTGTTATCTTTATCTGCAGGCTCTTAACCGCGCTTATCTCTCGGCACCGAAACTTCCGTGCTTTTCGCCGCGACAATATGTAATTCATACAAATCGAGATAGATGTCTGTAGAAGTAGGTGTATGACATAATTCTGTATAGCTACAATGGGAATACTAGAAAACAGTAGGCATCAGAAATAGTCGAGTTTTATAAGAGCTCTTACTATAATGGCTTTTTGGGCGCCGGGGTAGCGCAGTGGTTTCGTTCGCAGCTCCCGTGCTAAGGGTCCTGAGTTCGATTCCTGGGTCCGGGGTGGCGATTTTAGTTCGACCCTATCCACACGACCTCTGTCTGGCACATGCGAAGCCAACGTGGTTCCGTGACGAATGTCGGATAACTCTAAGCTCCATGGACTCCGGACTTATTTGAGCATCATTTCATCCATTCCATTCATCGTCCGATATGACTTAACGTTGGAGGACGTAAATTACAAAAAAAAAAAAAAAAAAAAAAAAAAAAAAAAAAACACGTGGTTCGGAGTCCAGGGTCCTCTAGGTCCTCTCGCCTCACTGTCATTTTCACTATCACCCTATCATTGGAGGTAATGGACACCACCCTCTGGATGCCTCCACCTGAGAAATGGGTCCAGATATCACGTGGTGGGGCGAGGTTACCCGGGAGGCCCAGGTTGCCTTGTGGAGAACGTTGGTAACCAATCAACTATAATGGCTTTGAATTTTTTATAGTTGCTTGATCAGGAGAAAGAAAACAAATAACTCCCATTTAATCGAAGTATAAATATTGTAAAATTAAAAACAATAACAAGGAGTAGAGCGGAAATGGTTGATTACACAAAATATTGTCATAAATTGTGTGCTTTAACAAAATTTACATTTTTACGTAGTAAAGTTTAATTTATACAGTTTATCAGTAAAGTCATTCTTAATAAAGAGCACTTCATAGGATATTCCCAGAAAGTTCTAATTATGCGTTTAATTGTTTTCATGAAAACACATGTATGCATAGAAATATGTAAAATTTAATCAAATTATTAGAGCCATTTCGAAAAAAGAATTACACATAAAAAGTAGCACGGGATAAGGGGATTTACTTAAATTTTTCGTCTTACACATTTGAAGAGCACTGAACTTAAATACGAACTCTAGTATTTCGTTTTTGAGATACAAACACACACACACACACACACACACACACACACACACACACACACACACACACACACACACACACACACCATATGCACAGATCATTTCCTGAAAATTAGTATAAAGGAAAAACCATGGAAGAAATACGAATTGATATGTAACATTGCATGAGTACATCATTGTATATTTTGCAAATCTACCTGCCATTTCTTCATTGCCCTCGTCTTCTTCATACAGTAATGGCAATACGAAGCCCAGAATGGTCAGTAAAAGGTTTCTTTACTTTTTGCTTTCAGCCATTATAGATTTCGTGACGTACTATAAATACTCGCATATCATAAAACAATCAAATTGTTGTAAATCGTTGGCCTCTAGAACATGTTCTTATTCGTCTTGAAGATTACCAAAGACTAGAAGTATTGGAGACAGTTTGACAACAAAAGTTATGAGGATGGGAATCTTGGAAAGTCTTGGAAGGAATTCAATTTGACAATTTGATCGGTACAAGAAAATTTAATCATAAGAACATTACCATAGGATTTTATGTACAAAATAACGACCTTTGCCTACACATCTTTTCCAAATCGTACTACTTAAAGGTCTGTTGACATTAAGGAAAATTACACTATTGGGTCCTGCAATGTTCCATTTAAATTCCGCGGGGCACTGTTATGTCTTGTACTGTCATCATAAATTCTGTTTTTACAGAACAGCGGAATGTTATTTTCGCCAGAGTACACATCTTTTAGCTTGTTAAAATTTTACTTTTTTGCTTCTTTGGCTAGAGTTAGCTTGTTGGAAATAGAATGGATGCAGTCGCATACTTGTTTCCAAAGAATACATATGTGAATCTGCCAACTGTTTATAACATCTCTCCTGGAAATATGAGACTTTGTGTTAATGCGTGTTCTATCCAGCAATGCCTCTTGTATACATATGCCCGTACCTATATACTATTTCTTGCTGTGTCTAAACCAGGTGACAGTAATGCAGAAAAGAGAGGGAATGTATCCGATGGTAAAAACACAACTAACGTGTGTTACAGTGTTACAGAGTGTTACAGAGTTAACAGTTTTAAGAGCAGCTGACATCACACACTGAACTCTCTCCAGTTCGAACATATAGAGCAATATGAGCTGACGTCACACTGACACTTTCCTCCTCTGGTTTAATAGTACTATAGAACAGAGAAAAATCAATATTTGAAAATGTTAACAAAGCAAGTGGCTCATAGATTCTAGCATATATAGGAGTAAAGTGAAGTGTGAGGCGGTACTTGCCCGTTAAGTATCTCGTTGAGCCCTCCCGGTACTCAACACCTCATATGATAGGATATGTGACGGTTGAGGACTACGGATGAGAGGTTTCCAACAGGTAGGGGTTTTTCTCAGGGTATATCTGCATGGATTCTCTCTTTTAGGGTTTTAGGGAGTGGGTGCGTCCTGACAGTGTATGGGTATTATCACATAGAAGACACCACGACCGTTGAATGTCAAGTTTATTGTTACAATTAGTCCTCTCCACTCGTCACTGTTGTCTCGATGTTATTCGCATATTAGGCGAGATATTTGGGATTTGCCCGTTGCTGTGCGCGTGACACGACGGCTATTAGTCTGAATCACAGTCGCGAATAAACTTGTAAATCACTGAGGCGCGCCGATTGGTGTATGTAGCTGTGTACGCGTTGTTCCTGAACGTCGAGAGCATTACTTCGCGCGACAGGGTATTTCCGGAGCATTATTCAACAACAGAGTTTGGTAAAGTCCTAATGATGTTGTGATGTGTGCAGTCTCTCACTCGCTAGAACAGAGTGTGTATGATAATCAACTAATACGTGTTGTCCCTTTCACTCGCCAGAACGGAGTGTTTTTCCTAACAAACATCAAACGTCGCCATTGCACAAATTTCCTCTTCCTTTCGCCGAAGTTTGGACACTTTGGGGGTCATGTGACCTGTTACTTGTTCCTTATAGGTTGTGTTTCATCCCTACTCTTAAATTTAATGGCAATTTATAGTGTCTGAGGCATGTATTCCACGCAACTTTCACCTTCCCACAGTCCAGCTAATTCATCATAAGCATGTTTGAAAATGTCTATCTTAAATATCGGTGTCTATTCTCTCATCACGTATCATGTGCAGGCCAAAACATGAGCTGGCGTCTAAGGTCTAGCCTTGAACAATGCCACCTTTGTCGACTCAACACAAAGAAAATACCTGCGAGGGAAAGTGTTCATTTTCCTCGCTCTCTTGACATGTTGGGTTCTCGTGCTTTCAATAAAATATATATATACATATATATACATATATATACATATATACACACACATATATATATATATATATATATATATATATATATTGGGATTGCCTGTTTAGTTTCTGCACTTGTATATTTAATCATTATCCTCTATATTTGTTATAACTTTGTTTAATTCATATTGTGGTATCTATCCGCCCTTAATTATGCATTTAATATGACTTTCGCGGTTATTATGCCAATTTTATGCCTAACAGGGACGGTATCAAGCAGCAACATGGATATCGGGGCAGATACTCTATTTCTGGGGTCTCCCATTGGTATGCAATATTTTAAACACAATTAAATTTAATTAAATTGTGTACTTAAACACCCACATGATTTCCTACGCACATTCTCCAATAAAATATTCCTAACAAGGCTTGTTTCTGTATACTGCATGCTAAAGTTGAACATTTGCCTAAATGCCTTATTACATATTTCCTTGTTATTTATAAAGAGATTAGGGGGATACAGTAGATTTACTCAGTCTGTAGAGCACCTGTCTAATGAGCACCACTAAATGAGCGGCCGCGTCCATATACAATGGCCTTAAAATTTATTTGCTTCTTACTTATAATCAATTAATTATATATAAATAAAGGTAATAATTAATACTTTTTGAGTGCAAATCAAATGTTCTTAAAATTCCGTTGCCTTTACATTACTTTGCATTACCATTAGGAAACCAAAATCAGGATACACACATTCGTTTCTCCACTCCTTTGATAAAGCATTCTTACAAACGCTTCATGCTGACTGATATTTGGAGAAATTACTTTATTGCATATTTTATGGCAGGGTCAACAGAACTAGTGGAATACAGTATGCTGATGTGATTGCCAAATCTTTTAAGAGTTGGCCGCTCTGATGTATTTGAAGTTTCGGTACATCTGATACTGAATACTTTGATGTTTAAACTAAAGCTCTGAGCTTATATTATTTTATAATCAGAAGTTCTGTTAACATTTACTAAACTTTCTTCTTTGACTCACGCTTGTGGAACAAACATAAAGTATATTCTAATACAAAAGAAAAATTAGAACTAACAATTCAAATAAAAGAGGGACAGTGCTACAAATTACGGTATACAGGATTTTATCCAAACTCAGAACTTTTCGGGAAATGGGAGACGGGGAGGAGCAAACTAACTTTGGAATGTAATGGATCCTAGATGGGTTATCGCTCAATGCCTGAGATGGTGGGGAGGAAGAAGGGAATAAAATGTAGTGATGAAAGGGATGATAGGCAACTTCACGGAAATTCATGGCAAATTATCTAACCTAGCATTCGCATAGCGACAAAGGACAAACGCGAAAAGCTTGTTCAGGTTGTCGACTCCGGGAATTTGATCCCAGAACCTTCCGATTGTGAGTCGCGACTGTTCGCTCAGTGAGTTTTAAATTGTCATAAAGGACTTGTCATTGAAGTACTCTCCTCCTCTCATTAGGAAATGCTCCTACTCGTAACTAATATCCGATTCGCACGTGCTGTTTGGTAGTATTGTGTCATATAGACTTGACTTCATTAGGAAGTTCATTCAAACGACACTTGCCTTTCATTCATCAAATCCCAACATACAAGCTCTTCATTTCGCTATGCAGTCTAAAGAAATCTATAATTAATATGAAGCATATGATCACATCAATATGGAATAAGGAAACCAATAGCAGAAAATATAATTAAAATGGAAATTAATGTGAAATTTGAAGACTGTAAATATAGGTAATAGAAATGCAGTCAATAATATGTTAAATAGCACCTAATATAAAACATTATAATATGTGTATAGGTATATGACATACATATTTTGAAATATACGTTGGACAGAAAAACGAACAACCATGTGGACTTGCAGCACAGGGAGTTGATAAGTATAACAGTTTTATGAAAGAAAGGACCAACGAGAGAAATCGGCAGAACTGATAGAAATTCGCAGAAATGTCAACAGCAGCACACAGAATATTTGGTGTCAATGTGTTCTCATAGAAAAGGAAAACTATCGAAACAACACATTGTTACAGATTTCCTAGAATCGAGACGCTGAGTGTGTAGAGTGGTGGGACATACAGCTAAAGGCCGAAGCCATGTGCGATTTTTCCATAGGTATTCTGCACAAGCACTGTATTGTTTTCGGTCACGTACAGAGGCCGATATAAGTATTCGAAAGTAAAGATATTTATTAATTATATTATTTTAAAGCTACGCAGAGTAAGTATACGTAAATACAACTTATACAAAATAAACTTGAGTCTTCCATTAAACATATAAACTCATAAATAGCAACTGAAACTAATTTGCACTACAAGGAGAAATAAAACGGTTACTTTACATCTGGACATAAGTATTCGAACAGAGAACAGCTAGTATTTAGTTATCATCCCCATTTTCTTGGAATTAATGCTGATAAGTGTTTGGGCATTGTCTGTATGTGTTGTTTAGTGACTGCAGAGTCCATATTTCTCCACTCTGCTTGAAGAAGTTCTAACAGATGGTCCTTGCTTCTCATGTGATGCTTCCTCACACGCTCCACGAGTTCCTTCCAGATGTTCTCGATGGGATCTAAATCTGGAGATGGGGCCGTGTCTTCTAAGTGTGAAGAGTTTTGTACACGATCCAAAGCCTTACAATTTCAGCAGTATGCTTCGGATCATTTTCCTGCTGGAAGTAATAATCATGCCTTAAGCCCAGTTTCTCTGCACTCTTTTTAAGATTGTTTTCAAGAATCCTCTTGCATTCAAATTTGTCCACGGTCCCATCTGTGAACACCAGTTACCCAAAGCCAGATGAAGATATACACCTCCATGCCATCAATTACTGCCATCATTTTTCACTGTAGCTACTTATGTTCTTAGGTTCCCATTCTGTATTTGGCAGTCTCCACACTTTAAGACGTCCATCACTATTGTATAAGCAAAATTTGCTCTCGTGCGATCAGAGAACCTTATACCTACCTGAATTCTGTTGGCTTCACCACATACTGTTTAGCAAATTCTATACGCTTTTTCTTATTCATCTTATTAACATATGATTTCTTCATAGGAGTGCGGACATTGCACCCAGTAATATTTAAAACCCGTTCAACTGTTCTGGTGTTAACCATAGTGCCAGAATGTTGCTCAAGGTATCCTCTAATCTCAGATGCAGTGACTCTCGGATTCTGCTTCACCATTTTTAGTATTTGCCTCCTGTCTCTGTGGTGAGTTTAAAAGGAGCGCCATTTTTAGGTTTATTTATAACAGTATTTGTCTGTTCGAAGTGTGTAATTATTTAGAATACTGTAGCTTTGCTTCTGTTAATGGTTTTGGTAATTTAAGAGAGAGATTTGTTTTTACATACTTATCACGATATTCCTCTTTGCCTCCGATGTCTCCTTACCTTTGTGTACCATATTACCTGTGAGTTCACAATCGGCTGAATAACTGAGCACGCTGTCTCGAGGTATAGCACAAACACAACTGTTATGTGGTAGGGGCGTGTAGGGTACGTCCAACCACCTTTCTGTCTGTTCGATTGGGTACGTTCGAATACCTATGTCCTCCAATAAGAGAGACAATAGAATATATACAGGACAGATAGTGTAATAAATACATGCAAAGTGATATTTTAAGTATTATTTCCGAGACATAAAAGGTTACTATTTGCATGTTTAAAACTTCAACGCTGCTAAATATATATAACAGTATTTATAGTACGTGCAGTATTACATGCTATCTTATTCCAATACTTCTGTCGGTCACTATGTAAACGCTGCATGTAGGTATAACCTGACCATGACAACCGCCTCACAGCCCGAGGAAACAAAACAGTCGCATTATACTACACTTTGACCTTGCTCTGCATACACTAGTAAGGCATGATTCACTAGTTTGCAGAGTACTACGTTACTCTGTTTTGAACGTTTGCATATTTGATGGCCGTGCTGTACATCTGACGTCATTCATACTCTGTTTCCAGCCAACTTGTATCGCACGTGAGCGAACATCTCTGCGGCCTTTAATTATGACAATAGCTTACCTTCCCATTAATTATTTTAAGTAACGGGATATCGGAATAAATAGGAACATTGAGGAAAAATGCAAACATGTAATTAACGGAAATAGCTTAGCTTGCTGAATTCATACGGTTATATCTGGAATAAAATCTGGGTAACAAGCTAACAGTAGTTGTATTACTGTCCTACTCGCTACTCAGATATGAGGCAATAGATATATGCCTAATTACAGCATCTTAAAGCACAGACTGCAGCTGGTGCTGCTTAAAACTGGAGATAACTAGATGGACTTATTAACGTCATTGAGACATTGATGTTACAGATCCAGCAGGTACGTTTTAGTGAAAGCAGATCAAAAATAAAACACACGTGTTGGCTTTCTCTACCATAGGCCCAAATTTTACAAGAAAAATGAGTTACAAATTTGAATGTTTCATTTAATATCTTAATGCTTAGCATAACTTGGAGTTTAAAATTACTAAACGAGATATCTTAGAAAACTGTGAAATTTTTCTCTGTTCATTCTTTTCTTGTCGCTTTTTCTTTCCTGCAAGGGGGAAACCTTGCTGCAGCTTATATTTTCTTCGCTGCTTGTATTCCTGGCGCGGTCTTGCTCGCAGATAAAGCTTATTATCCCGTATCTCAGTGGTGTCCAAGTCACACGCAGTTCAAGGCACAACTGGGCTACAAGTTGCCAGCATACAGTGTGACGTGACACATCAATGCTAGGAACCTTATAAGCCATCACCTGTCTATTTATCTACAGCTTGGCTGCGTCCACAGGTAAAACCTAGCTTACAGTATGTGTACCTTATAAAATGTTTTTCTTTTGAATTGCCTTGAGCTAGACAATACGGTACAGATACAGGTTTGATGTAAGAACAGAACTGTGCTTCTAAATTTGAAACCAAAAATAGAAAACTACTTATAGATTACTTAGTTATCCAAGATAATTAAAGTACTACTTTCCGATGATAAAATATTAAAATAAGTAAATAAATAATTATTCAGCATTATGAATAGTGCATTTCATGTGAACATATAACTGTAACAGATATAAATTGATAGAAAGCATATCACAGATTTTATATCTTGCTGTTCTTGAAGTGGGTACCCTTACATTTTTTTAAACTAAAGTTTTATAATCCAATATTACTTTAATTATTTTTAAATAAGTGAAATAAAATACAACTCAATTACCATTAAGTGCTATGATTTTCTCCAAAATTAAAGGGAAGTTCCGTCTTTTCCTTCAAGCTCTCCATATTTGCTAGGTGTTTGAAATAAATTTTTTATCTTATGTTTATTTGATACAGCATACCGATTGGGTACCAGGCTCTGTGTAATTTTACAGAAAATTTTACAAGGAATTCTTTTCCTGCTCGGATTTAAAACATCAGCACAGAAAAGATGAGTCATGGCTGTATTCTCCGACGCATTTCTGTGTGTCTCACGCAAAATATAATGTACTGAAATCACTATTGTCTACCCAGCACATGAAGGCAAGCTAAAGGAATGTGTAACGTAATCACTTTTGCTGTCCTTACGGTGTTTACGCTCGCCTTCCGAGTATGACAAGAATGCTAGGTTCGCTTAAAATGCTTTTAGTCTTTATTTAATCGTTATTTAATAACATAGGGAAAGTGAAATATCTTTTAAGAGTTTGGCTACTTTGTAATGCTTTTGTTTGCCGAAAATAAAAGGTGTATGTGTTCCGCAAACTATTCATGTGTACTTTTATATTTTGTTAATAACCCGGTCCATTATCACTTCAGTTTTTTTCACATCTTTTAAATCTTCCTTGGATTTATATAATTATTTCATAACCAAAATTAGGCAAATCGGTTCAGCGTTTATGAGCTTTTGTTAGACTAACAAACGTCAATTCATTTATATAGTCGCAAACCCATTATCTACGATAACGCGGTCTGTGTACACAAAGAGCCGGCAAATAAAGATAGCTGAGATAAAGGACTTGCCAGCATAGATTAAGTTAGGCTTCTGGAAGGTGATAGAACATTCCATTTCTTGTTTGTTCCAGAAATCTCTCGAATTTATCAATGATGTATTTATGAAAGCGACGACTCGCCAAGAGTCAGTCGTAAACAGGATTGTAAAGTGTTGTAACGAGAGCTGATATAATCAGAACGCTGTTGTTGTGATCATCGACCTTGGTAGATTTTTTATGTGATGTAGTTCTGTAACGTAAGGATTGAACAGAGTGTATCTCTACGAAAATAAATAGCATTTTGAATTTCTGCAACTCGGACTTTTAACTCTACGAATCCACAAAGTCACAATATAAGTTATGATTTCCCAAAAAACGAATTATCTTCTAAACGGAAAACCTGACTACCGGTACGGCTGAGATGCCAAACTGTTTGTAGGGTAATTATTGGGAGTTTCGATACGTTTAATGCTGTTAGTTAAATTTTAAGATGTGTATGTCACAGTCTTCTTCTTCTTCTACCTCACGGCTTTGGATTGTTTAACCCGTTCCGGCTCCAAATTGGTCTGCCCATCTTTTCTTCGGTCTTCCCTGGTTTCTTCTTCCTATAGGTTTATAGTTTAAGGCTATTTTTGGAATTCTGTTATTATTCATCCTCTGAACATGTTCTTTCCATTGATTTCTATTTCTTTCAATAGTGTGGTTTATTTCTTCTACATTTAATTCTGTCCTAATATCCTGACTGCGTTTTTTTATCAATTTTGGTGTATCCAGCTATTGCTCTTATGAATTTCATTTCTGATGACTGTATTCTCGTACTATTTCTTTTTGTTAGTGTCCATGTTTCTGATCCATAGATCAGAGTTGGTATTGCCATTGTTTTGTATAGTTTTATTATAGAGTCCGTTCCTGCTTTATTTTTTAATGTTATTTTTATTGTGCCTGTTATATAGTTAAATTTATTTATTTTCTATATTATATCAGCTTTCCCTGGGTACGAGACATTACATCCTAAATACTTAAAGTATGATTTCTGCTCAATTATTATGTTTTCTAACACTATTTTTTATCTTACTGGATTAATTCCTTTAAATTCCATGGTTTTGGATTTATTTGCTGATATTTTCATTCCATATTCTGTAGCAATTTTATCTAGACTATATAGCATTTTATGCAGGTCAGCTTCATTTGTGGCCATTATTATTTGATCATCTGCATACAACATAGTTTTCAATTTAGCTCCTGATACATTAATGCCTCCATTGACTTTATTCGACCAAATCCTTACTATTTCGTCAACATACAAATTAAAAAGTGCGGTTGATAAAGGACAACCTTGTCTTAAGCCACCATTAATTATTACTGGTTCCCTTTCATTTATTTTTATTTTTGTGTCAATGTACATACTTTTTATAACTTCAATTAGTTGTAAAGGTATGCCTCTATTATTTAAAATTTTCCACAGTATCATTCGTGATACTTTGTCAAAAGCTTTATAATAATCAATAAATAGTAAGTGCGTCTCTATGTCACAGTGGCCACCGAAACCGCATTCAGGTCATGTGACCCTTTATTCTTCAAAAGCAACCTGAGATAGAAGGATTGAGAGGGAGATCTAAAATATCCAGAACTGGGAGACTACATGCGCAAGCATGAATGGGTTCCATAACGATTACAGATAGAATAAATCAGCCGCCGTTCAAGCTTGCTCACAAGCTCCGACCCACCCTCGGTGCTATCTTAAAGGGAAGGCGCTCACAAAGAGTGTGTCTTTGAGTGAGAGACGTTTCCAAAATGCATTGCCAGCGCCCAACCATAACACACTGATCATCGTCACCTGGCTTTTGAATTCTCTAATAGATGATGAAGGAAACGATGGACAGGAAATTATGATGAAACAAGAAATACCCCAGCATTCGTCAGTCAATCTGGTGGTCACGGAAAACATATGGAGCAAGCTAGTGATTGTCGGGAATCGAACACGGGACACACCGAATGGGAGCCACACATGATACCGCAGAGCTCATAATACTTACGATATTGTAAACAATACGGCACTTTAACATGCTTTAATATAGCGCATTAAGAATAAAACAGTGGATTAATTCTTCAACATTTTATATCTGCTGATATTTGTTTACATTATTATTATTATTATTATTATTATTATTATTATTATTATTATTATTATTATTATTATTATTATTATTATTATTATTATTATTATTATTATTATTATTATTATTATTATTATTATTATTATTATTATTATTATTATTATTATTATTATTATTATTATTATTATTATTATTATTATTATTATTATTATTATTATTATTATTATTATTATTATTATTATTATTATTATTATTATTATTATTATTATTATTATTATTGTTATTGTTATTGTTATTGTTATTGTTATTATTATTATTATTATTATTATTATTATTATTATTATTATTATTATTATTATTATTATTATTATTATTATTATTATTATTATTATTATTATTATTATTATTATTATTATTATTATTATTATTATTATTATTATTATTATTATTATTATTATTATTATTATTATTATTATTATTATTATTATTATTATTATTATTATTATTATTATTATTATTATTATTATTATTATTATTATTATTATTATTATTATTATTATTATTATTATTATTATTATTATTATTATTATTATTATTATTATTATTATTATTATTATTATTATTATTATTATTATTATTATTATTATTATTATTATTATTATTATTATTATTATGATTATGATTATTATTATGATTATTATTATGATTATGATTATGATTATGATTATGATTATGATTATGATTATGATTATGATTATGATTATGATTATGATTATGATTATGATTATGATTATTATTATTATTATTATTATTATTATTATTATTATTATTATTATTATTATTATTATTATTATTATTATTATTATTATTATTATTATTATTATTATTATTATTATTATTATTATTATTATTATTATTATTATTATTATTATTATTATTATTATTATTATTATTATTATTATTATTATTATTATTATTATTATTATTATTATTATTATTATTATTATTATTATTATTATTATTATTATTATTATTATTATTATTATTATTATTATTATTATTATTATTATTATTATTATTATTATTATTATTATTATTATTATTATTATTATTATTCAGTACGTCTAATTAAGCACGCATTCTAATACCTGAAGCGATTAGTTATGGAAATCCCTTTCTAATGTAAATTTAGATGGACGCGACTTTGCATGATGCATTACTGAAGAGACGCAATGAGTGAAGAATAGTAATGGATTACAAAGAGATAGTGGATCTTGGTTACAGCATGTGTAGGGGCAGGTAAGCGAGTCATGTAAGAAAAGACACGGGAGAAACAATGTTCCTAGCAGGGATTCTCACTAAATGAGTAACACTTGACTCCGTTTGAAAAGACATTGCTTGGACCTTTAATAATGGCATGACCGAGACATATGGACAATGGACAAATTAGTCACAAAGGGAATTTTGGTTTGAATAAAGACAGGGCTTCAAGAGGTGAAAGGACACACACGCAACTGTGTCCAGCGAGGACACGCAGTCCGCGGCTGGCAGCCTATTAAGACGGCCATCTGCCTCTGCCTCTGTCTTGGTCGAAGGCAGACCAGAACCGGAGAGAAGATCTGTAGGTTCATACGTGAATAAAGAATTAAGTGTTATCGCGTACAAAACATTCTACATACGGTCACTCTGAACAGTGAAATATTGATAATCTTGGTCGGTAACTTCGAGTTTGATGTGATGATATAAATCACATGATGATATAAATCAGTTTGAAACTTGCATTCCAGTGTCATTAGAACCATCCTTACTCACATACATATCCACGCATACCCTGAGGATAAAGTGCTCTACCCTGCTCTACCCTGTGCTACCCATTCACAATTCGCTTCAAGCTTGTATGATACATACGTTTTGTTTTGTTTTGTGCTTTCTTTTTATACATGCAGTTTGTAATTTATGCTGTCATAATACACAGTTAGGTTTTAATACAAAATTTTAAAACTACAAATGACTATTAAACTAGGTAGTTCTATACAACTCACAATTTAGACAAAGTACCGGCTTGAACTTTGCATTCAATTTACCTCAATGGCTTTCTTCCTCTGTACTTTATCTTTATCTTCTTAACATTTTTCACATTTAAGATTCCTCCTTGCCCATCATTTATAACTTATTAGCTCGAAATGTTCAGGAGAGCTTAGAAATAATGAGGTTTCAATCTGATGTGCTAGTTAAGATTATGAAATAATTCACTTAAAATCAATATTTTGCATAACCCATATTTAAGAAGTTGAGTCATTTAATAACATGGTAAAAGCTGTCCAAGTAATTAAAATTAAGAAATGCTTACACAACACTTTATTTATATTTGTATACCAGCAGATTCAATTTAAATAGTTTGCAATACCGATAAACTTAGGATTTAGAAAGTATTTCATATCACACGAAAATATGATTAATTATTATGAATATTAAAATTAATATTTTAACAATGGTTGGACTTAGCTCTTAAGATTTTTCTTTGCATTATGTACTAAACATTTTGAGCATGTGTTATACGTTTGGAAGCTATCAGAGGAAATCAGTGAAGCTTTGCTTTAATAGGTGCATTGGCTTAAAATACGGGATAATTTCAGTGCAAATCAATAATTTTGAACGCTTAGTATGCTATTTAGCAATTTAATTTTTACAGACGCGAAAAAGTTTTAGAAATGCTTCTGCATTTGCACCATGTAAAGTCAACAATTTTAATCTAAAATAACGCCCTTGTGCAGTGATGAATACTAAGAACTTGATCGTCGCATTTGAAAAACCGTTTCGTTTTCACCACTGATGCGACACATATCAACAGATGAATAGCAGTTACCTGGAAGGCAAGTTTTGAAAGAGAATGACGTCATAGACTAGTTCCTGTGAGATGAGATGAATTGCAGGTCGCTCAGTTGTAATACCGACGTGGGAGATGATTGAATGCCCCTTTCAGTGCATAACGCATAATGCATAGCAATGCAAGAGGGAGCAGATATAGAGATGATATTATTGGAGATCCCCCACGGGACCTTCAGGCTAAATATATGCATATTAATGCTTAATCATTTAATTACGAATTTCCCTACATTTTTACAACTAAAACAGTGAGATTTGTAACAGGAATTTGAAACAGTATCTTTCTTTTTCGTCTTTTTTTCAGAATTTGTTATTAATAGACTTTAAGTTTGTAATTTCAAATTAATAAAAATGAATTTACCTTTTTATGTAATTCTATGCAACAAATGAACTTATAGCATTAAAGTGTTATATGCAAAATTTAACGTGCCTCTATAGGTACATAGTATAATTCATATATTTTTTTACTTTTAAGAATAATAGTATTTAACGTTTGTTACCAAAAGTTTGTATTTAATATATTTTTCAAGCGATAAACGGCACTCCCATTACCTCTCTCGACAGTGGATTGGAATGGGGTAGCTCCACGTTAAATATTTGGTGGTACGGCATGTCTGGATGACGACGGTGTAGTTAGAAACGCCCAGTGTGAAAGCAACTTCTTATTTTTTAAAATATGACTATACTCTCTTTTAAAAGAATTGTTTCATTTATGGATTCTTTGTAGTAAACCACTCACATTATTTAAAATAATTTACAACTTTGTTGAAATAAAGAGCGATGTAAATACATAATCACAAACAGAGGGCTGGTAATTGTTGGAAACACAGGTGTGATACAAATGCACTGCTAAGGTATTTAAAACATTACATTAATTTCGAGGTAGAATAGAAAACAAAACAGCCTTAAAACAATGCTCAGATCTCTAAACTACCAAAATATGCATAAAATATTATAGAAATATGTATTTTGTAAACATTTCCTCACGTCGTATGTCGATTTTTCCTATGAAATGCATAAACATAATCCCAAAGTAGAATAAATATTTCCGGTGCTACATCTAAGGATGTGTGTATGTGTGTGTGTGTGTGTGTGTGTGTGTGTGTGTGTGTGTGTGCTATATTGTTCGCGTCATGGCTGAGTGGTTAGACCACCTGGCTCTCACCAAGGCGGCTGGGGTTCGATCCCAGGCGCTGGGTGGGGTTTTATCCGGGTCCTTCGGTTTCCCCTGCCAGCATTCCACCGAGTGCCCCATCATCATCTTTCCAATCACCTCATCTCTCGTACTTTCAATCCCGGTGGTGGGCTGATCACTCATCCCGGAATCTCTCTGATCAGAAGACCTCTGATACTCAACGCGCTGCCTACGGGCCTTGAGGTTGCGCGGTTCAGGAAGCCCTGTGTTCCACTTAAGGTTTTATAGGAATTCATTCATTAATTTGCTGTATTACCTAAAGGAGGTGAGTTATGGGATAAACCAATGACCCAAGGACGTCAAGAAAAGCAGGTAAATTGCTAAACAGAAATTACCAATAAATAATAATTTTACTAGTTGTTATTTAACTGCAGGAAAATAAACATTATGTTTCTGTTCAGAATTTGAATAATAGGTTTAATTTCATTAATTTCTTATAGATAAATGTAATAAATTTGAAGCATGTACAAGGGTTTAACACTTACAAGTTTTAAAATAATATGTACAAAATATAAGTGCAAACTTTAAAAACTTACTTTGCAAACCTTCTTCCAGATGATACGCTTTAAAACATTAAAACTCACCATCGTCGTTTAGCATGAAGTTTACTCAACTTGAGAACCTTATCATGGCCTGTTTCTCTAACATAGAGCAGAATGAATATCAATGGAACATGAGATAAAATGTTCAATATTATTCACTAGAATAAGATGAAGCTTATGGAAAGTGAAGCAATAAAGTGTTGTGAGATCAGCCATCATCCATCATCATTGGTTTGAATTTACAATATTTAGTTTCTTGTTCTTAAAAGTGTTGTGGCTGTTCAGCTGTTTCTCGTGATGTCATAGAGAATGATGTCATGGATTGTCAAGTCCAGCATTTAGCAGACCGCTTTTAAACATATTTCGATATGGTTTCGTTAGTTCCCTTTGCTAATTTAACTATTTCTGCAAATTGTTCTAGACTCTGGACTAACGTAAAGCAAAAATAAAAACAAGCTTTCATAAAGAGAGTTTGTAAAAACTAAATAAAATAAACCTTAGAAAATTCATATAAAAGTAGTGCGCCCGCCTCAGTAGCGTAGATGGTAGCGTGTCTGCCTCACGTTCAAGGGGTCCTGCGCTCGAATCTCGGACAGGGTGAGTTGCCTGTATAAGGTTTTTCCGGAGTTTTCCCTTATCCTGAAAGACAATTATCGGGTAACTCTAAGCTCTATGCCCACCTCGGTAGCGTGGTGGTAGCATGTCTGCCTCACGTTCAAGAGGTTCCGAGTTCGAATCTTGGTCAGGGTGAGTTACCTGTATAAGGTTTTTTTCGGGGTTTTCCCTTAACCTGAAAGACGAATGTCGGGTAACTCTAAGCTCTGTGGACCCCGGACGCATTGAGCATCATTTCACCCATTTCAATCTTCGTCCGATATGACTAAATGCTGGAGGACGTAAATTACAAAAAAAAAAAAAAAAAAAAGTAATGCACCATTGTTGCCTTTGCTTCTTAATGAAAAGAGTCGAGGATGACTGTAATACTCATTTTAATAAGCTGACAATCGTTCTCTACTATGTACATAGTGTTATACCTCTATTAAGTAAGGGCATCTAACACTGAATTTAGGTCAGGGAAGGTTCACTCTATTAGATAAGCGATGTGCGTGTTTGATTAACTAACAATGCATTTGCAGCATAATTCAAAGCCCTGGTGACCAATGCGTGAAATCTCATCGAACAGTAAGCTTAAGTGGGAAACAGCACGGCAATTCCTGTATGGATGCGATGCCCACAACTGAATTCTCTGGAATGCCCACTACTGCTAGTTAAACCTTCTGAATCTTGAACATAATTCACGGGGTGAAGGGCGTTGCCCTTCTCAAACCTTTAGAGCTAATTTATAGAAAATAAACGCTAACACAGAATTGCCTTAATCTAAGGTGTAGTTGAGGTGGATAGAATTTTGTGAAAATGCCCGTGTTGGAAGGTGCTGGACTTAAATAACAGTTATAGGTTAATGGAAGAGCACACCTCGTTCAATACAACTTACACAGATATGTTGCGGCAAAAACTTGCTGGAGGAAGGGATGAAGTAAACAACGGGCTAAAGGGAAGAAGCAGACAATCCAACGAGACGCGCGGAACTTCCTCCAATGCTGGAGCTGCCTAAACAGGACAATGAATGATCTGGTCAACCAAGCTGCTCTCTGGCGTTTATGAGGCGTTGTACACTTTCCATTGAGCAAGCTTCCGCGTCATATATCCTGCACCACGACACACTGCGAAACCCTAGAGGCACAACTGAAATATGTGAAGGAAACAGAATGAAATACAAATTTAAAGAAAATTTTGGTAAGTAAGAACCATTACAAAATTTACCTTTCGACCAGGGAAAATTAGAAAAATTGGAGTGGATGGCTGCAGTAATCGAATACGGAACCTCCTGAAGGCAAGGAGCCATATTTTGTCAAATCAAAGATTTATATTTTCCAGGTAAAGAGTGGTTTGTGGAGGTTAAATTATATTCTTAAATCTCTTATTATATTTTCAAGATACAGAGCGTAAATACAAAAGTTTTATATTTATTTTCTATATCGTTTTAGAGATATACTGTTCATACAAGCATCTGCACACACACACACACACACACACACACACACACACATACACACATACGCGCGCGCGCGCACACACAAACTAAACGTTTGTTTTAAAATCCGTTATTTGAATTCTCACTAATTTCTCTGTTCACTCTTATAGACGTTTCTTTTTTAATCCACGTGAACTTAAATCACATATATAGCTTTTCGCAGCTGGTATGTGATTCCTTGAAGTTTTGTTCTCTTTGCATGTCCAGTAGATAACAAACTTCTACGTATAGAAGTAAATACCGAATAATTCAAGCAATAACAAGGAGTATCTCCAAAATGGTTGACTCCACAAAAAGTATATCAGGTGTGTTTTAAGGTTTCAAACTTGCAAAAGTCACTAAAATGAAGAGGACTTCTGAGGGTGTTCCCAGAAAATTCAGGTTGAGCACGTATTTGCCATGTAAATATTTACATCAAAATAGCTATCGTATGTAAATCAAAATCATTACAGACCTTTTTAGAAAGTCCAACATTTCAAAACATTTAGTTTGGGATGGAAGATTTTGTTGAAAATTTTCCTTTCGAATCTCCATTATTATTATTATTATTATTATTATTATTATTATTATTATTATTATTATTATTATTATTATTATTATTATTATTATTATTATTATTATTATTATTATTATTATTATTATTATTATTATTATTATTATTATTATTATTATTATTATTATTATTATTATTATTATTATTATTATTATTATTATTATTATTATTATTATTATTATTATTATTATTATTATTATTATTATTATTATTATTATTATTATTATTATTATTATTATTATTATTATTATTATTATTATTATTATTATTATTATTATTATTATTATTATTATTATTATTATTATTATTATTATTATTATTATTATTATTATTATTATTATTATTATTATTATTATTATTATTATTATTATTATTATTATTATTATTATTATTATTATTATTATTATTATTATTATTATTATTATTATTATTATTATTATTATTATTATTATTATTATTATTATTATTATTATTATTATTATTATTATTATTATTATTATTATTATTATTATTATTATTATTATTATTATTATTATTATTATTATTATTATTATTATTATTATTATTATTATTATTATTATTATTATTATTATTATTATTATTATTATTATTTTATTTTTGAATTTACGTCCTCCAACGTTAAGTCATATCGGACGGTGAATGAATTGGGAGAAATGGTGCTCAAATGAGTCCAGGGTCCATGGAGCTTAGAGCTACCCGACATTCATCTTGAAGGATAAGGGAAAACCCCGGAAAAATCTTATCCAGGTAACTCACCCTGACCGAGTTCGAATCTCCAGTAGACATTGAACTTATATACCAAGGTAGAATTAATTGAATATTTCTGTGTTGTGCTATTCATAGAATCATAAAAATACACGCACCTACGGATCTTTTGCTAAAAGTATCTGCTTTCGGATACAGGGAGCCCCTAAATTTTATTGCCTTGAAATCTCAACATAGAAATTTTGGGTAGGATGCACTCAATTTACTTAAAATATTAGTAGAAATAAACAGTCTTTTTTTTTGTAGGCGCCTGAAAACAAATATTTCTGGCGTACGAGATTTCCTTTAATCTATTATAGGCATGTAACAGAAAAGGAAAGGAAGGACCAAAGGAATAATGCATGGGCAACCTGACATTTAAACTTATCAAATATATTGAGCTGGTTCATCGGCCTAACAAAAGGTTAATCTACTTCTCGGCTAATTTTTTTTTTAACCTTAAAGTATATTAGGATTTTAATGCTTTGAAATGAAATGAGCGAAATGATTCTCGAATAGGTTCTGGATCTACAGAGCTTAAAGATACTCGACATTATAGGATAGGGCAGAATTATACGGAAGGGATTCGGCACGTCGACGAGATTGATCTTTTTGCCTTCATTCCAAGTGGGGCATCCCCGAGAGGGAGGATGAGCTGAGAGGAGACAGAAGGCGGCACACTCCAGGAGTTACAACAGTGCAGAGGGCAAGGTCTCCAGCATTTATTTAAAACTCCCCAGCAGTGCAGTACAACCGGCATCCCACCTACCGTGACCCGAAACAGTCCATTAGGCCTGCACGTAGACCGGAGACCACCATGCCGGAGCTCAGAAACCCCTGGTATCTGGTAAAACCAGCATCTCTACCGCCGCGACTCACTAGGCAGGCTCGGAGACCGATATGCCAGAGCTCAAAAAGCTGTTTACAGGCTTACACAACCGACATCCCTCCTAACATGGTCCTGAAACAGCGCACCAGGCCTCCTCGGAGACCAGAGAACATCCTACTGAAAACCGAAGGTGTTCACCAGGAGCACATCATCCTGCCATACAGCGCCCAGGCACCCGCCGACTTTTCTATCCTGAAAGTGACCACCAGATGTGAAATGATGTGAAATGATAATGGAGGTGAAATGGAAGGACAGGAAATTCGGGTGATGTAATTATCCTACCCAGCATACGCCTGGCAACCAGGGAAAAAACCCCAGAAACACATGGGGCAGGTAGGCTGGCCATAGGAATCGAATTAGGTCCTCCCAGGTACGGGCCACAGACGAAACCGCCTGAACCATCCCACTCGGTAAAGTTACTCGACATTATTCTTTACAGAATAAGGGATAAACCCTGTAAATACCTTATTCGCGTAATTTAACCCAAGCGGGTTTCGAACGCCGGACATCTTGAATGTCAGACAGACATACCAGCCTCACACCCTAAAGGTAGCTTTGTTCTAGCAAAGTATTCGACAATACACTCGAAAGAAAAAGGAAGATACTTCAAACAAGGATGCACATTGGAATCTCAGCAGATGTATTATTCGTCGTCTATTGCGCTATTAAAGTACTAGTGCTTTGTGTTGTTGTTTCGTCCGGTAGTCTCCCAGAAGTTCTGTTTTTGCTCACTTGTGAAGATAAACTGGAGACAAAAGGAGTTGTCGTCTCCTTGTGGCCACATTTGTTCCGTGGAACTTCGGCTCTGGTAATCGTATCAGCAGAACTGTACTGCATTTGTAGTGAAAGCATCCTAGGCATCGCTGATCAAGGGAATGCATCGGGCATTTATTTTACGACACAGTAAGATTTATCTGAATGTATATTTGAGGTCAGGAATAACTCATATGAATTTGTTTATCCTAAGGATGAAGTATAACAAAACAATCCTCAGCTCGCACATCGAGGCTCCTATTGGTTGCCTGCGTAGAAATAGTTCACGTATGCACGCATTTTGAAGAAATCAGGTGACATATTAACGTAACACTTGTTAAATAGTAATAACTTTGTGTTGAGAAAAAGTGACTTGAACAAAATTTAATTGTGGTCAACAATTTCCTGGAAGTTTTGTCTGCGATATGACCAAATTTATACTAAAATCATTTTTGTAGGTTTTAGAATGTTTATCAGCGACTAGGATGCGTATTATGTAATTGCAAAGCACTATAAATATTTTTATTTGTCTATGTATATCCTACTGAACAATTATATAACATTATACAAAATTCTTTCCCAAAAAATAGGACAGTTGATAATCTTTTCAACGAAAATTCAAAATATACCTATTTTATCTGCCATTTAAATACCTTAAATATACCTCTTCATGGAAATTGTTAGTCATTTTTAGAGTAAACAGCTACGGAAAATGTTCATACAAATTGTGGTTTTAGGAAGGAAATTTCATTTTGACAATTTTCGTGTCAAAGTTCCACTTTTGTTTTCATTGGAATTTTCGGGTTGTAGTTATAATATTCATATATATGGAAACTTTTTCTAAGAATTGTTTTACTTTTAATTTAGAAGAATAGAATTGAAAGAAAAAATAAATAAAGTTAATTTAATTTAAAAGAATTATGGTTTTGTATACTATTTTATGCAGACGACGAAGTTCTAATATGTATCTCTGAAAACAAACTAAAAAGGGCACATATCTATTATATAATTTATGCAAAGAATATGCAAAAAGTATAGCAAAAACAAACATTATAATTTTTCGCGGAATGCAAACAATCAGAGCAAAAATAATATTACAAAATAAGATGATAGATAGAACAGGTCAAGAATTTTAAATATGTAGGCCACAATGTTACATATTTTCAAAATGAATATATTAATACGATTAATACATTTAACAACATTTTCGGTACCATAAAAAGATGTCTCAAAAGTACTAAAAAGGAACAAACTAAAAACTTACAGAGTAATGACAGTTATTACCATGCTCTTATATGGCAGAATGTTGGACACTACATAAAAGCGAAGGTAGAAGCTGCAGAAATGAGATTTCTAAGGAGTGTTGCAGGTGATACACTACTTCATAGAAGCAGTTGTGCTGACATAAGAACAGAAATTGGTGTATTAAATTTAATAGAGAAGATAAATGAATATATAACCAACTGGAAAGAGCATGTGGAAGAAATGGGAAATTATTGTATACCAAAATTGTTGTTGAATTATAACCTCAAAGAGAAGAGAAGCATTGGCAGACCAAGGAAGAATGGCTAAAGCGTTTCGGTGTCTGAGACCGGAACATATTGTGACTTTGTGGGTTCGTGGTATTAAAAGTCCAATTTGCCGGAATTCTAAATGTTCTTTATTTCCGTAGAAATACACTGTTCAATCCTCACGTAACAACATTACCTTACATATATAACACAATCTCCCAAGCTCAATGTCAATAACAACGTTCAGCTTACAACATCAGCTCCCGTTACAACACTTCACAACTTACGACACAGACTGACTCTTGGCGAGTCGTCGCTCCCTTAAATACCTCATTGATGATTCTAGATATTTCCGGAATAAACAAGAAATCGAAAGTTCTATACAACAATCAAAATATCACTAGAATGTTCCATTTACCTCACTTATCTGGCTCAGTAAGTCTTATCTCCGGCGTTATGTTCATCTGCTTATGCAAGCACTATCCGCCTATCAGTTCCTTTGTGTAAACAAGCCGCGCTATCGTAGATAACGGGTTCACGACAATATTTTTAGGCTTAAACACTGTGGATGATGAAATTGAAATATGTGTAAGTAATTCGCTTAAATGTATTCTTCTTCTTGCTACCAAGGTTTAGGCCAATGACCTGTTCCGATGCCAATTCCATATCAGTTATGTTGGTCACTCCAGGTCGTCCTATGTCTCTTTTCCCTGAGGTTTACAATACATTGTTAGCCTAGGTAATCTATAGGGTGGCATTCCCATTACATGTTCTTTCCATTGCTTTTGGTAGTTACATACCTTATCAACTGTATTTTCAACTCCCAACCGCTTCCTTATACGCTGCATTTTATCAATTGATCAGCGGAGTCAGTGCTGTACAAATTGTGGAGCTACATATATAGATTAAAATTAAAGAATACAATGAAAGAGGATACACGTATTGAAGTCCTCAAGCAAACTGACCTGATTTGTGGGAATATTAATTACATAACACCAAGAATTAACACTTTATAGAAATAAAATGTCTTGTAGCAAGCGTGCCTTCAGTCTTCGTGTAGCATCTAGGCGGCGTCCCAGTTGAAAGAAAAAAGCACCTGATACATGAGAAAGGTGAACAAAGAATCTTCTTGTAATTGTAAAGATGTACTGATTTATACTGACAATGCCCAATTCTCTATGCAGCTGTGCATTCCGGATGTACCATGGGACATTCACAGACAATCGCATGATCTTGTTTTGAAACACCTGGAGTCGGTGAATATGAGTAGGTGAAGCACATCCCCATACAGGACTGGCATATATAAGAAGTGGTCGTAGAATACTGTCACTCGAACATCGGAATTCCTGAGAGAACCAGCTGACAGGTAGGGGCCAGACGGGAAGTATTTACACCACGCCTACCCATTTATCTGTGTAGCGGTCATGGAGGGGATGGTTAGAAGAGCATCACGAGCTACTGTACCGTCTCTTTCCCCTCCCCCTGACGTCTGTAACAATCGAAATGATTGTTCCGAGCCATGAAGCTTACAGATATAGCGATCTGCCTATATAAGGGCTGCAGTGGACGAGTGAGTCAGTTCTTGGCGAGCAGCCGTGAAGAGCGCAGTACTAGTGAACGGACTGGAAGACTGCGTACGTGTGTCAGAGGAGTTCTTAGTCAGCTCTAGAGTTGCCGAGTAGCGAGTGTTACGTGATTGTGAGTGTTGCGTAATTGTGAGTGTTGCGTAATAGTGAGTGTGGAGTGGACCTGTGACAGACTGGATTGTAATTATGTGCGCTACGTAATTCTATGGAATCGGCAAGTGTACCAACTGTAATTTGGTGGAAATAAAGAACATTTTGAGTTTGTGCAATTGAATTTTTAATTCTACGAACCCACAGTCACAATACTCTTGTATAGTAACAGCGTACATTCAACTAATAGAGAGGACTTGCGGTTGAGGATGGGATATAACTTGTGAAGGTGAGCATAGGCTTGGTTAAGTTTGTTGGTGATATGTGTAGACCATGTTAGGCGACGATTAAAATGGACTCCAAGATAATATGCTGGTTCATAATTCTATCTCTTCTAGTCAGTGGTTAGACCGCTTGGCTCTCACCAAGGCGGCCTGGGTTCCATCCCAGGTGACCGCAAAGTGAGATTTGTGGTTGACAACACGGTGCTGGGGTGGGTTTTCTCCGGGACCTCCGGTTTCCCCCACCATCTCATTCCACCGGTGCTCTATCTTCATCTCATGTATCATCAGTGTCACCGCCTGCGGTGCCGTATGTAGTAAAAGCGGGCATTAAACACTACACAAACTCTCTCTCTCTTCTAGTCTTCCCCACCAAATTTAATTTTTATGTCAAATTTTTCGCTGGAATATAATACCTCTTCTACTCACTTTATTTAAAGCGACTAAAGTAAAATGATAAAATAACTAGTTTGTTGCTGACAGAGGTATACAAATTGAATGCATCTGATCTGAAGCAACAGTTGCTTGGTTTATTTATTCGTTTTCTTTTCTTTTCTCTTCTTTTTGGTTGTGCTTTTATTACTTTTATTGTTATTCTAGTGTAAACTGAGCTCTGGAAAGCAATCTACTGTGTGAAATTATAGCGGCTGTTACCTCCAAAGGCGCATATCGTATTTGATCTCTTACGCAGCAGTCGGTAAACACTACAGCTGGAAGATTGATTTTCTTTATTTGATGGAAAGGAGATATATGTACCTGTAAAGAAGGCTGGATAAAGTACTACAAGAGCTTGGAATGAAATGGAAATGATAACGACTTATTTGGTAGTTTTTACTATAAAAAGATAATATAATATAAATACATACAGGGAGTAACAGAAATGTATGTCAGACTTTCGGGAACACATTTCTTTCATATACGGGATAAAAATTTTAGTTCCTTTTCTACAACTCTGCTTACACGGTGACATGTGTAATACGTATCTGTCCTGTGATCATAACCCCACAGCGGAGCAGTGGTTTAATTATAAAGTAGTAAACATTCGCTTTTAGATCTGGTTAAATTGGGTAGAGGAGATGCATTTCTTAGGTGATGTGCTTGTTATGTGCTTGTTAGGCACTGATACTCTGTTCATGCACGATGGAGCTGCTCCTCGTTTCAGGCTTTCTTTTCGTCAATTTATAACATCAGGTTTCCTAGTAGATGGATAGAAAGAGGTGGAACCAATTCCGTGGCATCCACGCCCGCTTGACTTCAACCTAAATTTGTTATTTGTGAAGACAATCTGAAATATCTTGTTTATGCAACTCCAGTTCCAGATGTAGATACTCTTTGTGCTCGTTTCTCCAGCCCTTACTCAGCGAATTAGGGAGGTCATGTGACAGCGGGTTGACTTTTTGTTGTTGTAATTTATGTCCTCCAAAGTTAAATCATATCGGACGATGAATGAATTAGGTTAAATTATGCTCAAATGCGTCCGGGGTTCATGGAGCTTGGAGTTACCCGACATCCATGTTTCAGGATAAGGGAAAACCCCGGAACAACCTTATCCAGGTAAATCACCCTTACCGAGATTCGAACTCGGGACTTCTTGAACGCGAGGCAGACATGCTACGATCTACGCTACCGAGGCGGGCAGACGGATGACTGATGCTTTGAGGTAATTGAGGCTGATTCATTCGAAGATATCAGAAATGTCTTCACGCAGAGTGACACACTTTCATTTTAAAGTTATCGCTCAATATAATGAATGTTCCAGTAGCCGTACTTCCATGAAGTTCTAGCAAAGTAGCTAAGTTTAGAAGAGAGTCCTATCCAGCTCAGTGGGAGTGATGTGGGGTGCGAAGTTGGTGCGCTACTCTAAGGGGATTGGGAAAGCTCTGTGATGCCATCTAAATCATCGTCTGCTTCGCTCGTGTAAGAATCAAGAGCAATCTCACGTTATAATTTTTGTTTATGCAAACATTGCCTCACGTCACCATCTTATCTACCTTAACTGATTTCCCCGCATCCTGCAACTACGCAGAGCTTGGTCCCGTACAGTCCTTTACTTGTCTGTAAGCAACAAGACACTGATTCGCGCATACAGGTTTGTGCATGTAATGGCTGGAAGGCTCGCCTACTGGAATCACTGACACTGCCAAGGACGTAATGAAAGTACTGTATTTAAAGCACAAATTATATACAAAATACATTTTCTTGTAGAGTTAACAATTTCAGAGGTATTACTTTCATTCCCTAATTTTATCCGTAATTGCCTTCCAAATCTCAAATATTTCAAATGTTTTCTCAAATGGAGAGTTTTATCGTTCTTGTTTTGTTATGTTTTTCTTGTAGTCAAGCAAAGAGAACAGAATATCTAAGTGGTCATTAAGCTCTTAAATTCCGCTATTTCCACTGCAAGGAAATCTAATAAAGCTATTTCTACAAATGCTAATTCCATTATTCCTGAAGCATATAAGAGCCATATTTTGTAAAAGAGTGAATAGAGGAATTCATATGAACGGAGTATATTAGTTTGTTATTTTTACTTTTCCATTTTTGTGATCATGCAAAGAATAAAATTCTTTAGTGTGAATTCTCCATTATTAATTAATTAATTCTCCATTAATTGTACTTATTAGTGGTCCGAACTATAAAGCCCGGGCCTTAAAGTACTTACAGCATAGTAAGTCACCATTAAGGTAGTTAGTTGTCTCATGTGTTTATGAGAACTCCTAGTGGTTTACCGGAAAAAACACGAGTCAGTTGGAGAATTTAATGTCATGTTGGCACGTTGGTCATAGTAGCTCAAATGGTTAGAGCGGCTGGACGGAAACCAGAAGATCCGTGGTTCAAATCCCGGCTACGGCATTGAATTTTTCAGTCTGGCTCTACCCTTTCAAAACATAAGATTGTTTAAAAAACCAGATGAGGAGACATAAAGGTTAACAGTAAGGGGTAGACAAAATATTAATGTGACACCAAAATGTTTGAACTACGACGACTGTTTAATAAACAATGATCACAATTTTTTTGACAACGTACCTTTATTCATCCTGATAATTTTGATGGTCCTTCTTAAACCAGTCCCTCCTGAATGCGATGCACTTGTCCCAGCCTTTCTGCCAGTCCTCAAAGACATGCTGGAAAACATTTTTTGAGAGATACTTCAAAATCGCCTCCGGAGCCTTCACCTCTGCTTCTGATGATGGATAATGCCTCCCACGAAGGCGTATCTTCAAGTTAGCGAATAGAAAAAGGTCACATGGGGCTAAATCCGGACCATAGGGAGGGTGAGGGATGCCCTTCACGTTGAATTTTGCAAGGTATTCAGCAACAACATGGGCAATATGCGGCCACGAATTATCGTGGTATAGCATCCAGCCTGCTTCACGGAAATGTGGCCTTTTGCGCCTGATATGGACTTGCAATGTTTTCAGAACATGCCTGTAGTATTGTCCAGTTACTGATTTGTGTGCAGGTACAACATGGTGATAAACCATTCCGTGAATATCAAAGAATGAGATGACCATAACTTTCTCAGCAGAAGCAACCACTTTTGCTTTTTGGGGGTTGCTGATGAAGGAGATTTCCACACTGAGCTTTGCTGTTTGCTCTCAGGATTAAAATGATGTAGCCAACTTTCATCAGCAGTGATTAAGTTTGAATGAATCCCCGGATCTTCCTCTAACATCAACTTTAACTGCATGTTACCTCCATAGCAGCGGTAGGCGATACTGAACATGTCTGAAATTGCCTGATTCTCACAGGCGGGAACTAGGAGTACCAACAATGAAACTACTACGGCATGTTTGTTTCACATTACGATAACAGAATGTAATAAGATTGAATTTTAGTGCGAAAAATTATGACCGTAAAAAATTATGATCATTCTTTATTGAACTACCCTCGTACTATAGCACTATAATCATATTTAATACGCCACAGATATTTTAAGTGCAGCAAAAAAAGTCCTTAAAAAGTTACAATTATTCATTGCTTACGTTACAAAAAATACGAACAGCTGCCACCAATATGAGGTTGGTGATTGATATTTCGGCTTTGACATTCAATTCCCTGGAGAGAGCCTTGCTCATTCTGTGGTTCACTGGGCACTATTGCTCGCTTTGCATTATAGCTTCATTAATATAGGCTACAAAAACGACAAGGAATAAATAACTGAATGAAGTGCTTTGTTTCAAAATATAATCTCTAAAAACCCACCTTGTGCACAATACCAATGCTTTTAATAGGGGAATATTAATTTAGTCCTCAGGTGATCTGATGGGAGTCTAAAATGAAAGGAAACCCAACCTTTAAGGTTGAATGGTGCTGAAATTTTGTATTTCCTGTGAAATCTCGATGTAAAGATTTTGGGCAGAGTACAATTTCTCATCTTTATTAAAAGGATAACTGAACCAGGTGTCTCTGCTTTAATGTACATATTTAGATCAAATATTGCATTAATGAAGTCCATACTCCTGTTTATTGCACCCTGACCAGAAGATTTTCATAATTTTCCCTGCATCTAGACTAGTTATAAATACTTTCCTTCCCATCGTCATTTTTTCAATTTGTTTCTCACATTTCAGATGTACTTCCAGGTTTCCTGATATAAATAAATGGCAAAAAATGTAGAGGTCTTAAACTTTAAGGAATGGAGATAAATTGTGAGTTATATTCAGTGACTGAATGATTAATTTCGTAGGACAAAAAGTTTCTTGCGTTACTAGTGACCATAAATTTGACGCTTTCTCCTCACAGTTTAAATTACTTGCAAGAGATGAAGTTAAAGAAATGCATATAGCATAGAGAGAAAACTACAGTTTTAACGAATATAAATATTGTGAGCTTTTAGAGATGTTATTTATCAGGTAGAAGGTATGAGATGTTAAGCAGCAGCCATAAAGTGTCTGGAAGAAAAACTGCCATCACTTATTTTAAATTGCGCAGTTAGTCATAATTTCCAGGTTGTCATGCATTACCATCTTGCTTAAGCATGAATACAAATCGCCTGGTAGTTATGCACAACGCAATCGCTGCTGTAATGAAGGTTGCATATGCAGGGTCGGCTGATAAGTCCCGGGCCTCACATTAACATGGCGTGGGGCCAGTTTGACGGATAGCAACATATAGTTTAACTCTAGACTAGCTTGTATCCATAGTTGCAAGACAATAATTTCTTTAGTTTTTGAATGACAGCATTTTACAAGACAAGTGTAGAGATATCATGAAAATATAGATTTTGGAAAAACGAACAGTGATTAAATACTTTTATTTGAAAGGCATAACGCCTAAAGAAATCTAGGAGGAAATGGAAAATATATTGAAAGACTCTACCCCTTCATATACAACGATTAAAGGGTGGGTTGTAGCTTTTAAAATGAGATGTACTAGCACTAGTAGTGAACCTCGCTGTGGAGGACCTGTGGAAGTCACAACTCCAAAAATCACTGAAAAAATGTCAGCGTTTAGTACTGTAATACTGCAGATTAACGTTGTTTGAGATCAGATGCTGTAAACAGGAACGTGCACTTATCATTTTAATTCATGTTTTGGGTATTCACAATGTTTTGAATAATATCTAATCGAATTTGTATGATCCATTATAGATACCTCGACCAATATATGGGTGCCGCTTTTGTTAAGACCTGATCAAAAGTTGGAGCTCTATCGTAAAAGTCCCTGTGAATTTTTGAGACGGTTTATTACCATGGATGAAACTTGGATACATCACTACACTCCAGAAAATAAATTACAGTCAAAACAGTGGATTGTGCCAGATTAACCAACTCCAAAAAGAAGCAAAGCCAATTTTGTTAGCTAACAAGATTATGGCGAGTGTCTTCTTGAATGCACAGGGAATTATTCTTACTGATTACTGGGAAAAGGGTAAAATATCACTGGTGACTACTGGTGACTACCACACAAGCTTACTGCAACGCTTGAGTAATGAGGTGAAAAGAAACAGACCTTATTTAGCAAAGAAAAAATCTTGATTCTTCACGACAATGCACCGGCACATCGTTTAGTCATTGTATTGGAAAAATGTGCAAATTTAAGTTGGAATTACTTGAGCGTCCACCCTATTCGCCATATCAAGCACCCAGTGACTACCACCTGTTCCCAAATTTCTTAAAGTTTATTGGAGGACAAGATTTCATAGCAATGAGATCATCGATGCGGTAAACAGCTATTCCGAGGATCATGATAAATCGCACTACGGAGATGGTTTAATTAAATTAAAGCACCGATATGACATAATTTAGGATTTATTGAGATAATGCTGAGAAAAAATAATTAATAATAGTGTCGCGACAACAGGCATAAAAGTTTCGGCACAAACAGAAAACAGACGGCGGCTATTGTTTCACGGTAATAAAGAGCTGGCGTAATCAGTTTACGATCGCACGGCTAGTGTACACAAAGATAACATCAGATAAAAGTCTCCCGAAACTAACAAACTGAGATAAATGGAAATTTCTGGTATCTTCCGGACTGATAGAGATAACTTGGTTTCTGGTTTATTTTAGAATGGTCTAGAGCCAAGAGCCAAGAGCGAGACCAAGTCGTCCGGGTGCTCCCGGACGGTGGGTAGAGCGTCACTGTACCTATCCGCCGTGCGGATTTACCCCTGCGGTCTTATAGGATTGGTCTTTTCTCCAAAACTTGGATGTCCTTGTTAACTGATGGACCTGATTCGGCCTCTGCTAGTGCTCCTGGCGGCGGGATGAGCTTCCAAGTAGGAGGCCAGTGCCCTAAACCGCCACGCTATGAGCGGCCTGCGTTGCAGAGTCCGTTCAGTGTGGCGGGGCCAGGAGCGAGAGGTCGGGTGGTTGGGGACCCTTTAGGTTTTGGTTCTCATGTGGGTCACACAGGGGCACCTGACTGCCGGGGGTTAGCCGACAGGCCAAATCCAGCCCTTTTGTGGCCGGGATAGAGTGTAGTGCTGAAGGGATGAGAGGCTGGTCTCACCACCCAAGGGCGTCCTTGGGGAGGCGGTAGCTCTTTCTCCTCCTGGGCACACGGTGGTCTAGAAATGATTCAGCGAGATATATAAGAGATTGTGACACGCCAGAAGGCAGTTATAGTTGTGAAATGAGAGACAGCCAGCTGTGTAACGAGAGCTAAGGATGTAATCTGCTGTCACTGTTTGTTAATGTGATCGACTTTGGTAGACTGATGGTGTATGTAACGTAATGCTGCTGTAATATATAAGAGTATTTCTACGAAAATAAAGGAGATTTTTAATTTCTGCAACTCGGCCTTTTAATTCTACGAACCCACAAAGTCACAATATTTTTATTTCTATTGTGAGGCTTGGAACTTATCAGCCGTTCCTCCTAGCACACACACACACACACACACACACACACACACACACACACACACACACACACACACACACACACACGCACAGATATATATAACTACATGAATGCATAGAACTACATTTGTTAACTAATCTTACATTATTGTATAAACAACACATGTTTTCTCATGGCTATTATTCTTGATTAATTTTCAGCCCATGAAATTCTAAAGACTTTATCAATTTTTTTAAATTTCCTTAAGAATTTGTTTACTAAGTCAGACTTAAACAATGACCAGTGGCCTTCTTTACCATTTAAATACGCTTTGTCTCACCATACACTACACTACACTCGAATAATAAGTGACCCGTGTTTGAGATCCTCTGTTTCATTAGGTACGCTGCTGCCATGTGCAGTTACTAATGCCATATTTGGCGTGAGGTTGATTTTGATTGTTAGTGTGCTTTGTATTCTTGGGAAGAATTTCTTTGTGGTTGTTACTTTTGAAGCTTGCTTCCTTTTGTTACCATTTGATGATATATTCTCTGCTGAGGTAATTTCTCGCACCATATTTAATTTAATTTTGCTTTCTCATTATTCTTATTTCTATGACTATTATTTTTAATTTTGTTGTTATACACTATTTTTACAGCTCTACTCTTGCGTGAGACTTAAAGACGGTGTATGACACTACATAAGGCACTTTTGCGCCGGATTCCATTGTTTTACTAACCCACGGAACGAGGCGCGTTTCATCTAATTCCACTGAACACAGCGTTTTGTGCGTAAACACTTTGTTTCTCCCTAAGGTAATATTCCGTTTATTTGGTGCGTATCTACTTTGCATTTTGCCGCCAGTATATGCAAATTCAAATAGCAAATAGCGTGCGGTTTTGTACCACAAACAGTCTGATGAGTTCCACTGATATGACCTCCGCCTATTTTCATTTGTTTTTACATATTTCCTGCAAATTAAGTCTTAAAGAGACATATATTTCTCTCTACTTTATTAATACAGATAAGCTTTTATAAAAACAGTTTCATTAGATACGCATGTTGTTTTAGTTGCAAGAGCGATACAAGACACTGAAGCATTAATCGAATATAAAGGAAGTGGTAGATGATGTCTTTTTTATAGCTGTGTACTTAACACATTTATTGCAACGATTGTGATAAAATTGGATGTTTTAATAAGATTATAATTTTGATGACATATTTTTATCTGTCTCCTATATTTACCAGTAATAACAATTATATAAAATCATTCATAGTGAAGACGACTTTACAAGCTACGAAGGTCGTTTGATAAGTCTGGTAAATTTCCAAGAAAGGGTAGAAACTTTTTGTTGCAAATTTGTGGGTGGTAAACTTGAAAATTCAAAACATTCTTTTGTTTATACAGTTCATAGAAAGAATGTATGAAGCGGTCGTTGAAGCCAGAACAATGTACGCTGTGGAGGTATGGGGCACTACAGAGATAGGTACACAATTGGAACAGATGTATGGATTGTTTTGCAAAGAACTAAAAGGGCTGCGAAAATCGGCACCAAGAGAGGTGGTATTACTAGAGCTAGGTAATACAAAAAGGAGTGGAATAATAATAGAGAGAATATTAAAATTCTGTTATATGTGTATTAAAGGGGAGAAAGGGAAATTATTGAATCTGTGCATGAAGCAACAGAAAAGCATTAAGAACACAAATATTTGGTTGTCGGAATTGGAAAGAATAGTATCGAAGATAGGCATTGGATATTTATGGAGAGCAGAGGAGTCAATTCACAGCTGTTTTTGGAAGAAAGTGAGAACGAGATTACAAGACATAGATAGGCAAGAGATATGGGAAAGTATAGAAGAAATGAAATCTTTGAAATTTTAAAAGCAATTCAAGGCAGAATGGGGTAGGGAAAAATATTTATATCAATGTTACAAAACTGGAAGAGAAGGCATAGCATGGATGAGAGTAGGAATAATATTTCTAAAAGGGTTGAGAAGTAATGAGGTAGGGATATGTGAAGAGAGCACTGTTCATTACCTGGTAAAATGTAGGGAGTTAATAAATTGCAGGAGAAAAATATAGGATAAGAAATGGGACAGTGTGAGCAAAGAGGTCGTGGCATTATGCATGTTAACGGGGATGAGTGAAAAGAAAAGTGAATGTATAGGAGAATTCTTATATAGATTAAGAGAAAAGTGGATTAGGGTGAAAAGAGCGAAGGTCAAAAAGAAATGCCATCAAGCTGCTCAGGAAAACCAAAGGCTTATGGCCAAGGGACCTACGTCAGCAAGTGAATCCTGGGTCAGCGATTTTCATGTATTTGTACAGGATATATAATAGTGCATGTACGATGTTAAAGTTATTGTAATGAAACTGTAATGGAAACTACACAAATAAATATAAAATATTATACGGTTCACTGTTGACAGTCATCTAAACTGGTCAGTGTGATAGCTGGATTGAAAATGAAAAAAAAGTTTCGTGCTGTTATTAAACATTCTCATTTGAAGTGTCGAACTGCCGCACAAGTCAAAACTGAAATGGATGGAGTTCACGTGGAAGCAACACCAATATGGAAGACCATTTACTTTTGGATCAATGAATTTAAACGTGGTCGTAAAAACACCAAAGATGAATCGCGCTCTGGTCGCCCAATTGAGGCCATCACACAGGACACCACTGGAAAATATCATGATCTGGTTATGCAAGGCTACCGAATCAAAATTCCTAAGATTGATGAGGCTGTAGGCATCTCAACTGAGTGAGTGCATAACATTCTGCATCAGCTGTTGGCAATGACAAATTGTGTGCAAGATGGGTGTGCCGTGATTGCTCACAGTCAACCAAAAGTGCATTCGGAAGAACACTTCTACTAAGTGTCTGGTGATGGTGAATTGCAATTCGTAAGACTTTTTGCGCGCATTTGTGACCGTAGATGAAACTTGGATCCATCATCACACACCAGAGTGAAAACAGCAGTGAAAACAGTGGACAAAGGCTAGTGAATGTGCACCAAAGAAGCGAAGTGCCATTTTATCAGTTGGTAAAGTGATGGTCACTGTTTTTTGGGGGAATTGTCAAGGAATAATCCTCATAGGCTACTTGAAAATAGGCAGAATTATAACTGGAGCCTATTATGCCTCATTTTTGGGTCGTTTGCAACGTGAGCTGACTGAAAAGCGACCGAGATTAAAACGCAAAAGGTGCTCTTTGACTAGGATAATGCACCACATACATCAGCAATCTTAATGGCGAGAGTGCATGAGTTAGGCTTTCAAATGGTTCCTCATCCATCTTATTCACCAGACTTAACCCCAAGTGACTTCTTCCTGTTCCCAAACTTGAAAATTTGACTTGGTGGTAAAAATGTTTATCAAATGAAGAAGTGATGATCACCGTCAACGAGTATTTTGCAGACGGAAACTATTGTTCCGACGGGAAAAATCAAATTTAAAATCCACCACACAGCGGTTCTTACTTAATCCTACCTATTCCCTATTCTCATTGTACTTAATCTCTTATAAGTATGAATAAGATAGAGCAATAAGCGCTTGTAAACAAAGTATGTTAAAAAGTGGGCAAAGAAAGTCGTGTTTACAGTAACAGAAGCACGGTGAAACCTGTAAACAGAATATAAACGAAGGTAATGATAATGTACTATTTGGAGGAACAGTACTGTAATTATGTCAGAAATCAATGAATAAAATTAGAAACTATTTTGGTTTCTTTTCTCTAAATTCGCTTGGGTAAGTATTTTAACACTTTCGTCTGCAGCGAAGCTAATTAGTAAACAGTGTCTGCAACTTCATGTCCATTTTGGTTAGTGAAGTTTTCATTAAACCAGTAAATCCCCATTTAATGATGTATGGCCACTTGCGTAATCCAAAGTAGAAATCCCTTGAGGATAAGAGCCTCCTTTGTACAAAGGAATAATCCAGAGCAACCTCCGAGGTTTGTCCCAACTTGTTTCTGTTTGCTCAAGCAGCCTCTCCTGTTCTGCAAGTAACTGCCTCATTTCGCGTCTGGAGGTTATGAGTTCATAAACTCCAAAGACAGCTGCATAGAATTTGGCCTTCTGTCGTTGAGAGGCTTAATGCAAATAAGTTCTTAAGATAAGATTTAAGGTCCTCCCTATCCCGGAAATATTATATCTATGAGATTAATGACTCAATATCTATTAAAGCTATCAGACCAGATGTAAATGAATGTCTTTGAGTTTATTGAGCTACTCTTTATACAGTCAGTTCGTTTAATAAGGAAAGTAGTAAGTCCTTTATTAATTTATTAATTGATTAAGTTTGTTAGCCAGTTTGTTAAAAACATAATACGCCGTTTAATAACATCGAAGAAGGTGACCAACAGCACTTATTGCCTTTACCAACAATAATCTCACAAAATTGTTTTATTTATCTAGATAAAATCAAAAATCAAATGGCACTTGACTTTCTCAGGATTTAAAGATGGCATATAAAGCGTACAAAAGTAAATACAACTTAATATTACTATATTAATAGATAGAACCACTAGTATATATTGTTTATGTTTCTGTATGTTGTTGGATATTGTGTTGTATTGGTGAAGCTAACTTTGAATAGCTATAACTTAAGGGTGGAGGGATGTGCACTCGTTTGCGATACAAGTTAGCTGGACACAAAGTATGAATGACGTCAGATATACAGCACAGCCATCAAATGTGCACACGTCGAATGCAACGTAACGCAGTACTGTGCGAAATAGTGATGTATTAGCTTGTAAGTGTATGCAGACGTAAGATGAATGTACATAATGCGGCTGTTTTGTTTCCTTTCGTAGTGAAGCGGATGTCATGGTCAGGCTAAACCTACCTGCAGTTGTTTATATGCGCGAGAGATAACAGTACAGTCTATGTGCAATATACCTATGGAAAAACGCATACGCCTCTGGCCTTTAGGGAAAGAAATAACGATCACAAACAAAATATCAAATGCTAGTGCGGTGACAAAAACTGACTAAAGATAGTGGGGAAATAAATATGTACGATAAGCAGCTGTTAGTGATTTAAGCGCGTTCTTTTGTAGCATCTTATTTTTCAAAAATACCGTAACGTGTTAATAGTGAAATGGTCATCCATAAATTTAATGTGGCTACTTTCAATTAGTTTCTCATTCGTACCAGAAAGTATAATGGCAAAACAAAAAAGACTTCTCAAAAAAAGCGCTCAAGGAAATAAACTACATGGTTTTAGCACACAGACGCTGCTGTACTTAAAGAAGTGTCAATTTGTAGAGTAAACGTTCCATTAAAGGTGGACTAAAGTTTACCTCTGTGATTCAAACTGTATAGAATTTCTCTTTGTGCAAATTGTTGTACAGACAAAGTAACAAAAGTTGGTGCGTGCACTTACCTTTCCTTCTCTTGAAGCTATTTTTAAAATCGCTTACTATTCCACTCCATGATTGAGACAGACCATTGTAGAAATTGTCTATTTACATATTTTCTTACATATTTAACGGGAGTAAGAGAATACATTAGGTTTAAAACGGTAGTCGAATTTTGTAAAACTATTCACTATGTGATGGCTCTGAAATGGCATCATCTTTGCAAATTTGGGACATAAGGACGAAAGAGGATTACCTATTTGAGGAAAAATAACAAGGGTTTTCTCGAGAATAATTCACTTCATAAACAATTATTTGACATGTCGGCATGTGGATCTTTTTCAAGTATTAAGATTTCATGTATTTTTATATTTAACAGTTGTGCAAATATCATCCAGGATGAAGAGTGCCTCTGAAGTCATTTTAGAAAATTCAAGATACTCTTACACTTCATGAAAATGTCTTAAACATATGGCATTTTAATTAAAATCCTTAGATATGTTTTCGAAAAAATAGGGGTTTTCGAAAAACTGCTCACTTAAATGGTAGCATTCGGAATGCGTATTTTATTAAAATTCTTAGTGGAAGTTACTCAACCTAAATATCTACTTTGATATTTAACTAACTCCTAATTTTTAGCTATGTTGTTTACAATGATACACATGCACCTTTTTCTAGATTTTTTTCATTCAGGAATTCTCAAATCCCGTATTTTCGGTGAAACTTAATATCGAATATCTTGGTAGAATAGAAAACATCCTCAGTTTATATCTAGTGAAGAAAATAAAAATAGCAAGTAAAGTCAGTTTCAAAAATTACTATCTTAAATACATTTATGAGTAGACCTACTATGATCAAATAATTACAGGCTGTTAATGAACTACACCGAAATAATTTCAGCGATTTTATATGTCACTAATATAAGTAAGTTGAGATAGGCAATGCATGATTTGCGGCTAAAAATAGTGCAATTAAATGAGTTAAATCTAATTGGCATCAGATACTGATAAATTGGTGTTTAAACAAGGTAGGTGAAATTATTATATTAGAATATTTAAACTTATTCTCTAATATATAAATATTGATTCTTAGTAGCTCCTTATTGGCGTTCTCGAGATTTAGTGCTTCAAATATCTCTCAATTCTCGAACTAATCACCTGCCAGTGCAACACTGAACAGCGATTAATTGCCTTCTTGCACCACGTAGCCTACCCTAGTGCTGTTTATTCAACACAATTCGTAACACCGAAAACTGGTATTGTAAAGCTCATTGGTTTGTTTCCTTTCATGTAGTTAACTGTTCTTAGTGTATTAATGTGTATATACTAATAGGAAGAACGTGAATTTGATTGGCCAGCGCAATAACATTACTAAACTTTTTTTCTGTGGTCAGTTCAGGTCTGGTGTATGAAATAACTCATTACCTACGAAGAGGATCCAACTGAATAACAGAAGCGCGTGAAGTTATTCGACACACGCACACACACACACACACACACACACACACACACACACACACACACACACACACACACACACAGCAAGATTCAACCTTTGTCAGAAACAATTGTAATTATTTGCACTGGAAGGTGGAATTACTCTGTAAAAGGCATAAATTTATACCAGAATTAAAATATTCGACAAAATATTAAAAAAAACAACAAAACAGAGCAAAATAAAAAAGTCATAAAAATCGATCTCATTAACTTTTCATTTGAGAGCCATTGTTATTAAGTTTGCTCCAGAGAGAGTGCGCTCCGACACCTATCTTCATTTTCGTGTGCTGTGCACCAAACGGCATCATCATTAACAGTGGCGTATTCGCACTTAAGAAAAATAACAGCCGTAACTTCCACATTTGAACCAATAATTATTCTGTGCCAAATTCTTGTTTAAGATTTCTCCACTTGCTCTGAAAATATTTCGGTATAGTTCAAAATTAAATCTCAAGGCCGCAGAAAGGTACAGTAAAACTTTGATAATGCATACACACATCATTTCTACGAATACTGGGAGAAATGTAGACTGACTGCTTTCATATTGTGACTTTGTGGGTTCGTAGAATTAAAAGTCAGGTTTGCAGAAGTACCAAAATGCTCTTTATTTCCGTAGAAACACACTTTAGTCAAGTCTTACAGTAGCAGAATTACGTAACATACACAAACATAATCTTCAAAGTCGTCGACCACAAACAAAAGAGTTCACTTTCAAAACACCGCTGCGCGCACACGAGTCCAATTACGACTGTCTCAACTGGCGATTCGTGGCTTCTTTTATAGCTCCACTCATTGTCCTAGAAAATGTGGAATGTTCTCTAACAAACAAGACGGTACTAGAAAGGTGAACCTTCCAGTCATCTATCTTTATCTGTTTCGGCAACCTTTTTATCTCCACGTTGCACTATCTGTCCCTTTGTGAGCCCCGTCACAACAATATTATTCGGAATATTATTCGGTAGAATTTATCTTAATTTTAGAATCATAGTCTCATGAAATTTGTGCAACATTTGATTTCTGCTGGAACAAGTGTTCAGAGTAAATAGGTAATATAATTTTTCACTCCCCGTATTCATAGGAGAAGTCTTAAATGCTAATATCGTATACTCTTTCCATCCAGTAGAAACAAAGACGAAGATAAGTCGGGAATGAAGAAACCATGCATGCACTTCCTTGGTTGCATCCAGTGGTCAATCTTCAAAGTTTCTTTAACACTTTTCGAAGATTAGATATTCATTGCAGGTATTCCTGAAGGTAAAGAAGTTCTTGAACAACTTTGAGTTAATCTGCAACAAGTATGAGAGCCGTTGCAAAACCCTGGGGTTTATCTAGGTCAAACGTGCGGAGTATCCCCAAGGAAACCGTTAAGGTATATGTTGACTAGTACTTACCCAGAAATGGTATGATATTATCCCTTGGGAAAGGCAGCGATCAACTTCAGTACCTTCAAATGGGAGAAGTTTTCCTTTCCAGCAGTCAGACGGCATTACTAATTTTGCGATACCAATCCTTTCACATTTCATCACTAACACATTGATTAGCGGAAGGTAATTTTAGTCCCTTGCGAGACACACTTGCTTTGCTTACGCTTTAGCAATAAGATGCTGGGCAATGAAATGCAGTTGGTTTCCCTTCTCTCGTTGTTGGATCTGTAAAAATATAATGTTTCAGTCGTGGTTTCTGCCTCTTAAAACAGCTGACTACTAATATTAAGTATTTTAACTCTAAAAGAGGTAAATATAAAGTACGAGGACTGTTGAATAAAGAATGATTACAATTCTTTTTGACAACGTACCTTTACTCATTCTCGTAATTTTGATGGCCCTTCTCAAAATAGTCTCCCCTGAATGCGATGCACTTGTCCCAAGCTCCTGCCAGTTTTCAAAGACATGCTGGAAACCATTTATTGAGAGATCCTTCAAAATCGCCTCCGCAGCCTTCACCACTGCTTCTGATGTAGGATGATGCCTCCCAAGAAGGTGTTTCATCAAATTAGAGAATAGAAAAAAATCACATGGGGCTAAATCCGAAAATTACTGAGGGTGAGGGATACACTTCACGTTGATTTTTGCAAGATATTTAGCAACAACATTGGCAATATGCGGTCGCGCATTATCGTGGTGCAGCAACCAGGCTGCTTCACGGAAATGTGGTCTTTCGCGCCTGATATGACTTGCAATATTTTCAGGTCATCCCTGTAGTACTGTTCAGTTACTGATGTGTGTGTAGGTACACATGCTGATAATCCATTCCATGAATATCAGAGAATGAGATGACCATAACTTTCCCAGCAGAAGCAACCACTTTTGCTTTTTGGGAGGGTTGGTGATGAAGGGGATTTCCACACTGAGCTTTGCTGTTTGCTCTCAGGATCAAAATGATGTAGCCAAGTTACACCAGCAGTGATTACGTTTGAAAGAAACTCCGGATCTTCCTCTAACATCAACTTTAACTGCATGTCATCTCCATTACAGCGGTAGGCGATACTGAACATGTCTGAACTTGCCTGGTTCTCACAGGCGGGAACCAGGAGTACCAACAATGAAACTACTACGGTGTGTTTGTTTCACATTAAGCTAACAGAATATAATAAGATTGGATTTTAGTGCGAAAAATTATGACCGTAAAAAATTATGATAATTCTTTATTGAACAGCCCTCGTACGTTAAGCGTCTCAAACATGTCACGACTGACATTCCCCAGATGTAGCTTCCTGCTTACAAATTAAACGAAGGTTGGTTCTTACCTTGAATTACAGAGAAAATAAATATTCCGCTGCTTTTTCAACAATTTCTCTAGCTCCATCATGTCTATTATCTGAACTACAGTACTGTGCACTTACAAATATAATATATCAGGGGAGTCTCATAAGTAAAGTCGGTTTTTTTATTTTGTTGTTTTGGAAAATTTGTTGGACTTCTTTGGTTTGACAATGCTATTTACAGGATGTTATAACTAGTGTTGCGTACATTACGAGCATGCATCAGTCTTCATTTGTTAATAAACAATCACAAAATGGAGATAACAAAGTTTGAACTTAGAGTCCTATAACACCGCTGCGCAGCTATCAAAATATATGAAGTAAAAGAAGAACGTGTCGTTAGTGTGCTTGTGGTGCAACGATGGTTCGAGAATTTTAACAATGGAGACGAAAACACTAAAGACTTACGAAGTTTTGGAAGCCTAAAGTATGAAATATGCCGGCACGTTGGCTATAGTAGCTCAAGGGTTAGAGCGGCTGGACGGCAACCAGAAAATCCGTGATTCAAATCCTGGCTATGGCATTGAATTGTTCAGTCTGAATCTATCTTTCCATACTTCAGCCTACACACGGCCAGTGTGAAAGAACAATTATTTTTCCATTTTGATCTAGTTTAGATGCTTTTTATGCTTGTACTGCAGATACCTATACCTTTCGCGTGAATTAATTTTTGTGAAACTGGAACATTTGGTACTACCTAGTGACAAATTATTAGAGATGGCTTCACTTGAAGTCTCAAATTAGAACTATCTTGTATTACAACACTAGTTGAAAGTCTCGTGGCCCTGGATGAAGAGATCATCCCATTTGAAAACAACTACGGTGTTTTACACTGCGATAGTCTACTCCAGTAATGAAAAGTCGGTGAATATAATATACGTTACTGATCCGTGGTAAATCATCATGCACCCGACCGGATTACCCATTTGTTCAACAGAGCGTCTAATGCGATCCAGCTTACTTTCAGTTTACATTACCGAGCGCTATGTTTCCACAAAATGTTGGCGTAAAAGCGTTCACTGGCGTTCCTAGAACACTGCGGATGAACTACCAAATCAATTTGCTGGAATTTCCCACTAGATCACATATGTGTATTTTGCTTTAATCGCGTGTAATCTGAAAAAATACATGTATAATTCCACAGATTTGGTTGAATAGTTCACTTTTTTCGGAAAATCCAAATTGAAACTCTGATGTGTTGCATTCTTGCAAATTTTTCTACTCATTATTCTTATTTATTGTTATATCCTTTCTATAGATGATTCTTACAAAATGCTTTGTTGTTATTTCATGCTAATTAAGATATACTTTTGCAGAGAAAACCTCATTTTCATTTCATTGTCAATACTTAAGTTACTATATCCGTCTATCTAATTTTTCTCTATGTTTGACTGTTGCATACTTGATTCGCTTGGTGCAGAAACCCTTCATGCCCATATTTCTGAGAAATTTAGAATTGTTGGTAATACGATACTATTTATATAGACGCACCGATTTGCGTCTAAATCCATCATATCCGCGCTAAACTGTGCATTCAACTACTGGTTGAAATATTTGTTTGGCGCAGAAACCCCTCATGTTCTGGACATGGGGGATTTTTATTAAAATTATAAGTTATTTATATATTTGCTTATACGTTATTTATTCAAATTATACTTAGCAACAACAGCAGCTTTCTCTTCTGAAGTGGCAATGATTAGTAATCAAAATGGTTGATTTAAAGATATTCAAGCCCTACTTTCCCCATGGCCAAGAAATTCAATGCTTTTGTGGATATTTGTATACCAAACCCACTTCTGAAGAAAATTAATGTAAGGTGTATTGGACAACACTGTATACTCATGTAACTGTTTTTTATGTTTAATTTACTCTCCTACAGAATTGATATCAGTTTGGAGCCCTCATGTCCACGATGTTTAATAAATCATTTCTCGGAAATGAATATGAAAGGAAGTCTGCAAACACACATAAATGACGTGTTTTCCATCCAATTTACATACGTGTATGTAGATTTTCATTTGTAAGTGTGTATTCAGAGCAGTTCAGTTTTTTGCTTCTCCTGAAAAATCATACTAATTGGACATGAGGCGTTACTGCATCAAGCAATTCACTTGAGGATAGGAATATGTGGAAATGCGTTCAATCTGTTTCATATAACTTTTAAGGTAATACTGATGAGTATAATGATGATGATGATGATGATGATGATGATGATACAAGCTTTCTCAATACCGTAACAATGGTAGGCAAAATATTTCTAATATTGAGAATGCACTTAAGATACATATTTACAGGTATTTCTGAAAAGGTCTGTGTATGTATGTGCGTGCGTGCGTGCGTGTTTATGTGTGCGTCCGTACACAACCTAAACGCTTTGAACAGTTTAGGAAAGGTGAACAGTTGCAAAGTTGTATGATTGGAAATTATACACAGCATATGTTACTTGTATTATTTTCGCGAAATAACGTTTTATATGTTTCTGTAAGTTAACCAGTTATGCAGACTTAAGTAAATCTCATTCAGAGTGGTTCGAACTTCCACAACCTATTACAAAAATTAAACACATATTTTGTAGTCTCATAAATATTACAGGCATTGGATTTTGTGGGTACGTAGAATTAAAAGGTCGAGATGCAAATATTCTAAATGTCATTTATTTCCCTAGAAATACACTTATAGATTACAGCAGCATTACGTTACAATCAGTCTACCAAGGTCGATATCAATAACAAACAGCTTACTCAGCACTCTCAGCTGTTCTCTGCTTACTCACTCTGTTTACAACTACTCTTGGCGAGTCGGCACTTCCTTAAATACCTCATTCCTAAATTCGAGATATTTCCGGAACAATAAAGAAAAGAAACTTTTCTCTGTCAATCGAAATATCACTAGAACATTCCAAACACTGAAACCCTATCTGAGCCGGCAAGTCCTTTACATCGGCTATCTTTTTTTTTTTTTGTTTTTGTTTTTTTGTTTTTTAAAGAAAACTTGCCAAGTTATTAAAAGTGAGATATGTTTTATATAAATTATGAGTAGCTGGCATGCTTAATTTTTAAGATTACTCACTCAGACTGAGTGAGTCTTAGTAAGTAACTCGTCTGCTACACTATACCATACAACTAATAAAATATGGATGCTACACATTTTAACTCTCTACATCATTTCTATAAAATAAATTTGAAATTTGATGAAACATTACAAATTAAGAAGAGATATACAATGGCAGATATTTGTTTTCTCAATATATGCTTAATTAATAATTAAAAAAAAGTCTGAGTGAGTAATCTTAAAAATTAAGCATGCCAGCTACTCATAATTTATATATCAGCTATCTTTGTTTACCGGCTATTTGTTTACACTAGCCGCGCTATTGTTAACTACTTATGCAAGCTCTCTATTATCGTGAAACAATATCTGCCGTCTGTTTTTTCTTTGTGCCGAAACTTTTATGTCTGTTGCCGCGACAGTATAAATTAATTTAATAAAATTACTAGAGCAAGTTCTGAGAAAATAAAAACATAATCAGCCTATCAAGTAAAGGTATGGTTGAGTTGTGGGTATTTTCTTGTTGAATGAAAGAAGCTTGGGTTAAATGCCGAACTTCATGCTCTTCCAGTTTCTCATTTTTACTTTCTGTACTACGTAAGGTAGGTAAGGTCTGTGTATGTATGTTCTTGTAAATTGTGAACATATTAGAAAATTCGGTTAAATACTAAACTAAATATTCAAGTTCAGCATCATCTAAGGATGCAACACTAAAATGTTCAAGAGGTTTTTCCATCTGACAGTGCCTATTCCATGGAAAAGTTTCGAAAATAATGAACTTTTTGAAAATGTATTTAATGATTTTAATTAAAACACGATATAGTTAATCTATTTGCATGAAAAATGAAATGTGTATCTTGAATTTTAGGGAATAGACTCTACAATTGCTTCATTTTGGATGACTTCTGCTTAACTTTAACTGATAAAGGTTTGAAAATATCGTATTACACACATACAAAAAACACATTTAAAGCAAACAATTTAGTCGAATACTTCTTGTATGCCTAACCATTTCCATTTCCATTGTGGATGCTTTAAATTCTCAAATATTTATACCTTTTTAAGATATCATTCCAGTTTTATGTTGTGGTCATGCAATGACAATGGAACCTCAAAGATATGTTTAGCGAACAGATCTGGGAGATACCATGCGCAAATATGGAGGGAGTCCTAAAGCTTTTAGTAAGGAAGGCAACCGATGTCGCTTAGCCTGCCCACTGAAGAGAAGCCGCTCACAGAAGGCGTGTATATCACCTGTGTGGCCCACGACAGGGAAACCTTTACATAGCTCACCGCCACCGCTCCTCCGTAACATTTCAAACACCGGCGCCTGTCCTTCAACTCTCAAACAGTGATGATAATGATGAAGGAAATTATATATGATATATTTATTGTGCATATTCCAAAATTTTACAATTTTTAACTTTTGTCTACATTTATTTGTCGTTACCTTGCTGCTACCTCGGCTTGCATGACACCCTGATCTTTTGCTCTGCCAGGTAGCTCTTAACCTCCATACCTCCTTGATTACTTAATTAGTCCCTTCCTGCCCCCTCCTCTTCCTTTCTTACATTTTTTTTACATTTCTGGCCCATTTTTCTTTTACTTTCTGCAAGAAATCACCAATACTTCTTACCTTCTTTTCCTCCCTGCCCGATAACATTTCTATAGCTACTACCTTCTTCTCTACTTTCTCCCATTTTCCCCCCAAACCTCTTTCCTCCACATTGCAGCCTCCTCGCATTCTCTTACATAGTGTTTTATGCCTTCTTTTCCCCCACAGAATTCACAAATTCCCCTTTCCTTACCTCTTATACCTCTTAGAAATATTGTTCCTCTTCTCATCCAAGCTAACCCTTCTCTCTCTTCCCTATTGCAGTAATCTACATATGCTTCTCCTCCCCAATTTCTTTTTATTTGTTGTAACATTTTAATGATTTCATATTTTATAGACTTCCTCATATTTCCTGTCTTTCTATATCATCTATTCTGCATTTTACCAATTTACTCACATCGCTTGTATTCCTTTCCTCTAATCTTATATACCTCCCATTCCTATTTTTTCCATGATTGCTCCTATCTCTGCCCACCAACTATTTGAGTTCTCTAATATGTTTTGCTGTCTCATTCATAATTTCATAATTTCCCCTTCTTCTTTAACCAAACACCTATACCAAAATTTTAGTTTTCTTTCCATTATTATTCCATTTCTTCTTAGGAACAGGAAGTATAGAACAGAGATTCTGTGCAGAAGGTGAACCAATCCAGCATCCGATAAACATAAAAAATCAGATCATAGTGGAGTTTGCCAGGAGTGGAACCCTGGACCTTACGAATGAAGCTTCTTATCCAGCTATCTCACTCGATTCCTGATAAGTGGTAAAGAAGATGCTGCCTAGCTCAAATGTGCAGCTACGAGTTTATGTTTCACTTTCAGTACCACGTTTTATCCAGCGACATCAAAGGAACGTTTTCGCCGCATAATTATTGCAGATCGCTTTGACCACCATCATACCTTTGTGTATAGTCACATTAGCGACCCGTAATTGTAAGTAGCTCTTTTGACATTGGTGGTGTATATGACGCCAGCACCCACTCCTGCGACCATTTTGGTATGGAAGTCTGTTGTAAACTTCTTTCTCTTTAACTGATAGAATTAATTAATTAGATTTATCTAACCACTAAACCGTAGAAATTTCAAAAAAATGGCGAGATAAGAAAAAAGTTCCTGCTCGTGGAAGCAAGTTTCCTACGTGAAGTACTGCTTTTCACTAAAACGTTTCCTCAAAACAATTTTAGAAATTCCAAAATCTAGCTTTTAAAGGAATTATACCCGCGCCTAACATCAAACTTGTCACGACCTGACGAACGATGAACACCTATTAAGATGTCACGTGGCCAGATTTGACTTCGGAGGCTAATAGCTCAGTGGTAAAATAGATGAGAAAACTATACAAAAAGTGAAATATCAAAGATTTCGTGTATCTCAAGATCAATGTATGCATTAAACGTCTTTCTCTTCTGGCTAAGCACTCATCAGAGATGAATGTATTTGTCCGTCTCTTCAGGTAATGGCATATGGCCATCTTTGTATTTTCTGGCTTGGTAGTAAAAATTTGTCTAAATTAACTGTAGTTTCAGTATTTTAGTGCAACCTAACCTTTATACAGAAATCCCAAACTCTGCTAAAGCATGAGTTCCGTCTGAATTATTCCCCCGTGCACAATCTGGCCGCGTGTTAATACACCCTAATCCTTTACCATCGCCGATCATGTCGTGACAATAGTTACTGAAATTTTACAAACAACATGGTGAAACCTATTTTATTTCAAGCTAATTTGTAATTGGTGAAATGTTGAGAGTAGTTAACATTTTAATAATGGAATTTGTATCTGATCCGGATGCAGAAATTTTTTCAAGTAAATAATATTTTTTTTCGCTACACAAATATAAAATAAATAATACTGCTAATACTGGTAAATATCTACTTTAAAATATTTTCAATCAATGTACGCTGTTGACCTTAATAGATAAACATAAATTAGTGTTGAATAATAACTGAAATGCTCTGTTTACGTTATAAAACCATTTTACAGTGTAGCTTTGTTAGCTTGCTTCAAGCCTTTGATATTGTCAACATCACATGCATGTCCTCTTTTTTAATACATAATTAAACTTGACATCAAGCTGTCGTTTACCATGGGAGCTGCGAGCTACTGAACTTGTGTATTTACACCGCAAAATAATGAAAATACAAATCACAGTGCATGCTCTTACGTTTTCAAACATCAGGTACATCTAGTAAAACTTTTGCTTAACCTGAATTAAGTAGAGGAATCTAATAGTTAATCATGAATTGTTATACATATTTATTTATAAACCAGTTCCTTGATTTAAACGTTTTGAAGTTTTCATTTTAAATTTGAGCAGGTTATTAAATTTTTAACGAATTGGAACACCCTGACTTGTGCAGACTATGAGAAATTTGCCTTGTTTATCGGATTTCCTTCCCATTAAATTATATGGAAATCCAATTTGGTTGTATCTATTTTGTGTGAGCATGGGACTAAAATTAATATAATTTGGAATGGGTTTACTTATCTCTAAATTAAGCATTTTCAATATAAATAACGTGTTTATGTAGCTTTTAACATCTGTTTAGTATTTATTATTAATATAAAATAAATATTTCTTTGCTTTTAATTCAGGCTTCTTTAGATTAGCTTAGCAAATAAAAATATAAGTACGATTAACTGTAGCAAAATACTTTAGTATTTAAAATATAATCCCGAAATATATAAAGATAATTACAAATATAATGCATAATGTAAACATTTGAGAGGGGTAAAAGCAAGGGATGTAATATGTAAACGTGTGATACAAGTGACATTTTAACGAAAATGTAATTTGATTGGTTAATTTTAAATTGGTTTAACAATGCTGCAACAATCGGAAAACTACTATAAATACATTGTGTGAAGTATATTGGCTTATCATTGCTCATAAAAACCTGAAAAATCTGCTGCACTGGAGTCCCCATTTGTTACAAATATTGTAATTACTTGGGTTACAAGGTTAGATTTCTCTTAGTTATATTATTTACTAGTATTAAACTCGATACAATCATGGGGGCAGCTACTTCAGAGGCATTCTGGGAATCTTAGGGTCAACCTAAAATCCTACTGGTAACATGAGTGGGAATAAAAGGTATAAGCTTAGTCCATTTTATATAAGTACAAAAATTACACATTTGTTGATAAGTTTATATATCCCAACATGTTACCTGCATACACCAACTGGTAGTTACATGGTTTAGTTTCACAGATAGAATCGAACACAATTATGCATTTTGTTATTCATGAATGCTCCCTTAACCTTGCGGACTGTCACTCACTTTCATATCTATTGATATACTGACGCTACCGTCCACGAGGGGCTCATTCGTCCCGCATGGCACATGCGCGTGCTACATAAATTGTTCCATACTTTTCCAGAACACGGCTACAAACTTCCGCGTGCAGATCACTTCCACAATAATGCTAATAATAACAAAAATTTTATAACGAAATTAATGAATTTGCAATAATCAAAACCCTATATGTAACAATATCTATTTCCAACTTATTAATAACTCCTCTTTGTCCTATTATGCTGCGATTTGCTCTGTTTCCACAACTGCGCTTTATAGCGGCCTTCAACATACACAATCAGCACAGAAGTCTAATCTGATTACACCAAAGTTGGGAGACTTGAGTAAATCCAGCTTAGGTCCCAAGTACGTTGAACTGTACACTTCACCCTTGTCCTGCGGATGACCAAGCTTAGATGTTTGGCTTGTTGCCGAGAGCGAAAGACCAGTAAGCTTGGAATGGATTCTGATACCTCTACACACAGTTCATTGCTTTATATTTGGTGAGATCGTTGCTATTTGAATAAGCTATGCAACACAAACCAATCTGGAACTATGTTAAGATGGACAATGCACCTAAGTTTCAGATCAAAAACTATCGGAGGTGCAATTGTTGGAACATTCTCTCTTATAAAAACCAGAAAACATCTTGGCGAACCTGATTTAAATCACATTCAAAACTCTGAAGACAACATAGTATAAATGAATCAAATGTCAACATGTGCACCAAAATCAAATTTTACAAGCTGTCTCTGCGACTGAACACGAATAATGTACCTAACACAAAAATTTAAGTCCCACTTTTTCTAGAAAATTTACTTTTCAGTGGCTTTGTGTTTATAGAATTATCTAATAGACAAATGTTCCGAGTTATCATTTACGTCATTATAATAATTAGAAATGTATCTACTCCTGAGACATTTGTGTCTGTGTCTGTGTGTGTGTGTGTGTGTGTGTGTGTGTGTGTGTGTGTGTGTGTGTGTGTGTGTGTGTGTGTGTGTGTGTGTGTGTGTGTGTGTGTGTGTTTTAGGAGGAGGAAGATAGAGAAGTTGCAGCCAAGAGTATCCATTCAATTTAATTAGGTAAGGTAGCATATAAGGGCACAATCAGCAAATAGTACTTTAAATGGAAGAAAATGTTAACTGATTTTTATCCATTCAAATGACTTACCAATCTCTATTTGCTTCCCACGTTTCAGATATAAGAATAAATACAAATGCCATTTGTATTGAGTTAAAACAAGCTTTAGATATAATATAGATAAAAAAAACGTTCACTGTAAATAGGTTTAAGGCATACCGTTTATGCCAAATTAAATATGATACCTTGTTAGGTCCTAGTTAAATTTTATGCAGAGTGCTTCAAAACATTAAGTAGTATTTTGCTTTCTACGATTAAGGCCTTTCAAAGAGTAAGTAATATTAGAGCTGGTACATATAAAGAATGAGTGCTAAATAAAGGTATTTAGAAATGCCTGTAACTATCACATTTTTAAGGATACCCATTTGCGAAAAAGCAACTTTAATAAATATGAATTTAAATGTTGCTAAACACTAAAATACTCAGCTCCAGCTCTATGCAACTCTCATATTGTACGAACTTTCAAATTATGTCATAACAAGTTAAGTGTATGTTTTACGTCAAGTTTCCTATAAAAGTTAAGAGGAAAGGAGTAAGTGCTTGCAAACATTAAATTAAACAATTCAAGAGACTCCTCAGAAATCTTCAAATACTAAATAAGCTACAGAAGATCCCGCCCCACAGAGAAAAGACCGAAGATCTCTGAATGCATTAAATACTTCTTAAATAGACAAAGCTGCTATTTTAGCCGTTTTAGTGTCTTTTCTCATGCTTTCATTTTTTTGGCACATTTTGATTTTAAAATTGTTCGACAGGAATTAAGGTTAGCATTCCTACTTATGAAGAACGGGATAAAAATGATATGAGTGTTTCTTTAAACATGCTAATTTACAGTGCTATCATTCATAATGTATGCGTTTTTCATGCAGAAAATTGATACTTCATGTTAAACGTCTATTTTTCCAAAGTTAACAGACAATTATAAATGTGATGTATTATATTTGCATGGAAGTCTCAATACCTTAACGTTTGTTATTGGATGCGTAAATAATTCTTACAAAAATATAAGAAGTATTACTTCATTTCAATAAGAAAAGCAGTTTTTTTTTTTTTTTTTTTTTTTTTTTTGCTATCAACTGCCAGGGTTATTTAATGTGTGCCAAAATTTCGTGTCGTAGGAGTTCTTTGAGTCCTGCGCCATGGCATAGTGAGATAATCAGTCATGCTTTCGTTCCCTGCCACGGAATGCGGTCCGGGTTCGTTCCCACACCTGGTAGATGCTGATTTTAAGACCTGGTTATTGGACCGTTGCTCACTCAGCATCGAGAGGAAAGTGAGCGACTCGGGTCATGAAAGTCAGCTTTCCGGCTGGGCATGCAGAGATGCTAACCACATCTCCTTCCCATAACGGTTGGATGATCGCCCACCTATGCCTTTGCCTATGTGGGCGTGAGGTCGGTGTTTGGGTTGGTAGGCCTTGGCCCTCTATGGGTTTTCGCGCCATGGGTTATTTAGGAGTTCCTTGACATGCCAGTATATCTACTGAGATGGGCTGTAAATTTTAACCGGTGACCATCAATAGCTCAGCACCCAATCAACTGAGTCATCTAGTCCAACATCTAAACCGAGAAAAAAGTTGTAGAAATAGCTATATTACATATTTCATTGCAAATACAAGGCGAATAGCCTTACTTATATACTTAAGAACTGGATGATGTACGAGGGCTGTTCAATAAAGAATGATCATAATTTTTTACGATCATAATTTTTCGCCCTAAAATTCAAACTTATTATATTGTGTTAGCTTAATGTGAAACAAGCACGCCGTAGTAGTTTCATTGTTGGTACTCCTGGTTCCCGCCTGTAAGAACCAGGCAAGTTCAGACATGTTCAGTATCGCCTACCGCTGCAATGGAGGTAACATGCAGTTAAAGTTGATGTTAGAGGAAGATCCGGAGTTTCTTCCAAACGTAATCACTGCTGATGAAACTTGGCTACATCATTTTGATTGTGAGAGCAAACAGCAAAGCTCATCCAATCCCCCACCCCAAAAGCAAAAGTAGTTGCTTCTGCTGGGAAAGTTATGATCATCTCATTCTTTGATATTCATGGAATGGTCTATCAGCATGTTGTACCTGCACACACATCAGTAACTGGACAACTTTACAGCGATGCCCTGAAAACATTGCAAGTCCATATCAGGCGCAAAAGACCACATTTCCGTTGAAGTAGGCTGGATGCTGCACCACGATAAAGTGCGGCCGCGTCTTGCCAATCTTGTTACTGAATATCTTGCAAAAATCAACGTGAAGTGCATCTCTCACTCTCCCTATACTCCCGGATTTAGCCCCATGTGACTTTTTTCTATTCCCAAACTTAAAGAAGCGCCTTCGTGGGAGGCATTATCCATCATCAGAAGCAGTGGTGAAGGCTGCGGAGGCGATTTTGAAGGATCTCTCAAAAAATGGTTTCTAGCATGTCTTTGAAGACTGGCAAAAACGCTGGGACAAGTGCATCACATTCAGGGGAGACTATTTTGAGAAGCACCATCAAAATTATAAAGGTACGTTGTCAAAAAAAAAAAAAAAAATTGTGATCATTCTTTATTGAACAGCCCTCGTATATTGGCCTTTAAAGTTCCATACATTTCTCTGCAAAAGTGAGAAACAACTGAGCAAGTGAAGCTAAACGAATATTAAGGTATTTAACAAATAATAGTAATGGCTTATGCCATACATCTCATTTGAAATAAATTGTGTGCCTTAGAGAACTATATCTTTTACGGTTACGTCTATCAATTGACGTAAGGTAATAATACCAATTTCTTCCACATGAAGAGGGCTTCCCAGAAACTTCTGGATACATATTTTATTTGAGATTTGTATATTTAATACATGTAATTTTAATGTATACATTAAAGTTTTTTGGAGAAATAATGTTTTTCAAAATATGTTTCTTGCAAAGGTAATTTGAAATGAGAGATTCTCTTGGAAATCGTTGAGTCGCATTTATGGAAGGTATTGAAATGCATCCAATTTTAGATATACTGACATGGATATACAGACATACACACATTGCCTTTTTCAAATTTTATTTTATACACATTGTCTGTAAATCTCTATTTCCGGTGAAATATTGATATCGACTATTTTGGTGGAGTGAAATATTCTCTCTACCCACTATCTGTGTGGTAGAGGAAGTAAAGATGCATGCATCCCTGCAATGTATTAATAACGCGATTTTATAAAGTTTTACTGACCCTTCACTACATTTTCACTGTGACTTCGGTATTGTAATGTTCAAATTTCGTCGTACTTCACTTAGTTTTTACTACTACTATATTTTGTTCATGATGTAGCGGCGTAATAAGATACGCGTGATGTAGCCTTCTCCTCCCGACCGTTCATATGTCGAACATAAGACCACGCTATAATCTATTGCAGTAGCAGCACTCACTGAACGTCACAGCAGGGATCAAAAGAAAGTCACTACTGTCCAGAAACGCAAAGAAGGTCTCTGAAAGGAATGTGCTCCCTTACACAGTGAGACAAGGACAGTGAATGTGTGTGACAGGGAACGCATGCTACACAAGGAACAGAACCGTTAAAAACACATGCGTCCTGTTCACTCTGTACAGTAAAATCGAGAAGATTCATTCACAAATGTTTTTGAATGGTCTGTAACATGAGGTGTCATAAACTTGTCCAGGTACGTTGTGGGAACCTTCTGCAATCCCTCTGCGTCTCAAGGCCCGGAGACTTTCTCTCCTGTGGTATACTGTAACCTAGTAACTAGTTCATTCAGTCACGAATACTAGCTTATATAGCCGCTGGGACTTTTCACAGAGTTCTAGAATATTCTGTGGGCGCGGAAAGAAATTTCAAATTGTTCTGGTTATCCGTTGATAGGCTTCTAGTGTTTAAGCTGGCAATAGCACTACTGCGTCTACTTATCTCTGTTTATTTCTCTATAGATGTAGCTGCTGCGTCACAGTATATTTCTAAGTAGTTTTTGAACATGCTAATTTAAACAAAGTATAATTGCACCATGGAATGATTTCCAAAGCAGTTAAAAATAAGGAATTACTAACTCTAGATACAATTTATAAACATGCATGAATTGTTGTGCACATATTATTCATTAAACCCTAATATCGTATTCAAATTTCAAATACATGGATGTGAAACTGTGGACTAGTAGTGGACAAGTTGCGGAGGATTCTATGATACGGTTGCCTATGTTGTGACCAGCTGATAATACAGTTTCATGAATGAACCACGCAGCAGACCAATTTATAGCGCAGTAAAATTAAACCAAGTCCTTGTTGTGGGTGCTAAGGGACATACATACAAAACTGGCGCCAACGCTTTGCTCTTGAAACATAATCTAATTCCAAGCTGTTGCTGTATAGGCAGACAAACAAAACTTTGCACAGTAAGAAGCTTAATGGAGCGCTAAAGTAAGCACAGTATGGTATCTCTTAATTTCTTGAAAGAGATGGCGCATTTACTTGTGTTGCTTTCTTAATGGCTTAAGTGTTTTGTGCTATTTTGCGAACTACTCGAGATTTACTTGTTCCATTAGGTGCTTTTGGTGAATTTCAAGATGGGCTTGATACTTTCACTTTCAGTGCTATTAAGTAAATCTATGTTGCATTCACATAACTTTCTCCATTCTTTTAGACGCTTCGTACAAGCGCTTACTTCTCTAATTTACGTTAATGAAGAAAAACATTTGCAGAAATTATTTTATTGCTAATTTTCTTATAGTTGAAAGCAAAATTGGGAACTCATTAGGAAATAAGTGATAGTTATATGCTTTAAAGGTGCGATGTTTTTGAAATTTGCATAACCAAGAGATACAAATAGGAATGACTCCAATGTGAGAAATGTCTATGTATAGTAGTGAAATTCAAGTTGTGATGTGATAGATGATGTTTAAAATGTGGGATTCTGCACCATTTGTAGCAAATTCAATGTTTTGAGAGGAAATAATTTCTTACGACGTTTCCCGTAGCTGCTACAATCAATGCATGAAAATAATATACCTCAGGTGTGGTCTCGAACAGAGGTCTGTAGGAACTTATTTTCTGAATAATTGAAAAATTATTTACCTTCTTTTAAAGAAGCTCCAATCTTTTAATTCTGAACGATGATTTACAAAATGGGTGGTAAGACAGAATGGTAAATATATTTATCAAAGTCCATCGATTTAACTTTATTGTATGAGATATTGCGACTTTCTGGCCATGGATAGATTTGGATTCAGAATTTTATTGCTAACAGGTGGCCCGGACGGACCGGGGAAAACGTATACTCAGATGATAATCAGGAACCACATGCTTGGCAAGGAAAGTTCGGAATTCTTAGGTATTTCGCTATATTGGATAGATTACACTATTACACTACGCCATAATTAACATAAAGGAGATTTAATTAAAAGACATAATTACAAAACACTGGACGGACTAGTTTACACAACCTGGGCGAGACGCCCAGCTCAGCCAGAGGCTGGCTCACAAAAGACAAAGGTCCTCACACCAATCACAGCACCACCAGATGGTGACGTCACACGTGACGTGACACAGGCCACCACTATAATCAAGTCATTTGTGTGACTATTTTTGTAACTTTTCACTCTATAAAACTTGCCTCGTGTGCTTTCACGTCCCACTTCTGAAACGTTCTGGTATAGAATGACGCTTTCTTCTTGCAAAACGAAGTTTATTGACTATACCTTGGTAAATAAACACTTTCTTACTAGCCACCTCATGCTTAACGACCAATGCAATTATGCTAAATTTAATTAATTGTTAATGTGTCTTTTAAAACCTGGTTCACATAATCTAACGCTCAAACGTTGTTTCAAATAATTTTAAACGTCTAATAACGTCGTTAAAACAACTGAACATTAGTGATTCTGTCCTCTTCACAACTCTCTCTACCACACGTTTTTCTTCCATTTGTTATTCAATCTCTTTCACTTCACAACACATCCAACAACTTATGATGATTTCTTTTTAGATATTTTAAAAATAAATTTAAAAAAACAAATTTATAAATAATAATATTTTGGGGTTTGAAATTAAAACATATGTTTCCTATTGATAAATTGAAATGATGACGACTATACCCAAAATCATTCATCCCATAAAAAAGCATGTGACATAATTGTGTTATAAAATTTTGTTTAGATATCTTTTACGGTTTACCAATTATACAAAACTATTTCTGAAAATATATCCAGATTTTCAAGCTACACATTTTATTCGTCGCTGAATATTTTTATCTTAAACATATCGTATTTCATTCAGACTCGTTAGAGACCTTTCTGAGAATATAAAAATTTTCGAAAAATATTGCAAGTAGAGGTTAATTTGGTGTGAGAAGTTTACTTAAAAATCTTCGTGTTTGAACATAAATACCAAGTTTGGTATTTGATTGACTTTTCGTCTTTGAGGCATTCTGTCACAAATATAGATACAACACATGGAGGCACACATACACAGGACCTTCTAAAACTGCATTTCTTTAGACTTAAGGGGTCTCAAAACAAATATTTCTGGTGCAATCTCGTTATCAAATTTGGGAGTGTAATATAATGCGTTGTAGAGAAATGGCGTAAGTTATCTACATAGTTCATATTAGAACAAATAATAGACAACAAAAAATAATACATTTTTTTTACAGAAAATAACATTTATGCTATTTGGACCTTAAAATAACATTATTATAAATGATTTTATGCATGTATGCCTTCCTTCATATTTTTCTGCTCTTTTTATCTAATTTTGTATTCCTGACGCCATCTTTTGAATGATTTCTCTAGTTTAATTTCGATAAAACGTATAACTTTGTAGTATAATTTATAGGAAACTGGACTTACAAGTATATATTTAATTCATTATTTGGCATGCTTCAAAACCTACGTGGACTGTTCAATAAAGAATGATCACAATTTTTTTGACAATGTACCTTTACTCATCCTCATAATTTTGATGATCCTTCTCAAAATAGTCTCCCCTGAATGCGATGCATTTGTCCCAGCGTTTCTACCAGTCTTCGAAGATATGCTGGAAATGATTTTTTGAGAGGTCCTTGATGGTCACCTCCGCAGCCTTCACCACTGCTTCTGATGATGGACAATGCCTCCCACGAAGGCGTTTCCTCAAGTTAGGGAATAGAAGAAAGTCACATGGGGCTAAATCCGGACTGTAGGGAGGGTGAGGGTTGCACCTCACGTTGATTTTTGCAAGATATTCAGCAACAACATTGGCAATATGCGGCCGTGCATTATCGTGGTGCAGCATCCTGCTTCACGGAAATGTGGTATTTTGCGCCTGATATGACTTGCAATGTTTTCAGGATATCCTTGTAGTATTATGCAGTTACTGATGTGTGTGCAGGTACAACATGCTGATAAAATATTCCATGAATATCAAGGAATGAGATGACCATAAGTTTCCCAGCCGAAGCTGAAGCAGATTTCCACACTGAGCTTTGCTGTTTGCTCTCAGGATCAAAATGATGTGGCTAGGTTTCATCAGCAGTGATTACTTTTGAAATAAACTCCGGATCTTCCTCTAACATCAACTTTAACTGCATGTTACCTCCATTGCAGCGGTAGGCGATACTGAACATGTCTGAACTTGCCTGGTTCTCATAGGCGGTAACCAGATGTACCAACAATGAAAATACTTACGGCGTGCTTGTTTCACATTAAGCTGACAGAATATAATAGATTGAATTTTAGTGCAAAAATTATGACCGTAATAAAATTATGATCATTCTTTATTGAACAGCCCTCGCATTACAATATAAAGTATACATAGGACTGAAGTAAATGTTAGTAGCCTTTAATAACAGTAAAATACATTTTTATGTATTTTGGGAATGTTAAATTTTTCTTTAATATTCACGTATCTCTAATCAAAATAAGTCTTCATTGTGCATTTCTTTGAAGGCCTTAGAAGAATACAATACACTAAGGTGATATATCTTTAAATATTTTTTATTCTATATATTGGTGTTAAATTCCATGTAAATTGCACAGTTACGTGGAAAAACGATTGCGACATAGCAGTAGGGAAAAAGGGATTTGATAGGTTCATATTCAAAGACAAATGGACATTTTATCCAAATATCGTAAACAGACAATATTTTAGTGAAAGTATGATTGAGTAATATTTGAGGTTAAACGTGAGGTGCAGGAGTTTTTTAATATCTTCGCGTCACTTCCTTAGATAAAACATATTCAAACAACTTTATTTATACAGTCGACACTCCCTCTATTTCTCTCTCTGCCTAACATAGTCGCAAACAAATTGATCTGTTTTGTAATGTGTTGTGAATGTGTTACTTGGACTCAGGAAGACTCAAAATTGTATTTAGGTTGGAATTGCAGTATAGAATTTTAAAAATGGTCCAACAGGATTGATACTATTACGATGGAGCCGGACCTTTGCTTTCTGCACCGTGGGTGCATCCTTCAGCGCTTGGTTGGAGAGGAAAATGCATTTCAGCTTATGAAGAATCGGAAAATCTAATGAAGAATAGCCAAAATTCAGGACCTGAACTTTTCTCGGTGGTGTAAGAAGGTTCTCAAAACTCTTTTCGGTAAGAAAGGAGCGAATTATTCGCGGCACTGCTTGTTGATGGAACTTACAGTGCTGTGTATCATACTACCTGTGTCAGTGAACGTTAGAGCGGGTTCAACATTACAGTAAATGACTGGAAGAGTGAGGATGAATTGTCGTTCAACAGCGAAGTGAGCTATTGCGGAAGAGAGAAGAGCATTTAACTCTCTAGTAAGCGACAGTAATCAAGTAGTCTCCTTTGCAGATGACTTGTTGCAAAGCATAAGGGGAAAGAGATCAATGACAGGAAAAGAACTGGAAAATGTCCTAATATGGATCAAAGTACTTCTTCAAAGCTGCAGCTAGTCTGTAATATTCATCGAGTCCTATTTTCGCTAAATATGACCCTGATACCAATATTTAATGTACACAGAGAAAATGGTATTTTATGAACGTGAAGTACATTCCATACAACAGAAGTCCTAGCTTTAATATTACAGAATTTAAATATAATTAAACAGTATTTTTCTCAAAAAGGAACAAACTTATCCCGCGATATTAATATTCACCCACGGACCAGAGAACGTTTGGAAACAGTTTCTGTCCTCCGAGAACCAACCTCAGTATTGTAGTTTCTAAACTTATCCTGGACAGAGCCACAAATTAACCAAATAGTGCCTCTTTATAATATTAATATATATTATCACCACAATTCAGGAAAACTGGGTTTGCTAATCCTTCTGGGAAAAATTAAGTGTATCTAACGCCAATAAACATTTCATAATGCTCTTTTAATACAGTGTCAGTAGAACTCCGGGGTATAATATATACCACTCCGCTAGAGTGGTATTTATTATTAACATAATTATTACTCAATTATTTGCAGACCTGTTAATGCTTTTGGCACATAACTGTCCGGCATTATTACTGATAAGTATTTGCCATTCCTGCGAAGTGTTAATCACGATTAACAACGAGAAAGTGGAAAAATCTTATAACAGTAACACACACAGGGAATAATGGAATAACTAAACTAGAGATTGTCACTTTCTTCACTGCTGTTTGTGAAAATTGCAACATCAAGAAGGAATTATCTGAATAACTCCAAACTTGGTGGAAGTGTATAACAGTGTGCAAGCAATAAGTGATTAGGTTTACAGAGAGATGGGTTACACGTAGGCCGAGCAGAGCCCTCGCGTGTCAGTCTGACAAGGTCAGGTTGCGCCAAGCTGTCAAACAAGATGGAAACAATAAAGTGAGTGCCAGTATCCCTCCTCGACGTCAAAGGGAGCCATATCGGCATGTGACCGGCCTCGAACGGGGCAGAATGGTCGGTCTCCGGGAAGCGGGTTTGTCATACCGTGACATTTCGCCTCGTACAGGGCATACACCTACCACAGTGATGCGTGTATGGAAGCAATGGATAGATGAATGTCGTAGGGAGCGAAGAGCGGGAACTGGACCACGAAAAATGACCTCAGCATGGGATGACTGTTATCTTGTGCGTATGGCCATAATGGACCGTACAGCTTCATCCACAGTGTTGACTCGACGCTGGAGCACTGCAACAATCGTGAACTTGTCTGCACCATCGGTACATCACCGTCTGCTATAGGGTGAACTCGCTGCACGCATGCCATTACGTCGGCTTCCATTGTCCACAAGCTCCTCCGACTGCAATGGGCAAACATAAAATAAATAAATAAATAAAATCTGCTCATCTTCTGCCTTGGCATCTAGAGGCTATACCACAGCACCAGTGTCCGCAAATGTTGTTTATTTTCTAACCTTCTTTATCTATTTCATTTAGATTACATAATCTGTGCAGATATATCCTAGCTTATCTTATATCTACTCTAACCTATAGCTACTGGAAACCAGCAGCTTTACAAATTTTCTATCACAATACGTATTACACTATAATTCCTACTACAAGTTTAAGTCTAATTATTCCATCCCAGTTAGCATGATTCGATGTACAAATCCACTTTCTCTGACGAGGGATTGGTCTTCGGTCCATGTCTTAGGTCCACATTAGTCGACCTCCTCTATATCTTCCTCCGTTCTGGTCCAGGAACCGGTTCCCATTCTCCATATTGATGTCCAATACTGCCTGCTTCGATTTATCCCGTCCGGTGTCAGTTGTTGTTGCAATTGATCCCTCACTTCTTGTTGTTCCACCGCCTCTTTTTCTTGTGTTGTAATTCTGGGTTGTCTTTGCCTTAATCTTTCCGACCTTCTTGGTGTTGTTGCCATTATGATTAATCCTGTTTGCCGTCGCTCTCTCCTTCTTACCTCCCGCTCTTGTCGCTGTTGATTGTATTCTTCCATTACTTTCCCTGATATTATTTCTGGCATTTCTTCCAGTATTTTGTAGTCTTGTACATTCCTGATGATGTTTCGTATTTGCTTTCCTTACAGTGACTTTCTTTGTTGTTTTAAGTCCTTCTCGTATTTTGCGCATTCAAATATAGTGTGTTCAGGCAAAACTATTCTTTTACATATGTTGCATATGTCATCATCCTGACTCCCAATCTTTTTGAAATGGGTTTTATACGGCCCATGTCCAGTAAAATAGTGTATTGCTCCTCTTTTGGGTTGTGTCTCTTTTAATTTCAATCTTTCTCTGATATTAGGATATAGTTCATTCGTTCTTCTTCCTTCTGGTATCCCATCCCACTCCTGTTGTTATTCATCAAGTAGCTTCTGTGCTACTTCTGATCTTGTGGCGTATGGACTCCCTATTATTTCTTCAACCTTCATGTGGTTTCCCTCTTTAAGTCAGAATCTTGCTCCTTGTTGTCTGATTATCAGATCAAAGGGCCATATCGCCATCGCTACCAGTAAGGCAATTGTAAGTGTGGTCTTCCTTGCACCATTGCTCTTACTTAGTCCTTGTCGTTGTATTCCTCTTATCCTTTTGACATTCTTCTTCAGACGCATTCTTTCTGCCCATGCGCTGTTATTCTTATCATGAGGCTCATATGGCATATCTTTACTGCAATGGGTACGTGAACACCGTCACTGAGGTGCTGAGTGGCAAAATATAGCTTTTCCAGACGAGTTCCGCTTCAACGTGTCCTACAGTGATGGCTGCATACGTGTCCGACGGTACCGTGGTGAGCGCAACCTGGAGGGCTGCATTGCTTAGCGGCATAGAGGACAAACACCAGGCGTGATGGTTTGGGGCGCCATAGGCTACAACAACCAAGCTCGCCTCCTACGAATTGAGAGCACTTTGAACAGCAACTCCGTACCTAAGGGTGATTGTAGAGCCTGAGGTATTTCCCCTGCTTCGGAAACTCCTCAGGCCCTATCTCAACAGCACAATGCCCAGCCACACACCCACCGGCGCTAATGTCCGGCGAGGAATGTACAAGCCTTCTTCGAAGAGCATCGGGTACCATCGCTTCCCTGGCCTGCATATTGTTCTGACATGTCGCCCTTCGAATATGTCTGGGATATGGTTGATCGGCATCTGGTGCGCCATGTTCCTCCAATAATTAGTGTCACGGAGTTGTGAACTCGAAAACAAACTGCATGGAAGGAGATCCCTTAGGGACATATTCAGAACGTTTTTGATGCAATGTCACGGCCTATAGCAGCTCTAATTGCAGCGCATAAAGACCACACGAAATACTGAATAATAGGTTTCAAAGGTCATGTGCAGATTTGAAAAGTTAATTATTTGCTACTTGTCATGTACTTGACCTGTGGTATTAACCCTTTTTCTTTACAACGACTCCATATTATGTATTTTAATTCAATGAGCACATAAAGAAGAGGACAAACATACATTTTTTTAGTACTTAGTATTTATTTCTCATCTTTCTTCTACATAAAATTTCATTGATACATTGACATTTGTAACATTTCTTTCATAAAATAACAAAATGACTTATTCACATTTAACATACCCTTCTTACCTGCTTGCCCCAAGTCTCGGTCTCAATACACATAAACCCTGGTTTTCCGTGTATTGATGAACCTCCTCTCCCTTGTATCCCTCTTTCTAGTTTTCCAGCCCTTAATTGTTATTTATTCTTCATCAATCTTAACCATTTCTCTCTAACTTTCCCCAGACATTCACCTATATTTCTTACATTCATTTCTCCTTTTACCAAAAACATTTTCTGTATTATTAATACCTCCCCCCATCCCTAAAACTATCACACTTTTGTTTCCAAATTTGTTCTCTCCATATCTTTGTTTGCAATAAAGTATACTATGCCAATCTGTATGCTCTTCTCCACACATTGGGCATTTCCCTGTATCATTTACATATCTAATACCTTTCAAATTTCTAACTCCTGTCCTTGCCTTGACAAATCCTTCTTGCCCTGACTTATTACACACATTTATGTACTTCTCCCTCCCCCACACTCTCTTTGTTTCTCTATATGTCCTTAATGATCTTCTCTCCCTTACACTGGCAAATTTAACTTGGCTCTCTAAATCTTCCAGCCTTAAGTCTACCTTTTTCCAAAATCCCCTATAATAATACTCCGTATTTCTCCAAATATGTCCCATACCTATCTGTTCCATCAGTTCCCTTACTTTTTGCGCCCAAGACTCTCCTCATTTGCTTCTCATCTGCTAAAGAAAACATTCCTTGATAATATTGCTTTCCTCCAAATTGGCAACTCTGTATAGATATTTCAATACCCTTGAGTCAGTTTTAACCCTTGTTGAATGTCTTCCCGACTCTAACTGTGCTGCCCCATTGGGTGAAGCTACCGGTAAGCCCAAAATATATTTACAACAAACATACATAACAAATGAAAATATCGATGTTCAGTTCAAAGTTCCAGTAACCAAAGACATCAATTCGTGACCTCAATTTCCACAAGCAGTTGTGTATTAAATTTTGAGAGTTAGTTGAAGGGCTTTAATAGTTTACTTAAAGTGTTATGGTTAGTGACACATTTTCACACGTAACACTGTGGTACAAGGCATCCAAATTTATACGTGATATATGCAAACATATATGTCAGTAATTTAAACCACAATCGGATATTGTGGACATCGTTATATGAACATGTAAATATCTGGTATTCAAAATGGAAAACGAGAATGAAACAACTGTTCCAATTATTTTGTTTCAGAATATTTAAATAACGTACTATTCTACTCAACGCTGCTTGTTTTAAACATCATCTGAAATATAGTTTACCTCTTTTCCATAATTTTGCGCATTTCTTAATGAAGAAGCAGACACTAATAATGATAGCTTTTCATGAAATTCGTAACCCATCTTATGCCCGATTTCACCATCAGATGTTAAGACTTAACACGAGTTTAACAATAGTTAAAACAAAAGTTGCATTTCACCAACAAGTGTTAGCGTAACACTCGTGTTAAATCTCTTGTTAAATTAACAAACCAAATTTCTGATGTTAAGTCCTTAACAATTATAAATAGTCAAGATCGTGAGCATGAACTCAGCGATGGATGTCGATTTGCTATATTTAAGATCGTCTGAATGGCATTCGTAATAGAGTATGGCCTATGAGGAGAAATGATTTTGAGGAGCTATCCGAAGAAAAATGTTTACGGAGGTATAGACTGTCGAAACATGTTGCTATGAAGGTTACTGCGGAGTACAAGAGAGGTTAGAACATGCATCAAAAGGAATATGGCGATCTCGCCTTTGCTTAAAGTATCAATAACTTTGTGATTTTTTAATTCACTGAATTATGTGGATAATACACTGTCCACCTGCCGTCTTGAAACGTTCAAGTCACTTGTTCTTCTTCGCACCTCGTCTTAAATTTACGTAATAATGAGTTAGAATATGCATCGAAAGGAATATGCCGATCTCGCCTTTGCTTAAAGTATTAGTAGCTTTGCGATTTTATAATTCACTGGACTATGTGGATAATTAACTGTCCACCTCTGTCTTGAAACTTTTAAGTCACTTGTCCTTCCCACCTAATTTTAAATTTACGTAATACTGACAAGTTGTTTGGTGCTTGTAGTAGTGACACATGCATTTGAATTAAATTCGTTTCCAATATTTTCCCCGTGACATCTTTCTCTTTTACATTCACCACATCCGTCCTCTTATTTTCCACGATATCCTTACACTTCGTTACCATTTAAATAAACAGTTCTTTCGCCATCGATTGAAAATTTGTCTCACAACTTTATTTATGATTTTGTTCATCCGCCATTTTTCAGCTTGTGCAGACGAAAATGAAAACTAAAGCGCATCGCAGTAGGTTCATAAAAATAATACGACTCATCCATAGCCTTCTATAGCTGTGATATTTACAAGTTTCTTGGTGTCAACACATTCAGAAAACAGGTTGGTGAAATGCAAGAAATTTAACATTAGTGTTAGCGCTGTGACAATTGTTACGTTACGTTTGTTAACGTCGATTTTAACATCTGTTAGTGAATTCGGGCATTAGAGCAATAAAATAATGAATTTATAGAAAATGCAGCATTGTTTTAAGAACCCTTCAACATCTAGATCATAAAGAGTTAGAATCACTGCTAACAAACATACCTAAAAGTATAACGATTCCATTCACATACATGCATTTCAGTAACACTATATATTTATGAATATATTCATACTGTTCCATATAAATATGGACTTAACATAAACAAATAGTAGAGAGAAAGCTGTTTAGGATTGCTGAAATATCATGTGGGACTCCATCTCTTTCCGTTTGTTTGTTATTTTTTTTCTATTTGTCACACTCTCTCGAATGAGAAGTTGCTGGTGTGGCTGCATCTCCACTGGAAGAAGAGAATACTACGGCTGAGTGATCAATTTATTCGCGGTGGATCAGAATGTCTTGCTCTTTTCTGGTGAGCAACTTAGTGGAATGAGAAGCGATGGAACGCTTTCTACCTAGTGCAATTTTCCAGATAGATGTTGACTCCCCTCAAAATTGCACTTTTCTATTAGTGCTTTGAAGGAGTGATTTACGATATCAGAGTATGATGTTGGAATATTGTTTGTTGGGGTAACGTTTGACATCCTTAAGGGCTTCCCTCTTTCATTTCAAATGATTACTATCTAATAAATAAGGCACAGAAATGAAAGAGAGTAGAAGCTGTTTGTTAGGAATCTCTGGTTTTGGCTCCATTTATGTTCCCCCACGAATATTTTAGGTCATATCCGCGGCCTTTCATTCGGAATAATTACTCATTGCCAGGAGACACCACTTGCTTATTATTTGTGTAACTATGTTTTCTTTATAAAACTTAATTTCACACAATCTTATACATTTTCATTCACACTTCAGACTGTGGAGAGGAAAGGGTAATAATTCCGGCTAAAATTAAATCCATCCTCCACCCTGAAATTGAACCCAGGACCTCTCGCTCCATAGAATGCCATTCTTCCATGTTCAGACTTGCCAAGGAGTGTTCAGTTTTTCAAGCTGAATTATTAGCAATCCGTGAAGCAGTAAAATGGTGCAACAACTTACAATGTACCGCTCGCCTTTACAGTGACTCACAAGCAGCAATTGCAGCTTTGAAAGATACGAAAAACAGCAGTCCTATTGCAGCTTAAATAAGAAGTCAATTATTATGTAGTTCTCATCTGTGTATTAAATGGGTCAGAGGACAGGTGGGGATTGCCGGAAATGAACGTGCAGATGTGCTCGCAAAGCGAGCTGCCACTTCAGATCTTCCAGAGACTTACACTCTATGCCCTATTTCTTATGTGAGGCAAACATTAAAGATTATCCTCAACGACTGGAATGAATACTGGTTAAAAACTGATTGTGGTGCTTTGACTAAGAATTTATATTTCCCAACAGTTTATGACAGACATAAATGTAAATTCGTTAATCCTAACTGTGTTCTCCCTCAATTCTTAACTGGACATGGCAAATTTTCAGCTTACTTATTTCGATTTAAAATCAAATCCACGTTTCATCGTATTTGTGGAAATCATCTTCAAGATGTCCCTCACATTTAATTTGATTGCCCTGTTTTCTGTTTTGAAAGATACGAACTTGAATTATTGCTTCAATCCTTAGGTTACACTTTCTCAAAACCACTTACACATATTCTGATGAATTACAAAACTTACCAATATTTCATGGCTTTGTTAAACAAAATATTTCTTAAGCTAAATGATTCATCTTGATGTTTACTGTTTATCAGCTTGATATGGAAGTTTGTTATATTTTTGTACATTGTATTATATTCATAAATTTGTAAACTATATTCCTAATATACCTTTGAGTAAAAAAGGAATAAAAAAATTGGATAATAATAAGTAACTATCATACCACAGAGGTAACCTCGAATAAGAAAATTTCTTTCCCTCCAAAATGCTTACGGTAAAATTATGAACTTCGTTAGGAGGGAATGCTAAATTATTGCATAAAAGGAGCTAGCTGCTAATATTGCAAATGAGTAAACTAATGTTTTTAATTAAGAACTGAGAGCATTTTTTATGACCGCAGATTACATGTATTTTCCATAAACGTCAGTTTGGTGGCCTGAGAACGTGGAACCAAATAATCGCTAGCATAATCTCTATTGCATTTTATTGATAAGGTTTTCTGTATTATTGCAAACTGTGTACCTTTTTTGTTACAAATAACTAAGAGACGGTGTAACTGGCTTTAAATTCCCCCTTCTGCGATTAACTAACATGTTACTCGACCATTACTACCGTTGGTTGTTCCACAGCCAAAGAACTTGGGGAGTTTCTAGGGTTAGTTCAGGAAGTCAGACTTCCTGCCAATGTTTCAAACAGCTAGGTAAATATTTTGAAATTTCGCATTAATTATTAGGAATGCAGGATATTGTCGCGAAGCCGTTATCTAAGATAACGCGGCTAGTGTACACAAAGAGCCGGCAAATAATGTTAGCGGAGGTAAAGGACTTGCCGGCGCAGATTAAGTTACGCTTCTGGAAGTTTCGGATTTCGTCATTCGATGTCTTGTCATTCCAGAAACATCTAGTGACTATCGGCTTCTTGTTTGTCCCAGAAATCTCTCGAATTTATGAATGAGATATATTAGAGATTGTGACACGCCAGCGGACAGTTGTAAAACGAGAGTGAGTCGCGAGAGAATAAGCAGAGAACAGCTGTAAAGTGTTGTTGTAACGAGAGTTGATGTAATCAGAACGTTGTTTGTTATTGTCATTGACCTTGGAAGATTATGTTGTATATGTAATGTAATGCTGTTACGCGAGAATTGAACAGTGTATTCCTACGGAAATAAAGAACATTTAGAATTTCGGCAAATTTGACTTTTAATTCTACGAACCCACAAAGTCACAATATGTACGAAATAAACATTCTAAGGAGTAAATGGGAGAATTCACCATCAAGATCTGCAGATAGTTTTACAATTTTAGTATTTCATATTAACTGGGAGAGGAAAATGGAATACATTTAACATTCGAGTTTCTAAAGATGCCTGAGCAGCTAGTTAGTCCAATTCCAAATGGGCACTATGGCCGCTTTTATTAGACTTTTGTTTTACGCTTGTTTCCAACTCGCACAGTGATAATAAATTTATTTTTAATTTGGGAACATGCGGTCCCTATCGCATGCCATCGCCAATTGTAGTTTTGTCATTTCAAAGCGACCATAGCATCCGTAATTGGAAATGTTGGGAGAGGAAGTGACGGATTTGTGACAGTGTGCCACAGCGGAAACATCACACAAACACGTATTGAAAGGCTGTTGACGCGGATAGAGACGGAGGGCCCCCCGTAGGGGAGGGGATCCGTTTCCTTCAGCTGCCGTGGTGCGGGCGCTGCGGACCCTTAGCACTCGTGGTACCTCTGACATTCGAGCCCCTCCCATAGGGGAATTGTTCGGATTGGGTTGGACTCGAGGGGGCAGTGGTTCCCGATACCCGTGGGAGATCAGGTACGTCTCCGGACGTTGTCATATCGGACGATGAATGGAATGTATGAAATGATGCTCAAATGAGTCCAGGGTCCATAGAGTTAGAGTTACCCAACGTTCGTCTTCCAGGATAAGGGAAAACCCAAGAAAAACCTTATCAAAGTAACTCACCCTGACCGAAATTGGAACTCGGGACCCTTTGAACGTGAGGCAGACATGCTACCATCTACGCTACCGAAGCGGGCCCGGACGGGTTTGATGGAAGCCATATATTCTCGCGTACTAGCCTGCACAGCTAGTAGAAGGTGTGCTAGATCACCAGGAGGCCCTAGGTTAATCGGTAGCCTTCCCCTCTGGGGTTGGCGCGCGTAAGTGGCGTATCCACTTCAATCCTGTCTTGAGTCCATAGGATCAGATGGGGAAATGTGAAATGTTAGTGTTTAACGCCTGCATACTACATACGGCACCGCAGGCGATGACACTGATGATAAATGAGATGAAGATGGAGCACCGGTGGAATGAGACGGCGGGGGAGAAAACCCGCCCCGGCGCCGTGTTGTCCATCACAAATCTCACTTTGCGGTCGCCTGGGATCGAACCCGGGCCGCCTTGGTGAGAGCCAAGCGGTCTAACCACTGAACCACGGCGCGGCCTGGACCAGATGGGGGAGGAAGCTTGTTAGTCTCTAGGTCTTGCTCTGTGGAAAGCCCCACTGAGGCGCCGGGCGTCAGAGGGAGGTCAGAGGGAGGTCAGTCTTCACTCTGTGTGGATTGCCCTGGTAGCTAACCTCGAGCTTATGTATATCACGGAGGGCCACCCCGAAACTTGGGCAGAACAGAATGCAATCCCTAGGGCAGAGACATGACAGACAGAACTGAAGGACGACCAGATTCGGAAGCGTGAACGGGGTTACTAATGTTTCCAGATTGAACGCAGCTGGAACCACTTAAGTCCATCCATAGGTCAAGAGTCCTTTGAATGGAAAGCCTCCTGATTAAGCTCCCGGAGGACGAGTCCACGTGCAGTCCAACCGACGTCTGAAAGTGCACCTTCATCGTCCAACCGCAACACGCCACACAACGTCGCCTGGTCCCTCAATCCCAAAACAGATAATAAAGGAAACAACAAATACAGAAAATAATGGATAGGAAGGTTGTTGTAGAAAAGCAACCGTGCTAATATTCTGCTACCCAGTGCCCAAGCGTACATTGAACCACTGGAAGCGCCGCTTCCCAAAAATTTCAGGAGAAACACAAGAAAAATAAGAAAATTCATGCCAAATAATATTTTATTTACTCTGGATACATTTTCAAAATTTATTCACAATATCCGCGGTGCTAAAAACAATTTGACAGCTACTTAAATTCGAGTGACCGGTTTCTGTATTTCGTAAACTTGAATACCATGCTTCGTATGTTTCCGGAAGCAATCGCGACCGTTAGGAAGAACTGACAGATTTTGTCAGATAAAGTCTCTGTAGCGTGGGCTGAAAAGTAAATTTTTTATCAGGCGCTTTTAAACACAACTGTAAGAATATTTCAACAGCATCAGCAACATTAGTTTGCATAGATTGATATTGCGGCGAGGCATCGTTGTGACGGGCGCGGCCGGTGCGTGCAAAGAGACAGACAGTGCAACGCGGAGATAAAAGCTTGCCGAAGCAGATAAAGAAAGTGACAGATAGATGACTGGAAGCTTCGCTTTCTTGATTGTTACAGAACGTTCCACTAATTTCTAGAACAATGAGTGGAGATATAAAAGTGCCACTGCTGTCAACGCAGTGAGACAGTTGTATTGGACTTGTGTAGTGAGTTGAAATTGGAGAACTGTTAATTGTGGATCTTTGAAGTGTACCGCGAGTGGTTTTGTTCGGTTGTTTATGTGTGGTGAAGCAGCCGGAGTGTACTGTGTGTATGACACGTCACTTTTGGAATCTTTGAGGGGCGTACAAAAAAGTGTCTTTCTGCGGGAATAAAGAACATTTTGAATTTCTGCAAACTTGTCTTTAAATTTTACTAACCCACAAAGTTACAATATTTAGTGTTTTTTTTTTCTTCCAACGTTAAGTCATATCGGACGATGAATGGAATGGGTGAAATGATGCTCAAATGAGTCCGGCGTCCATGGAGCTTAGAGTTACCCGACATTCGTCTATCAGGATAAGGGAAAACCCTGGAAAAAACCTTATCCAGGTAACTCGCCCTGACCTAGTTTCGAACTCAGGACCTCTTGAACGTGAGGCATACATGCTACCACCACGCTACCGAGGCAGGCACACAATATGACAAATAGTAAATTCTTGTAAAGTTTTAAGTTAATAGCAAAAGTGTGTGAACTGCATACTTTGTCCATTTTAGGCTGACAGTTCACGTGGTGTGGCCGAACTGTAGTAAAAATTGGAACGTCTGAGTGGAGAGGGGAAGCAGGACTATGTGTGTAGTGTGAGCACTCTTGCAATGCAAGAAGGGCCTGCTTGTGACTTTGCAATAGAAAGAATTCTGAAGAGTAGGCCTAGTTCTATGAGTCATTATACTCTCTTATTTTAATGAAAATTATTATTTGGAGCTTATCTCGCTTTAGTATTCACGCCTCGCCACTGCTACTGCCGATTCGTAGAAACCACGAAAACCTGTGGGAAGAGTAAATGATCGTCGGGAAGCGAACTCGGAACCTCCTAGATACAAGTCTCACACGTTACGTAGAGCCATGTATAGCAGAAAGTTAAGTGCACTCTCTCCGAAGTTACTTGTTCTAAATTGTATTCAAATTGACTTGTTCGAGACCTGCTGGGAGAGATAAATATAGGTCCAGTACAGTATCCGGTTAAAACAAGATTCTAGCAGTGGAGTGGTGGCTGACTCAGCGTTTAATTAAGCAGTAATCTGCCGCCATGTAATTCGCTATTTTGTAGAGCAAGATAGAGAATATGGAGGCGTCCTAGTTTCTGGGCGCGTTACTGGGTTTGATAGGCGACTTCTTCAAAGTACAGATCAAAGCATATTCTATAAGGCCTTTAGAATCTATAATATTTATTGTGCATGTTATTCCTTTTCCTGCTCTACTATATCTAAAGAAGTATGTCCAGCTTGACCGACACTATTAGCAGATATTTCTTAACATTTCTTGTAAGGGCCCGCCTTGGGAGCGTAGAGTGATAGAGTTCAAGAGGTCCCGAGTTCGAATCTCGGTCAGGGTGAGTTACCTGGATAAGGTTTTTCCAGGGGTTTCCCTTATCCTGAAAGACGAATGTCGGGTAACTCTAACCTCTATGGACCCTGGGCTCATTTGAGCATCATTTCGCCCATTCCATTCATCGTCCGATATGACAATGTTGGAGGACGTAAAATTAAAAAAAAAAAAAAAAAAAAAAAAAAAAAAAAAAAAAAAAAACTTGTAAGATGTAAGACTTTTCTGAGATAACCACTTCTACCTCTTGAATTTATGTTTTCATTTCAACCTCTCGTTTTATCTTAAAATTTACCGATCCACTTATGAGGTGCAATTCAATCTTTATTTTGGCTTTGGGTTTTCCGTGGGTTTTTTCTGTCCGGAAGGGAAATGCTGACATGGTTTCTTATCTATCATGACCTTCTTTGCATCATTTTCGCTTTGTTCCATTTTCTATTCAAGTTTTTGATGTGGTTATAAGTTTCGTAGTATAAGGTGGTGCCAGCAGACAACCCGGACGCTTACGCTAAGGAAAAATATTCCTAATGAACAAGTCTGAGTTCCTTATTTGACGGTTGGATTCATTGTCCTCTCTGGGCAACTCCAGAAATGGGAAGACCATTGGAGCCTCCAACCCTTAAGGATTTCCGCGCACCACTGCAGTCGTTCTGCAGCCTCTAACCTGTTGTGGCTTTTCTATCCATTCTGCCTGAGAAGTGGTAGGGATTAGATCTCTCGTAGGTGTCTGTATGCGAAATATCGTCTTCCGTTTTATATCCTGTATCTTAAAATTCAGTATCAAGATTTGAGCAATTTTTGAGCCCTCCTAAACTTCTTTCCTACAAAAAATATTTTAGTGAAAAATCTCTGTGTTTGTCTGCGTATGGTTTTTTTTTTAAATTTCTTTTTAATTAACATCCTCCAATATTAGGTTATATCGGACGATGAATGAAAGTGGTGAAGTGATGCTCGAATGACACCATTGTCCGTAGAACTAGAGGTAACCGACATTCTTCTTTCAGGATAACGGAAGACCGTGGAAGAAACCTTATCCATAGATTAAGGCATGTATTGTGAACGCAGCGTCATCGAATGCTTCCGAAGTTTTCCGAATCGAATTTTGCTTTTGGTACCTACTCTTATTTTGTGTAATTTTATTTTTTTATTTTCATTTATTTATTATTTATTTTTTGTTTTAGACTAGCGTGAAGTGGAAGAGTAGGTAGATGTTATATGAATACATTCTTTGTTATTAAACTTACATTGTTTGCTATTTGCCACCAAATTTATGTTGGTGGAACTGGGGTTTCTTGGAAATAGGTTAATTTGTTGTTACTGTACATTACTTCTGTGTAAATATAATCGGAACTACCTAGAAAACACACGGTCGTGCGGAAATTAATTTACAATAACTATTTGATTTTGGATTTAAAGTAGTAATGGTGAAAAATGTCAACTGTATGTTTATTTTTAATGCTGTCCTACAAAATGGAATTTAACCTTGAATTATATATAACTTTATGCAAAATATTTATATTTTTATAATAGGTATTTAAAAATTGTGTTGTATCAGAGATTTGATACTCGAACATTGCAACGTTTCACACACACATCATAACATCCACTCATTTCGTAGCTATGCCAAGAGATTGTATTTTGAAATCCATCACTTAGCGAGCGACTCTTTAAATCTTTGTCTATCACTTAAAACGTGTTATATTCTCATATTCCCGTGCAATTATAAGAAAATCAGTAACAAAATAGCTTCTTCTTCATCATCTTATCCATAGCAGTAGCGCTTATTGCCGTGTCAGGGGATTCTTGTTCCTCCATGCCTTATTTTAGGTTGGATCTGAGGAACCGAAGCTTTGGATCTAATGGAGAACCAGGAGCTGAGTGCTTGGTGTGAGCACAAGAGAAGTGGATGATGGTATAAGGGCGAAATGAATGATAGGAAAGATGATGATGAAGCAATTGTTGGAAATCTGGCGGGGGAAACCCTAAATCCCGGAGAAAACCCGCCCCAGCTCTATGTTGTCCACCACAAATTTTACTTTGCGGTTTACTGGGATCGATCCCGACCGCCTTGTGAGAGCCAAGTGGTCTAACCACTCAAAAATAGCTTCTAAAAGTGCATATTTAGATTACACTGGACAACAAAAAGTAATTTTTGAATGTTTCGAACACTTCATGAGGCAATTCTTACTTTTGGGTTGAGAAAAACAAATATGACAATGAAAAAAATTTCATTAGCTCTATTTTGTATGATATGCACAAGACGTAAGTATTAAATATTAACGGATTGAGAGAAAATGATACATTTTAATTGCATACATGCTAACAACAATGAAAGTGCATTTGATTTTTTAACTGCTAATTACATGTTAAGAGTTCTAAATAGCTAGAAAAATACTTCGCAGATAGTCGTGTCTGAAGAGAATCATGTGGTGGCCTATTGACTTCTTCGTCTTTTAGCTTGCCTCTTGTGATGGAGCTCCACAGAATCCCTATACAAAGTCCAAGAGTAATCCGCAAGCACTACTTCCTTCCAACGACCCTGATATCTTTGTTCCATAACAGAAATGTCCTGATGGAACTCTCCCCATGTTCATCACTAACAGCTCCACAACTAGGAGGGAAAAAGTCTAGGTGGGAGTGGAGAAAATGGATCTTAAGTGACATGCTGCATCCAAGGTTACGGTATTTTTGCAGGAGCACTGTCACCAAATTCTTGTAGTTGTCATCTCTTTTGTTGCCTAAAAATCCATGAATAATACCCTAGAAGGCTTCCCAAGCTTCCTTTTCTTTCCCCTCCAGAATTTGTTCAAATGTAGGATCCTTTACAATTTTTCTTAGTTGTGGTCCGACAAAAATGCCTTCCTTAACTTTTGCATCACTTAATTTCCAAAATTTCTCTCTGATTGTGTTTTGTTATTTGACAGGTGTGCCAACTCCCCCAAAAATTACCCCGAATTTAAAATCTTCACTCTAAAAATGAAATGTCACTTTATCTTCGAAACAAGAGCTAATCTGTCATATTTATGGTAATTATTTTTTAATTCAGCAGATGGAAATAAATGTAAATGTAAGCCCGAAATATTTTCATTGTTTCCCAGTGTTATTAGTAGAGGAATAAATGTTTTAGAGTCATTCTTACAAGAGTAGAGAAGGCCAAGTGAGTGCAACATATCAGGCTTTTAGTTTTATAATACAGAGCTGAAACAGGCGAAAAAAATCAATTTTAATCTTTTTTTCCATTTTTATGGTATATACGGTTTACAAAAATGTAATTGTTGATTGTGGGATATTTTTGATTATATTTTGATAAAACTATATGTGCTTGATCTTCATAAATATTTCCAAAAAGAAACTAAATATTATTTTTTTAATGCTGCTGGTTTGTCGAAAATAAAACGTACATGTGCAGGTAGTAGTACCTAAGCAAGTAAGCCCACGATTTCAGGTACAATAACCACGCATACTCAAGAACAAAAGAGCTACTTTTTTATTCTACTTGAATGTTTGTGTAGCAAGGAATCTTCAAAATATCACTTTTGCTGTGTATAAAATATTTGTAAACATTTACCCTCAAAAGTAATCATCACCTCAAAATGAAATATTTGCATATTTTATCTTTGTTATTATAATTTATACATTTTAGCTTATACTATTAATATAGCATTTTATAAATTAATAACTTCAAGGTCACTTAAATCCTGCTTATTAAATGCATACCAAATACTTGAATATTTCAAATTGTTGTATTTGTTTAATGGTATCTAAATTAAGTACAAACAGCGCTATCTGAGGGCATGTGGTGTTGAAGATAAAAGAACAGTAACATTTTTCATTGGCACCTGATACAGCTGCCATCAGGTATATCACCAACTCCAAAGGTGCCTTGCCTCAGGTGGTAGTCGAGATCTCGCCACCATCATGTAACAACAAGTTTATAACTTTGTATGCTGGTACTAAAGTAACTTTAGAGAAAGTTCAGACAGCGACAACTTCTACATCTGCAGTATTAAATTTGTTTGTTAATTAGGATCCAAAATGTAAAGCTGTCAGAACTCGCCGTCTGTAATCTAAGAGAATGAAGTGTAATCAATTTTCTGAAACTTTGAAAGCAAAAGAATCAACAAAACCTCAAGCATACAGACTCGTTTCTCCATTATGTTAATGAAGAAAAGTAATGACTAGGCACAAAGAAATGAAACTTTGAGCTGTAAGCCGCTCTTGTTAGGTGCGTTCATCGTGGTGGAGCGCTTATTTCGGTGCCTTTGCCTTCCATCTATTGCAGTGAAGTAATTACCATAGCTTTCAGGCATAGAACTGAGATTACGTATTTCAAGAAAATATTTTTACACTTACTAATGTAGTTGAAATAGATTCATAATTAAGAATACTTTATTTAGTGCACTTCTTAAATGTATGTAATTTTAGATTTCACTTCCATAAATGTTAGCAAATGCCAGAAAACAAGAAACAGACTTTTCGAAGGCATCTGAAATTCATGCTATGCCTATGTTTAACAAGCTATTCCTTAATCGTTCATTTATTCAGAACTTATAAAGTAACTAGAACTTGCCCGCCTCGGTAGCGTGGTGGTAGAGTGTCTGCCTCACGTTCAAGAGGTCCAGAGTTCGAATCTCGGTCAGGGTGAGTTACCTGGATAAGGCTTTTTCCGGGGTTTTCCCTCATCCTGAAAGACTAATGTCGGGTAACTCTAAGCTCTATGGACCCTGGGCTCATTTGAGCATTTCACCCATTCCATTCATCGGCCGATATGACTTAATATTGCGGGACGTAGATTACAAAAAAAAAAAAAAAAAAAAAAAAAAAAAAACTAGAACTTGATACTGAGATTAATGTGTTGTTAGGAGTAAGAGATTTTATTTGACGTCATCAGTATAACGCTACATTAAATAAATAAGTTAAAGTGTTCTTTTTTTGTAATGTTATGTATAAGTCATATAAGTCATATCGGACGATGAATGAAATAGGTGAAATGGTGCTCAAATGTGTCCAGAGTCCATGGAGCTTAGAGCTACCTGACATTCCTTTGTAAGGATAAGGGAAAACCCCGGAAAAGCCTTATCCAGGTAGCTCACCCTGACCGAGATTCGAACTCTGGACCTCTTGAACGTGAGGCAGACACGCTACCATCTAGTTTTAGAGACTGATTAAAAGAGACATTATATACTATAATTAATAAGAGAATAAGAGAGATCATATAAATGAGAATATCGATAGTAAATAACAGACAGAATAAGACAAGTAAAAAGATAAGTAAATGAGTATTGATTTGAAAGCAGTGATTGTGTAAACCGATAAGTTTTGAACTAAAGCACAGAACCGTTGGCCACGTCACGCCAACTCACTTCGCAAAGAGGATAGACCTATGTAGCGTTTCGTCTCTTAAATTTCTTCAGAAATCTTTATGAATATATTTGTTTCATAACACGTAAATTAGTATTATACATGTGATGGCATATTTTAAACATTTAATATCAAGTTTTAAAACAATGATACTTGTTTAAACCTTTAATTGACAAGCTATTTTGCTACTTATGCCGTTCTTGCTGTACTTGATAAACCGGTTCTTATACGGCATTCTACGGTGCCTAATAGCAATGGATTCTAATAGTCATTGTCGTTAAAGCGATATACAATGGGCTGACCACCCATTCAAAGCTAAACGTCGTGAGTTTGAATCTCGGCAACTGCAGTCAAACGTGCCTGTAGTAAAGGACGGGGAGGGCCCAAGTAAAATAATCGGTGTGATGGCACGCTTGGATGTTGACGGGATATCATGTGACTGCAGCTGATTGGACTTTGCTCTTTTATACAGGGCAACACCGCAGAATAAAGGGTTAAAACTTTTAACTCTGTGTTGTTTCTTACAGTACCTACTTAAACCCCAAAAGCTACCTCTCATAGCTCTGCCGAGCAAGCTTGGGTTTGATACAGAGCTTGTGAGGTCTTCGAGATATTTAATATTGATGGAGGACATTTTATTTCCCACATCAAACTTTACATAAACAGCATATATAGCAGGGAGTTGGAATATGAAGAAAACCTATAACAATTACCTACACCACTTTACTCAATAGAAATGGAATTTCCTTCAAGTTTCACTGACTTGAGGTGATGTCTTCCGAAGCCGAAACGGGATTAAGCCTAATTAAAGTTGAGGACCATGACACTCTCTTTACGTTTTTGCTGCCCCCTGAAGATTCCTGTTTTTAAAAATACGCGTGTATGTGTGTAATGGTGTGCATTGAAGACTTCCTCTTCTGTTTATACCCTTAGCTGGCTAGCACTTTAACTGAGAAACCTTCTGGTGTGAAAACTAGAATCATAAATAGCAACTATCATATTATAGATAGAGTCAACAAGAAACATCCAATGCCATGGCCGGGATTTGAACCACGGATCTCCTGGTTTCCGTCCAGTCGCTCTAACTCTTTAAGCTACCATGACCAACGTGCCGTCCTGACACTAAATTCTCCATTTGACTCATATATTTCCCCGGTAGACAACTAGGGGCTCTCGCATTCGAGATACACGGTTTGTGGCGACTCACTATCGTTAAGTACTTGAGTCCCAGGCTTCATTTAACTCTTATTATTTTAGTTAATTCATGGAAATTAATCATTTCTTCACACTAGTCGTATATAGCCTAAGATCTTTGATAGATGGAGTCTGCATGAAAAATTCAATGCCATGGCCGGGATTTGAACCACGAATATATAAACATATATATTTTATTTCTTTGGATGAATAGAGCCAGACTGAAAACTCAATCTTAAACAGAGCTTAATAGAAGGAAGTTAATCATTTCTTCACACTAGCCGCATATAGGCTAAGGTTTTGAATAGATAGTCAACCTGAAAAATTCGATGTCAAGGGTGTATCTCGGATACGAGAGAGACGCAGTGGTTTACCGGGAAAATATATGAGTCAATTGGAGAATTTAATGTCAGGACGGCACGTTAGCCATAGTAGCTCAATGGGTAAAAGCGACTGGACGAAAAGCCAGAAGATGCGTGGTTCAAATCCTGGCCATGGCATTGAATTTTTCATGTTGACTCTATCGAAGACATTAGGCTGTATATGGCTAGTATGAAGAAATGGTTAATTTCCATCAACTAAATAAACTATCATATTTCTCAAAATTTTGAAAAAAGCGTTTATCGTTTTAGTGGCGCTGTACAGAGCTACTACACATGCAACTCGATGCTGTTATAGAAATAATAACCAAAGCTCTAGGCACCTGTGTGCTGTAGCAATGCTAATTGCCGCCAGACAGTGTTTTGTTATGCAAATCATGAAGGGGTTCCCTCACAAAAAATTCAGTAGCATGTCGGATATGTCATTCGGTTAATCACACCCTGAGGGCGTTACTAACTCAATAACATACCAGTTTGCCTTTAACAAGGAGTTGAGTCAGGTTGATTTTTCGAATTCTACGTAGAATGGCAATATTTATACTATTTATTTTGTTTAGCAATTTTACAACTAAGAGATCACACTTATTTTATGTGTGGAGACGAGGAAATAATATTTACTAAGTAAATAAGTTGGCAAGAACAGGAGTGTGGAAATGACTTTACTCTAAGTGAGATTTCATTAAATGGAGGGAACTATTAGGTAAATAAATAAATAGACCACATAGATAGCTTAAGGGCAAGGTCCTCCGTTTTACAGTAAGTAGCAGCTAATTGTTAGTCAGCACGGTGCCAGTCCGTTTGAGTTTAAGGGATTTATTTGTCTTTAAAGTACAAATGTTCAGTGTGAGGTTTTTACGTTCTTTGTTTAACCCATTCTCTCTTCACCTATTCAATTCATTTGCTAGCTGTATTTGATATACTTACATTTTAATGGTATTATAACACAAATCTAACACTACTTTTGACTTGAAGTTTCCAAATATTCAGTGTAATGTTCAGTGGCGGCTCGTGGAATAAAAAGGTGGGTGTTCACAAGACCTACACTTAAAATGCAGGCTATCACTATCCGCTACTGCTACCACCACTACTACTAATTAGTGCCAGCATTTCTTTTGTTCGCCAGCGAGGATTTCAGTATTGTGTCTTGTGTAGGGATTCCTTGAGTGCCCTGCAGAGCATTCGTTCATTGTACACGCATCATCCAATTGTGCAATGCGTGTACGATTCCGTCCACCAGATGGTGACCACTGGCGTGCGTTTAGGTTTTGCATTTTTTTTAGGTTTTGCGTTTGTTTAGGTTTTGGTTTTAGACCATCCTACTGGAGGAGGAAGTTTTAACAAGAGCATATCATCCTGCCATGCACCGCTGACACCTGGAAGAGACCACCAGATGAGAGATGATATGAAATGATACTGGAAATGAAATGGAGGAACCCGAAATTCAGGGGATGTAATTAACCTACCCAGCATTCGCCTGGCGACCCGGGAAACCTCGAAAAAAACCATGGCTCGGGTAGGTCACTACGAGAACCGAAACCGAACGTTCCGAAAACGGCCACAGACAAAACGTGAGCCATTCCGCTCCGTTTTCTTTTATTTTGTAAATAGCGTTTGACTGGCAAGAGGATTTTCTCCCGATGGGAGAGCTGACCCAGAGTGCACTCCGCCTCGTTTGGTCTCTGAGTGGCCAATTAGGAGCTACTTGATTGATAAGTAGTGGCCCCTGATCAAGAAAACCTGCCGGAGGGACCGAAGCGCTGTCTATACAGTTTGCTTAATGCTTTCGTCTTGTAAATAATCCACCGAGAAAGTATACTAAGGTTTAAAAACTCACCTCATTTTTTCTAAAGCAAAACTATTGACTATTAAGGTAGTTCAATTATAAAGCTATACAGTAAGAGAATTCGTAATTAGTCTTATTTATAAGGCATAACTGTGAGCTGGTTGAGAGAGCAACAAAGAAGTAACAAAATAGTACGCATTAGCATGGCGGAAGGATTGAGTGTTGTAAACATAAGCGTGGGAATCTGTCACTAAGTGGTGAAAATATAATAATATTCGCTATTGATGAAGTGGTGAAATTAATATCCAGAGTTTACCGATGTGTCAGTTTCAAGTATTTACAGCTCACGCAAAGAAAAATCCACAATTGGTGAGGTTAGAACTTTCGGCAAGGAGAGACCAATTTCCTGCTCATATGCATGTAGAGTCTGTTTAGTTAACTCATGTGCACCTCGGCTGCTGCCTTTGACGAACCCTTATAATCATTTTAAAACAGAGACCCTCCTTCTCCCAGACCTTTCTGCAAGGTTGCCACCTCTCTCGATACGTCATGGGTGGCGCAAAGTGCAGTGCCCATAAGGAAAATCACAAATATCTTGCAAATGTGCAACCAATTCGTCTAAGGTGGGCGCTCTCTCTTTTGCATAGAATCTATAAATTTCTCGGCGAATTAAATCGCATGTGAAATTATCTACTTTAGAGAAACGTTTCCTTTTGTTTTCACACTTATTCGGCGTCTTTGGTATTCCTTCCGCCACAATATTTCTTACTGTATTTCTGTGAATAGCCAGAATTTATCAGGTTAATTGCATGACCCCTTACCAAGATTATTTGTAGCACATATTTATACGTGTTCAAAACAAGCGCTTGAATTTGCTTAGAAACAGTTCCCATCATAACTTTGTGTTTGAGGCTTTTCCAGTAATATAACTTGTCCCAGTTATTCACACTGTGTTCACTTTGATTATTTTCATTTGACTGAAAGTTATCTACTACATCATTTGCATTTACCGCTGCATTTCCCTCCCACGGTCTTCACATCCTGACACACAACGAATTTCTGCACGTAATGAAACAGATCAACTGGAAGTTGGAACTTTGGCAACTGAGACTGCACGTGGAGTAGACATGCGGCTGTCACTTCGAGAAATTCAGGGCTGCTATTGGTCCTCAACGACAGTGTTCCATTTCTGAACTGTGGAGAGGGTCAGTTTGCTTTGTGACGCAGTTGCACTCGCGTTCACTAGACAGACTTTAACAAACATAGCAATTACTTTCCTTGACTAGTGTCTTGTATATTATTTATATTTATTTCGAATAAATAACTTCTTCTCGCCCGTTCTTGCTTCATAGATCTCTCCAGCGTTTCCTGGGTCGTGCTCTGTCTCTTCTTTCTTCTGGATTATAGTTTAATACTCCATTCTTAATATATGTTCATGCCATTGTTGCCTTCGTTCTGATATTTTTTCATGGATTAGTTCGATTTCTAATTCCTTCCTAATATCCTCATTTCTTATTTTGTCCAATATTGTACAACCTTTAACACTTTTTAAAGAATTTCATTTCTGCAGTCTCTAGTTTATTTAAATCCTTTTGTGTTGGCACCGAGGTTTCGCTTCCATATGGTAACGTTGGAATAGCCATTGCCTCATACATTTTCATTTACGTATCCTTTCTCACTCTGTTTTTAAAAGCTATTTGGGATGTCCCATTTATTGCTCGGAATATGTTTACTTTTTCTTCTATATCAGCATTGTTTCTAAGACTCATATTTAAAACCCGATATTTGTTCTAAAATCTTATTTCCTAAAACAATTTTCGATCTTACATTATAATTTCCTTTAAAAGTCATAATTTTTTTCTTCTGATATTTTAAAATTATACATTTGTACTATATCATTTAGAATATACCTACATTGATGTTTGCAGTTGATTTTAATTCTGATGAATCAATATTTGGTCATCCGCAAACAGCAGGGTATTAATATAAATATTTTCTTTTATTTTGTTTCCTGGGTCCACAAAACTCTTCCACTCATTTAGAAAATCGTCCATATATATACAAAAAAAGAGTAGGTGATAAGCTACACCCTTGTCTTAGTCCATTATTGGTAGAAATTTGTTGTGTTAACCTATCCCCAGAATCAATTCTTATAGTTGAATTTGTGTATATGTCTTTTATTGCATTAATAATATGTGGTGGGTAACCCTTACTTTCTAATGTTTCCCACAGTAAATAACTATCTTTCATGGTGAACAACGGTTATTATAGGTAGCAATAACTGATTTGTGACATAGCGAACTCACGTGGCCGCGGAGTGATACAAAACGCTGATTTGTTTGTGACAAACTGTACAGCCCAAACTACTTCTATAACGTAGGTAGTAACGTGTCTGTCTCACGTTCAAGAGGTCCATGTTTGAATCTCGGTCAGGGTGGGTTATCAGATAAGGCTTTTCCGGAGTCTTTCCTTACCATGAAATATGAATGTCGGATAACTCTAAGGTCAATGCACTCTTTTCTCATTTGAGTATGAGTTCAGGCATTTCATTCATCGTCTGATATGACTTAACGTTGGAACACGTAATTTATTTTAAATATTTCGGTACTGCAACTCTACTGAAGACGCATGTAGTGGCAGAGGTGGGCCGGACGGTGGGACTTTAGCTTGTATTAGAAAGAGCGTTTGCTCCTCGGGGTTGCTGAAATAAAATATGTAGCCTTGCAAAAATAACAAACATTCGTAATTCAAATAAATTCAACTTTCGAGCCAAGTTGTTGAGTAAAGGTACCAATATCAATTTTATGAAACTTAGCCTTCAATAAGCCTCACGAAGAATGTAAATTATTAATTGGAAAGAAAAAATTCAGAAAGATCAATATTCATTTTTATTTCAACTCCCAGAGCCACTAGAACATAAACTTTAATGTAAATGTTTTATTACCTATTTTAGAGAGAAATTAGGTCTTCATCCATATGCAGCTTTGTATGGATCATCTTGTACGTTATCCTCCTATATCCCGTACAGATCTCTTTGAACCAACAGAAATGCCCTACGTTATTAGGTTACAACGGCGACTTACGAAGTTACAGCCACAAGGACAGAGGAGATTCTCTGGATCGTCTTGCAGTAATTTCATAAAGAATATAACGGGTAATAAATGAAATTGATAAATCGTCATTCGAAGTTTAAGGCACCACCGCCTCTGCCTCGAATAAGTTCTTTGCTAGTGCATAATGCGGTTTGAATTTCCATTGCATTTTCAGCATCACACACAATATAAATAATGACAAATGTATACCATCGTTTGTTTTAAATAATCAGGGACATGAATGTAGATTTATATCTTTCCCAGAATGCCAAATGTCAGACGTGATTATTAATATTTTGATCAATATTGATGAAAATATTGATAAGTTTGTCCACACACTATAGTTTATTTTTATAAACCCATATGCATTTTTTTTGTAATTTACGTCCTCCAACATCAAGTCACATCAGACGATGAATGGAATGGGTGAAATGATGCTAAAACGAGCCCATGGTCCATAGAGCTTAGAGTTACCCGACATTCGTCTTTCAGAATAAGGGAAACCCCATTAAAAGCCTTATACTGGCATCCAGGCTTTGTGTAGGCCTGCTATTTCTTATTTTATATTAAAACTGTTTTTGTGTTTATAGATTTCAATTTCAATTTTTGCCAGTGCTGGACAGCACAAAGCCTAAACCACAAAGAACCAACCAGAATAAAGGTATGGCAGCCTCTTCAGCCGCACAGGGATTGGTGGACGAGTGACCAATGGGAACCGAGTGGGCAGTCGCTCATAACTCTATATATAGTTCAGGCGCTCCACTAAACACCAGTCTAGTTGTGAACAGCCAAGACTAAATCTCAGAAGATGCCCGACGGAGCTACGGGCGAAACTTCAGATATTCTTTCATCGTCTAGATCACGGCTTTCAAGTCTGGAAACAACATTCTATTGGATTGATTTTTAATGGTTAGTAGTGGAATACTACTTTCCCTTTATCTACCATATGTAAATGACAGAGAAGGTAAAAAGAAATTAGTTGCATCTCCAAACTTTATAGATACATTTTAAAATGGAAAATAAAAAAGCACTTTCTTCCGGCTTATATATTGTTAGTTGTGGAACGTATCGGTAGTAGTTCAATGGTTTCGACCGAGTTCTGACGTCTGGTAATTCGATACCAGGCGATTTTAAGTCGACCCTATCCAAGGTATCTGAATAGCTTATGTAAATTATCTCTTAAGTCCAACTTGGTTCGGTATCTTCTCTTTTCTATTCGTCTCATCATTATCTTCTTCGTCATGAAACTATAGGTTGTTTTAAGCATATTGAGAGGCTTTTACTTTCGCTGGTCTGCGAATATTTCGTTTTCCGGTAGGTATATATTGCGCAATAAATTTCGGATGTTTAACTCAGTTCACGCGCTTTAGGTGCTCCATATTTTTGTTGACATTGCTCCAGCTTAAATCAGACTGCTAACAGATCATCTCTATCTCGTCGTCTGTGATGTAATCTGCCAATGGTTCGTTGTTTATGGTAAATCATTAGATTAAATTATTAAATCATCATTATCCTCCTACTGTCTTTTGTAACGGATGCTGCCCATTAAGTGTCTCCAGCGAATACATCAGTAATTATTTGGTAGAGCGAAGTTTCCCCAAAGGTCATTGATGATACTGGAGGTGTTGAAACAGCAACATATTATTTAATGCGTGTAAATCACTTTCATTTCAGTACTGTTTTCGTTTAGGCTTAGAGAAATATGTCTATAAATAGCTTCTTGTTTACTTCATTGTACAGTACGTATGTTACAAATCTTGGCCCGCAGGCGCATGGCTCGTGTGACCTTCAGTGCACTTTCCTGTGCGCGCCTCCTACATCCGTTCCACTCGTCGTACGTGCATCAGTCTTCTGTTCCCATGGGAATAACCTTAGGAGTGTTTGGGAGTATTTTTGTTTTGCTCCAAGTATTTTCATAATAACTGGATCGCAGGCCGTTCACAGCCATTTGTTTCTTGTAAACAAATTCAGGGAGACAGGATTAATTCGTGATAGGAAAAGAAAGGAAAAGGACAGAAATAAAACGAAATCGGAGAGAGGTTAGTAAGGTCACCTCGAAACTTTCTTAGGTGACTTGCACAAGAAGGCCGCGCCATCGCTGAGTGGTTAGACCGTTTGGCTTTCACCAAGGCGGCCCGAGTTCGATCTCAGGCGACTGTAAAGTGAGATTTGGTGGACAACCTGGTGCTGGAGCGGGTTTTCTTCGGATCCTCCGGTTTATCCCACCAGTATTCCACCGATTACTCCATCATCATTTTCCCTATCACTTCATCTCCCTTTTATTTTCACTTTCAACTTTAAGCTGGTCCCTCATTCAGTACCTCTCTGATCAAGATACCTCTGATTCCTAACTCATTGCCTACGGGTTTCGTGGTTGTATGGTTCAGAACGCCCTATGTTGCACTTAAGGAATTACAGGATATTCATTAATTGCACAAGAAACTGTCATTTCGAAAGCTTAGGCGTGGAAAGTAACAAAACGTTTAAAACTCAAACCAGGAATTGCTACCACTGAGTACCGGAGTCGGATAAATTTGTGTAAATGGATTTTGAGGAATGTTAATGATGGAACAATCGATCCGCAAGTAATACTGTGCGGTGACGAAGCATGGCTACATTTACATGGTCATATGTCATCACAACCAACCGGTATTATGCAACACACAAACCCAATTTCGTTCATGAAACTCCCACGCATCATCAAAATATGGGGATACGGTACGCAATAAATAGATACAGCATAATATGGCCTATTTTAATCAGTGTACCATAAATGCAGAAAGATACAGAAATAATATACTGGCACCATATTTCGAACACTTGGCGCACATGAAAAGTTGCTCTGCATATTTTCATCGGAATCTACCACCGCACATAGAGCCGTTGAGCCATTATCAACAGTTTATAGTGGACATTTTTGGGAATGACTTTCAATTACTTATACTTTTTTCGAATGTGAGGTCGTTAAAAGTTTTCCTTGATCATGCAAGGAGAATACATTTCAAAGTCATTACATAGTAATATTCTTTTAAGAGACATGACTATCACCTAATTACTACACCTATTTTATACGGTCTTAAATATAGCAAATCGACATCAACAGTTGAATTTATGCCCGCCATCGGCATATTCCTTTCGATACATGTTCTAACCTCTCTTGTACTTCCGCAGTAACCTTCATAGCAACTTGTTTCGACAGTCTATACCTCTGCAGAAAATTTTCTTCTGATAATTCCTCAAAATCATTTCTTCTCATAGGCCATACTCTATTACGAATGCCATTTAGACGGTCTTAAATATAGCAAATCGACAGCAACAGCTGAGTTCATGCTCGCCATCTTGACTATATACAATTGTTAAATACTTACCACCAGAAATTTGGCTTGTTAGTTTAACAAGAGATTTAACACGAGTGTTACCCTAACACATGTTGGTGAAATGCAATTTTTGTTTTAACTATTGCTAAACTCGTGTTAAATCTTAACATCTGTTGGTGAAATCGGGCATAAGAATCTTACGGAATCCCCGCCTCAAATTAAGGGTTAGGTTAACAGCTATTAGTTATAATTTATACCTATATTTTATAAAATGGCATACGTCAGAGATAGTGTTGTGAAAAATAAAACATTTATTTTGAAATTTGTGTAAGTAGACTGAAAAGTGCTCCATATTCTTACTGAGGTTTTCGAATTGTGCATTATTGAAAACTACAGGACAAATTGTTCACTTAATACAAAGTGTAGAAACCATTAAAAATATATTTTATGTTAAGTAGCCTTTTGGAGGGCTTTGATATTTAGGAGTTAGTACTAGTGTTCTATTGAAGTTTCCAGTAATGTTTTAGGTGATACAAACGGTATGCATGAGTGTAAAAACATTTGTACTAAAATACGCTTAACAGAAATTAAGTGACGGAGCAAGCTTTTTCATAATATTTCTCTGTTTGTGTTAAATCGCTGACAAGCAGAACTTGTACTCCTGAAAATGAAATTCAATGTTTATTTATAGAGCTCTTGTACGCTGTGGCTGTCGGCGTACCTTCTATAATGGCCGTGAAAGTCCGTTTAATTTTGTTCAGAGGCATTTTTATCAGGTTTGAGGTTATTTTACGTGTCGTATATATACAATATGGGTCCACGGGCTTTAATTCACTTGAAGCACATAAGTTTGGTGGGTAGAGCAGGGTAGAGCACATTTATCCTCAGGGTATGCGTGGATATGTATGGATGAGTAAGGATGGTTCTAATGACACTGGATTGCCCGTTTCAAACTGTTTTAATGACTGCTTCTTTTTATCATTACATCAAACTCGAAGTTGCCGACCAAGGGTTACCAATATCACTGTTAAGAGTTATCGTATGTAGACTGCTTAGTACCCGATAACACTTAATTCGTTATTCAAGTATGAACCGACAGATATCTTTTCTCATCGCTTCTGATCTTGCGTTGCTCAAGACAGAGGCAGATGACAGTCTTAATAGGCTGCCAACCACGGACTGCCTCTCCCACACAGCTGCGTGTGTGTCACTTTCACTTGTCGAAGCCCTTTATACACACCAAAACTCCCTTTTGTGACTATTTTGTCTATTTTGATTATTAGTCTCGTTCATTATTAAGGGTCCGAACAATACCTTTTCAAACGGAGCCAAGTGTTACCCATTTAGAACCCTGCTAAGAAACTTCTTTCTTACGTTTCTTTTGTTAAAACTATTCAACCCAATGCCTGCACATGTTTTAACTAAGATCCAACATTCCTTTGAAATCCATTACGGTTCTTTACTCATTGTAATCAAATGCCCCCGTATACATTATTTTATTATCCCATAATAAAACAACATATATGTCTTGCCCGAATACAACATAAAATACTAGACCATTTGTCAGCAACTTCCGATTGTTTTTACAATTTCCTTTCACAACATTAATTCTGCATGATACACAGACATTTCAAAAAAAATTGTTCACATGGTTACATAACAATCACTTATTTGTAGGTTAGCACCTCGCTGATCTGCAATTTACAACTTGTAAATACCACTAAATGGAAAACACTTTAATCTAAATCATCATCATCTATTTCTCTGTCCGATCCACTTAAAATTAATTCATAAAATGCTACAATCAGAACAATTTATACATATATACCCTTCCATGTTTCAACCTTTGTATATCAATAATACCCTTTTTATACAACATTGCTGAATTATTCTTCCGGATTCTATATAAACATTGTTTTCAAAAGTCTTTCAATGTTCAGATTTTGATTTTCTTTGTAACTGTTTAATTTCCTTTTGTTCATACAACATTTCCGAATACTTCTCTAGGATTCTATATAAATATTCTTTTCAAAAGTATTTCAGTGTTCTGATTTTCATTTTTTTTACTTGTTTAGTTTTAAGTTTCACTGCACTTTCACTACACTGTTTATATTGCACCTATACATTTTACCAGTTTATGTTCCTTCTAATTTTACAATGTTTATGGTAATTTTAGATAATTTAGCCTAAGTTCCCACAATTTACACGAAAATTCATCATGCCACAACGTACTTAGAAAATACAAAGTAATTTGTCGGACTTTTCCATGTGCACAGGACTTGTTTATTCTACATCCCCATGATTCACACTTCTGAAGTAAGGGAGTTTTTACTCCGAAAAAGATCCATCGCCCTTCGCTGGGTTTAAACTTGCAACCTTCCCGAATCAGAGGCCAGTATGTTACCCTAGATCATGGCCAAATTTCTGCGCTCTGGTTTTAAAAATTGTCTAAAGGTTATGTTATATATTCTCTCTGTTACCTAAGTAGGTGGTTATAGAATAATTGATATATGTAAAATAACATAATAATTACCATTAATAAAAGACAAATTCTTGGTATAACTTAATCCCAGTTATGTACATTAACCGCCCCAATTGTAAGATGTTTGTCTATTTACTTTACATAACAACATAGGCTTTACTAAATAATGGAAAGGTCTCCAGCTTTATCTTTGAAAAACCTCTGATCTGCATAGTTTTAACAATATGTACCAAGGGGAACGCCTCCGTAGTTGCGTGTGTGGCTCACAATCGGAAAATCCTAGTGTAGGATTCGTGATGTATAGCGGTGAGAGAAAAACAACGCGGGTGCTTGACTAAAGGAAGTAATATCGTATTTCTCTTGGACACTAGAAAGCTGTTTGATTCATGCATCTTTCATCGCCCACCCTGGGAGCTTCAAGCCTTCGACTTCTGCGCGTCTCTGTGGCTTGTCCTTCTGCTGTCTGACCTGCTGTGGATTTACCACTTCATTCCTTCTAGATGTTAGGCACAATACATTTATATATGCCACCTTGCGCGAGGTGTATAGCCATCCGTATACATCATATTCCTATCGATTCAATCTCGTAAATCATGATTATTCTGATACGTTCCGCTCCCCTGTCGTCACAAGAACACAATTTCTCCAGGCGTCCTTTAGAAGACGTCTGCACTCGATAGACATTATTCTGGGAGATTTATGGATTCTCGCTCTTCCCGTTTTATGATTCAACGCCGCCTCTTCTCCGAAACGCCGGTCCCAATGGTAGATGTTATTACGTGTAGGGGGATTTCAGCGTCATCCCATTGAGAACGATGTTGTACAAGCTTGACTTCATTTCATTCGACCACAAAACCCACAGAGTCTTCTGCTATACACGTAAAAATTCAATGAGGTTGATAACTTCTGCGATAAATTCCATTTTTACCAGAAATAAGTTTAATATTATGTAAATCTCCATTAAATTGATATTCTAGCGTGCAGATATGAGCGTACTTTCCAAAGTTCCTTGGAAAGATGTTGGCCTGAGGAAGAAAATATGATTTTTAACCTAATATTTAACTTTATCTACTATTTATTTATGGTAATATAGGAAGTATTGCATTATACTAAAATAGTTCGATACCAGTATTTCAACGGAAACATACGTTTCGAGGATCTCTGAATAAAGAAAACAGTTTCCTTTGTATATGTGTTACCATTGCCAGTCTGTTCAAGACCAGCTTCTCAATATGACCTACCTCTCAAAAGCAAAAAGCCAAATTACTAATTTGGAGTTAAAGCTTACCGTTTTCTTAGGATATATCTCAAGGATTTTCAAGAAAATCATCACACTCCAAACTATGTTTAAAAAGGAATCATTTTCATGGTTTTATTCTCTGAAAATTGCTGTAATGATTTTGATTAGAATAACCATATGATTATGTTATTCGCATGCTATACATATAATGTATTTATATATTTCTTATATATAATATATTTCTTGAATTTGCTGCCTATAAACAAGTTTTCATTCTGAATGATAAGAATGAAGAGGAATTGATATATTATTCACGGAAAATTCAAAATATATGGCTTTCACGCAAATATCTTAAAAGTTTGGCATTTTAATTGAAATGGTTGACCATTCTTGTTTTTGGAAAACTGCAAAAACTGTTGCTTATAAAGACTATTTTAAGGTGGGGGATTTTGTTTTAAAAATGTGTGTGTCGAATCTTTATAAAATGGTATTTATATGATATTTATATAAATTGGAGCTTTACTGTCGACAAAGACGCATACACACATACAGACCACACTCGGGCATTTTACTTAAATTACTTTGTTGGATACCGAAGCCCCAAAATATATTTTTCCAGTGAAGTTTCTGTATCAAAATTTTGGGTAGAACGTTATTCCATATGTGGCCATATTTCAGCCTGCCCATTATTCTGATATGAAATAAATTATTAGATGTTTTAATTCAAGAGTTAAGAACATTTATGTAAAAATATATAAATAGTAATATCTATGATTTTATAATAATAATATTTGTGTGAAGGTATCACATATATAAATTATGTAAAAAATTTTGTAAACCTCGAAAATTATAACCAATAAAATACGCAGGTGTAGTTTCTTCGGATTGTCTGGTAGGGTTCAGCTCATGTAACGGGACAGCTTCCGTTAGTTGCTACCCCTTAGCGTGGCCATAAGGGCTATTGGCGTTACCTTTCTTTATAGCAAAAGAAGAGAATTTAGCGTTTCTGGTGAATTGTAGAAAAGGTCAATTTGGAGCCGAATAGGGGCAGTCTAGCGAGATCTATAGTAAGGAGAAGTGTTACCCATAGCAGCAGCATCATGTGACATTAAGAAATTTGCATCCAGTGAAGCGTGAGGTTCATCCGCCGATATCCAAAATATCCTCAAATTAAGAGAAATATTTTAAAGCTTCGAGCCTATTTAATGAAGAGTACATTCCGCGAGTGTCACCTAAATTATTAAAAACTGCAGACATCCGAGAACTTGACGCCGATATAAAAGTATTACAAGACTTTCTGCTCAATAACCTGAGAAAAACCTCAATTCTCAGTCCAGCCATATCACCTACTCCATAATTTAGTGGTGATACCTATACTCGCCGAGGCAGAACCTGAGAAAATAGCACCTCCTTAGCCACAACATCGACGAGTACAACGGTGTCAACAGATCGTCGCTTCGAAGCCCAAGAGCGAGGAACCTTCGAGATAACGCGACACACACTGCTCTGTAAATAAGCAGCCCTTTAAGCCCAAATTTGAAGAGTAAATATTCGGCTGGGGGCTTATCTTAGCTTTTTACAGGGCTTCCCCAACCTCAAATACACCCGTCACCCTAAAAACTTTACATCTCATCCTTAAATGGTAACGATCTCACAAGAGTATATACACAAATAACACACCTCAGACTGTCCTCAGCCTGCCAGTACTCCGGTCGTTTACATACTTCTGCTGTTCAAATATGTACTCATTTGCAACAATACACCTAAAATCTGGAGGAAAAAAACTGGCAGCATTTTATTACAGAATGCAAAGTTTTACAGAAGTATCGCGTTAATATTAGTTGTAGTTTCTTTAGCATCTACGTAATTCATTTTGATTTCAGCTGCCAAGAAAGCTTCCTTTTCCGTAACGGAAGGTCATAGAGCAAAAAGCATCAAACCATTCAAATTTGCAGGAACAAAATATGGTCTGAAAGAATCTGTTCATGCTAATATAGCTTAGAATATGTTAGAGAAAATGTTTAAGTGTATATATGTATAAGAAATTAAACGTTTATACTAATTTATTTCCTCAGATCATGCACATATTTAGAAGTCAGTTGTGGGAGGGGGGGAGGGTCCAAAAAATCTTCGTTGAATTATATGCTTTTAATTAATTAATCAGGAATCTGTTTTTGTCATGTTAGTAAAAAATAAAAACACATGTAATATATTACATTCACATGACTTTCTCCACCCAAGCTTCTACAAATTGTTCTTAGGAAAGCTTGTTTTTGTCTTGTTTCTTTGGATAAAGTGTGTAGAAAGGCCTTGAACATTGCAAATTTTTTGTTCTTATACCTGGGATAAAGTGATATAAGCAGTAATCAGATATTTAAAAACCGGACCAATGATTGATGCATTTGAAGTATTAGTTGTCTTTGAATGAAAAAGGGAATAGGAAATTAGAAGTTAAATATTACATACATTTAAGTACGTATCTGGGAATTTTAATCAATATTATTTAACGCGTTCTACAGCTGCTGTGCAGTAACTTTTCGTTTCTCTTAAATAACTTCACGTTTGCCTGACAGGTTAAGATGAGAATCTTGAATAAACTTTTTCGATTTATTTTAAACTAAGCTTTATTTCAAATATTTTTTATAAGTTTGAAATTATAATTCATTGGGGGGGGGGTTCCGGACCCCTGCACCACCCTTAAATACATCCCTGAGATAGATGTAGTTTATTTTGAGGTCAATACGGCACTTCCTGTACCTATTGACCATAGGTATCTAAATAGTGTACTAAAGTGCTGCTGACGTCCGAAACAGATGTTTGCCTGTATGGGTTGTTATGTGAAAGGCCTTCATGAATTGCTTGAATGTAACGGTCGCTTGTACATCCTAAATACGCACATTATTGCTGTCGTGTCAGACGGCAGTGATATTTAATACTAAAGCAAACATTATATGTTGCACGACTTGAACCGGGCCACCAAACGGTTGTTTGATCGTGGACCCTGGGACAAAGCGACGCTGTTTTCATCAACGATTCCCATGCGAGGGGTTGCAAAAGGGTACGACCCTGCTCGCCAGACTCCTAAACTATTCATTTACCGCGTGGTACCATGTCATTCACAGTTAAATTAACAGGCATAGAATAGTGAAAATCTGTAGGAATAGTAAATACTCCTTGGTCAGTGTGTAAAACATTACAAGTGTCATCAAACACGACTAAATTATATTTTATTGTTCTACTATTGGTAAAATTAATCCAGTTTTAAAACCAGGTCTGATGTAAACAAAGCATTTTTCGTGTTGGTCTCGTGTTCGTATCAGCTCTGACAATAAATGACTCATTCGTATGAACTCATGAATTCATAATTCAAGGATACCGTATTGAATTAAACGAAAGTTGCGAACTTCTTTATTTTTATTATGGATATCGGCTACAATTTCATATCAATTTCAAATTGATCAAACGTTCCGAATTATGCTTGATTAATATGCTGTTCGAAACCCAAGTTAATTACACGTATGTATTTAAGGTACTATATATCATAGCGTGCTTTTTTGCCTGCCTCGGTTGCGTGGATGGTAGCGAGTCTGCCTCACGTTCAAGAGGTCCCAGTTCATATCTCGGCCAGGGTGAGTTACCTGGATAAGGTTTTTCCGGGGTTTTCCCTTATCATGAAGGACGAATGTCGGGTAACTCTAAGCTCTATGGACCCTGGGCTCAATTGAGCATCATTTCATCCATTCCACTCATTGCCCGATATGACTTAATGCTGGAGGACCTAAATTAAAAAATAGGGTGCTTTAATTTCCTGGACATAGTGGATTATTTAATGACGTCATATATTAACATTGTGTTGGGTCCTAAAGGTAGAGCAATAGATAGTACTGTCCAGCAACGTAAAGAAGCTCCCTGAAAGGAGCGAATGCGAATGTGTGTGACAGAGAACGCCTGCTACACAAGGAGCAGAATCGTTAAAAAACATGCACCCTATTCACTCTGTAAACTAAAACCGGGAAGATTTATTCACAAAAGTAGAAGACGTCAGAATGTTTTTGAATGGTCTGTGACTGAACTGGCATGGGGTTCATAAACCTGTCGAGGGAGGGTCTAGGAACCATTTCCAACCCCTTGCGTCTCATCCCGCGGAGACTTTCTCTCCTGCGGGGAACTGTAGTAACTTATATCAAAGCTTGGAGTTTCAGACAGGAAATTATTAGATTAGATTAATTAGGTTTGTGCTACACTACCCAGTGCTGTGTACATGACTGAACTGACCGTGTATGGATCTTTGTTATGTTTAATGAGATAAACATAAGAATTTGCAGTGTTATCTTATAATGCTTGAAATTATCAATAGGTTCGAAAATGTTTCTGATTTTTAAGATAATGAATTCCCTAATGTCAAATGAACTTTTCCAACGAAGTACATATATTGTAAGGAATTTCAAATACTTTGGGGAAACCTTAGTTTATCTTGAAACATCCAATATTAAAATGTAATGATTTAAGGGCTCAAAAATATATAAGAAATTACTGAATTGCAAATGACAGCATCGGTGGAAGGATATAACCAAAATCTATTGGTGTTCTACATAAGGATTAACAAAACTTTGTTTGGAAATTAATTGTTCTTTCACACTAGCCGTGTGTAGGACGCACTATGAAAGGGTAGAGCCATAGCTGGGATTTGAACCACGGATTTTCTGTTTTCCGTCCAGCCGCTCTAAACATTTGAACTATTACGGTCAACATGCCGGCATGACATTAAATTATCCAACTGACTCCTGTTTCTCCCGGTAAAGCACTAGGAGTAAAGTACTTGCAGCATAGTAACTCGCCATTAAGATAGTTGTCTCATGTGTTTATGAGAACTCGTAGTGGTTTACCGGAAAAAATACAAGTCAGCTGGAGAATTTAATGTCATGTCAGAATGTTGGTCACAGTAGCTCAAATGGTTAGAGCGGCTGGACGGAAACCAGGAGATCCGTGGTTCAAATCCCGGCTATGGAAATTGAATTCTTTAGTCTGGTTCTACCCCTTCAAAACTTTGTTTATTTCAAAATATGTTCAGCAACAAAACATCGCAAGATTAAGGATTGCAGGACCTAAATGTACAACTTTTCGGTTTACACCAATCATACCAAGTAGTATTAGGAAAACATTACTCTCGCAATGCAATATATATAATAATGTATACTGTACGTACTCAACAATAACTGACGTAATCTGTTATATCTTTAATGAAAGAGAGTACAGATTGTTAGTTGATTTTGAATCCCAATGGGCACTTTTATTCGCATTTTGAGTTCCTCAAAATTGAAGTGCCAACATCAGAATACTTAAGTAGCGCAGTATTGTGAAATCAGCAAGATCAGTTCAAGAAAACGAGAGCCCCCAAAAACTACAAAGCAAAGTTCGGAAGGAATACTCATATTATAAACGAGATTACATGGTTTTATCAAGTGCATTTCTTACATTATCAATAATTACTCTTTTAAATCCTGAAAAGCACTAAGGGAAGCATAACGTCACAGCGTATATATGATATTTATACATTAAAATCCACTTCAATGAACGAATTTTCTGACAATAAAGTGTATGTGAGTATAAGAACGAGAGAGAAATTAGCTTTGGTCCTAAGTTTGCTCATATTTTTTAATAAATTAAAAATGATAACCCTAAAAGAATTACAACTCTGAACTCCAAAAGTTATCAACTAAAAGACCTGAATATAAATTGCACATTTATAACGAAAGTAGACAACACAAATATAAATAAAAAATTAAGGATATTGCACTACAAATTTAGCAGAACTTTCAGTTTTTTTTATTATAATAATGTTCGCCTTGATAACACGAAATAACACACGTTTAGATGCCAAATTATATTTTAAGTAATCGTGATATGTCAATCTGTTCCCATAAAATACAGCTATTGTACCCGCAAAGACTGCGATCAATTCTTAAAGGCATGAATTTGCTCTATTATACCATAAGTACACTTACTGTACCCTAGAATTATGCATCACGAGATGCAACGAGAAATGCATCCCGGTCCCCTTGCTCTCGTGGCAAGAAACGAACACGATACTCCAGCAACATAGTGACACAATTCAAACAAATACGAGGGCTGTTCAATAAAGAATGATGACAGTCTTTTTTGACAACGTATCTTTACTCATCCTCATAATTTTGATGGTTCTTCTCAAAATAGTCTCCCCTGAATGCGATGCACTTGTCCCAGCGTTTCTGCCAGTCTTCCAAGACATGCTGGAATCATTTTTGAAAGATCCTTCAAAATCGCCTCCGCAGCCTTCACCACTGCTTCTGGATAATATCTCCCACGAAGGCGTTTCTTCAAGTTATGGAATAGAAAAATGTCACATGAGGCTAAATTCGGACTATATGGAGGGTGAAGGATGCACTTCAAGTTGAGTTTTGCAAAATATTCAGCAACAACATTGGCAATATGCAGCCGCGCATTATCGTGGTGTAGCATCCAGCCTGCTTCACGGAAATGTGTTATTTTGTGCCTGAAATGGAGTTGCAATGTTTTCAGTACATCCCTGTAATATTGTCAAGTTACTGATGTGTATGCAAGTACAACATGCTGATAAACCATTCCATGAATATCAAAGAATGAGATGACCATAACTTTCCCAGCAGAAGCAACCACTTTTGATTTTTTGGGGGTTGGTGATGAAGGAGATTTACACACTGGGCTTTACTGTTTGCTCTCAGGATCAAAATAATGTAGCCACGTTTCATCAGCAGTGATTATGTTTGAAAGAAACTCCGGATCTTCCTCTAACGTCAACTTTAACTGCATGTTAGCTCCATTGCAGCGGTAGGCGATACTGAACATGTCTGAACTTGCCTGGTTCTCACAGGCGGGAACCAGGAGTACTAACAATGAAACTACTACGGCGTGTTTGTTTCATATTTAGCTAACAGAATATAATAAGATTGAATTTTAGTGCGAAAAGTTATGACCGTATGATCGTTCATTATTTAACAGCCCTCGTATATTGTATCAGTACAGTTTCATTAAGTCTGTAGTGCTCCATTTGTTTGTTTCACCTAACTATACGGTCCAGTGCCTTGATTCCCGTGTAGCATGTACCTTCATCTAACCAATTCCCCACACAGTTGTCGTAAATAACTCGCCATGTGTGGTTCACGATGCAGTTAGCTTCATAGTTTGCTGTCCAAACCTCCAGCTTTGGCCACAGCTTCAAAATTATACATAAGCAGCTAATTATGGCACTCGCTCCATAAAGGCTGCTAAGCAAATAGGGTCATTACCGTCACCTAATTGCAACTTTTTCCCCAAGTGATCTATAAAAATATACGAAAATGGTGAACAACATTTTTTCGTCACCTTATAAGCCACTATAGGGATGAAGTTGAACAAGGACTAATATAATTTCAGATATTTGAAGACCAGTGAATAAACTTTGAATGCAACTTTTAGCTACATTTGCAAAAATCACCTGTCAAATGGAAAATATATGAAAGCAAAAGTAGTCAATGGTCATCAAAGACGTGGTAAACTTGAACCATACCAACTATCTTATAATAAACTGTAACACATAGCCTAATTTGGAACATAAGTAAGAAATAATTAATGGTATTTCTAATACTGATGATGAAGGTAATGTTTCAAGTCAGGATTGTAAGGGGGGTGAAGGACTTATAAACCTAATCAACAACTGCGGGTGTACCTACTGAAAGGATAATGGAACAGATGGTAGAGCTAAATATGTCAAAGTGTAGTGACATAATTAGGGTTAAATTAAAGTGATGGGTTCTCCATAACATTGACAAATATATTTTAAAGATTGGGGAAGTCAAATCAAACAAAGCTCTCCTTTATCTTGAACAGATAAAGGGTGCAATCAAGACAGACATTGAATCAATTAATACATAATAAATAAAAATTGCCTTTTATATAGGGTAGCGTAGAGTTCTGAACAAGAGGTGGCTGGTTCACTTTGATGAGTTAAACCTTTTAGAAGTATTAACAAGTTCTATGATGAGACTAGAGCAGCAGCATTCAACCTTCCAACTAACCAACTAACTGACTGATTAAGTGATGACTGAATAACCCTTCCTTACTGGCTGTAATCGTTTAAATAGAAATGACTTCCAACATGTCTGCTATTATACGACTCAACGGTTTCTCTCAGAGGGTTTACATCCTATGGTGCAATCTTGTGCAACCCAAGAACGACTCTTCTTAATTTTTTCTGTCGATTTAACAGAAAACATTAACTTTCAGGTCAATACCAATGCTTACTCTGATCGTTGAGTCATCCAAGCTGTCTCAACTTTTTAATTCCTGCTAAAGCCTGGAGCTTACCACGAAATGAAATGTGAACCTCCAATCATTAAAATATTTCCAAATCTTCTTCAGACCTTATATGCAACAATAAACTAATGCAACAAAATAAATGTATATATTAAGTTACAGAAAATATATACCAAATTAAAGAGTCTATGCAATTAATTGTCGTATTACATAAATGTCAAATTATTCTACAATTTGACATTTGAATTATTGTGCAATACCAAACGAAACAAATGTAGTTTGTTATAGTTTCCCAAGAATCCTGAAAATAGCAGCAAACGAATTTCTGCATACGAATTGCTCTGAACTAAGGCATTGCACACAGATCTATTATGTGTTTCAAATGGGAAGGTGTTTGTCCTTGAGCGCTACTAGGTGAGCAACCAATCGGAGTCCTGCAATGTTGTCTTATTGCATTCCCGCTAAGTGGTGTGTGAGGAGTGACAAACTAATCAATCTCTAATAAATACTACTCGAAAAATTAAGATTTTGCAAAAACTGATTCATGCGGAAGGAGAAAGTAAAGTATATAACATAACCGTAAAACCCCCTTATTTTTGGCTCAAATAGTTTTCCTAATACAAATAAATAAAATAGATATCATTATATTGTAACAACGCATTGCGACGTAAACACTGTAATGAATATCCTTATTGGTTGGCATGTTTACGTGAACGTATATTTAAAATTACTCAGAAGTGAAATGTAAACATTTGACATGACGTGGTAAAAGAAATATGTACTTTGAATTAGCCAAGGTGTTTGTTAAATTCGGTGAGAGGAAACAATACACTTCTTGCTAGTCTGGCAGAACGTGTCTAGACACATATCTTTGTTTATGAATGGTTCGTAATCTCTATTTTTTCTAGAGTTCAAAGCAGCATATTCAGTTACTCTTCCATGAAAAAGTGTATCAGCTGGATCAATGAGATACGATCCGCCTTCCCGCTTACCACTGCCAGAACAATGCATTTGAGTTAATGTGGGCTCAAATTATGTTGCAAACAGAAATAATATTTTTAAACCGACTGACACTGAACGACTTATTCACGGAGAAATTGACAAGGAACACATCAGATAAACTACAAGAAAACGACTTTTGGAAAGAAATAGCACGTAACGAGATTTTGGAACCTATCATCATAAATTTACAGTACTCAGACGTTGAAGACAATGACAATGATGAATTATGTCTTAACGTAAGTAGCATTTACAGCTATATGGATGCACCGCTGGTATTTTCGTTAGATTAGAAATATAAGTAATTCATAAACTATAATTAACTTTAAACTAAATATTTAAAACATTTGCGTAATACACGAATATTCATGTCGCAGTTGTGATTTTAACAACTATATTATTATAAAACTCTGGAAAATTCAGTTTGCGTTAGCACCACGAACATTCGCAAGCGTGCGAGAGAGAGGGAAGTATAAAAAGATTGGGGATAACGAGGTAGCAACGGCGAACGCACCTGATTTGCTACAGGCGAGAACTCTTCCCATTTGAAACACATAATAGTCATTATTACATGTATGTGAGACAGTAAGCGAATAATTTAATTACATTGCCATTTAGACTATGCTTTCGCTAGCTATTGAAATGTAATAATATTTTTTACTAAAATATTTGACATTTGCAAACTGGACTTATGTTCTTCATAATGAAGACCTTAACAGGTCTTACTTATACAAAAATATATTCTAGCGAAACACAATTTTTCCGTCTGCTACTTTTAAATGGAGCAAGTTATAATATTGATTAACTGTACAACGGAATATGTAACAGCATGCAATTAGAATAAAATAAAACGATAGTCTCTGAGGGTCTAGCTTCCGAGAAATAAAATTATCACAAAAATTTGGGTTTGAAGCTAAAATAAACTTAAATGAAATGCGTTTTGGCGCATATTATCAGGTTTCAATTTTCTGATCACGAAAATAGCTCTATCCAATACTATTCTATGTAATACCTTCGTAGAGTGATGTACATGTTACATGAAGTGATCATTTTATTCCACTATTATATATTTTCTAAAAGATAAGAAGAACCTTAACACACCTAAAATACATCTCCGGCAAAGGAAATTAAAGTCGAATTTGCAATTCTAGTTCCATAAATATTACAACATAGCGGATTAAGTGTTTCTGAAGCCCATTCTGTGATAATTCCACAATTAAAATAAGTACCCATGAGCTGAAGTAAAGTTAAAATTTAGTTGGCTTATAAACCCTACAAAATCTAGAAGTCAGACTTTAATATGTTACAGTATTTGGTGTAATCTGCAATATATAATAAACTTTATAGCCTTAATATAATCATATTTATTTGTAGTAAGGTAATCGTTAATTGGTAGTATTTTAGTCATGTACCAATTAAACATTTTATGGAGTAAATCTTTCTATACAGGATCAGCCATTTACTTTTTATTTACGATATTCCTAGGAGTCGGAGAAAGTATTTATCATGTTCAATCCAAAATTATGATACCGATATTTAATTATAAATACATGTTTTGAGGCTCTTTGAATAAAAAAATCTATTTTTAAAAAGAGCAAACTAGACATTTAAGCTCACTATCCTTCAAAGATGCGAAACAAAGATTTTAAAGAAAATATTTCAGCCTCAATTACTCTTTATATGGTTATCTTTATCGTTATGTATTTTATCTTGAAAATGGCTCTAGCAATATGATTAAAATTTCGTAAATTTAAAACATTTCCATGACTTACAAGATGTACCTCTACCTTAAAATTGAATTTTCTAAGAATAATCCGTGAGCTGTTTATTCGTAAGGAATTTTATATGACTCTACCTAATGCGTAAACTATGAAAAATTTGGAAAAGATATACTCTTTTCCAAGATATCCCATTTTTATTTTTCTAAAACACAAACTATTGTCACTGTGCGTTTTTCCCTTTTTTTAGTATGCAATTTCAAAGCCATCATTTAGCAAACTATTCTATAAATTTAGATTGCTGATTCAGTTTCTTCTACCAGTTTGTAGCTAGAACCAACCGTGTAATTAATGTAAGCAAATGTTTATCTTAATTAAATTGTGGTAAACAGATACATAAGCTTTCTTAAGAAGTGTGGAAGATACATAAAATAAACGACATTGTGTAGAACACGTCATATAAGATATCGATTTTTTTTTTAAATTAACATAGTTCACTAAGACCAAAATTGTCAGCAGCATTTCTGTATACATAGATGGCGCAAGTGGTGAAATACATAAAAGAGAGAGATAGAGAATGAAACCAGGGAGGGGGAGAGAAATAAGGGAGGGTAAATGCTTTGTGTTCAAGCATATTGTTTATTAAGAGTGAAACACTAAATAGAAGACAAACAGTTAATACAGAAAACTTTGTGTACAATTGTATGTAAAATAAACAAATCCTGTAAGCTACATTCACACAACTTTCTCTATTAATGACAGTGGATTGTTCATGCTAGACAGTATGTACTGTAATTTGGGAGAACATTAAACTTGCAGCTAAATAAGCAGGTACTTTCAATCTCTAATACTTTTGTAAACCGGCGACAAAGTTAAATTATAGTACATTTTGAACTCCTAGTGGTCCACGTCTGCAGCGCAGGTGGTAGCTTGTCTACTTCTCATGTAAAAGGTCCCGAAAAGCTGAGTTATCTGGATAAGGTTTCTTCCGCGTTTTTCTCTTATTCTAAAAAATGGATGTCGGTAACTCTAAGCTCTGTAGACTTTGGGTTCATTTGAGGATCATTTCATCCTGTATCACTTACGTTGGAGGTCGTTAAAATAAATAACATCCTATTGTTGGAAAACGTACTGTATTTCTGTGCAAAGATAATACACTATCGGCTATTAGTATTGATACCAAGCTCGAAGTTTTAAACCCAGCCTAGACCAGTGGTTTTTAAATGTGTGTAAAAGCACCAGACTCAGGGCATATAAAAGAATTTCTGAGGGAGGAATTTCCGTCACACCGGCAGGGGGATATGATCGTGGCAATTGACAGAGTCCTTAACAGTAAGTCCTTTATTTATTACATGACCATTTATTTAGAATTTCTACAACAGGCTGCACCAAAAGGACAATGTGGAAGAAATAGCTGAGATGGTATTTAACACAATTTCCGAAAGGTAGGGTGTAGGTATTCTTCGTGAATGGTAAAGTACAGATATATCCAATCAAAAATGATTAAAAGAAAGGTTTATTTATATACCTGAGTACAAGCATGGCCAACTGGCCGTCACTGGCAGCCTGCAGTGGGACGTCTTGCTCTGTCAAGCATTGCACACAAAAAGAGGAAGACACATCGCTCCAGTTCTCAAACGCGTCACCAGGGGTGACGTCACATAAAACACGTGACTCAAGCCACCACTAAAGTCATTTGCCCGCCTTAGTAGCGTAGTGGTAGCATGCCTGCCTCACGTTCAAGAGGTCCCGAGTTCGAATCTCGGTCAGGGTGAGTTACCTGGATAAGGTTTCTCCGGGGTTTCCCTTATCTTGAAAGACGAATTTTGGGTAACTCTAAGCTCTATGGACCCTGGGTTAGTTTGAGCATCATTTCACCTATTCTATTCATCGTCCGATATGACTAAACGTTGGAGGATGTAAATTATATCAAAAACTAAAGTCATTTGCATACTTAGAGTATGCGAAAATATATATATTAGTATATATGTTTGAGCTGTTAGTAATAGAAGTATTTATAACTTTTAGGTTATGTACCCAAGGGGAGCATCCTCACACTGCGACCCATATAGATATATCTAGCTACCACCTCTCTTAGGAAGAGATTAAGTGAAGGAGGGTACAGGAAGATACAGGAGGCCACATGGCGCAAGCTAAAAGGTCACAAAGACGCGAGGATGACCCCAACAGCTCCAGGTTCTGAGACTGGTCCAGTGTTGAAACTGCCTAGAGAGGTCGATGAACGACCCGTTTATCAAGTGAATGTTCTGTGCCCAAGGAGCACACTTTCTTTTCAGGGATCATCCATGTCATTTTGTGTCTTCAGCATGCACCACGAAGCGTAGAAGTGTATCTGAATATTGAAAAGGAAACGGTATGATGAGAGAAAGATAGAGAAGCAATATTGAGAAATCACGCTAAATTCACCTATTGGCCTCGAAAATCCAAAGTTAACAGTTGGCATTCGACGGGGATCGGACCCGCCTTCTTGTTTGTGAGCATCTATATAAAAAGTATTAACTGCGAAGTATATTAGCTGTATTAACTATTATGGTTAGACTTTCCCCTCAGTAAATATTAAATTTATTTAATTTGTGGCACCTTATCCTTGAAACAGACTAAAATAAGTAATGTACAACTATTTTGCTGTTACATTTGCAGGGAAAATGCATTATTCAAAGCACTCAAGATATTGTTTCTATGTATTACAGGCAAGCAATTTTCCTCGACCACACACTATGTTGTTCCTATCGCGCGCGTGTTTGCTGCAGGGCAGAGACGACCCAATTCTTTATCACTTCAGTTACATTAGCCGTGTACAGCTCCATAATATTATTCAAAGAACATGCGAACATACATTATCTACATGAACGGGTATCTAGAACTGCAAACACAGTTTACACACTTAAAAAACTTTGGTTGAACTGTTAAATGTGATTTTCTTTTGCTGCATATAATGTAGACATCACCTCTATATTTTGCATATATTATGTTAATGGAGACGATTTACATTTTCCTGTAAACAGAAGATGATTCAAAATTCCCGGAAACGTTTGTATGCGTAGTGCTTTTAAATTCTTAAAGTAATATGCCGAAAAGTATAAGTAAAATGGAAAAAATGAATAAATTTAAATACAAACTCCAGTAATATCGCAAATGATTTAATTTGATTACATAATTGTAGTGAAGCATCATTATACGAGGTACGTCCAGAAAGTAAGTTTTGTTTGGTAATAAAATTAAATTGTGTACAGATACAGAAAAAAATTATTTATTGCGCAAAATTCTACAACTCTTAAACTACTTTTCCACATAACTGATGAAATTTTGCAGGAATTTGTCATAGTGAGACACAAGTTTTTGTATACCTTCTTCATAGAAGTTTGCCGCCTGTGTCTTCAACCAGTTGGAAACGTTTTCTTTCAGCTCTTCGTCATTGTTGAAGTGTTGGTCGTCAAGGAAAGATTTGAGATGCAAAAACATATGAAAGTCGCTAGGAGCAAGGTCAGGGCTGTACGGAGGGTGGTCAAACACGTCCCAGCCAAATCCCTGTAGGATGGTTTTGTTTGCACTTCCAGTGTGTGGTCGTGCGTTGTCGTCAAGAAACACAACAACTTTTGACAGTCTTCCTCGGCGCTTATTCTGTATTGCGCGGCGCAATTTCCTAAGTGTCTCGCAATAAAAATCTGCTTTCACAAACGGCTGGATTTTCAGTCAACACCGACACTGTAAACAAGCACAACAAAGCGTACGTGCCTGACAGCGATCTCACAATGGCGCACGTTTCTTCTCCTTGATACCGAGCGTTACTGCGCATGTGCGGAACTGCGATCGCAGCTCTGCAGCGGAGATAAATTGAAACAGAACTTACTTTATGGACGCCCCTTGTATATACCTACTGCAAGCAATTTAGTTCACGAATGATTTATCCGTTTCACACATTATCATAATTAGTTTAAAACGAAATTTAAAGTTTAATGCTGTCAGTGTTAATTTATAAAGTATGTTAATGCAATGTTGCAATAAACTGTAAAATAGAAAAATCGTTAAAGTACTGTGACTTTGTGGGCTCGTAGAATTACAAGTCCAATTTTCACAAATTGTAAATGTTCTTTATTTGCGTAGAAACACACTCACAGTAGCAGTATTACATCACATACATAGTCACAATCTTTCAAGGTCGATGACCACAGAAACAGCGTTCTGATTACATCAGCTCTCGTTACAACAACACTCTACAACTGTTTACTCCTTACTGTGTTTACTACTGTTCACGACTAACTCTTGGCAAGTAGTCGCTCCCTTAAATACCTCATTGATAATCCTAAACTGTTCTCTAACAATCAAGAAACCAAGAGACAGCATATGAAATATTAAACGAGACCATACCAACAGCGGAGAAATTATGGCGACATGGCCGTGCAACATCTAACATATGCCAAATCTGTTCACAAATAGACACCTTGGAACATAGGATTGCCTCTTGGAAACAGGTGCATCATATCTGGATGGTGCTCAGAGGCTTTATTGGAAAATGGTGCCCGCCGGATTTTCCACCATGTCTTCGGAGACTACAGCGACTGGAATTCAGTTTTAAAAACATGTCGCTCCACAGATGTGCGATCTGGTTGGTAATGGGAACATTACACTGGATAATTCAAAAAAATCCAGGAACGGTGGTCTTACAGAGGTAGTGGTTTTATTTCCTGCGAAAGGAACGGTGGAAGATAATCACTTCTGGACTCAGTGGTTCTATGGAGCCCTACATCACCCGATTTGAGCTCCATTACACTGGTGCAGAAGTCAACTTCCATCCCAAAACCTGGACTGGCTGCTTTCACTGAGTGCAGATAATCTTTAGCAATACCATTTTGCTCGCATAAGTTCTTAGAACAGTTTTCCTTCAGATAGGCAATCTTTTGCAATGACTTTCCTCTTCAAATGGACGCCGGAGGATAAACTAAGAGTCACAGCAGTACCCATTGTGAATATAATTGCATGTTTGAAGTGTTGATTAACTTGTACAGGAGTTAAAATTGTGAAATAAAAAAAAAGAAATCGAATGTTCTATTACCTTCCAGAAGCGTAATTTAATCTGTGCCGACAAGTCCTTTATCCCCGACGCTAAGTTTATCTGCTTATGCAATCTCTTTATCTCCGTGAAACACTATCCGTCTGTTATCTATTTGCGCCGAACCTTTTATACCCGTCGCCGCGACAGTACTGTTTTGCACATTTGGGAGTTGTAAAGAAAATTTTTGAAAATGAGAGAAAATACAAATTTTCTGACTTTAACCAAATAAACTAAGGAAAACACTGGTAGTCTTGACAAATTATTAATTCTTTAATTTACTTATACATGTGTATAAAAAGTCCTAAGACGAAAATCAGTAAAGCAAACCACTGTTTTCAAATGGTTCATTTTTTTAATAAAAACACAAATTTAAGAAAAGATAGTTAAGACATGGAAAATCCTTCACTCATATATAATTACCGAAAAAGATGTTTTTATGTATGATCTGCAGCAATCTATTTTTCACGAATGTTACGCTACTCTAATTAAATCTATCAGCAGTTTATTAATCTGATAATTATGAAGTCTCTATTAATCTTATGTGTTTTATTTGTTATATGTAAAACTGAAACGTTACAAATAAACAAATGCTTTGTCTGGAGCTGTCAGTACAGTTTTACAATTTGTGAAATCTGCCATTTATTAGAAGTTATATAGTTTCCAATCATATAATGCCCATTTGTTCTCCCTATGATTCTGCTGTCAGGTTTAATTATAGGTTTTCTATATCTTTGTTAGTTCTGCATTGGAGTTCATTTGAAATATGTTTTTCTTCCTTTGATGTTTAAACTCGTATTTCCTCTCCCTGCGTGTGCTAATTTAGCAAATTTCAATAAACGCTGACTCTGCTTTTATATTTTTAATTTGTCGGATTCCCCGCGGTTATTGTTATTTATATTTTTCTTTGCCTGTTTATTCTCTTCACTGTAATTGATTTTATGTAGTGAAGGAATTTTGATTTGGAATACTACAAATCATAATTTCAAAGTAATATCTCTGAATAAGGCCGAGGATGCTTTTTATTTTACCTGTGTTAGCAATGTTGATAAATACCATTTTAACATCCTTTTGTTTCATTTTCTAAGCCAAATGTAAGACTGTATGCTTTAGACATTTTAACTCGTTTACATAGGGCTAAATAGGGAACTTATTGGAATACCTCATAACGTTTTGTACATATGCCAATTTTAAGTACATTTTATATTTATTTGGTTGTCCAACATACTGACAGATTACATAGACACTGACTAGTATTCTTAGTGTTTCTTTAATATCGTTAAGTCTAAACTAAATAAAGCCAGACGGCATCATCTGCTTCAAGAATAGCTCACAGGATGAAAGGCAAGAGGGAAAAGGTCAAACTTGGGTTCTCTACACAAAGATTTCGGATTTTCTGAAGCATTAATTTTGTTTAATTGCACATTGATAGCAAGAAAGAATAACTACCAACTTTTAGAAGTTCTGAATAGTTAGTAAATTTTCTTATAGGGAAATGTAATGATTTACGAATTTTGAAACCAATCTAAAACTGAATATACAAAATTTTAATCAAATATAAAACATATCCACAATTCCGTTTTAAGCAAGTTAACACTGTTTTGATCCATTACGGATAACTGTTGGAAGTATCATGGGCGTGTAGTCCTGGGAATTGAGATTCTTCGCTGTTTCCGATGTTTAGAAAGAGCAGCAAATAATGACTCAGGTAACCCTACAGAAGAAAAAGTAAAATGAAAACGACAATTTGACGTCAATTTATGTATCATATTTGGCAGTGAGGATTGCCTATACTTTTATTTATTTGTGTGTATTAGTTTACACGCTATGAGGATTACTGTTTTGCAATACGTAAACGTCTTTAACAGTAATATGTCATCGCCATCATAATCATTATTATTATTGTCTGCCATGTAAGTATGCTGCAAGAAACATTTTGAGATGAGCCCTATGTGTAGGTACAACATCCCTCAAAAACTGCATTTTCTTTTTTGTTTAAATTGATTGGTCTATGAAAACCTTTCTTCTGATTAGCTTTGAAAATGAACATGTTCGATTTCTTCCTTAAAGACATTCTAATACAGATGCTAATATATAGTCTGTTACAATACAGCATAAAAATACAGGAAAAATATCCTAATTTTTCTGTTAGTATCTGTAATCTTCTTGGAGGTTAATCTCGGTCATTTGATCTGAGGAAATAAAACTGAAATCGGCTTAATAACGTAATTTAAAAGAAAAGTGAACTATATGCGACTAATTTAAATTTAACACCAGTATCCACTATTCTGAGTGTCTAATTGAAAGTGCGTCACGACTTTATTTTTTGGGTCGGGTTTTTGAAACGTGCCGGTTCTTCCCGTAACACCGCGATCAGTGGTGCAACTCGGGCAGTTAAAGGAGAGTGTGTCGGTTCTAAGGGGAAAGAGTAACGTGATACATGTGTTGTGAAGAAGTTCCCTAGCCAGCACGGCGTTCAATCGGAGGAGTATCAATATGGAAGTCGCGTATAACATAAAACGTTGACCAAATAATGTGCCTTGCAAAGTCACACACAAAAGTGTAAAATAAACAACATAACGTGTAAAACTTTCTTACGTAAAACCTACCATCCACCCTCTATTATTGACAATATATTTGTGTTTATATTTGCAGAAAGGAGCCGCAATACTCTTCTTGATAAATTAACGTTGCGTAACATAAGAGGTAACAAGTAACTTGCGTATGTTTCGATGACTCTTTGATATCGATAAAAGCAGTGGAAACGAAGTTTGTGTAAGTCACATGCCAACTATTGATACAGCATTTAAGATAGTTATATTCGTGCCGAACGCCATGTTTGACAGGCAACTTCTCGAACACAGAAGTAATACGGCTCTGCAGATGTAGTAGGCGGATTTAAACATTGCTCATTGGCTAGATGAGGTGTCCTCATACATCTCATAATACACTTTGAAATGCGAACCCACCATGTATATTTGTGTTGATATAAAAAAAGGAATTTCTTCAATTCAGGTTACGTTTTCTGCAGTACATTTTCGTACAGAGCTTATTTCAAATTAAATAATAAGTACTTCGCTACCCAGGCTCAAATGACCAAATTGTCAAAGGGTCTTTACTGAAGAATCGTAGATTTAAAACTTCTCTATTGGATCAAGAATTTGGCAAAGTATGAACGTCGAACATGATTTATTTTGTAAAGAGTTAATGGTACGAAAACCTTTCCAACACATTGCATATTGTACATTTTTCCTAAAAGTATTGCGTATACTTATAATTTCTGAGTTACATGCAATTTGATTGAAACAGTGAATATAAAGTTTATAGAACATCATATATTCTTCACATTGTTCTAGTCATCCAGATATCTTAAAATGTGATTCTTAAGATAAATTGTTACAAATATTTTTGAGAAATAAAACAAATGGCGAAGAATTTTCCGTATAAGAGTTGGGACCCTTTTAAAGTTCTGTGCATATTCGTGGAAATTTTGGATTCAGGGTATCTCAAAATTTGTATACTTCTTTAAATTTCAACATAATTTTTTTCGGAATAAAACGTAGTTATTCTTCTACCTATTCAAAGTAGGAGGTAAAGAACGTCACAACTGCTTTCACAACTTCAAACGCTAAAGAAAAATTATGATCATTCTTTATAGAACAAACCTCCTATTTCATTCCATCTATAAATTCGATAACAATATTCACAGAAAATCTTTTGAAGCCCTTTACTTAAAAAAATTAGAAAGAGATATGTGTGAGATATATACGTAAGTGTGTGGGAAAAAAAACTTAAAAGAATAATATAAGTGCAACACTTCACATTTATGCTCATCATCTTCCAAGAAAGTAACACCTAGGTTTTGAGAAAACGTCCACCCAAAACATAATTTTTAACGAAATAATTCCATAGCTGTTTGAAATAATTGCTTATTCCAACGATTCTGGTTAAATTAACAAGCTTATAATATATTTCAAAAATGAATAAAATGCATATCACCAATTTTCAGTGATTAATCTATAGAGTTCTATTTATTAAAATGAATTTCACATAATATTATACAGTTAGCAACCCACAAGAAATACAGCAAAATGCAGATTTCCTTAAACATACAATTTATGTAAACAAAGATTTTTGAAACTTTAAAATTCGCAATTATTCGTTGCTTTGAATTTTGAAATGGTATTCATTTGTTTCTTGAAGTAAAGCAAAGAGAATGGAGTTTCTAAGTCAGTACCTATCCTGTTTATTAAAGATTTGACTCTCGCTTCAGCCTACAATAATGATAAACATACGATGAATATATGATGAAATTATAGCTGCACAGATTCATATAGATTAACATGAAGTTTTGTAGGCCGAATAAGATTTTATTATAATAGTTTTTAGAAGACTGGTAGAGAAAATGGAGAAAGTCGCCTAAATATAAAACAGCTAATACATTACAAAGATTATTAAGGAACTGTATGTTGCATATGCTGTCACTGATATTATATATTAGTACTATAAATACAACATGGCCTTATAAAAGAATAGTTACTAGGTGTAGCAACCTAAATAAATACGTTGTTACCACCAAAGTGTCATGTGCTATTTTCTGCTCGAGCTTCGTGCTATTTTTGTGGCGGATAAAAATCATTTGGGCTTTTCTGTCTAGTACCGCTTAGATTTTACATCAGATAACACACTAACAATAGACACGAGAATATTGCGTGTTTAAGTGTCACGCACACATTCCTTGCTTGACTGTAAGTTTCATTACGTTCTATATTAACCAACTGTACCCTTTGAAAATATGATAACACTGCATTCCCGGATACCACTGGCACATAAACTTAGCATCGTGTGGTAGTTTCAACTTGATTTCTGACAGAACGTTTTGCCTCTTTATTTCTAATTTTTTTATTTATATCTTATATGTTACCTATGTATAGTAGCATTCCCGTAGGGGAGGGAATCCGTCCACTTCAGTTGCTGTGGTGCGAGCGCTGCGGACCCTTAGCACTCGTGATACCTCTGACGTTACTAGAGGAACCTCGGGCCAAACTGCCGAGCCCCTCCCAATGGGGAGTTGTTCGGATTGGGTTGGACTCGAGGGGGCAGTGTGTTCCCAACACCCACGGAGAATTGGGTACCTCCGGCCAGGCTACGGCCACCCGGAGGGGGTAGAGGGTTGCCTCATAAGTCCCGAGTACTAGCCTGCAGAGCTAGTAGAAGGTGTGCTAGATCACCAGGCGGCACCACCGACGTTTTCGGTAGTCTTCCCTTCGGGGTTGACGCGCGTAAGTGGCGTATCCACTTCCATCCCGTCTTGACGTTGTCAACGGGGGGGGGCGGCTTTTTCAGAAATCAGGTATTGCCCTATGGAAAGAGCCCCGGAGTTATCCATCGCTCCCGGGTTGAAGGAGGCCAGGTTCCTACGACCTACAGGTCTTGGACTATTTGGGTACAACCTCTACACCTAACTATCAATAGTAGTATGTTTGTGAACAGCATAACTCAAAATTTAAATGTCGGATAAATAGTAACTAAACATCCTATTGACTGAATTTTCAAAAGATGTTATACAAGGTCTCTCATGAAAAGCTCCTATTCTAAATTATTTTGTATAGAGTTTTTAAATTAATTCTGAGTTCCTGAGTAAAGATGAAGCAATTTTTATTGACATTTATGTTTATGGTACTTGCATAAAAATATAATATATATCTTTCATTTTATAGGAGTAATCTCCAAAGAGTTATAATAAATTGCTTTCATATAATTGGTATCCGTAAGAAAGAAAGAAACCTTACTATACATAACCAAAATGAATTTCTGCTTAAATCACAAAATTATTGTGAAATAAATCGTTTTAAGGAGTTACCCATTTGCAAGATACCTAATATAAGTTTGAATTTTAGAATACTTTTACTTTTCTTAACTGGAAAGTTAGTATTCCATTTGGACATGCAAAGAACATGGAATTTAAAACCATTAATACCAAACTCATTTTAAAAATAGTATTTTCGTATTCCTTGTTGGCTTCTACAACGAAATGCGAAACTATGGATTCAAAGTTATTTGAATTAACCAGAGTCAGATGTTATAATAAACTTCTGTAAGAATATGAATGGCCAGGGAAGGAGGTAACATCTCGCATCTCACATCAGCGGATTTTTTGTGTACACCTCATGAAAATGTAGATATCGGGATTCCCTTTGCATGGAAAATTGAACAATAATTTTATCTTCTCAAAATTACTCTAATCATGTTGATTAAATTACTATATGTTTAAGATATTTTAATAAAATGGATACTTTTAATTTTCTAGGAGTAGCCTCTCTCCGTTCTGAATGACTTTTGCATAATTGGTAGTCTATAAGAGATACACAAAATATCATTACACAGTAAATGTAGATATTAAGACACACAGTTTATGTCCAGTAAATGTTTGTAGAGTTTACAATTTCTGAGAAATTCTGCGTTGTATTTAGTATTTTTCAATATTTATCTCAATATTTTGCTGTTCTTCATCTTGCAAAGGAAACGGATATTAAAGTCATCCCATAGTGACTATCGGTCAAAGCCTGCTATATTCTGCTATTCCCATTGTGCCTAAAAGAAGTATTTAGTAAAACCATATCTAAAGAATTCTATCTCGATTAATTTAAAGAAGGTAGGAAGCATAAGTGCTTCAAATAGTTCGTACAACAATAAGTAAAGAACTAAGGAATATGTGGCTGCAATTTTTTTATTTTATGAATATTGACTCTAAAGTTTGATACGAATAACTTGCGACAGTAGAAAGTTGAATAAAATAGGTACCTTGGACATTCTATAATTTGGTATTTTTTGCTTTGTATTTTATATAATTTGAAAAGAAACACAAAACAGCTTTCAATAGTAAAATGCCAATTTGGTTAATATGCGTATACAACCAATTATAATAATACTATGACGGTGACAGTGAATACCAACTGTAAAGGAATTGATTATGAGTCTCCCCTTTGCACAATGTTTGTTGTTTGCTGCGTAAGGAGCAAAAAATTTGAGTATTCAAGGAAACCATTAGCTGACGTTACGAAGCCAGAAATACGTGTCTTAAAGTCTGATATGTTCCAGATCGTTCAATTTCGGCGGATCAAAGATTCTACCTCAACAATGTCCCATTCCTTCGATTGGAGAGAGTTTGGTTTCCAGAACATTCCTTCCCTGACCGGAAGGCTTCATAAAAAGGTGGTATGAAGGCGAACTTCGAGAGTTTCTAGTTATTAGTCGACCGTTAAGAATCGATGCTGTGAACCACTTAATTTCCGTTAAGTTGTGCAGTTGAGTGAGTCGGCCAGCGTTAAAGTGAAGAGTTAAATGTCTGAGAAACTGCTAGCGATGAGTAAAGTCTGTCTAGTCAACGCGAGTGTAGTTCCGACTCAAAGGAAATTGACCCTCCCGCCCACTAATGACCGTCATAAATCTATCTCCACACTTCAGAAATGGAACACTGTCAATAGCAACCCTGATTTTCTAGAAATGACCGTCGCATATTTACTCCACGTGGAGTCTCAGTTGCCAAAGTTCCAACTTCCAGTTGATCTGTTTCATTACGTGCAGAAATTCGTTGTTGTGTCACGATGTGAGGACCATGGGAGGGAAATGCAGTGGTAAATGCAAATGAAGTAGTAGATTTCTTTCAGTCAAGTGAAAATAATCAAAGTGATGACAATAGTTTGAATAAATTGGAAAGTGTTGCTGGGCCGAGTTATATTACTGGAAAAACCTCAAAAACAAAATTATAACGGGAACTGTTTCTAAGCAATTTCAAGCGCTTGTTTTGAACACATATAAATATTTGCTGACAAATAATCTTGGGAAGAGGTCGTGCAGTGAATCTGATGATAAATTCTGGGTATTCACAGAAATACAATAAGAAATATTGTGACGAAAGGAATACCAAAGTGTGAAAACAAAAGGAAACGTTTCTCTAAAGTAGATAATTCCACATGCGATTTAATTCTTCGAGAAATTTATAAATTCCATGCAAAAGGGAGAGCGCCCACCTTAGACGAATTGATTGCACATTTACAAGAAATTTGTGATTTTCCTTATGAGCACTACATTTGGCGCAGTCTCCTAAAGGAGCTGGGTTTCAAATACCGCACTTTGAATAAGTATATATATATATATATATATATATATATATATATATATATATATATAATATATGTCCAAACTAAGAAATTTTCGCAGTAATGGACATAAGATAATTTAGACGAAACCTCGTACGATACCCATGACGTATTGAGAAAGGTGGCAACTTTGCAGAACGGACTGGGAGAAGGAGGGCCGGAGCTGTCAAAGGAGTCAACCGACGTGCACACGCGTTAACTAAATAGACTTTAACAGTATCTGTCTGCAAACAGAGGGTTTACTGAGCACCGAAAAGTGTTAATTGGTGTTGCAATAGACATGAAAGCATTGCTGTAGAAAGCGACGTGTTTGATCTATGTATTTGTAAAGGGTGAGTGGTTGTGAGTTAGCATTAGACTAACGATTATAGGGGCAAAATGAGTTTAGTACAACTTCATGTTGTCAATTTGGAACATACATCTTTTTGAGATATTCGTTTGGATTGTTCTGAGTTTTAAGCAGTATACTTGGATGTCATACGAGAATGATGTTTTGTTTCTTAAGGGTTATGCCATGGAAGTATTATATTGAAACGAACCTTCTTCTAGAGAGCCGAAACAAGTGTATCACTAAATTAGCACTTTGGAGGGTAGGAAGGAGTAGCTCTTCTCAGGGGGAGAAAAGGCGGTTATCCCCAAGTTACTGGCTAAGCAATTTTATTGTTCAAGTAAGGATCGTAGGTGGCTTCTGCTACCAGCATCATATCCAGGCTTGCCTTATGAAAAAACCGATACATTATGTAAACGAAAAACCGAAAGAGATATTACATATATAGAGTAAATAATGAATCAATACAGATATTAGCACAGTACCGTTGGCAGAACATGATCCATGGTATGAGATTTCCCTCCATGGCTAACGCTAAACACGCTGTGGCAGAAATTACACTCCACTTAGGATCCAGATTCAGTACTTCAATACCACTCTCCTTCAAAAATGGAAATTTCTCTTGAAGAGAATCACTAAATCTACACTATAGCTTAGGCATCTTAATTTACTTCACATTAACAAACTAAAGGTATAATAACTCGAGCATCCACGTGATCACCCTGGAACCACGCACATAGAATGAGATACAAGCCAACCCGTGTCGTCTGTAGAAACTAGAACGCAAATTTCGCCGATAGTAAACATACACTTCGGTACCAACATGACAATCAAATAGCGAAATATTTTCCTTTTGATATTTACCTGATTATGTGAAAAACCACATTTCTCTATGCCAAGAAATGCAAGTGCAATAAAGTTTGAGATATTTCGTGTATTTAAGATGCAAAATTATTCGGTACTAATATACCTCTAAAACCCGGGACATTTATCGTTCCGGGTAAAACTGTTCGGGACACCGGTACAACTGAACAAAATGGCCTAAAATCCGGGACTGTTCCGGTAAAACCGGGATGTCTGGGATCCCCAATCATGAATTGAGTAAAAATATTTGTGGCGGATATTACCGTGATGCGGCCCGGCATACTACTGGGATGAACCTGAGAATCGAAATTGCGCTACAACCTACTTCAGGCCTACAGTCTGAGTTTTTAAAAAAGAGACATGCCCGTCATTAAACTTAGAGCAGGATTTCTATGTTGGAAGCACAATTCTTTCTCTTCTTGTCTGAGTTTTTTTTCGGCTATCAGTTTCTTCTAGTCACCAATTGTATCATCTTATTTTAAATAAAAGTGAAGAGATCTCAGGTTTTCAGGTGTGGTTCGGAGTGAAATAAATGAAGTTTTGGAGAAGTCCAATTTTATAACAAATAATTTAATTGTATTATCTGGATTACATTTTACTTTAACTTTCTTACCTAGTCATTTGCAGGTTACCTCCAGTATATCGATAAATTCTTACTTTTTAATAAAACAGTTACAATTATTACATAAAACTCCTTACTCCTGCACGTCTACATATCACTCACAAGATTACATAACATATCGACCAAGATTATTGATTTTCCGTTACTATCGTTACTCCTATATTAATTTTGTGATTGGCCGATTTAATGCTACGTCACCACATTACGTTATACAATTATTACTACGGCCAATCACAAAATTACACATACTTCTACAAGGTTTATTTTGGGGGGAGGTTTATAAATTTTTCACACCTTTTCTAACTACAAATCGAAAGTACTGTTACAAACTTCTCCATGTGGAGAGCTGTAACAATACCAAGAAGCACACCGCAGTCATTTACTTATGTCCGTGTCTTTAACCTCTCAATACTCGAAATATGTAAACAAGCGTTCGAGTTTATCTCACGCCAGAAAACACATGCAGATGTAAGATCTATTAACCTACTTTAACAAAAAAATGATTTATTCTTAATACGAATACACTGCGCTGTTTCGTCTTCTCAGATATTATTCTAATATCTTCCTCCTCCTCCTTGTATCTGTATCTCTCTCCGTCGCTCTCGATTATTTTATTGAAGATAATTATTATACAATAAGCACATTTTCGAGTGACTAAACCTATTATACCACAATATTCTATTCAGCACTTTGTTCCGAATTTCTCTTTCTAATATTAGTATTTTCGCGGTAACGGGCATTAAAGTTTCGGCGCAAAAAGACAACAGACGGATAGGTTTCACGTAGATAACGAGCTTGAATAAGCAGATAAACATAGCGCTTGAGATAAGTGACTTCCCGGTCCAGATAGGGTTTCACAATTATGGAAGGTGATAGAATATTACGATTACGTCATCAGATGCCTTGTTTATTCCAGAAACATCTAGTGATTGTAGAACAATCTAGAATTACGAATTAGGTATTTAAGGACGTGATGGCTCGCAAAGTGAGTGAGTTTGTAAACAGAGTGAGTAAACAGAGTAGTTGTGTAACAAGAGTGTTGTTGTAACGAGAGCTAATGTAATCAGCTGTCACGGTTTGTTATTGCCATCGACGTTGGAAGATTGTGTTATTATGTGATGTAATGTTACGTGAGAATTGAACAGTGTATTTCTACGAAAATAAAGGAGAGTTTTTAATTTCTGCAACTCCGCCTTTTAATTCTACGAACCCACAAAGTCACAGTATTTATTATTTATTTTTGAACTGTCCTTTCGGGTGTAATAACTATACTCGTATGATAGGGTTTCTTATTGCATCTAATTGAAAACTATCTGCTCACTCTCTTCTCGGGCAACAAGCCAGGTGAAAAGACGATAACATATAGACGTTTCGGGAGTGTGCATCGCTCCCATCATCAGGATATTTATAAAATGTTATAACCTCAAATGAAGTACTAGATATAACCCAACTATAAACAAAGACAAAACACTATCAAAATTCGCATTACTGAACAAAAAACTGTTTTCAGTAAATTAAATGCCAAGTCAGGAGTCTAGTCGTCGTTTCACCTGGCTGGTTGCCCGAGTAGAGTGACCGACCATATTCGTCGCCAGGAAAGCTTCAGATCTTATTTGAAAACGATCTATTTTCATGACTGGAGAGTGACAATTTGCATTGGATTTCGGTGTATCTCTGCCACTCTTTAGAGATTTTGAAATTGAAGTACAGTAAAGTTACCTTCCGGGCTTGTAGGCCATGGTCCAGTAGGATTGAAAGGACTGAAATATCCCGATTTTTCATCAAGGAATGCGCTTGGCATCTTCAAGAGGCGTGATCTGTGTTCGTAAAAGCACGTATACTGTTCGTATATTTTACGATACGCTTCCAAGCTTTGCCATGTAGTACGTCTTACCCTCCTTGCTATACACCATTATTTTAAAAAATAATTAGATTGTGAGACACATTATTCCGTTGATCGGAGTTAGCAAACAGAACACTTGGAATAAGTTAGAGTTGGAATAAGTTAGAAACTTTTACTTGGCTTTTTGCAGTAGGAATAAGATCTATAAAATATTTGTGTATTCTTTAGGAAACCCTATAGAGAAAGTTGCCGAAAGTTAAAACTTTAGTTCTCCTAATATCTTATGCAGTGCAACTTTTACATTAGTTCGATAAGTGCTTCAAAATTGTAGAGAAAGTAGGTCAATTTCAAATATGTTTTATAAAATAAAGCTGCATTTACCATTTTCTCCTCCGAATTTGTCTCCACTTCACAGTGAAACTAAAAACTTATTTATTATTTGGGTAAGAAATACTTCTGAGAATGTAAACTTCCAATGCGAATTTTGGTTTGCAAATATATGAACCACTTATTGAAGAAAGACAACATTTCCACATTTCCTAATGAGACAAAATACTGAATAAAGCTAGTTTTACCAAATTTCTTTGTTTAGATGTATTTTTATTTTCTAAATAAAGGTCTATTTTCCCAGTGTACATGCGTATTTCGGCGTAAAGGAAATAGGGTAGAAGTTTTTCGGTGTTTGGCATATTTCTTTCTGCAGTATATTGAGGTTTGATATGATTTATTGAATTAAATTATTTTAAACTATAATGCTGCGTTGAATATAATATAATCTTTAATAACATGATATTATGAAATGTTAAATTACTCAGTAATCTTCATCTTCATCTTGAGATGATATGACTAAATAATTAAATTGTTCTGAAAGCGATCACACCAACGCGTTGTGTTGTCATTCATCTCTTATGCGGTACATATGTACACACAACGTTTGAATAGAGTTACAGAGGTGGTACAGCGCTTCTCAGTCTAATAGCGTCCATCAAGCCATATCTCTATCACGAAATTTCAATTTGACAGTACATTACGTAGTGTTTTGAAGCTATGTCCAGGTGCTCAGAAATCTCCTCATATTTTTAACAATGGAAAACTTGTTTTGCTTTACCTGTTTTAGTGCAAACCGGAGACTATGGGACAATAGACCGTAGTTCGCTATCCACTTGGCGCCACTTAAAAAAATGAAGGCGTTATCAGCCCACGCTATTGTGTGAACGACTTCCTTTACCGTGGTAAACGATCCGTGACCCCCCTTAAAAACTCTCAAGTTTTCTTTCCACCCTCCAAAAAACAACTTTGTAAGTCTTGGATTAGCTGTCTTGTTGTCGAAAGTGGTTCGCATGAATCTTTCTTCATTTTTATTTTGAATACTGCTTTCTCTGAATGGCATTTTCTGCTATATACGATGGCTGTTCAATAAAGAATGATCACAATTTTCTTTTGACAACGCACCTTTACTCATCCTTATAATTTTGATGGTCCTTCTCAAAGTAGTCTTCCCTGAATACGATGCACTTGTTCCGGCGTTTCTTCCAGACTTGAAAGAAATGCTGGAAACCATTTTTGAGAGATCCTTCAAAATTAGATCCGCAGCCTTCACCACTGCTTCTGGATAATATCTTCCACGAAAGCGTTTCTTCAATTTAGGGAATAGAAAAAAGTCACATGAGGCTAAATCCGGACTATAGGGAGGGTGAGAGATGTACTTCACGTTGATTATTGCAAGATATTCAGCAACAACATTGGCAATATGCGGTCACGCATTATTGTGGTGCAGCATACAGCCTGCTTCATAGAAATGTGGTCTTTTGCTCCTGATATGGACTTGCAATGATTTCAGGATATCCAGTATTGTCCAGTTACTGATTTGTGTGCAGGTACAACATGCTGATAAACCATTCCATGAATATCAAAGAATGAAATGACCATAACTTTCCCTACAGAAGCAACCACTTTTGCTCTTTTGGGGGTCGGTGATGAAGGATATGTCCACACTGAGCTTTGCTGTTTGCTCTCAGAATCAAAATGATGTAGCCAAGTTCCATCAGCAGTGATTACGTTTGAAAGAAGCTCCGGATCTTTATCTAACATCAACTTTAACCGCATGTTACCTCCTTTGCAGCGGTAGGCGATACTGAACATGTCTGAACTTGCCTGGTTCTCTCAGGCAAGTACCAGGAGTACCAACAATGAAACTACTACGGCGTGTTTGTTTCCCATTAAGCTAACAGAATATAATAAGATTAAATTTCAGTGTGAAAACTTATGACCATAAAAAGTTATGATCATTCTTTATTGAACAGCCCTCGTATAAGTGAATCTTCTCGACATTTTTAAAATAACTGGATGAAATTTTTATATGAGTAAAATAAGACTTCATTGATACTATTGATATAATTTAGTAAATAAATTGGTTGATGTATTTTAAGACATTGTTAATAAATTTCGATAAAAACCTTGTCTATTTAAGAACAAATAATTCTTCCCTAATAAACCGCATTATTATGTACGAGTAAATAATTAATTGAATCTTATAAAACATGCAGTTTATACTATATGCCTACCACAAGAAGGGAAACCTGGAATGAAGGGGGAGGCGCTTGGACTGTTTTTCTGCTCTGTTAGTGAATCTATTTACTACGAAATGAGTGTATGAGAGTGCGTAGAAGTCACCCATGCTGCCAGATCTAATGCTCGTTCCAGTAACTGTAGTGATAGGTATTATGTATGGGTGAGTTATGTTACAACGCTTGTATATTTTACATGAACCTGGCATCCAGAAGGCTAGCATTAACACAGCAAAAGTGATTACGTTACAGTTTCCTCTGCATTGGCTGCTTGTGCTTGGCAGACTAATAAGTAGTTTCTGAGATAATTAGCCCTGAAGCATTGGGGATAACGCCTTTAATCTTCCTATAAGTAAAGTTAGCTTACCAAAAAATTCAGAGGCGAGATACTTCTGTATAAGGGTACACGCTTTTGTTTTAATTACACGACAACGGCGCTGTAAACATAAATTAGTTATAAACTTACAAAAGAGACTTTTTTGTCATTTGAGGACGTATAACCTTTAGGAGGGAAACCCACGATTTGAACTCCAGAAAAGAGCAAAGTGCGAACAGTCATCCTTGATAATAATGAAATACAAAGCGTTACGCTCCGCCCTTTCTCTTTTGAACATTACATTCAGGAATAATGAAGCTCACACAGCAGTTTAACCCCCAAAGGCAAATACACGTTATCCCTAACCTTTTTGTTTAGCTTTATCTAATTTTGGTAGTGGCTCAGTGTTTTAGAGCAACAGCACGGATAGCGGAAGATCCGTGGTTGAAATCCCGGTTATGGCACTGAACTTTTCAGTCTGGTTCTACTCATCCATATGATTTGCTTATTCTATAGTAGCACTATTTATCTATTGTTGAACTTTCGTATTTCTATGTTTAATATTACAGTTCAACTGCAACTACTCATTTGATATAACTCATATTTTTATATTCTTACACAAGTAAAACACTTTCTTCATCTCCTGATTTTATATGTTTACTTTATAGTACAACTATTCACCTGCTGTTGAAAATTCGGATATTCGTTAATAATTATATCACTAAAACTATTAATATGCCATACAGTCCAAAATTTACTGTGTTTATTATTTATTATATATATTGTAATTTACGTTCTCCAACGTTAAGTCATATCGGACGATAAATGAATTGGGTGAAATGATGCTCAAATGAGTCCAGGGTCAATTGAATTTACAGTTACCCGACATTCGTCTTGATGGATAAGGGAAAACCCCGGAATAAACATATCCAGGTAACTCACCCTGACCCAGATTCGAACTCGGGACCTCTTGAACGTGAGGCAGACATGCTACCATCTACGCTACCGAGGCGGGCGTGTATATAATATAGTTATTCTTGTAGCTCTATGTGTACTTAACGGTACCATGTTTGTGAAAAATTGGAGATCAGATACCTTGCTAGAACTATGCTCGAAAAACAGAGGCACTGGCTGAGAATGGGGCTATACTTTTCAGCACCAACACAAACAGTAACATCTATCATTCCCAACATAATGTTCCTTCAAGGACCACCGTTTATGCCCGTCAGTATATCTCTTTGTGCAAACACTTAATATTAGAGGTAAAATCTGCCCCTGCTTACATTGACCCCTTTATTTTGCCCTTCTTAGCCCCCCCTCCCACCAGGGTTAGATCTGGCGTCGTTACTGAAGCGGCTAATGTCCTTTGACGTACTGATATGAAATTTATATCGCAGTAAGCGAATTATGACGCAGAATAACTTGCACGGACACAAGTTTTAATATTGGTGATGTAGATTTTAAACGCCAGAGGTAATCTAAACTTGACAGTGTTGCTACATAGGATACTGCTGGCTGTTGCTTGCTTATATTAACACAGCTAGTCTAACAGTGGTTAATTACAAAACCCGGAAACTAAATTCCCTCCAACTCACCAAACTGCCTTTACATAGAATGGATCGTGAGAGTTGCCATATTTAAGGTTTTAGGGATCAAAAGTTGAGTTTAATTCAGAGTTTAGGTTCAGCACTAAACTGGCATTCACTGAGGAGCATTATCTACATATGTGCAAGTTTGTGTTACGTTATTATTGTTAATAAGTGTGTTTTGTCTTCTTTAATCAAAAGTGCAGTTTAGGCATTTCACTCCGAACATCGGGGTGAGATGACAATCATATCATAAGAAAAATGGAGTACTATTTTTGTGCATTTGTCAAAGTTCTTCTGCACAGTTGTTGCGCAAGTTTTCTTCTTCTGTACAGGTTTCATGTGACCATCTTCTGCAACATACTGAATCCAATCAACCTGTGACCAGTTTTATCGTAGTAATTGAGAGCACACTCAACACAATCAATGTCATTTTCTGACCTGTTTGGTTCTCTAATCTTTGACTGTCTTGCTGCAGATTTCCTGTGTTTAATTCGCTCCAATCTAATTTTGGCATCTTCTATGCGATTCTGTTCTGTGAGAACTTCAGCATATTTCTTCTTGCATTTAGATTTCAGTACGACAGGAGTAAATTATTCAAATTATGTTTCTGGTTCATTCCGAATAATCTCCAAGTTCCTCTTCATTTTCTGAGAGAACACCTCCAGTACATCCTCTCTTTTTTGGTTCACTTTCTTGAATCCTTTCTGCATGATCAGTAGCAACCATATCAGAAATTTGATACACATTCTGAATCGTTCTTTATCAAACGTCATTTTAGAGTTCTATATGGAATGTTATAATCTTGGGAAGCTTTAAAACAATTCATTCCGCCAGTCCTCCATGTTCCAGAGCCATCTGTAGACATTCTTCAGGCCATTGACATCTATTTGAAGTTCTAACACACACTTGAGTCATCTCCTACGAAAATAAAATCCATATAAGCGAGTAATAAAAGTAGGCAGATCACCACGAAAAAACAGTGGCATCTTTCCCAAGGATCGGGGTGAGATAGCACTTTTGAGAGACTGGCACAATATGGTCGCTGCATAGCAACAGAGGATGGTTCGCTCGTGCTGGCTGGCTGTATACAGCCAGAAGGTTTTCGCCGTTAAGGGTTTTACCGCAGGTAAGATTTGAATTTGAACTTTGTAGTATGAAGGTGGTATAGGTCTTTCGGTTGGGAGTTAATTTAGAGGTTACCGAAGTACCTTCGGGTTGAAGGGGAGGATGCAGTATTTTGCACCCAAATCTTTTGTTTGTTTAATTTTTAGTTTGAGAAAAATTTAGATGCCAAACAGTTTAGAAGAATTTTGAGGAGCTCAGCTTTAGCTGCTGATAGGATTAGCTCCTGGGTTATCTAGGGTGCCCGCACGCCATACGGGGGACCCGGTTGCAGTCTAGATCGGCGTCTAGTGGGGTTATAATCTCCCAATGAACTAACAAGGGCGCTTCTGTGTGATGGTAAACTTGCGTATAATTTTGAAGCCTGGCGCCTAATTTCATCCTCCACGTATGGAAGACCCGATGCTTCGTGGAGCAACCTGGTAGGGAAATAACGTCCCACAGATTCGATAGATCGTAGTCCTCTATTCTGTGCACGTTGAAGCCATGCTATCCAGCTGTCTGCTGCCATGCCCCAGATCTATAAAGAATAAATATTAAAGAAAGGTGATAATGTATGTAAGAATAAACAAATGACAGAGGATGGCAAACTATACAACAATATAAATACTATGCATGCGTGAAATTTCCCTCTGTTACTTCATTCATACGCTTGCATGTACTTTAAAATAACTGTGCACAATTAACCAGGCAGCTATATTTAGATTTTATCTGCATTTCTTGATTTAAAATTGAAGAAACACCTACCGCAATGAAACACGCATTTGCCTTCTGGCCACATTGCCACTAACGAGTGCCATACAGGTTGGAGTCGCGATCTGTTTTCAGCCATCGGAACTATAAACTTTAGGCATCTCACCCCGATAGGCATCTCCCCGCGATTCATTTTATTTCTGGAATATTTGAAGGATTATATTCAAATTGGGAAGAGTGATACACGTAAGAACATTTCACCACGGTAGCTCAACTGTAGAAATTCACCATGAGAAAGTGAAGATACAGATTTCAACACCAGCTATGGAAAAGAACTTTTAATCAGTTTTACAGCTATACTTAAAATTTAAGTTAGGATGAATAATGTAATGGAAACGATTCGGTTCGAGCCGATTCACTTCTGGTATGTGTAGTATTTGATATACGTATTACTACATACTTGCTATGTAAATATATTTAGAAAAGAAACCTTCCACGCCTAAGTTTAGACTATCGTCCTGGTATTTGCCAATTATTCTAGAGCAAACCCCAGTCAAGGAGGACGGTTATGATTGTATTTAAAACCCCGATCTCCCGAATGCCAGTCTTACATACTCGGTGGTTCAGTTCTTTAACAATGAGCACTCGGTATAGACGTCCTCCAACGTTAAGTCATATCGGACGATGAATGGGAATGTGTGAAATGATGCTCAAATGAGCCCAGGGTTCATTGAGCTCAGATTTACCTGACATTCGTCTTTTAGGATAAGGGAGAAACCCGTAAAAAACCTTATCCAGGTAACTCACCCTGACCGAGACTCGAACTCGGTACCTCTTGAATGTGAGGCAGACACGCTAGCATCTACGCTACCGAGGCGGGCAGAGTATATTTAATAGTATAGTTTTTAGAAGTCCTCAAGGGTTATGAGAAAAAGAGGAGTTAAATGAAGGTGTAACCAAATTTTGTTTTCAAAAATAAATGATTTATTCAATAAAACATATCTTCTACAAAACTTCTACCCTAAGTTATAACTAATCTATTTTTTAAAAAATAGCATACATATGCAACCGTTTCGTCTTTGAGAGGGAACACTTAAACAGAACTAACTGATTTTGATGCAGGACATATTTTCTCTACTGACACACATAAAAATGTATCAATGTGAATGTCCTTAAGGTATGTATCAGCAATAGAAGATGTGCGGTTCAAATCCAGTTCATCCTCAGCTCTCATAACAGCTAATTCCTGAAAGGCATCTTTAATAAGGTGTGGAACGTTTCCTTCCCAATTATCACATTATTGCATTTCATGTAAGATTAACAAAGAGGATTAAAAACTCTCTGCTCTAATAATTCCTTTAATTTGTATGTATTTCCGCTTCTGTAACATGCACTCTAATGTATCTATATTAAAACCAAATATGATATCACATGACCACTAAATAACATTTTAAGGCAATATTATCAATTTTTATGTGGAATACAATTTTTAATTGGGTTTCATTCAAAGACTGTAAATTTAGAAGGGGTTGCTATAATAAAGTTAAATATACTATACGTTCTTTTTTACATATGTATCTATTTGTAATATCTGCGTGAGTTAAATTATGATGCAAATCGCTTGGATCACCTGACTTCTCAAAATTAATCTTTAATATTCAATAGTTGAGTTATACCATCGTAACATAATTTTACACTCACTTTAATTTTTAAAATGATTACATAAACACAAGGCCTTCACCACGCACCACGCCACTGAACTGAAGACCTGAAGATTCAACCGCAGAACCTTTAGAGACCTGCAGGAATACATTCGAAGTTAAATTTACAAAATGATAAAACCGTTGAATATAATGAAATCTTTATTTTGGGTGGGCATGGGTTAGTAGATTAAATTTTTATAAATCCTAAGAGATATTAAACAAAGAAATTTAACATAAATATAATATGGCATGGGTTAGTAGATTAAATTTTTATAAATCCTAAGAGATATTAAACAAAGAAATTTAACATAAATATAATATGGCACATAAACCTCACCATCACGCTTGGACTCAACACAGAGAACTTTTTGACAAGTCACCTTTATACCGTAAGGGGGAACTATACAACTGGATTTCGCTATAAGTGAGCTGAAATTAATTCTACCAACCTTCTCGATTGGTGCAAGTATTATTAGGAATATCGTATTTATACATTACATATAAAAATAAAATATACTTATTTTAAACATACACACGAAAACAAAATATGCAAGCTATTAAAGTATTACGCTTTATCAAAATAAGTCATAAATGCATTACACGAGCACATACTGTTTGTTTTGTTTTTGTAGTTTAACATTCCTTAACCTGGTAGTTATATCCGACGAATAATGAAGTGAACGCATAACTCTCACCAAGGCGGTCCTGGTTCCATCCCAGGCGACCGCATATAAGATTTGTGGTGGAAACGCGCAGGGGTGGGTTGTGCTCGGGATCTTCCGCCATCATTCCACCAATTGTATTGTCATGTTTGCTTTCATTCATTTCACCCTCATTCTCTCATCTACTTCTCTCATTCTCATACCAGGCATTGCGCTGATCACCCATCCCGGATTATCTATCTGATCCATATTTTCTACTAAAAGGTATAGGGGATAGAGGAAATAGAATGCGGAGATAAATAACGAAATAACGCAAACGCAGAACGCAACGTCACATATGAAGGAGATTTAATTTTAATTGAATAATTAGAAGAAGCACTCATAAAAACTAAAAATAGGAAAGCAACGGGTCAAGATGGACTGAACGCAGAGTTATTTAAATATGGGGGGTTATTGCTAAAGCTCCGACTGCTACATTTCTATAATATGTGCTGGAAGAAGCAATGTATCCCAGAAGATTGGCTTATGGCCCAAACCATCTCTATATTTAAGAGAGGGAAACGGAATGACTGTAGCAATTACAGAGGAATATGTTTACTGGATACGGCCTATAATATATTTGCTAAAATAATAAACAAAAGGTTGCAGAATATAGCTGAATGTCTTCTCTCGGAAAAACAAAGTGAATTTAGAAGAGGCAGATCCTGTGCAGATAACTTTTTATTGTTAAACTAATTGAAAAACATAGGGAGTTTAATAAAGAAACGCATATGGCGTTTATTGACTTTGAAAAAGCCTTCGATAGGGTAAACCGATGCAAAATGTGGCAAATATTGGAAGAACGAGGACACCCACAACAATTAGTAAAAATGATACAATGCTTCTACTTCCAAACAAAAATAAATGTGAGGAACAATGGTAAAATTTATAAAAAAAAATCTTACTAATCATGGTGTTAGACAAGGGTGTACTTTATCACCTACACTTTTTAGTATTTATATTGACAACCTAGTGTGCAAATGGAAGCAGCTAGTGAATGTAGGTTTTAAAATTTCAAATAAAAGCATTTTAAATATTTTATTGTTTGCTGACGACTTAGTTATTATACAAAATAGCGTGTCTGCCCTGCAAAAATTCTATTTTTAAACTTAGTGAACTTTGTAAGCAATATAATATGAGAATTTGTTTTATAAAATTAAAGGTAATGGCATTCATTGGGAAAGAGCCAATTAGAACAAAAATAGTTATAAATAATCGTTGCGTTGAACAGGTAAGCCATTTTAACTACTTGGGAACTGATGTTAGTTATGACAAGGAATATGATGTCTACAATAAAATATGCAAATTTCAAAGAGTGTGTGGAACAATAAATAGATCATTTAGAAACAAAATACGTAAAGAAACAAAATTAAAGTTCTACAAAGTTATGGCTGTACCTATACTCACATACGGAAGTGAGACTTGGACGTTAACTAAAAAGCAACAGAGTAAAATACAGGCTTCAGAAATGAAATTCTTGAGAAGTGTTAAGGGTTCACGAAGAGGGACTTAATAAGAAATGAAAATATAAGAGAAGAGCTGGACATTTTTAGTATGAATGATAGGTTAAAAGATCTCAAACAAAAAATGGAAGTAACATGTTGAAAGAATGCCAGATAATAGACTTACAAAACAAATATTACAGTATCATCCTAAAGGTAGGAGATCGGTGGGCAGACCCAGGAAACGATGGCTGGAGGACTTCGAAGGCGGAACAGGCACTTTATTGCCTATGGCATGAAGTAAATAAGAAGAAGAAGAAGAAGAAGAAGAAGAAGAAGAGGAAGAGGAAGAGGAAGAGGAAGAGGAAGAGGAGGAGGAGGAGGAGGAGGAGGAGGAGGAGGAGGAGGAGGAGGAAGAAGAGGAAGAAGAGCAAGAGGAAGAGGAAGAAGAGGAAGAGGAAGAAGAGGAAGAGGAAGAAGAGGAAGAGGAAGAAGAGGAAGAGGAAGAAGAGGAAGAGGAAGAAGAGGAAGAGGAAGAAGAGGAAGAGGAAGAAGAGGAAGAGGAGGAAGAGGAAGAGGAGGAAGAGGAAGAGGAGGAAGAGGAAGAAGAGGAAGAGGAAGAAGAGGAAGAGGAAGAAGAGGAAGAGGAGGAAGAAGAGGAAGAGGAGGAAGAAGAGGAAGAGGAGGAAGAAGAGGAAGAGGAGGAAGAAGAGGAAGAGGAAGAAGAGGAAGAGGAAGAAGAGGAAGAGGAAGAAGAGGAAGAGGAAGAAGAGGAAGAGGAAGAAGAGGAAGAGGAAGAGGAGGAAGAGGAAGAGGAGGAAGAGGAAGAGGGGGAAGAGGAAGAGGAGGAAGAGGAAGAGGAGGAAGAGGAAGAGGAGGAAGAGGAGGAAGAGGAGGAAGAGGAGGAAGAGGAGGAAGAGGAGGAGGAGGAAGAGGAGGAGGAGGAAGAGGAAGAGGAGGAAGAGGAAGAGGAGGAAGAGGAAGAGGAGGAAGAGGAAGAGGAGGAAGAGGAAGAGGAGGAAGAGGAAGAGGAAGAATCTCTTAGCACCATGACGGTGGTAACACTACGGAAGTTGAACAAGAAGAGAATATACACTTAGCTCTGATATACTGCAGAAAGACACAACTACTTGTGCTTGAGTCTTTTACTTGTCACTTTAGCCTTAGCCATACGACAGCTAAGCACGCTATTTTTATGTGCAATTTGATGTCCATCTAGAGTACGTTAAAGTCTTAAGGACGTAATAGCTACAAGATAGGAAGCGATAGCAGTGTAATAACGGCGCTATTAGCTCAATTCACGACAACCCTCGAGCGAGATGACCAACTTGTAATCGTAGATATTTGCAGTGTTACCGTTCTCCATGTGGGTAATGCAACGAACGGTCCATCGAGAAAGTTAACTTTTCAATTTTACGAATTGAAGTAAAGAGGCGTTTCAAACTCTGTTTCCTACCACAGCCACAGCATTCAGCGGAATTAGAGATATATTCCACATTGGCTCATGAGATTTGTCTTCTCTCCGAAATAACAAAGAAACGAGTAAATAGACCCACTATACAGAATATACAGATATAAGCTTTACCCATTTCTGACTCCATACGGTTTTCCTTCTCCAGTACGTACTTATTAGTAATTACAGAACGTAATGTATTCCACACCAAAATTAGTAGTTAAAAGTCGCTGGAAATACATATTTTCAGACTTTATAAGCAGCATATTTAAAAAAAGATGAGTGAGGGGCAGAGAATGAGAGTGAACAGCATAGCTCTAAAACAAATGCTCCAATAAATACAAACCAGGTTATTTAAGTTCATTATTCAAAGATGCAACATGAAAAGTATTTCTTAAAATGCTGTAGGTTTTCAGTTTATTCTCGGAAACAGTATGCAATTTCAAAGCAAGCAACATATAAGTTTCAGTGCCAGCTGAATTTCTAAGTCAAAAATATAACCACTGGCTTATAACCCAGTGACTATTGATTGAAGTGCCACATTTCTTACAGACAATATCCTTTGAAGAAGGAACAAATCCTTTGAAGAACAAGCACATGACTTTTTATAACTAATACCATTTTGTGATAAATGACGAGAAATAGAAAAATAGAAATATATCATAAAAATTTATAATTATCTAATTAACAGACAAATGTACACTCAAGTTTGAGCATTAGGATGATTTCACATTTCAGTCTTTGCTATAGTCTGTAACTGTCCTGGTTCTCTTCGTGCATGTTATGATGTGATATCTACTACACTTCTGCCCGCAAAATATACTCTTGCAGTCTTCGTCTAGATCGTGGAACTTCTTGTTTACCCATATCTTTGGTGAAATCCATGTATGGAGAGTCCTGTTGTGACGTAGCGCTGCGCGTATACCATCTGTTGTCCATCATCGCTGGTGAGCTGTGGATGTCGAGGTCGATTTCTCTTTTCCTCCTTTCCCTGATGTTTACTAGGGCCCTGCTTGCTTCTGTTGATTGTAGATAGAATTGTGCTCGTATTTCTTCTATGAAGCAAATCTCCCTCATCATTTCGTATACTATCCGGGATTGCTCTTTTTTCAACTTGAATAATCCTCTTCATAAACATCGTTTTTATTCCTTCTATATTGAACAGGTCTCCGATTTTCAGCTTTTCCCACACGATTTCAATTCCATACGTTATCACTGGTGCTACTGTCGTCTTGAATAGTCTCATCACCGTGCAAGTTGATAAGTTTATTATGTTTGAAATGTTGTACGAGACCCTGATTGCTTCATAATGAAGTATTAGGAAATTCAAATAATACAAACGAATATACCGAAATGGTCAATAACTTGGCAAGTAAAGGTATTGTGAATAATGTAATATATGACTAAAGTGTGAATATATTTAGAAGTTCATAAAGATGTGAAACTTTTTCAGACACAAGCCAGGTAAAGATATAAACGGTGATCTTACCAAACGGTACTTGAACAGTAGAACATACGTTACACAGGCACTTCGAAAATATTTCTGGCAGACCTTGAAATATCCTTAACAACAGTGAAAATATTCGAAGGAAAATTGCAAACCATCTTTCCGTACAAATTAAATATTTGAGATGAGAAGAATTCTCTAAAATCTAACAACCCTAAATATACACTCAGGCAAAAGCCATACTCTGAATAATTAGAGCTATATCAGCAATCGGTTTCCTAAAAGCTCCTCATATATTTACATTTGGAATAGATGTTGATACACGAGCTTACTTCACAGGGGATACAATAATTATCGCAGTATCTACTGGAATTAAATTTTTAGTTCACTTACAATTAAATGCAAGTCCGAAACCGGGCTTAAATACGCAAAAGTTCCCGGAACTGTGCAAGTAAATTCCTTAGCTCATGAAATCCACTCAGCAGTGACTGAACAACAGTATCTTTTGGGATATTAAATTTTTGTGTAAACAGTTGAGTGTGTTCGTAAGTTCCAACACCAGATCCAAGATGCCCTTACACCTGACACATAAAGAGAGATTCTTTGCCATGGCAGCCTCAGAAAAAAATCTCGGCATCCCGAAGCTTCACTCATGCATCCCAAGAATAACCCACAGCTGATTAACCTGCAATCCACCTAATCCAATAAGTTATCGGATGTTAGGTTAGAGCAACTCAACTGGAATGGGCAGTCATAAAATTCAGTATGGTTTGTCATCTAGGAATCAGTCAATGACATTACCAATTCTACATCTAATCATAGTATTTGTATTAATCTGATTTTGTTTTTGCACTATCAGTTCTGTGAAACCAGTGTGTCATTTGCATCACAATATAATCCTATAATATCTATTACTCAGTGTAAAGGTATAATATTACTATAACGATGACTTCGGGTATTTGAAGAGCGTTTTTGAATAGGATAGTTAACTCCGCAGCTTCGCTCATTTTATTGCTTCAAATAATAAAATAAATATACAACTTAACGAGTAAGCTAAAGTGTATATTCCGAACCTGTCATTTATCGTTTTGCCTCATAGCTCAAATTAAATCTTAACAAAAAATGTAATAGTATTTGCTATCAAATGGCTACAAGTTGATACACATTTAATTCCCTTTAATGGACATTAGCTTTGTTCTAAGCACTAGCAGGCCAGCAGTATAGAGAAATGGAGTCAGGATCCTACCTCTATAAATGTAATTACAGTATCTAAACATTATTTATTGCATAAACTATGACAAATCTACTCCACGTCCTCTCTTTCTTTCTCCGTCTCCTTCCACTATGTTCCTTCTTCCTATCTAAATCCTGTTGCAACATTTTCATCCGTATTCCGTGTTTCTATTATCTTTTATTATGCTGGGGAAGTTTGAACATGGAAAAAGAATCCAGAAGTGCCATAATTATACAGATCAACAAAGTTAACTTTCTGCCAGGAACTTGTTCCTATTTGATGATGTAACTCTTAGTTTTAAGAAGCAGTGATACAACTAATTGGTTCACTCAAGATATTACAAAACATACAACCTGATTTTCAATGCGCTCTCCATCGGCACATTAAAATATTCGGTGCTTAATTCGTTCCCACACAAATTACACATCAACAGGGTAATAGGATAAACTGATACAAAGCTTATTTCAACTCTATATAAACACATAAATGTATTGCAAGATGAGATGGGTTTGGTATTGGAATTTCATTAGGGACGGGATTCGACACGTAGGCCATCATGCTGGGCCCACTGTTCCTATGCCCCCAAGTGGAGGCACTTCCGGGAGGAAGGATGAGGCGAAGGAGACAGAGGACGGTCGACCCAAGGAGCCATGACAGTATAGAGGGCAGGGTCCGTATATATTACCTGGATAGAGACTTCCCCCGACAGGCCAGGACTACGAACTCGCTCCGCTACAGCGGGACGGCAACGAGCCCAGCAGCCGAGCCCCACGTGTCCCAGGTTGGCGGTCCAGAAATGGTCCCAGCAGAGGAGCGGAGACCGGCAACCGACCTACCGGATGAGGAAGTAGTTTACCTCAGAGCATATCATTCTGCCATGCACCGCCGAGACACCCGCCGACACTTCTACCTTGAAAGAAACCACCAGATGAGAGATGATATGAAATGATAATGGAGATGAAATGGAGGGACAGGAAATTCTGAGGGTGTAATTAACCTACCCAGCATTCGCCTAGCGACCCGGGAAAACCCCATAAAACGCATGGGTCTGGTAGGTTGTCCATGGGAATCGAACCCGGGCCTCCCGAATGCGGATCACAGAGGAAACCGCCTGAGCCATCCCGCACGGTGCAAGTTGAGATACTGTTACAATTTCTTCTTCTTCTTCGTCTTCTTCTTCTTCTTTTTCTTCTTCTTCTGCCTCACGGCTTTGGATTGTTTAACCCGTTCCGGCTCCAAATCGGTCTGCCCATCTTTTTTCTTCGGTCTTCCCTGGTTTCTTCTTCCTATAGGTTTGTAGTTTAAGGCTATTTTTGGTATTCTGTTATTATTCATCCTCTGAACATATTCTTTCCATTAATTTCTATTTCTTTCAATAGTATGGTTTATTTCTTCTACTTTTAATTCTGTCCTAATAACCTGACTACGTTTTTTATCAATTTTGGTATATTCAGCTATTGCTCTTATGAATTTCATTTCTGATGACTGTATTCTCGTACTATTTCTTTTTGTTAGTGTCCATGTTTCTGATCCATAGATCAGAGTTGGTATTGCCATTGTTTTGTATAGTTTTATTATAGAGTCCGTTCCTGCTTTATTTTTTAATGTTGTTTTTATTGTGCCTGTTATATAGTTAAATTTATTTATTTTCTATATTATATCAGCTTCCCCTTGGTACGAGACATTACATCCTAAATACTTAAAGTGTGGTTTCTGCTGAATTATTATGTTATCTAACACTATTTTTGATCTTACTGGATTAATTCCTTTAAATGCCATGGTTTTGGATTTACCTGCTGATATTTTCATTCCATACTCTGTAGCAATTTTATCTAGACTATACAATTGTTACAATTTCTATCTATCAAAAGCAGCATTTATAGCTGTTACTTGAATTACCCACAATAGCAGGTCAAAGTCCATATCTCATTCTAAAACGTATGTACAAATTGCACAAAACAGTACAACACAATAAAGTGAACACATCCTTTTTGAAATGTAGCTACCAATAAAAATGGCAAATCATCACGATGCTTAGATCGCTACTTGTGTTCTATAAAGCATAAATGAACAACAAAAGAAAAACGTAAGAACGACCAAGAACACAAGTATGCAGATTGGGAATAACTGCACGTCTTGGCAAAGAATGTACCAAGGCTATTTTGAGAGAGCAGCAGAGAACCAAGATAGGGACACAAATCACTTAGGCAGACTGCTACACTACCCAATTAAGCTCTATAAGCAACATAGACGCCAACTGGCCAGTAGAACAAGTGACGACGAGAGCTCGTTCCTATCACACATATCACATATCGAAACTTGAATTCACGTCTATGCTGAAGAATGATCATAAAAAATGTGTATAAAGGTAAATGGCGATAATGAAAGGCTTTCGAGACCTGGAAAGTATGCTGCTTTTTCTGGGCTACAATATGAAGAAGTAGAAAATGTTTGTAAAAGTGTGATGAATCAGAGTGGCCAAGATGAATGTTTAGCGCAATTTTATGAAGGAAATTTGTAAGAAAACGCAGTAAGATGGAAGAATTTTGAAATTGCAGGACGATATACTTAATTTGGTGGTAGTATCATCATCTGCCAATTTATTGTCCTTAATAATTTATTAGTTAAGGTATAAAATAGTTCTGATCATTGGAAAACAGCCTTAGAGCAATGTAAAAAAACTGCTGTAGCCTAAAACTTTGCTCCAAAATCGAATTTGTATTCAAAATTATTTACCATATCTTACTTTCGATTGTTGGATTTAGGCACCAAGATTTGAAGCACTTCATATATATGCTATTTGCTGTTTATTATTGAAAATGCCCATAGCTATAGTCTTTTACAGAGTATCAAGACATACGAGTGAAGCTTGCCACAAACTGTTCCAATAGTGAGGACCTTGTGACAGTAGTCAAGACGAACTGTCTTCCACGGGAGCGAGCAAATTGTCAAAGCGTGAACACTCGCATTCCACTAGTTCATGAAACAACGTATATGGAGATAGAATGCTCTGTGCTCGTCCAGACATGTGGTATATGCAGACACGTACATTCCTTTGATGTGGTGAGGGAAAACATACCAGCACTGGCCCAGGGTGAACTCTGCTTACATTGCTGCTATTTATGGGTGGCAAGGTCAGACTAGGCGATTTCCGTGAAATGAACACGATAGAAGATTCAATTTAATTCAGGTTACCAAAAAATGAAGATGGTTACTTAAATGCCAACTTTTAGCTTGCGTCACTGGGCATGTAAGCTAGTGAAATCTCTAGACTACCTAAAAGATATACTGTATACTTAATCATAATGTATTTAATGTGATTACTGTATTAAAATTGTCAGCTTCTTTAAGGCTCTTTATTTAACTTTATTAAAATTTTCACCTGACGTAATTATTTTGGTTTGCAGAGAGTGACAGTTTTAAATTTAACGACTGCATACGTGTCAGTTTACGGCGGAAGATTATCTTAGATCAGCAGTCTCGTTCTTCTATCATCTGCTGAAAAGTGAAGTCTACATTTGTTGTCGCTGATTTCATAGAAATTAGAAACATTGAGCCATGATACCGAAGTATTTAGTTTCATATTAACTTGGACACCATAGAAGGAAAAAGAAGAAGAATCCAAGCAGAAAAGTAATTCGAACCATAAACTCCCGAATGCCAGCTAAAGCAATTAATTCAGACTTAAATAATTAATTATTGCTATATCATGCACGATCTTTCTCTGATTTTCAGAATTTACTCTTCTATTTACTCTGTAAATATTGTCGCCAGGCATTGTGTGCTGCACCCGACTCGTGCGTAGGCGAACGGCGAGAGAGAGAGAGAGAGAGAGAGAGAGAGAGAGAGAGAGAGAGAGAGAGAGAGAGAGAGAGAGAGAAGCGGGGAAAGAAAGAGAGAGAAAGTGCCCCAAGACACGCCCACGCGCGCGCTAGCCGAGAGTGAAAGAGACTCCCATTGTGCATTCGATACGCCACGAAAGATCTTGTGACTTCGGCACCTCCCGAGAAACTTCGGCAGCTTTTGAGAAACAGCGGCTCGAGTATAAATGCGGCGGTGTGAGCTTTTCCAGCGGTTGTCTATGGACTGGTGAATTGAAATGAAATGAAATGTGTAGTGTTTAACGCCCGCTTTTACTACATACGGCACCGCAGACTGTTGGTGAATTGAATGTGCAGCTGTGTGGACTATGGCAGACGACCTTGAAGGTTGCGTTTGTGTATGTTATATAATTCTGCTACTGCAAAGGGATGTACGAACAGTCTTTCTACCGAAATAAAGTGCATTTTGAATATTTGCGAACTAGAATTTTAATTTTACGAACGCACAAAGTTACAATATATACAGCACAGCTTTCACTGGTGCTACAAACTCCTTTAGATTCCTTTACATATAATATTGACATATGTTATAGTGACTCTAAAGAGGTTAGAATGAAACCAAAGCTTTATTGATAAACGGTCGATGTACAAAGGTCGAACTACTGCGGAACTAAAATAGGGTGTCAACGTAACAGGTTTAATGTAACTAACTTTACAATGTAAGAAACAACTGAGCATTTATTTTAGGAAGAGCTACCAGTTATGAATGGAATCTAATAATCAGAATATCATCAGATTTTAGTGACGTCCCATAATTGTGGGAAAAAAGTATAGTTACACTTTAGTAACCTCTCGTATATTGTTATCTCTGCAAAACTTATAGCACAGATTAATACATATAGTTTGGGACATTGTTGGGTTCCAAGTTTATATCGACTAATGGACGTCACTTTCTTGAAATGATATTCGTGCTTATGGAGGCTTTAATTATACACAACATATTCTTTCTATTTAATTTTTGTGCATAAAATGCTTCTATCTGTGTTCTGGTACTGATTGAAGGATGATTTTATTTTAGAAAGTATATAGCAAGTTTAGGAAAAGTATAAATGGAAGCATGGGCTGCAGGATTTCCAAAAGAGATTGAGGAACATGAAGCAGATTGGAAGGAAACGCGTAAATGTTTTGAATAATTAGGATTTCGAAGACATAAAGACTAACCTCACTTAAATTACACGATATGATAGTGTATTATAAAATGTTGGTCACAGGGGCACAGCTATGTGTTTGAGCTAAGAGAATGTGGAACAATTTGGAATACGAGTTGTGGGTTCTAAGTTGACCTTATTGCTGGTATTTGGCTCCATTTGTGATTGCTGCTTGTAGATTTACCGACGGTTGATGTAATACCGGAGTTAAAATTTAGGAAAGGGAAACATCGGATCATGATTTTGTAATTCATTTCTGAACTTAAAGTTTGTTGCAAAATCAGATATCTTCTCCTGTTCTTGAAATCTATACCAGTTCGGTAAATGTTATAATGCCAACATTATTCATAAATACATTTTGGCACAATGGTCTTCTCTACAAACTTAAACCTCATTTGAATGACACGCTGTACAAGCTTATTACTTCATATTTAGCCAATCGCACATTCTCTTTCAAATGTGAATCAGAGGAGTCCAGGTCGTTACTTATTCATTTTGGAGTACCTCAGAGCAGCGTACTAGACCACTGTTGTACGTCGCTTACACAGCAGATTTTCCAACCTTTGACGAACTTGAGCCGACCGCTCGCTACTTTGCCGACCGGGCTCTCGGGGAGGGTGTCGCCGTGTTCCCATTTTAGACGCTTGTGGGTGCCGAGGTGCTTAAGCCGAACTTTGCTCATAAGTAACTAGGTAGACTGAAGTTCGACGTAAGCGGCTCCGGCGGCATGTGGTGGGTGGTCCTTTTCTAACTGGTATAATTTTTGTATAAATATATTTCTTGTTTCTGGCCTGACACCTGTGGTCATAAATTTGTACTGTTGGGGATTCAATATACAAGGGACTAAACCCCTGTTTAAGGAAGGGATAAAGAGATATATTTATGTCAGCCTGTATGTCATGATAGTGTAAAATAAATAATTCTTAGAACAGATTCACAAATTTTTAGTTAGGCATTTCTGAAAGGGGCACTCCTTCACGTAGTGTTTGGTGTTGCCGCATACCTTCCTAATTTTCTCCATCTGGACCTCGTTATCTACCGCTTTCCCTCACCACATATTTGCACATTTTTGCACGTATTTGCACACTTTGCTGATGACGTCGCAGTTCTGAGCAAAAGCTACCTCTGAAGCAACTGCAAGTAATCTACAAAATTATTGTGAAGAAATAGATACTTGGTGAACATTGGAGAGCAATAATGAATCCGAAAAAGGTCATGCATCGTCAAGTTCACCTACAAACGCAATACTCAGCATCATCCTATTTTACTCAGAGGAGAGCTGATTCCAGAACCAGATTCAGTGAGGTACCTTGGGGATCACATTAGATAAACGATTAACATGGAAATATCACTTTACTCACTTAATAAAGAAAGTCCGGTACCGTCTACATGAACTGAAACACCTAATGTCTAAAAAATCTACACTATATTTTCTCTCCAAGAGGCTAATATCCACATCTCTGATTGAACCTATATTGACGTACAGTTGCTCAATCTGGAGTTGAGTTTCAGGTTCGCAAATAAAAAGAATACAAATAATTGAAAACAGGTGTCTTTGGCATCACCAATGCCCTATGGTATGTCAGAAACTCCAATATTCACTCAGATCTCAACATTCCACAAGTAATAACAGTCCTCAACACAACTTATAAACGGCTCTCCAAATCGTTCCACCATCACAGCAACCATCGGTTCAACAAATTCCTGCCAATTACCCACCAGATCCAGAAAGCAGAAGATTAAAACGGAAAAGACACTCAGATTTAAGACTTGTGTAACACTAGGTAAAGCTTAAATTACTATGTAATAGAGACTTCTACTGGGCAGAAAACCGGAACCATATTTCAATTTAGTTTTCTGGATAAAATATGATCCCCACTGTAATGCATTATATACGAGGGCTGTTCGGTTAAGAATGATCATAATTTTTTACGGTTATAATTTTTCGCACTAAAATTCAATCTTATTATATTCTGTTAGCTTAATGTGATACAAACAAGCCGTAGTAGTTTCATTTTTTGTACTCCTGGTTCCCGCCTGTGAGAACCAGGCAAAATCAGACAGGTTCAGTATCGCCTACCGCTGCAATGGAGGTAACATGCAGTAATGTTGGTGTTAGAGGAAGATCCGGAGTTTCTTTCAAACGTAATCACTACTGGTGAAACTTGGCTACATCATTTTAATCCTGAGAGCAAACAGCAAAGCTCAGTGTGGAGATCTCCTTCATCACCAACCCCCCCCCCCCAAGAAAAAGTGGTTGCTTCTGCTGGGAAACTTATGGTTATCTCATTCTTTGATATTCATGGAATGGTTTATCAGAATGTTGTACCTGCACACACATCAGTAACTGGACAATACCACGGGGATGTCCTGAAAACATTGCAAGTCCATATCAGGCGCAAAAGACCACATTTCCGTGCAGCAGGCTGGATGCTGCACCACGATAATGCGCGGCCAATGTTGTTGCTGAATATCTTGCAAAAATCAACGTGAAGTCCATCCCTCACCCTCAATATAGTCTGATTTATCCTCATGTGACTTTTTTCTATTACCTAACTTGAAGAAACGCCTTCGTGGGAGGCATTATCCATCCTCAGAAGCAGCGGTGAAAGCTGCGGAGACGATTTTGAAGGATTTCCCAAAAAATGATTTCCAGCATGTCTTTGAAGACTGGCAGAAACGCTGGGACAAGTGCATCGCATTCAGGGGAGACTATTTTGAGAAGGGACATCAAAATTATGAGGATGAGTAAAGATACGTTATCAAATAAAAATTCTTGAACAGCCCTCGTATATATACACAATAAAGTTAAGAGTTTTATTAAAAATAATTCATGAAATGCTTTCGTTCGTAATTCCCTGTGAACTCCGTCCATCGTTATTCTCAGAAGGCAGCGCCCTAATTTATGTTTAGCTTTTTATGCAGTTAAATGATATGATTAATGCTTGCTCATTGTTAACAATTATTGTTAAACATGTGGCATTTACACTTTTGTTCATTCGTTTCGTCGAGTAGAAGATATGACTGTAATATACACTTCTCAAGGTTTTTGGAGAACTGATTTTGGGGAATACAGCTAAATAAATTCTGCACCAAATCTATGGTCACCCGCTTTCCTACTGTTATTCTGGCTAATAGTTGACCTGTAAACTCGCATATTTCAGATGCATTTGAAGAAATATTGCCTTGATTATATAATGTTCTTATTGAGCATAATTTCATTTAGTTCAACACTGTCTGCTTCCGAAATCAGAGAGAGATCCTTGAAATGTCTGTGCCTTCCCATTATTTTATTGACTTACTTTCAGGTATTCACAATTGACGAGTAAAACAAAGAGCAGAAGACGATGATACGCGTATGCAAAACTGAACAGTTATGAAAGCTCTGCATTCATTGGGTACACCGAGGAATAAAAATGTCTCGAGGCGTCATGTAAAAATCGAGCATTTGTCCTCGAAAACCCACCATCCAGTTACGTGCCAAATGCTACTATAGCAGCTTTCTGAAACGCTGTCGAGGCTCTCGCAGTTACAAACAAAACTTAGCGTTTCTGAAATTACAAACTCTGGAAGGTGTAGTTACCAACATGTTGTGAGAGTGGGTGAGTGAGTGAAAAACATGGCAACTCTGCTGCACGGATGAGTGGATTACTCAACTCGCTTCGGAACCTTGCGACAGGTGGCGCCGTTAGCGGCGGCTCCAGACAACACTCAGGTGAGTTATTTATAATATGATTATTTATTCATCTGACTATTTTTCAATGAAACACTGCCAGTAGTGACGCAGCATAGTTCCATTCTTTCAGATGGGTATTTTGCATTACTTCCTTTGATGGACTGCATTCTGTCACTCAATGTAACATTATATTGGGTTCTACGTTTCATTTAAGTACCCCTTAAAAAGTCTTTTCATACAGTTTTATACCAGTTTTTGTAATTCTTGGAAACCTCACCTGCAGATAGAGAGTGCATTTTTTATTAGCATGTTATTTAGATATGTCGAAACGACACCAAACGAATGTAGCCATTTTATAATTTATAAGTTAACTAGCGAAATTCTTTTAGCTATACTTTTATGCAGCATTAAATATTACATTATTTTGTGATTAAGCAGCACAGGAATCACTGGCGCGAGAACTTCAAAAGTTGTTATTGGGACGCACCGGTCACGAAAAAAAAGCATTGCTCCTTGCCCGTTATCAGTGATCGTAGCCTCGCTTTGAGGTTATGGGGCAATGGGCATACTTGTAAAAAGGTCAACTAATGACTCGTACAGTTCCAAGGTTGCTCATTTTGCTATGACCTTAATTGTATAGTACTTTCAACTAGTTACTGTAAAATCAACAGCTTCCTTTTAAGTTACAAATACTTTATTTAGTATTATTAAACACAGGAAATAAAATGCTTTTCTCATTGCATAAGGCATTTATTTATGTTTTTTTTTTAATTTACGTCCTCCAACGTTAAGTCATATCGGATGATAGATGAAATGGCTCAAATGATGCTCAAATGAGTCCGGAGTCCATGGAGCTTAGAGTTGCCCGACATTTGTCTATCAGGATAAGGGAAAACCCAGGAGAAAACCTTATCCAGGTAACTCGCCCTAACCGATAAGGCATTTAGTTTTGGTTAACTTCATCTACAGTTCTTTGATATTGTTAACTCGTATTCGTTGGGTTTTAATCATTAGGTCACGCACACATTCGCACTCTCATTCATACTTTGTAGCGTTATTCCTCCACTCGCAGCAGATAGGAAGCACGCAGACTGTTTGGAAGATCCAGGTCGAGATTTGATTAAATAAGAGTCGACATCTGTTCTCAGGTGTGGATTTTTGGTGACGGAAATAAAATTTTATATGATTAATAATTAATATGTTATTTAATAACTATTTAATTGTATAATCTGGATTACAATTCACTCGAACTTTTTTTCTTAATCAGTCGCTGTAGATCACCTCCAACACATTGATAAATCCTTATTTTCAAGTTACTATAAATTCTGTTAATTACTTAAAATTCCTCTTTTTTACGTCCACTCATTAATATTAAGAATACCGAATAACTCTTTTTGACGATTATAGTTTTTCAGTTACAAAACTTTTATGTTCACCGCGACAGTTTTCCATCGTCATGAAACGGCACTACAGAGTATATCTCTATATCAATATTATTCATTTTCAGTAACTATCGTTACTCCTCTATTAATTTTGTGATTGGCCGATTTAATGCTACGTCATCACAATACATAATACAGTTATTACTACGGCCAATCACTAAATTACACATATATTTGTTTTTTATAATGTCATTACATGTCCTACTAAGTCATATCAGAAAACAATATTCATATATTAAATTCTAGCTGAAACATATCGTTACAACTTCTAGACTCTGGGGAACATGGGGAATTATCTTTGGTTGGAGATAAATCCCTAACTCCACCGCAGGGAATCGATCCTGGAACCCCTAGCACGACAGGCAGGTGCTCTACCGACTGAGCTACGGGGCAGCCAAAACCGAATGTTGTAACACGTTAAACACCCATAAGCAAATAACTAAGGAATAGCTTCTCTATTGCGGAAGCCGAAGAAATTTTAATAGTGGCAGGCGTGGAGTATGTCTATGAGTTTACAAACACCAACAGCAGGCTTCACGTTGTGTCACTTACCTGCGATTCGTTCGATAGCGTGCGGCACGTGCCGTTGCTCCTGTCACTGCCTAATCCACACTCATTCTGGAGCGTTTTTTTTTAATGTGGCTATATTGGTGGTAAAAACTATCTGTATGTGTCACACAGAAGCTGAGTAATTACTTCTGTATGTTCGATGTCGTTTCGAAATATCCTTATAAGTAAGCCTGACTCTTGAGAGTCATGCCCAAAGCGTTACTTAAATATTTCATACAGTTTTACAAACTTGTTATGAATAAACAGTTGATCAATAAACAATTTACAACAACAAATATTTACAACGTGTCCTCTGCTTCTTCTTCTTCTTCTTCTTCTTCTTCTTCTTCTTCTTCGTCTTCTTCAAATGCCTCAAAATTTAAGTCACCAAGATCTTATCCGAGCCCCAATTGCATCTCTTCTTTGGCCTGTCGATATTTTTCCTTCCCACTGACCTACGCTAATATGCTGATAGATTTCCTCATCCATTCTAAATAAGTGATTTTTCCACTTTTCCTCATATTTTTACTCTGCAACTATATTTAGGACTACCAGCCCTTTCCTAATGGTCTCGTTGGGAATGAAATCCCTAAGCCTATCTCCTTATGAAGCCTTAAACGTGTCATCTGCTCAGACTTTCGTTCTATCCCTTTAATTTCACCGTTTCATAACCAGACATTACCGTTTGTTTAGCAATCGCTTTATGCAACCCTAACTGTACATTTCTTGAGACGAATTTACTAAACTGCATTCTCATTAAAGAAGAGTTCGTGTCATAAATTAAACTTCTGGCAGTTAAGCGAATGGTGTGGTAAACAAAATAAGGGAATAAGGATGCCCATAAAAATTGCCCAAATCAGGCTAACCCTGTCTGACCACTAATATACTTCCAATAATACTTTTTGCTTATAGAACTCCCCTTTCCATTGTTTATACACATTAACACATAATATGAAATACACTGAACCTTAGCTGGATCAACTTTCAGTTCCTGTAATATATCAGTAAATTTTACTTACTAATCTGAGAGAACAATGTTTGCTATGTATTTCCAACGTTCTTAATTTTATTAGACAAAAACTATGTAGTAAAATTACCAATTCTAAACAAATGATCTACTAAACCCTTTTTCTACAACAGCTAACATGCCGCAGCTGTTACCTATCATATCCAACTTTTCTTATTGATATCTCAGATCAAAGTGGATATAAGTCTGTTGCCGACATTCTCCAAGCTGTTTGAAAAAGAAATTCATCGCCGTCGTCTGTCTTACCTTAATCATAACCATGTTATTCCGCCTTATCAATTTCGATTTCATCACAAACATTCCACTACCCATCAGCTTTTACGATTAACTCAGTCAATTGATCACGGCTTCGGGGCCCATCAGTATATCACGGCTGTCTTCCTTGATATGGCACAGGCATTCGACGGGGTTTGGCATGATGGTTTGCTCCTTAAGCTCTACCGCATCGGTCTTCCTAATTACTTATCACATCTAATCCACAGTTTCCTCTACGACCGCAACTTTTCAGTACGCATTGGTAGAAAGCTTTCATCCCTACGTAATATTACCGCAGCTGTCCCACAGGGTTCTATCTTGGCCCCGACTCTATTTAATATATACATTTCTGATATTCCTGACTTAGCTCCGTCTACTTTAGCTCTTTACGCTGAAGACACAGTACTATATTATTTTCATGTTAATCTCTCTTTAGATCGCCTAACTCATTGGTTCAGCACTTGGCGGATCTCATTAAACCCTCAGAAAACCGAGGCTAAAATCTCCACTCTTCGCCGATATACTCCGCTTACTCAGTTGTGTCTCTACAGGAACAATGTCCCTTGGCTCCCCACTACAACTCCCGTTAAATACCTTGGAGTGCTTTTGGACTCTCGACTGACCTGGCGTGCTCATATCGATCGTCTTATATCACTGGCCTCCGGGCTACTTTCAAAACTATCACCTCTGTTGCATCGCCGTTCCAGCCTCGGCCTACAGTCTTCGTTGTTACTCTACAAATCACTCGTTTGTCCGTTTATTACATATGCCTGCCAACTGTGGGGGGCCGCACACACATGTCATCTGCGTCTTCAGGTCGTACAGAATCGCTTCATGCGCATCGCTACCATGGTTCATACGTAATCAGCAGCTCCATCACGAACTAGGACGGTTACCTCTTCACGACTACATTCGCAGGATCGCTCGTCATTTCTTTTCCACGCTGCAAGAAGTTCCAGGAGCTGTACATTATAACATCGGCGTCCGCACGCGCCAGCCCTCACGCTTAAAGAGCAGACTACCACAGGACCTGCTTCTAAGTGATACATCTTATTCGAGTGATTCTAGTGCTTGATGTCTGTCTTACATCTTCAATATTGACATAATTTCTCAGAGAGTATTATTGGAGTTCTAATTTAATGTAGTTAGGGGGCGGCCTACCCCTGAGTTTTATTGTTCTTATTGTACTGTTACCTTCTTTTCACTCTGATCTGTACAGCATTGTACTGCTGATCGATCAATAAAAATTATAAAAAAAAAGATCAAAGTGGGAAAGCACTCCTGTCTAACTTTACCTAACTCGGCCAAAACTAAATAGTACCTTATTATAACGTCTGATACAAGTCTTTTCCATCCAATATAGAATGTACGAGGGCTGTTCAATACAGAATGATCATAACTTTTTTACGGTCATAATTTTTCGCACTAAAATTCAATCTTATTACATTCTGTTAGCTGAATGTGAAACAAACACGCCATAGTAACTTCATTGTTGGAAACCTGTGAGAACCAGGCAATTTCAGACATGTTCAGTATCGCCTACCGCTGCAATGGAGGTAACACGCGAGGAACATTATGCGGCTTTGAAATACTGCTTTCGTCTTAACATATCTTCAGTTGAGGCCTATGGAGTGTCTGTTCTTCCCTACAGCACAGCTGAAAGGTGGTTTAAAATCAATTTCCAAACAATGTGGATGGCTGCTCCAGTTACTGATCTTACGGAAGAAAACATAAACATTGCTGCTACCATTGTGAGAGAGGATTTACGAATTACCTTAAGATCACTTTCTGATATACTGAACATTTCACTGGGTGTCACCCACACGTTGGTGACAGAAACATTACACATGAGACGTGTTTGTGCGCGATGGGTTCCAAGACTGTTGATTCCCAAACAAAAGGACATTCGCATACAGTTCTGCATGCAGTTAAAGTTGATGTTAGAGGAAGACCCGGAGTTTCTTTCAAACGTAATCACTGCTGATGAATCTTGGCTACTGAGAGCAAACAGCAAAGCTCAGTGTGGAAATCTCCTTCATCACCAACCCCCCAAAAAGCAAAAGTGGTTGCTTCTGCTGGAAAAGCTATGGTCATCTCATTCTTTGATATTCATGGAATGGTTTATCAGCCTGTTGTACCTTCACACACATCAGTAACTATACAGTACTATAGGGATGTCCTGTGAACATTGAAAGTCCATATCAGGCGCAAAAGACCACATTTCCGTGAAGCAGGCTGGATGCTGCACCACGATAATGCGCGACCGCATATTGCCAATGATGTTGCTGAATATCTTGCAAAATGCTACGTGATGTGCATCCCTCACCCTCCCTATAGTCCGGATTTAGCCCCATGTGACTTTTCTATTCCCTAACTGGAAGATACGCCTTCATGGGAGGCACTATTCATCATCAGAAGCAGTGGTGAAGGCTGCGGAGGCAGTTTTGAAGGGTCTCTCAAAATGGTTTCCAGGATGTCTTTGAAGACTGGCAGAAACGCTGGAACAAGTGCATCGCATTCAGGGGAGAGTATTTTGAGAAGGACCATCAAAATTATGAGGATGAGTAAAGGTACATTGTCAAATAAATTGTGATCATTCTTTATTGAACAGCCCTCATACATAAGCGATTTTTAAGTAAATCACTACTGCATAGTTAGGTGTTACCTTTAAAAGGTTATATTCGTTAGAGAAACCTATCTGTAGATGAAAGCGCTGCCTGTTGTAAAGAGACCGGAAAATGCGGGGAAAGCTAGCTAGCTAACACATGCAACTCTGTCCCTGCTACGATTTCACAGCCAATGCACCATCTCCTTATGGTCTTTGAAGTCTTACTACAAATGAGTCACGATTCAGTGATTTCGATGGTACAATACCAGACCTAACTCTGCTCAAATTGTAAAATTATACCGTTGTGTTAACAGAACTGAGAACTTCCACTTAAGCTGAAGGTTCAATAAGAGTTTTATCCCTTGATTATTAATTTACATCCTGTCTCGTTGGAAACGATGTGCAAGGTCCTACTGCAAGACACCTTTGCTAACTGTGTGTATAAATAGCTCTATCTAACTCCATAATTATGCGGGGAAATGACTGTTATAACCGAGCGGAATGTTTCAGGCGGTTTCGTCTGTAGTCCGCATTCGGGAGGTCCGGGTTCGATTCCCGCGGCTGAACTACCTGACCCATGCGCTTTTACGGGGGTTTCCCAGATCGTCAGGCGAATGCTGGGTAGGTTGATTACATCTCCTGAATTTCCTGTCCCTCCATTTAATCTCCATTATGATTTCACATCATCTGTCATCTGGTGGTGTCTTTCAGGGTAGAAGTGTCGGCGGGTGTCTCGGTGGTGCATGGCAGGATGATATGCTCTGAGGAAAACTACTTCCTCCTGCGGTAGGTCGGTTGCCGGCCTCAGCTCCTCTGCTAGGACCGCCAGCCAGGAACCTTTCGGGCTCGGATCACCTACCTGGGACCATTAGGGCTCGGCTGCTGAGCTCATTGTTGACCCTCTGTGGGGGAGCGAGTTCGTTGTCCTGGCCTGTCGGCGGAAGTCTCTCTCTAAGTAAACTGTAGGAGCCCTGCCCTCTGCACTGTCGTGGCTCCTTGGATCGGCCGCCCTCTGTCTCCTCCACCTCATCTTTCCTTCCGGAGGTGCCCCACTTGGGGCCATAGGAACAATGGACCCAGCACGGTGGCCTACGTACCGAATCCCCTCCATAATGGAATTGCAATCCCAATGACTGCTATAAATTCTGACAACCATAAAATATATCAATTTTTACAGTATCACAATAAGTTTCAGACTGAAAAATTCAATGCCATAGCCGGGAGTTAAACCACGGATCGTCTGATCTCCATCCAGCCCCTTTAATGATTGAGCTACTATGGCCATCGTGCCGATATAACATTAATTTCTCCAACTGACTCGATGTCCCGTACATCGTGGACGTGGTGCGGTTGAGATCCCGCACCATCTACGATAAGCTGGACTCCCATCCCAACATACTGGTGAACACCCTTGGCCGTTACAACAACAGGGCTCCTCGCCGCCCACCGAGCTAACGGTTGCCCAAAGATGCTTTGGGTAACCAGAACTGAACAGGGCCACATTCCCCTGACTTCAACTCCCCAAGCCCAGAAATGGGCTTGGTAAGTCCAATACCTAAACACTGTTCCTTTCCCTCTAGCCTGTTAAGCGGACTGTGCTCAGATGCCTCCCAGCAGGCGGAAGAGCACAGCCAGCACTGGGCGCACAACTCCCCACGGGGCAACAGCGCGCAAAGGCTAGACATACCACTGCCGTAGACAACCGCCTGAGACAAAGATGACTCTATTATACTGCCCAGATAAAGCCGCAATAAGCGGCTAGGTGCTGGGCAGCAAACACTCCGTCCAGGTAAACCTGGACGACTCGAATCTTCTGTTGGTCTGCTGCTGGAAATGGTGATGCGCTTGCAATTTTTTTAACAGCAGCTTGCGATTTATTGTTCCTCTTATTACAGTGTCTTTTATTGATATTACCTGCAGTAATTACATTTGCCCAGTTTTACCAAATATATTAGAGTCGACAATTATTTTCATCCCACAGAAATTCCATTAACAGAACCTTTGACCTTATCAGGGACATTACAGTAAACTGCTGCGTTGTCAAATAAAGCAGGTAAACCATTACATTTCTCTCGTTGCTGTGAGATATTGAAGTTGAAATTAGAATTCATTGGTATGAAGTAAAAAGCATTACAGGTTATAGAGAAGAGAGGGACGGAGACTGAAAAAGGGAGGGAGAGAGATAGAACATTGGCATATACTGATTTTGCTACATTTCTGGATAAACTGTATATATTTATAATTACTTTTGGGATTTATTGTATGCACATTTCTGCGAAAAATATGAAAACTTTACACACTATGGCATAGCTTTTATAGTTCTTTGGCCATTAATTTTTGTCCAAAACTGCAAGAAACAAACAAATTAAAACAAAATTATTAATGCTGTTTTAAAGTGCGTATAAAACATGACAACAATTTTTTTCTCACAGTATCTTAATGGTCTTAGATAAAATCAAAACTAAATAAAATACCCCATATTAATTTTGATTGAAATTTCGAGCAAAGTTCAGGAGTTGACGTTTTTATTTTTTTTTTTTTTTTTTTTTTTTTTTTTTTTTTACTTTCTTCGCGTTCCAATTAAAAATTCTATACTAGATTTTATTGTAATTGTACCACTATAGGCGTACAATTTTATTACATATGTAATTAACGGTAAGTAAATGCAGTATTGTATTCCACCCTTTCAATTTGGTACGAGATTTCCCAGAGAATAGTTTTGGGATTCCCTGACAGACAAAAAAAAAAAAAACAGTTTTATAAAATGCTGTACGTGTGTATGTGCGTGTTTAAAAAGGCATAAATCAAAAACGAAAAGTCACTTGCATACCAAATTTTATTTATTTGTTTCAGCACAATTCGCGGAAACTGCTCCAAACTTTGATTTTTTCAAAAATTGCTGACGAGATTCTCATTAAAATCCACAAGTTTAAGACGTTTTCATGAAAATGAGGAATATGTCCTGAATTTCTTGGACACAACCTCTTAAGTCTGCTTCACACTAAATGATTTTCGCATAACTGCTTATCCATAGGAGATGTATCACTATAAATATAATATTAACAAATAAAGACATTTCTTTTGCAATAAGAGTCAACTGGTTGCTTTTCTGCGGTGTTGTCTACTTCTTAGATAATCAGTTAATAGATAGAGCTCAATTAATTTACTCTCCTTCATCCCTTTATTATCATCTAATAAAAATATATTTTCTTCTGAAGCTTCACTTATGTATTTTAGTGCTATAAAACATGTAGTAATTGCATCAAGCCTGCTTTAATTGGGTGTTGTGTACGGATCACACATTTATCTTTCCTATTGATTTGTCCCACTGATGTGAGGTTTTAGTTATCTCCTGCGTCGAAGTTTTAGCGTGTTTTTCGCGCTCCTTTCGCGACCAAACTGCTCGTTTCACGGCTATTTCTTGGGCTCTTTCCTTCTCTCGGGGAATTTAATTTCGGCAATGGCTTCAGCCAGATCTCTAGAGAGCGTTTAGGTTTTATGGGTTAGAAAACTGTTATTGCAGCGGGAACTTCCGCTTTTCTGACCAGTGTGTCGCTATTGGATTTGCTCGCTAGTGCTTCTTCTTACTACCCGATATATGCATACATTTAGCAGTCGTTTAATTCAAACCGATGCCACCCCTACGGTTTGTTTTGGTTAAATCGAACGTATTTAAACTCTGTTTAACTTTATTAGAAATTGTCATTGCTTTTTTTTATTCTTTATATTGACTATTTCCCACATGTGACGTCATTCTATATTGACCGTCATAAAGTGGACCAATCAGATTCATGAAATCATACACAACACCAATAATTATTTTTGTAGCACCCTCAGATACGATAGCAACACATTCTCCAAGTTTTCAAGATCGTCGACTGTTAGCGCGACTTTCAAATGTCAAAATGGCTGAAAGGTTTGTATGCCGTGACTTTTTTGAGGTTAAGTTTCATTCATGTGCTGATGTAGGCCTATGTGATTTAGGGAATCAAATAGCTTGCTTTATTGTTTTTAGCAATTTATTTTATTCGTGAAGTAGTATCTACAAATGCAGCTCGTAGTTTTGAACTTTCCTGTATAAATTCAAAACCACGTGACATTACCTATGATAATTTCGTTATGAGGGGAAAACCACTTCGTTGTGTGCGTTATTTCTAATAAACCTTTATTTAAAACCTATTTATGGCTGTGCTTATTTACGTTTGAGGGTATTCCGGCCCTTTTTAACGTTATTTACGCTACTTATTGGTCTTTGGTTTATGTTAAGAGATGCACCTTAAACTTAAACAATTTGCAAGGAATTAAACTTTGATTTCTTACAATTAGAAAGTGCAGCTTTTGTATATATTATTCTTATTTAATCCAATTCTGTTTAATTGTTGTGTTTTAAAGGGTGAACACATTTGTGTGGGACATTCTCTCACCTTGTAGGGAATCTAGTTTTCCGATATACCTTTTCTCTCGTTAGGCTTGCCTCCATCTCTAATAACAAAGGCCAACATTGTTTTTTTTTTAATTTTTTTAACTTCATAGGTGATTCTTAAAATGTTGATGTCGCTGATTCCAGATTTGACCTCAACAGTTTTCTATCACCCACCTTTTCATCACAATGTAACTTCATTACAAACCAGAAAATTACCCGAACATATTCTAGGAATGGAAAATAAATTAGTGTTACAATATTATCTAAGTCTAAATCTAAACAAGATAGTATCTCTATACTGCATCCATCGTAAGAAACACACTTTTGTATTACTCTGCGCCCACGTGCACAAGACAGTGACACTTTCGCCCATGTGTTACGCCATATTACATACAAACAAGTTGTATGCACAAGAGTAGCTTACCTGTAGGTTTTGTTCGCGGAATTGCTCACTGGAAAGTGTGCTTCTTAGGACGACAGGAGTATAGTACATAGTCTTATGTGACCATTTTCTTACATTTTCTTTCTCTCTGCCCTTAAAGCTTCTGGTATAACCTTTTCTTGTATTCGTCGTTTGCTGAACATCTCGATGAAGTGATCAGTAGTAGTCTCCCAACATACTAGTATCCAAGTGGGCATGGTTCCTTCTTTCCATCAGGGATGTCTAATGAAACCGCTCACCTTACTTCTGACTCACATCCCCCAAAATGTATGGAAAAAAATCAAGGTGACTTCTAAATACCACCAAAGTGTTTAAAGTGAGACAGCAATTTTTAGTTCTTTATATGAGTATATGACATGTTTTTCTGAACAATACTCACTCAGATTTTGATGTTGAAATCCTCCAAACAGTTTCGACCATTGTTTTCTGGTCATCAGCGAGTGGTGCTGCACCTACTCAGAAGGTGGTAGTAGGTACTCACTAGTACTCAGGAGGTGTAGCACCACTCGCTGAGGATGACCAGGAAAATGGTCGAAACTATTTGGAGGATTTTAACAACAAAATCTGAGTGAGTGTTCTTCAGAAAAACATGCCATCTACTCATATAAAGAACTAAAAATCAAGGTGACATTTAAAAAGTGTACCTCCAAGTTTATCAGACATCGTCAACTTTAGAGCTTATCTCGCATGTTGGCTATAATGGAAATAATAAGTGTTTTTCCCTAAGAACTTTTTAACAACCTTCTTGAATGATGGGATTAGGAGGGGACTCGGTACGTAGGCCACCATGCTCGGTCCATTATTCCTATGCCCCCAAGTGGGGGCACCCCCGGGAGGAAGGATGCGGCGAAGGAGACAGAGGGCGGTCGACTCAAGGAGTCAAGACAGTACAGAGGCCAGGTCCCTACAGTTTACTTGGATAGAGACTTCCCCCGACAGGACAGGACAATGAACTCGCTTCTCTATAGCGGGATGGCAACGAGCCCAGCAGCTGAGTGATAATGGTCCCAAGGCAGGCGACCCGATACTCAAGGGCCCTGGCTAGCGGTCCGGAAATGGTCCCAGCAGAGGAGTGGAGACCGGCAACCGTCCTACCGGAGGAGGAAGTAGTTTTCCTCATAGCATATCATCCCGCCATGCACCACCGAGACACCCGCCGACACTTCTACCCTGAAAGAAACCACGAGATGAGAGATGATATGAAATGATAATAGAGATGAAATGGAGGGACAATAAATTTTTGGGGATATAATTAACCTACCCAGCTTCGCCTTGCGGCCCGGGAAAACCCCCGAAAAAGCATGGATCATGTAGATCGGCCACGGGAATCGAACCCGAGTCTCCCGAATGTGGGCCACAAAGAAAGAGCCTGAGCCATTTGCCTGAATGATACCCCAGTCTGCATTTCAGTATATGCCATATTTTATTCATCGTTGTAATCGAATATTTGGTCCAACAAACACACCTTATTTCAATTTTTTGTGATACGCGAGGAAACTTCTCTCAGAGATACTTGAAACATTATCCATCTTTGGATAACGCTTACACGAAGTTTCATTAGATTTAATTTGATGTGTAGAGTAGCAAAATTTATTCCGGATCCACTAGGTTCTTGTGCACAAACGTCTTCTCTGCAGGTTTTAAAGCTTTTCTTGCAGGCCAAGTTTTTCTGGACCAATGTTGATCTCGTGCTGAACCTTAATCCATTTTAGCTATCACAATGGGGTATAAAATATACTTTCTAAATTGCTAAAATGTTATAACTTTTTTAAATATTTAATTGTGAATTGTAAGGAAATGGTTGGTGTTACAGCTTTTTCATAGTCATATTCGGATTCAGTACACTAAAGCGATAATAATAAGGTAAATTCATTAAAAAGTTATTTCATCGTTAGCTTGTGTAAGAGAAGTATTACTAGGAGTTAATCCGCTAGTGCATAATGATCCAAGTTGCACGAGACTTGAAGCCTGAAATTCTCAATAATACGATGACAGAGCGGCGTACGCTGGAGATAATTTCATATTCTGTCTTCCCCTTTTAAATTCTACCACGACGATGTGTTCAGCCACAACCATTGAAGCTGCCAATTTCGTTTTTTTTTCTCTCTCTCTCTCCCTCCGAAGAGACGAGAGGCATGTTCTATCTGCACTGTTCCTTTCCCCACCGTATTCCCCATTCGAAAGCCTTTATCGGAGATGCAGAGACTGGCGTTTCAATCGACCGCACCTCCGTCGTTTGGTTTTGACAGAACGGATCCCAGGTATGTACGTTTCTAGGTCATAAAGAGACACACTATTTATTAAAGGTATTCATTACCAGCGAAACCTGCCACTCTGCTTGCTTTTTTGCAATATGAGAAAATCTTTTCTCTTCTCTCTATCCCTCTCAACTTCTGCTTTTTTAATTATATAAACAATCAAAATAAGTGTTATATCCACCCAAAAATTCGATATAGAGACTTCACCGGAAATACATGGAGCCTGGATCCAAAAATATTTTAGAGCAACACTGCATATACCAATTTTTATATGTTATTAAATACATGCTCCATTACAAAGTGTTAACACTTCTTTTGAATTCTTCGCCACCAACATATTAAATGTTTAAGCTAAAAAATAGTACTCTTAATGCCTAAGAGACAACCTAAGTTTAATATAATTGACTTTATATCACTATAGATGGTTTTTCATATTCAGAGGTGATATTACTAATATTTACAATACTAATTATTATATTATATGAATGTAATTCCTTTGGTACATAATTGTCACTAGTGTGAAGCTATATTAAAAATGTGTTGATATTTAATTCTTTTCTATCTTTATTGAACAATACATTTCCAAACAGAAATATGTTGAGATATACCACATATATCACTGAGCTAGATCCTTCACTATAGGCGTGGCTCGTGTTCGATAGGTCCTAGTTTCGATTCCCGTCACCTACTTGCTGTGACCTCAAGCTTTTCGTAGCTTTTTCTGGTTTATAGACGAATCCTTGGGTGGTTTCTATCATTTCCTTTCATTCGAACTCTCACTTATGTTTCAAGTGCGCTTCTTGGTTTCACAGCATGTGGTGGTGCGGACAGATGGTTCGGATGCTTACTCAAAGAAAAGAGTATTCCCACAGACATTGGGGCTTGTTCGATGCGTCGTTCATTCGTCCTATGTGTAGCTTCCTGTGGTTCCTTTACGTTATCCCTTCCTCCTAGTATGTGATCGCTGTAATTGATTTATGAAGGTCTAACTATGAGAGATATCACTTTCAATTGTATTACCTATAAAGCGTTCAACCGGAGAGGGGGGAGAAGTTATACTGTTTCGAGGTCTACTCCGAATGAAAAAACTTTGTTTGAATATTAGTGCCATAGGTATATTCTGCTTGGGAAAGAAAAACAACATTCGCATTCAATTCTTTCTTTCTTAAACAATATATTTCAAAACAGAAGGGAATTTGGTAGAGATTAATCAATACGCCGCTGAAAACATGAATATTTTCATTGAATACTCAATTTCATTAAAGACACGTGAAGAAGGTAGCCAACGAAATACAAATGTCTTATAAGTTCCCTAGCTTCTGATATTTCACACGTCTTTTACGTTCCAGTAGATGAAGCTTTATTAGCCTTAATCACATGGCTGTTCTTTTATCCGATATTCTCCTTGTATCAGTGAAGCCCCTTCATGCATTAGTTAATTTGGAAAGGAATGTCTGTTGTTGAGGCCTGGCTAGGCGGAGCTCACCTAAAGCTTCAATGCGAGACAACACCTCGTGCTTAACAAAGCTTATCGCTACAAGGTCCTTTCATTTTAAATTCCCTTTTGCCTATCTACTGTAAGCAGAAAGTGTATTGCTTTTCAGTAAGAAATTTGACACAACATTTCACGTACATTAACATTTTGAGACCCCCCCCTGAAAAAACTGGAATGTCAGTCTTACTCGGTCCATCTATCCATCTCTCTCAGTGTGTGTATGAGTGTGTGTGTGTGTGTGTGTGTGTGTGTGTGTGTGTGTGTGTGTGTGTGTGTGTGACTGAACAATATAACTCAAAAATGAAAAGTTTTGTAGATACCTCTGTTTATACATTTAGGTTCTGCATCTTCCAAAATATGCTTTAGGAAAATAAAGAAAATTACACTAGCTTGAATAGTCTTTACATGGATAACATTTCCATGCCCTTTTTCAGAAACTGTTCTATACTCTTTGATTAAGATATACATTTAAGATATTTTCATTACTAATTAAAAATACATCCTCAATTTTCAATGAAGAGCCTGCAAATTCCTCTTCATTTTAGTAGATTTTTAATAAATTTGTGAAACGGGTAAACCATAATAAAACATCTGGTGCGTTACATTCATGTCTTTCTCTAACGAGTTTGGGGAAGCAGTATGGGTCCTTAGGATGTTGCTCCAATTTGTAGCTGTCTGCGTCTGCCCCAATCCTAATACCTATCTCAGGGTATGTGTGGGTGTGCAATCAAAATAAGGATGATACCAGATTCTTAGTTTGAAATGCTTTAATAAAATCTGTTCACTCGATCTGAGAAGTTACCGATTAATGGAAACTGATATATAAATATCCGGAGTTGGTGCATTTGAATCCTATACCACGTGGTTCTCTACTTGAGGCAAGAATGGGCGCTACGTCTTGTTCCACCCGGCTATCCGAGCAGAGCTATTCAAGATTATGCCCAGAAATTATTACTCAGCTACCAAAGTTCCCCTAATAACTTCCCCCTTTATTAATGGAGCTAAAAGCCCCAGTAATAGCTTCTAATACGATGTTGCCACTTCATTTCTAAATTATTTAATTTTTCTGCTTTCCATCCTAAAGTCTATAAATTGCTAAGAAGTTCTCTGCCAGTCAAAGAATTTCAATTGTAATACCTAATCTGGCAACTTTGGATAGTGACTTTTCCCTCTCTAACGTAATCTGCCGAACTACTTCTACGAATTGGCCTGGAAACCAGCCGTCGGTTGTTATTATACTTAATGCCACCTTATCCCGAGCGAAACTTTACTAATAATTTATTGCCAAACCTACAACTGCTTATCATTTAACACAAATTCACAAAAGATTAATATTTAATTTTATTATAAGGATTAATTTATTAACTGAACCATAATTTCTGTATTGGTGGTTTATTTTTTGTATGGATTCTACAAATTGTTCTTACAAAAGTTAATTTTTCTAATTGTACTCTCAGATGATAGAGAAAGCTTACTGTAGAAATAGTTGCATTATGTATTTTTGTTACGGTGCAAGGGAGATAGAGGAAAACCAATCGATATAGTCAGGTGCTTAAAAGCTAGACCAATACATAGAATTTTCGTACTCGTTTAGCAATATTGCAAGAACCAATTGAATAGTGGCAGCACTTAATGAAACGAATAAGATTTAGGGCTGCTTTTGTGGTGGTAATGTATTAGCTCACATTCAAGATCTCGAATTCAAATATCAGAGTGAGTTCCTCGGATAAGGGTTCTTTCTGAGATGGTGAATGTCAAGTAACTCTAACTCTAGGATTCTCGAGATCATTTGTGCATCATTTCATTCGTTTTATTTACTCGTTTGTGATATGATCTGTTCCACTATTCGTTTGATCAGCAGATATTACAGCCCAACTTCTACTTTTATCCCTTCCAGTTCTTGCTGGAGCTATTACTATACTCCTTATTGATCGAAGTCTTAATATATTGTTACCTAATCTTCGAGCATAGGAGCAGCTCCAGAAAGAGATGGCCAATAGAGGGGGACTTATGGCATCGATACCACGCCTATTCGTGTGACTGAGGCTGTTGCTGTGGCAGTAAGGGAGATGAATGGTGCTAGGCAACGCCTACGCTAATGCATAGCGCTAATGACCTGCCGAGTAGAGACGGGGTGTGGAGAGAAATAACGAGAAATTACTGGACCCCCTTCTCATGCCGCCTTGGAGGACTGTGATGTTTCGTTAATAGGCGGAAAATTTCAGATACTGCGATTTGTGTATATAAGCGATGCATTGGACTAGTCAGTCAGTTCTAAGGAGAGTTGTACGGCAAGGTGCCGAGTAGGGAGTGCAGTGTGGACTTGCGTCCTGAGAACTGGTGAACTGTAATTGTGAGTGTTACGTAATTGTGTGTGGTACGTGATCCTGCTGTAATTTGTTAGTGTACCAACTGTAATTCGGTGGAAATAAAGAACTTTTTGAGTTTGTGCAACTTGGCTTTTTAATTCTTCGAACTCACAAAGTCACAATATATTGCTTGGTTAAAGAACATTCAACTTGACCAAAATGCACTGAAAAGTTTACCCTAATAATAATAATAATAATGGATCTCTCCAATGAAGTCTACTCGTCGTATTTTTGAGTGGAGAAAAATATTCTTCTATTTATTGCAAAGTAGGCAATAGTAGGTAATACACCAAATTATACACGTCCTCAAAACATTTTCTTATTGCTTTAAGTTTTCCAATTATATTAGCTTTTGTTAAGAACCAAGTTATTTCCCACGTTGTCATGCAAAGAGAGGAACTTGAAAGCAATGACAGGCCGCCTTTTAATGGTTGTGGCTTCAATCTACTGCACTCCTCTTGCACCTAGTATTAACGAAACCATTTCTATAAATCATCTCGGTTAACAAAAGTAGAGCATATGTTTTGTAAGGATAGTTTGTAAAAGAGGAGTTAAGGAGTAAAATATAAATGTAATCCATATAGATTTCTGAGGGTAAGTTTGAGTATGTAAATCCCGGGAGCGAAAGGGTATCCTCACTCTTAAATCATGTCCCAATATGTTCTACTTGCCGAGGTGTGGATACCTTCGTGCTTCGAAGTTTATCTGCAATGCATTCATCCCTCCTCCCCGCTACACGGATTTGCTTCTTGTGCTACTCCATAAGCTGCCTCTCTAAATCCTATTTTCTGGATCAACACATTTACTTTGGCTTTGATTTCATTATTTTTAAAGCGAAACGCTAATGAGTTTTAAATTGGTTCGTTATACGTTGTACTTTAGAGAGGGATGAACATGCGTGAAGATTAACCAGAAAATGTAGACTGATTGTATTAGAGCGTTTATCTCGTAGGTTCGTAAATTAAATTATGTTATGCCTACTAAGCCCAAAAATAATGCTGCCGTTGTTGCTCAGTCCCTTACTGAGTGTAGCGGCCTGGTTAAAGGTCTTCTCCGACAGTTTTCCTGTGCATATCTCGCTAAATAATTTGACGAGTTCTTTCTAAGGCACATAGCGTTTCTATGCTTCATAATGAGGGATAAACACGTAGATAAGCTCTGGTCTAGCATAACACGTATGAAGCTGAATCTATAGCTTGCGAGATTTCGTAGGAAATTCTTGATCCTCGTGGATTATCTCGAAGTTCCAGTCAGTGCCTGAGAAGCTCTTATCCCTGGTTTTTAGTCTCGGGTAGAATTCTACGAAATAGATTCAATACTCACATATGAGGGTGGTCTGAAAAGTTTCCAACCTTATAAAGAAAAAATACATTTTTCAGATTTTTTTTTATTTTTCATCATAGTCTCCTTGTAACTCTACACACATCTCCCAGCGAAGCAGTTCAAACCGTAATTAGTGGATTTTCACCATTTCAACCGTTGAGGTGTGAGACTGTATGTCGTCTTGTGAAACAGCATTTTCTTTGTCTGTAAATGTGGCCGTTTTTCCAATGTTCTGCCATCAGCTTGCCAGGTAATGGTTTGTAATATGCTCCTGTAATGGTTTTTCCTTTTTGAAGATAATTGATTAAAATAACTCCAGGACTATCCCTAAAAATAGTCGCCATCACTTTCCCAGCCGAAAAAAAAACAGTTTTTGCTTTTTAGGAGCTGTTTTTCCCTTTGCATTCCACTATTTGGACTGTAAAACTCGGATTTATTGCGCCTAAACTGCACTAACAGAGGGTTGGAAATGTTCATTCGAATCAGTTTTTGGTCTAACGTGAGCAAACGTGGCACCCAACGCGCAGACAGCTTTCTCGTTTATAAATGTTGATTTAATATGTGACAAACACGTCCTTTTGACATGTCCATAGCCTGTGCTATCTTTCTTACTTTAATTCGGCGGTTGTCTAGCACCATTTGGTGAACTTTGGTGATGTTTTTGTCGGTAGTTGCAGTTTTTGGACGTCCCGAACGTTCATAGTCTTCCAAGCCTTACGGACACGTTTAATTTCAGCTGTCCAAAATTTCACTGTAGTAAATGATGGTGTAGAGTCCCCATACACAGAATCCGGCTCATCTCTAATTTGCGTAGGCGTATTGGCTTTCAAAAGCAAGTATTTAATGACAGCTCGAATCTAGATTTTATCCATTTTCATAAAAACACTCACATAAACTCACTCAAACGACTGTTACATAACAATTAGGCGTCCAAAATGGCTGAAACTTTGGTGAGTAACTGTCTACAGATGAACAACGGAATTCGCTAGCCTTTATTTACGAGTGCTGCCATCTTTATGTTGAGGTCGGAAACTTTTCAGACCACCCCGCCTATAATATATTGAAGTATTTTCAATTTTGTAACAAAATTGATTTTCTTTCACTCTCTTTTAGCTTTAAGATAAAGGATATTTTATAACGTAGTTATAAAATTATTTCTATCTCTACAATAGAACTATTGGATTAAATTACTTTGATTTCATACAGAGTTTACACAAGTAACTTATTCAGTGGTTCAATACTAAACAGACCTCATCTTCTTGCTCCTCGCCAGTTCGTTAATTATTTTTCCGTTGTTATGGTGATTTTACATTTGTTCTTATTAGTCCACTTTTTCTTTTAATTTGTTCTTTAATCTTGTCAGCATTTTTACAGTCAATTTTAACTAATTTTATAAGTAATTTTTAACATAAATTTAAAATAACAAATATAAAAGTTTGACAATGTCTTGAAGAGTTTGAGCTTGCAAAAATTGTTACAATAAGTACCTGCAGTTTTGTGGACCATTTCACTTTAAGTGAGGCCCTAAACAATTTATTTTAATGTTTCGTGGGACACAAGTGCAAAACTAGATTTTGTGTTGATTTGTTATTGTCAATTGGTGCCATAGTTTATGAGCAATATTCTGGACCGTTAATGTATTTTATTTATCAAATTTAGCACATTTTATTTCTGGGGCGTATAAGGCCGTTATTAGCTTATGTGATTTATGGCACTATGTTCTCTACATTATAACTAGGATTTATTTAATTTTTGGATGAGTATGCAACCGTTTAACGATGGAAATTTGCAAGGTATTCCTTTTTGTTAATAATATTGTGATTGCGTGGGTTACGTAGATTCGGAAATCTAGCTTGAGAAATTTAAAACAACTATTGCGGTAGTAAAAAGACTTGAAATTGACAATCAGCTGTCTTCAAGGTCGACTCGCCGCACGAAAACAAATGAAATAAATCACTGCGGTACACTTCAATCGTCGACTGTCGCAATAACAAACAATCAACTGCCGCGTCTAACACCTTTGGGTATTTATATCCTCCAGTCATTGTTTCTAGAATGCCACAGACCTTCCGAGAAAGTTCTCGGCAACAACAATGGACCGAACGCTCTGGAGCCTCTCTCTGTCTCTTTCTATCCTACCCACGCGCCCTGCTCCGGCTTGTCGCGGCAGCTCAACAGCGCCACACGGTGACAGTATGGTGCAGAATTGTAAATGTTGGGCAACCATTTATACTGGCTTGTTCTATTAACCTGGTAGCGTGTAATTTTTTTTAATTTACGTCTTCCAACGTTAAGTCATATCGGACGATGAATGGAATGGGTGAAATGATGCTCAAATGAGCCCGGGGTCCATAGAGCCTAGAGTTACCCGATATTCGTCCTTCAGGATATATGAAAACCCCGGAAAAAACCTTATCCAGGTAACTCACCCTGACCGAGATTCGAACTCAGGACCTCTTGAGCGTGAGGCAGACACGCTACCACCACGCTACCGAGGTGGGCACATTGCGTTAGTACTGTACATTGCATTAGTAATTTTCGTAGATAGAAAAAATAACCTGGCGGGACAGCCCTAAGAGGACCAAGGCTTACCAACCCGATTGCCAGCCTCACGCCCAATTACGCACGGCAGAGGTGGGCGATCATCCAACCGATACAGGCAGGAGATGTGGTCAGTATCTCGGCATCCCCCAGCCGGAACGTTGGTTTTTGTCACCAGGGTCGCTAACCTAGCGTAAGCTCGTCAGTTTCCTCGTGATTCTGATTGGGCACAGGTCCTATACCAAGGATTTAAAATCTGCAGCCCATGGTTGTGATCGAACCCTAGCCGCTTTCCGTGGCATGCTGCCTTAGCCCACTAAGCCACGGCGCAGCACGTTCATAGAACTTTTCAATATGCTACACGCCAGTTCAACATTTCTGATGAATTAAGCTGCATTAAAAGGTGTTTATATTGTAACTGGGTTAACAAAACATCATTTAATTACATTGTTAAATATATGGCTTGTCAGGATATTAACTTTCAGGGTCCTTTGTTTTGCGTACTTCCTGGAAAATCTCATTCACATTATAATCTACCAGCTTAGTAAAATAAACAGAAGAGGGCACTATGTTGCAGAACTACGTACATCCAGGTGATATTTTGTTCGCTTCATCATGTTCCATTTGAAAACATGCTCCTATCCTTAGAAAACAGCAAAGTGTTCTTGTAATGATAATAGTAAATTCTGAAATAGTCTCTATTCTTATGTACTGAATATAATTTGTAGCTTCGTTTTGCTCTTTATACGAAAAATGTCTCAAGTATTACGTCCTCGAAACATTTTTTTAATTTTTTTATTGCTTCTACAAACTACGAAAGCTTACTTTTCTGTATATTCCAACGAGATAAAAGTTCTTGAAAGTAAATGCGGGACCAATAGTTACACGTTTAAAAATCGGACCTATATGCGAGATGTCCAGAAATTGCTGAGAGGTGAAAACATTTTAAAACCTGATAGAAGTGCTGAAAAATTCCTTCTAAAGCGGATATCCCAAAAATGTTTTATACCGGAATATATATAATCTGTTTTGAGATCATTGTTGCTTGCCAGATAGCTTACTGCGGATCTGTAACCTTCTACTGTCTCACATACTAAATTGATTTTGTTATCACTGACTGTCATTGTTTGAAAGGGCCAAATTTTAGGTTATTCAATGCTGAAATGAGGTTGTTGATATTATCAAAATTGGTTATATAAATAGGTGGAGGTTTGCTTGTATTGCCAGAGTTGTGATTTGAAACTGTACTCACATTTGTTCCATTTCTTGTAACGGAGAGTACTTGTTTTACATAGCAAATGGTGACCCATATTCAACCTTTTGCTTCTTAGCACTGGCCGACTGTTCTGTTGAACTCATTGTGATACTCTGGTGAACTTAGTATCAAATTATAATAAAATAAGCAAACCATATAACATAAACAAAACTATAATGTAACAAGAACAACGAAATTTACACTAAACTTAATTAAGTCTCACCTTTAAAGAGGAGCAACATTGGCTTAGTAGTATTACTTGAAAAGGTATCCTAAATCTCAAAAAGATATTTGAAAATACGTTGTGAATTTTATAAAGATTTACCTTTTCGGAGCAGTAGGTTTGTTTATCGTTTATTATTTACACAAAACTATACACAATTCCTTCCAAATCAAGAGGATTTCATAGGTGGTTGGTAGAAAAATGAATGAATGACTGAATGAACGAATGAAGGAATGAACGAATAAATGAATGAATGAACGAAGGAACGAAGGGAGGAAGGGAGGAGTGGAGGAATGGAGGAATGAATAGTTTGTCAGATAAATATCTTAATTATGTAGTTTTAGTCAAACTCCTTAGAGTCAGTTTTGAGAAAATTCCAGATTTCGACAAATCTTCCACGTAATTGAGAATTTGCAGTTAAGATATTTTCTTGAACAGTTTTGTTTCGCATCTTTGAAAGATGCTCAGCTTAACATTAAGCTTTGTACTTATCGGTCGGGTTATGATATCCACAGGCACATATGGATCTTTATATGAAACATGCTTCTCTTGGAATCAAACAGTTTCAAAATATTACTTCTTGTTAAATCTCTATTACGATTTTTGAGAGAATACAGTAATTGATCTTCTTATAGGGGTAAATAGTGGACATAGTCAAACTTTCTCAAGGGAGTGGTGCTGTATGACGGAAAGCCTCTTGTTGCAGGAACTCAATATTCTATCCTACACAATCGAGAACTGACAGTATTTTGTTTCCAAGAGGTGCAGTGACTATTTACATACAGAATTTCTTGCCCACGCAATACATTTCTAGTATTTGTGTTTACAACTCTCGTATTATTCACTCTCAATACCGACTTTTTTTCCTAAAAGGAGCATAGTTACGCCTCTGCTAGCGTCTGTTTCTGCGGTAAGTAGTTTTCTCTCTTACTACTCTGTCTGAAACTTCAACAAATTTAGTTTCTCCTCACGTTTTGCAGCTCAACTGCTCCATTTCTTTCTCTGCCATGTCCTTGTCCAAATACTGCAAGGAGAAAAACAGACAATCGTTATGTGAAGTACACTTAAATTATGCACTAGCCTGGAAAACATAGAGCATACAGAAGTATTGTAGTCTAAATGAATAATACCTGAAGTTCTTGAACTGCCGCTACTATATATGAATGTGGGTAGTATGAGTTCTGTTTCATACTATAGGTGTCCCGGGTTTGATTCCTTATAGCCGCAACTCCAACCTGGGGCATTCCCGTGGTTTCTCCCTGTATGGCATGGCAAATGCAGGATTAGTGTCTTCTACCACGGCTGTTTTCCCCCCCAATTTTTTCTCCCCCTTTCATGTTATACTACTCCTATGGAGCTGTAGGCGATGGCTCACAGCCTTGTATGTTGGAATTATTTCTGACTCTGCCAGAGGGTGCCATCTGAGCCTACATTTCCGAGTCGAGCTTTCCTTGATTCCCTCTGGAGGGGAGTCTCTAAAAACCATCCCCTGGCAGGTCGCTGCTACTAACCGCATGGTAGAGCCAGTAGATGTGAGAGTTCTATGCGTTTCTGCCTCTTTATGTTTCCAATCTCTGCAGCAAATATGTTTGGCGGATGTCCGTAAATCCGGACAAAAGCCGCGCCATACTTTTTACAAAGCGCCACACCCCCGCAGACTACCCCACTTTCAGCTACCGAGATTGAAGGATAGAGTGGTCTCACTCTGTCCAGTACCTAGGAGTAAACTTGGACAGAGGTATAACTTTTCGCGGACACACCAGTGTCCTTTCGGTGAAGGTACAGGGAGCAATCGCTTCCCTGTACCCAATGCTGGGGTCGACCTCGATGCCAGTTGGCATGAAGTTGTATCTCTTCCGAGCGCTGGTAATCCCGGTGATGCTATATGCCTGCGAGATCTGGGGCATGGCAGCAAACAGCTGGATAGCATGGCTTCAACGGGCACAGAATAGAGGACTACGGTCTATCTATTCTGTGGGACGTTATTTCCCTACCAGGTTGCTCCAGGAAACATCGGGTCTTCCATACGTGGAGGATGAAATTAGGCGCCGGGCTTCAAAATTATACGCAAGTTTACCATCACACAGAGGCGCCCTTGTTAGATCATTGGCAGATTATGACCCCACTAGGCGCCGATCTAGACTGCAACCGGGTCCCCCGTATGGCATGCGGGCACCCTAGATAACCCAGGAGCTAATCCTATCAGCAGGTAAAGCTGAGCTCCTCATAATACTTCTAAGCTGTTTGGCATCTAAATTTTTCTCCAACTAAAAATTAAACAAACATAAAGATTTGGGTGCAAAGTACTGCATCCTCCCCTTCAACCTGAAGGTAATTCGGTAACCTTTAAAATTAACTCCCAACTAATAGACCTACACCACCTTCATCCCTCAAATTTCAATTACAAATCTTACCTGCGGTAAAACCCTTAACGGGTGGGCACGTAGCAAAAACCTTCTGGCTGTATACAGCCAGCCAGCACGAGAGCGAGCGAGCCAATATGTCTCCTCCCGCAGTCCCTTCATCTCATTTGTTCCTCGCGGGATTGTTTACATAAAAGAACCAATTGAGTGTCGAGTTGGTTGTCCCATTCGTTAACCAATCTGCACCTATCTCCAATCTATCTCCACCTCTAGGTATTATAGGTAGTGACGGCCAAAAAAGGTTTTTGCACTACCAAATGGTAAACGCTATTTTTTGTAACATCCGAATGTTTTATTCGATTTATTCATTCATGCCAAGATATACCAACACCCTGAATCGTGGTAATGATGGTGGTTTTCATTCTAGTATCTTACAGTTGTATTCGATTCTGTGTTGCACTAAGACGTAAATATGTGATTTTTATACAGGCCAAAAACGGAATTTTGGCCGTAAGGGTGAAATCGTTAAGGAATCATTTAGGTTAAATTTGTGGTTTACATAATGTTTAATTCCCCTATTATTCATCGTATGCGATTTATCATGAGTTTTGCCTGAAGTTATAAAGTTCACTGAAGTGTAAATATAATTTTAAAATAAAACTGGTGTGACGAAGCATGATAGCAAATAAATGCATACAAAATCTAAATATGTTACTCACTTTGTGATACGTTTTACTACTCAGTTTTGTTGCAGCACGTTTGTGCTGTTTCTCTTTTAACCCATATTCTAACAAAATGGTTTATAAAATCGAGTAGCAATTATTTGCAACATTCACAGTGCAGTACCAATGAGAAAAATGCACTAATAAATGATGCAATGCTACAGGAATGTTATTATTTTCTTTTCTTTTTTTTAATATACCCCAGAATTACTCAAAGGAAACACATAAGAAACAAAGCTCTGCTATCATTCCTGTACATAGTTCATACAATTCTTGAACAATGGCAGGAGTATCAATACACATGTTTATCAAAACAGCATTTTTGCATCTGTTCTCAGTATTGCAGTCCACGCAACATTATTTGTAGTGTTAGTGTTCATTCTAAACACTTCCATAACTTAAATGAGTTCAAACTAAGTATCATATACGTGTCTCTGTGCATTTAAGAACACTCGAAGTAGAAGATACTCAACTTTCTCTAGTATTTTCAAAACTGTTTCTAGTTGTCTAATGACAGATTTAACACTTGTTTGAAACGAGAGGACAATAGTGTAAAGGGAAAGTACAGTAACAGCATTTTCGTCCTATACATTTCAATATGTCACATTATTGCGCAGTAAGATATACTGGAATATTTTAATCCAGGGCCATCATACTAGAATATGAAGGCGTGAAGTGCTCTATAACATCGTTCCTTTTCCTTGATACCTGAACGATAGACAATTACATTATTTATTAAATAATTTCGGTCCTCCAGCGTTAAGTCATATCGGACGTTGAATGAAATCGATGAAAAGATGCTGAAATGGGTCCACGGACCCTGGAGCTCATAGTTACCCGACATTCGTCTTGAATGATAAGGGAAAACCCCGGAAAAACCTTATCCAGGTAACTCACCTTGACCGAGATTCGAACTCAGGACCTCTTGAACGTGAGGCAGATACGCTACCATCTACGCTACCGAGGCGGGCACTTTATTTGGTGCCACTTCTGGTTAACGGTTAAGAACTTTAAGCAACTTTACAAGTTACACGTGACTAACATTTAATACCGACACAGTACCATTGCTGACGACTTTAAACTCTGAGTTGATAAAACTGGTTTAGCCACTCCTGTTTAATGAAGGAGTAGCTGGGAGAGAAGGTAGGTTTACACTTCCCTCGGTGTGTCGTCACGTAAGGCTTCAGTTTATGCCTGAAGGGGTGCAATAATCTCACACATCTTTAGGGATTAAAGGCGTAAACATGCGATATGTTATTTCCTTTCCTATACCAAGCTTGTTCAAATGAATAGTACGGTGCCCGGAAGTAGTCCAGAATCTTCAGTCTAAACTACAATCGATTGTTCTTGGTTTTCTAGGAAAATGAGTAAATTAGCACAGAGTAGCATACAAAAGCGAATGTAACCCTGTTGGTTAGGTTGCAGCGTAGCTAAATATGGCCGAACACAAATTCCCTGATCGCTTACTGTTGTAACCCCTACATGTCTCAGCTGACAGTGAGTATAAATACCACCACTTATGTAATTCATCAGTAAAAATAAAAAGTAAACCACGATGTAACTGCTCGAATCGGGCATGAGCCTGTCAACCCGACTGCCGGCTTCATGCCCAAATATGCAAGGCACAAGCGGGCGATCATCCGCTTGGTGGTGCTAGTGGTAGCTGTGGCAGCGGTGGTGGTTATTATACTGCATTATATAACTAAGCATTATGTCAGTCATTTTGTTCATTCACCGTTTTATACGACTTATGCCGTTTAAGGACGTTAATTAATGTTTAAAAATGTTGGAAAATAATGCGGAATTATCAGTGCATTCATATCTCAGCCGCCACTGTTTTTATGGACATAAAGGCGCAGGTTGTAGGTGTCTAGTGGATTGTCTAATTCTACATTGTTCAACCGCTTATATGAGAATGAACGATCACTATTGCACTCTAGAGACCAATACCATTTTCTCGGAGTGTGAGATACAGTTTAACATAGGCAGTTTAAGTAATTTGTCCATCAGGTCGGTCTTCCTAGTCATGATTGCTGGAGCGCCGGGCTTTGGTGCTCCTTGGTGGGCAGGTGATTGGAGTCCCGCATCAGATACGTCTTTGTGGCCGTGAGGATGTGTATATGTCTTTGTTTGGAGAGGGTTCAAAAGTAAAAATGGAAAGTCAAACTGAGTTTCAGGAAAATAAATTGGCAGGATTGAGGATTCTTTTAAAAAGTGAAGCAATACACTTATTCCGGTGCTATTTGAATCAGAGATAGGGAGAGAGAAGGAGAGAAAGAAGAGAAGGAGAAGGAGATAGAAGAGAAATATTTTTCGTAATGGAAAGTATTTACGCTAAGAACTAAGCTTGGAAAAGAGCAGCCCGCCTTGGTAGTGTAGATAGTAGCGTGTCTGCCTTACGTTCAAGAGGTCCCGAGTTCGAATCTCGGTCAGGGTGAGCTACCCGGATAAGTTTTTCCCAGGGTTTTTCCTTATCTTGCGGGTAACTATAAGCTCTATGGACCCTGGGCTCATCTGAGCTTCATTTACCCATTCCACTCATCGTCCGATATGACTTAACGTTGGTGGACGTAAATTTCAACAACAAAAAAATGGTAAGAGCACATTGTCACATTAGTGACTGGTTTGACTCTAGTGGTAGTTTTTGTGACATTAAACCCAACACCCCCGCTCCCCGCAACACCCGCTGGCTTTCTTGTGCATGTCCATCGCTCTTTTAGCCGCTAGCCAACGTGAAGTGAACACATCTTTGTGTAACTGAGAGCACCTTCTGTAGGGCGGCTTGCCGCTAAATATTGTAATGAATAAGGTAACGTTTCTGTTTGATGTATATCTAAATGAATACACTTAACTTTTAACCATGTATAAATATTTTGTGGAATTAACTAAAATTCCCAACCTTTTCTGCTAAGCGTGAGTTGCCAACTGAGCTTTTTTCCCCGGTCCGACCTGGGGATAGATGATATTGGAGCATCTGAAACATATTAAGAATATATTAATTGATATTTGTCATTACTAGATCACGCCGTTTTTCTATAAAATCCTATTTACCTACTTAAAATTTAAACATTGTCTCTAATTTTGAATTTCGACTTTTGTAAACTGCATTTATATAGAGTAGCAAAAACATAGTTACCTAAGGACTATTGGTACAGTAGTTCGTTTTTGCGAACAAAAGCGGTATGATAGACACACTCTGGTTCCCAAGGGAGTGTAAATTCAAGAGCACAGCCGCCCCCATTGCTACCCCCACCACTTGTGAAGCGCTAACAGCGATGGTCACACTGAAACGCACGCTCACTGACCATCAACAGAAGCCTGTCAGATTATCGTCTTGCTATTGTCCGTAGCCCGCTATCTGCTCGCCAGAGGCTATGCTCTGATTATTCCCTGGTACTGCATATCTATGAAGTGCACCGCAAGACTGCAGAGCACCTCTCCCTCTTATTCTTCTTCCTCCTTTGTCCTGCATTTATCTAAGGTTTCTCGTTTTAGGTATGCATTTATCTTATACCTTGATACCGAAATTAAGCGATGCAATGCATAAATAATCGTAATGGATTTCAAAGGAATGTATATTTGTTGTGAAGCGCGTGCACGTGCAGTTGAGTTAAATAGTTTTAACAATAGAAATGTAAGAAACAGTGGTATTAGCAGGGTTCTAAAGGGTTATCACCTGACTCTGTTTGAAAAGGTATTCTTCGGGCCCTTAATAATGGCGTGACCGAGTCTAATAATCACAATGGACAAAGTCATCATAAAGGGAATCTTTGTGTGAAAAGACAGGGCTTCAGAACTGAAAGTTACACAACCATAGTATTATTTTCACAACAATTATTGGAAAATTTCCATTTTATAAATCAACCATTAAATAGCTTGAAGAATGTAATTTCGAGCTGTCTAAAGGCAGTGGAGGAGGTGTCTGCAAAAATTAACAATATAGAGAATGCACCATCTACCAGACGAACAAAAGATTAAGTGTCCAGTATTCAACACAACAATACTGGATTTTCAGTGCTGCGTAATATAAGAAATCAACTAAGTCTCGGACAAACATATGAAAATGATTCGTAATACTCAAATGCACCATTAACGTCATGTGACATTGAACGAACTTTCTCTCAATATTTTTATATTGTTTCAGTGAGAGACGCAGAAAATTCACATTCATATTTTACGAATGGACACGGTTGTTAACTGTAATTCTCGCATCGAAAGCAATAAGGAAGATGACATGTTGTAACGTAGCTTACACTTTGTATTCGTACTGGAGTGTACACACACAGCGCTTCGGTACATTGTTGACACAGACGTTTGTTGATGTCGCGCTTCACCTTGTATAGTACCTGTGCGCTTACATTGACTGCTAAGGTGTACAGGATTCGATGTCTAGTTATGACATATCAGACAGATCATCACTTAAGTCCATTTTGATATTAATAAGAGATTTTTCTGTCTCGCAAGTTACCCATATGGATTGAATGTTAAAAGTTAACAGTTCCATATTTTGAAGGCAATTTATATATTTGACATTTTGTTAGTGGTTGAATGACAGCTACTTTTAGTTGAAATTAAGTGTTGAATAGTGTAGATCAGTGGCACACCAAAACTTTAGAAAGGTGTAGCTATAGCTTCTAAATTTAAATAGATAGCCCATGTATTTCGTAACTCTAATTATTAGTTCAAGGTAGCTCCATATCCTCTAAAACTATTTTGATGTAGTTCATTACGGTAATGTAGGTATAGCGTAATCTATATCACAGGTCCTTTGGTTGCATAGAGATACATAAAGGGAATATTGCTTGATTCACCTGTTAAATTAAGTTACTTACGTATACTACATCCCGAGGTAATTTGTGGAGTATCAGTGTCTCAAGGCAAAAGCAAGAGTACAGCTTTGACCAACGTGACAGATTAATTCCCAATTAACTTCTCAACTCGGGCATCACATCGCAAACAGCTTGCACGCGGCAGCCCGGGAGTTACAAAACAACAGTTAATTGACATAATCACTGCCTGATCCCATCACATTATATTAATTGCGTAAACAGATACATAATAAATGGCTTAATCAATGTGATGATTACCTACCAGTAAATTGCAGAGTATTAGATCGAGCTCATAACACTTTGATTCCATCAACGAAAGCACCGCCTAGAAACGATAATTACTAACCCTGAGTTGGTAACAGCAAATTCAAATAAGCCTCGCTGTTCTTATAATGTTAATAGCTGATACGTGCTTCCGTTTAATGGATGATAGAGCTTGAGATAAAATACTGCGTTAAACTAAGGTGCCTAGGTTCGACTTGTAACCTTTCAACCTTTTGCTTTCTCTGCCAGCTACCTCAGTACGAGGGTGGTCTGAAAAGTTCTTGGTCTGATACTGAAAAACGACACTTCAGCTTTCAAACTACGAGTAGTTTAATTTTTACATAATCTTCTTTAATATCAATAAATTTTATCCAGCGGTGTTCTAATGCCAGTATCCCTTCACTATATAGTTCCTCTGGAAGTGCAGAAAAGTACCCATTTGCAGCCGCTTCTTCATTGGACGAAAAGCACCTATCAGCGAGGAATTTCTTCAGTTTTGGAAACAGATGGAAGTTCAATGGAGCCAAATCTGGGGAATGAAGTGGATGTCCCAGCACTTCATAGTGTAGATCTTTTATTTTCCCCATTGCCATAACACTTTTGTAGGCAGGTGCGTTGTCTTGATGGAAAACATTTTTCTTTCTTTTATAACCCGGGTCTGTTTTCACTTTGGTTAGAAGTTGAGGGTAGTATTTACCAGTATTCTCTTTTTCAAAGCGATGCGGAATTCCACTGCTTCAGTCAACTATTGCTTGGAATGACTTGTAATTTTACGTGGGGTCTAGTAAATTGTGTACCAATGCATGGAAAAAAAAGTCATGCAAATAGTACCGTGATTTCTGGGATAGACCGAGAACTTCTCAGACCACCCTCGTAGGTAGAATTGTATCCCACTCAAAAATTCGATTTACGTATACACTTCATTGCGTGTTTGGAAGTCCTCTCTTTGTGTATGTATGTGTGTAAACTAAACAGCAAAACCGAATAAGGAAGAGTCGTTTTCATATCTGGTGTTTAAGCTGAACGTCTTGTAAGGATCGAATACGAAGGCTTACAAGACAATATCCCATTTGAAAGTAGCCTTTGTGTGGAATATTTCTGGAAAATTTTATTTTCTCAAGAATGGACCTAATGACTTTTAGTAAAACATAAGTTTCACCAAGCAATTTGGCATCTGGAGTTTTCAAATAGCAAATTAAGTAGCGAGTCACTGATTCTTTTGTGATACTTCCAATCCACCTTGCACCCTGGTTCTTGGTTCTGCTGTAGCGCCAGGTAGGTAAACTCAGTGTGTGCCTGACACTACTAAAAAATAAATAAATAAAAAAAATAAAATAAAAAAATAAAATCTGCTCATCTTCTGCCCTGGCATCTAGAGACTATACCAGAGCACAAGTATCCGCAAATTTTGTTTATTTTCTAACCTTCTTTACCTATTTCATTTAGATTATATAATCTATGCAGATATATCCTATCCTATCCCATATCTACTCTAACCTATAGCTACTGGAAACCAGTAGTTTACAAACTTTCTATTGCATACATATTAAACCATACTTCCTACTACAAGTCTAAGTCTAATTATTCTATCCGATTATCGATTGTTAGCTTGATCCGATGTCTAAATCCACTCGACTGGAATTATAGTGTAGCCACTTTCTCGGACGAGGGATTGGTCTTCGGTCCTTTCTTAAGTCCACATTAGTCCGCCTCCTGTATATCTTCCTCCGTTCTGGTCATGGAACTGCCTGACACTACTGCATACCAGTAGTGGTGTGCAGTTTACGACTGGCGGCGTACGCGCTAAAAGGGTTCGGCGCGGAACGATAACAGACAGATAGCACAGTGTGGAGATAAAGCGCCTGCAAAAACAGATAGATAGCCTGGAGATAAAAGACTTGCCGACACAGATAAAGTTAGACGTCTAGAACGTTCATGTTTCATCTGATGACGTGTTAGAGAACATCCTATAACAATCTGGAATCATGAACGGTCGTGTATAAAAAGAAGCCGAGGCTAGTTTATCGAGTAGTCTTACACAGAGTTGTAAATAGAGTGTAATCAGAACTGAAATGTGTGAACGCTTTTGTTTGTGGACAGCGACCTTGGAAGATTGTAATTGTGTATGTGACGTAATTCTGCTACTGTAAGTGTACTTCTACGGAAATAAAGAACACTTTGAATTTCTGCAACTAGGACTTTTAATTCTACGAACCCACAACGTCACAATATCACTACAGCCTTATAAAGTCTCTATGCTCGACATTTCATCACTACTATCATGAACAATAAACAGAGACTTCTATAAAACGTTTCTCTTCACTTCTAAATGAAAACTTCTGTAAAACAAACTCGTGTGGTTTCGCTATATTCAATAGGTAACTGAGTATGCTCATTGACCAGGTGGTCCTGAATTGGACCTGTTTCTTGTACTTAATGGAGGGTGAGAGACTTGAGGCCGAGAAAATATTTACAACCCTTGCTGATATAGGTTTATTCACTAGTTCCAAGTAATTTGTCTTTGAATTTCCTGAAACTAGCACCAAAAGTCCTCTTGATTATGAACAACTTTGCACAAATTGTAAATCGTAACAGATATACAATATCTTACTACATAAAGATAATCTTAAAGCACATGGTTTATATCAAATGTACTTATTTCTAGTGTTAACCATTTTTGAGATATTGATTATCAATGGTTTGCATTTCTCAGTACTGTCGGCGATTGCATTGTTGGATTAGAGCTGCCGCAAAGCCAGAGCTATGCGCGTGGGCAAGAAAGAGACAGATAGTGGCGCGCAGCGCTGGACGCTTGTCGAGAGAGAGAGAGACAGAGAGAAGTCAGAATAGTTCCGTCTTTCTCTTGCCGCCAGATTTTTCTCGGGAGGTTTACTGCACTCTAGAACGACTGAGAGGTATACCTATATAGTGGCAAAATCTGAGAAGCAGTGACTGGAGCTGTGTAGTTGTGCAGCTGTGTCGTAATTGTGCGTTTGAACTGTGCTGCAGCGAATTCTTTTATTTGTTTTTGTGTGCTGAAGCAACGAGACGACCTTGAAGACTGCTGTTTGTGTATGTCACGTCTTTTTACTACTACAAGGGTTATACAATGTTACTGTTTACTACAATAGAGAGTGTTTTTAATTTCTGCAAACAATACCTTTGAATCTAACAACCCATGAAGTCACAATACTTATACATTTCTCAAATAGGGTATTCTTAATCCCTTCCACTTCTTGGTTATGTAATGGGCATTAAACGTCATCACAGTGTAAAAACTCTTAAAAGATACTATCGCTAAGCCTAATATATTCCCCCATTTCCATTGCATCTACACGAAAATATATAATAAAACATTTTCTGCAAACCTTTGTATTGGTTGTAGAGGGAATAAAAGCTAATAAAATGCAGAATCCTCCAAGATGGGATAAGAGGATTTCCAGAAAATTGCCTCAAAACTAAACTATTCCTTATATGGAAAAAATATATGTTATCTTCTCACAATTGGCTGGTACTGGTTTTAATTAAGATATTTTTATTTAAAATATTTACATGGCAAGTGAAATATATATTTTGAATTTTGAGGGAATGATCCATGAAGCTCTCTGCATTGAAGGGCAGATTTTTGTAATTTTGAAACTGGTAAACCATAAGCAGTAAACAAAAGTATACTATACAAAAATGTTAAATGATTTTTAAAATACTCAATTTATCTCAAATCACTGCTTAGCTACAATAGTCATTTATGAGATACTCGTTATTATTGATATGAACTGTTCAATACTCAGTGATGTTTTAAAGTCGCTATTCAGTAGTTTTAGGAGAAAGGAAATATAATTTAAAGTCCAGCATAAGGCGTTCAGTTATAGAGTATTTGATTATCATGTCTACTGTGTCTTCTTTATGCCTTCAGTCACATGTGTATGGAAACTACAGCCACATAGGAATTCAATTTACCTAATTCAACTGGAAAATAAACATTATGTAAAAATAGATTGCAGAACACTTTGAATTCAAAAAGTCCCTAATTAAAATTAAAAGTATTTTGGAGACACGAGCTGTCAAATGCATTATTTCTCCAAGATTTCACTTAATTTCAGGTGGCCATGAGTACTGTAAGAGCATGTTTGAGGAAATTACTGTCAATGTCAAATGGCTGGAAACGATCTATACTGCCATAGTAGAAAATAAGATATTGCATGGGGCAGAGATATGGGGAGTGGATGAGGCATGGGAAGAGGTGGACGTTATTAACAGATCTTTCTGTAAATATATTTTGGGCTTACCGGTAGCTTCACCCAATGGGGCAGCACAATTAGAGTTGGGAAGACATTCAACCAGGGTTAAAATTGTCTCAAGGGTATTGAAATATCTGTACAGAGTTGCCAATTTGGAGGAAAGCAATATTATCAAGGAATGATTTCTTTTGCAGATGAGAAGCAAATGGGGAGAGTCTTGGGCGCAAAAAGTAAGGAACTGATGGAACAGATAGGTATGGGACATATTTGGAGAAACGAGGAGTATTATTATAGGGGCTTTTGGAAATAGGTAGAATTAAGGCTGGAATATTTAGATAGTCAAGTTATATTTACCAGTGTAAGGGAGAAAAGATCATTGAGGACATACAGGGAACTAAAAACAGTGTGGGGGACGGAGAATTACATAGATGTGTGTAATACGTCAGGACGAGAAGGATTTGCCTGGGAAAGGACAGGAGTTAGAAATTTGAGAGGTATTAGATATGAAAAGGATACAGGGAAATGCCCAATGTGTGGAGAAGAGGATACAGATTGGCATAGTATACTTCACTGCAAACAAACAAAGATATGGAGAGAACAAATTTGGCAACAAAAGTGGGACAGTTTTAGGGATGGCGGGAGCTACTAATAATAAAGAAAATGTTATTGGTAAAAGGAGAAAAAAAATGTAAGAAATAGAGGTAAATATCTGGGGAAGATTAGATAAAAATGGTTAAGATTGATGAAGAATAAATAACAATTAAAGGCTGGAAAACTAGAAAGAGGGATACAAGGGAGAGGAGGGTCATCAATACACGGAAAACCAGGGGTTATGTGTATTGAGACCGGGACTTGGGGCAAGCAGGTAGAAAGGGTATGTTAAATGTGAATAAGTCATTTTGTTATTGTGTGAAAGAAATGTTAAAAATGTAAACGTATCAGTGAAAATGTATGTAGAAGAAAGATGAGAAATAAATACTATACTATACCAATTTCAGGTTATTTTATATATAGATGCACGAAAATAAGACCATTTTTGTTACCGTCGCATCCCGCTTATCGTTTTAAATGTAACAAGATTATTGATCTATATATCTAGAGGATCGCTTCGCGTTATATTGATTAAGCAGGAGAATTTTATTATTCCTTAGGCGAGCAAATAATTGGCAGCCTCAGGCAATTGATGCAAAAGGAATTGGCTTACCGTATCGTAGAACTCATTACCTGAAAGTGAGCGCTGGAAAATACGTTACGTAGGAGCATCCACCAACGCAACATCTTTTGCTGATTTTCCTAATGAAACGGAATAAAAATAACGACACTCTAACTCGAGTTTCATTCCTACAGCGTGGGAAGTATAATTTAATTTGCTAGTCTTGCGTAGCATCGTACGAGCTCTCGAGCTGAATGTCAGGCCTGAAACAGTACAAGGGTTTTAGTATTGCGCCTACTCATTTTGAGACGGCCCCTACAGGGCATTACATTTTGCTTGGAAAGAAAATTAATTACGAGTATGTTACATGGGAAATGTTTCTTTATGTCAGAACCAAACCTTTGGAATTGTATCCCCATTTTAATAATTAAAAAGATAAAAGAAGTAAAGAACAAGTGATGAAAAGATTCAAATTATGTTCTCGTTTTTGTTTCAGAGATTTTAGTTCATTACAGTGATAAGTTCAGGATACAAACAAGTCAGCTACAGATTTCTCCGTGAGGAATAAAAAGAGATAACAGGAAGTATTCTAATTACTTCACAGTATTAGAATGCTCACTTGCAACAGACAACTTCGGAAATAGACAAAGGGGCCTGGGACTAGAGGCTGATACTACAATAACATAAACGTAACAAATTAGTCGAATTCAACAACGTTATTAGGCTTGTTTGTAGTTTTATTCGTTGGATAGTACTCAAAAATGAAAAGAAAAATGATAGAATTCACTTTTGACATACGTGAGGAGAGGGTACCTGGTATTAGCAAACTAGATTGACGTTTCGGGTGAGGTTTAAAAGTACCATTTGTGAATTTAAAAAAAATAACAATTTTTGGACGATTCTTTTGGCATTTTAATACAGTAATCAGGATTTAATGTACAGCATTTACAATAAATTTCAGGCATATTTCTAAATTACTTCCAACATTATTAATTCATTATTATTTTTCTGGCATTTTGAAGAACTGCTCCACACAATCCAAGTTATTTTATTTTTATGTTTATAGTTAAAGTCTTTAATGGTATACACATTGCATATATAAAGTTACTAGTTTAGTATAAAATAAATGTTTAACTAAACAATTATTTGCTTAAGGGGGGACGTATGCAAATATTCAGGGTCTTACATAAATAGCCATAACATCCAAAGTTTTCAAGTTAACGAATTGAAACTTAGTATATCATTTAAGGCAATACAGTTGATATGCACAATTTTGTCATAATTTTCCACATATTGTTTCTATATACAGAGATATTTACAAACCTATGCTCATGTTTTTCAAAATTCACATATGCTATCTTTCTGAAATTAGGTATGTTATTTTAAAATACACTAAAAATGAATTTGTTGGATGTAGAGTTCTTATTAAAGCTGTATAGAATTTTAAAAAAATGTTAATTATATGCATCCTTTAAAAATTAAAGTAATTTCATATATTTGGTATCATCACATTCCATCTGGAACTTAATCTTAAATTCTAGAACCAACAAATGTTCACTGTGGCATAAGAAAGCTGTGTGCTAAATTGCATCACTGTAGATGAAGTAGTTTGAGAGAAAAATGGGTTGAAGATGTAGAAAATTCAAGTTACGGGGAATGTCAATTAAAAATACAATACAATACTGGACGGAAACCAGAAGATCCGTGGTTCAAATCCCGGCCATGGCATTGAATTTTTCATGTTGGCTCTATCTATCAAAAACCTTGGCCTATATACGGATAGTGTAAAGAAATGATAAATTTCCATCAATTAACTAAAATAATAAGAGTTAAATGATGAAGCCTGGGACTTAAGTACTTACGATAAGTAAGTCGCCACAAACAGTGTATCTCGGATGCGAGAGCCCCTAGTGGTCTACCGGGCAAATATACGAGTCAACTGGAGAATTTAATGTCAGGACGGCACGTTGGCCATGGTAGCTCAAAGGGTAAGAGTGACTGGACGGAAACCAGGATATCCGTGGTTCAAACCCCGGCCATGGCATTGAATTTTTCTTGTTGACTCTATCAAAAACCTTGGCCTATATACGGCTAGTGTGGAGTAATGATTAATTTCCATCAGTTAACTAAAAAAAAAGTATTATTCAGTTTGCCTTTTAATTTTAAGTCAGAACTTCCCATATCGATAGTCTGTATCCTCATTCTGGTCTTCTTCAGCCTTTCTTTTTAAATTCCTCTTCTGTTTGCTTCTTTCTGCATTCATTTCATAACTCTTTCTGCACCAGCGATGCGAATGTTGTCGATACTCTGCAAAATTGTTTCCATAAACACACCAGGTTGATACCCTAACTGATGCATAACTTTCTTTCTGCCAACATTCCCATCATTAAACACTATTGTAGCATCAAATGTAGCAATTAGTTATAATGTAGCAATTTTCACCATTATGGAAGACATAAATGATGTTTTGGGACACCTTTTCTATATCAGACTGTTGAGGCTTTCATTTGGGTTTTGAGTCTCTCCATAGAGAATTTTTTAGCAAGCCTGGGTGTGCTAAGAATTGGTAGGTGGCCTTTATAGATTCCAAGACAGCTGATGAAAGACTATGTGTTGCTACTATGATACTATGTAACACTAGGGCTTTTGATTTTTAAAGTTACATAAAGTCCACGTACAGTCATAATATTTTGGTGTTTGATAGCTAACACTATATACTATTATACAAAACAATAAAAAATTATTTTTTGAAAATTTTCTCGTACGTCCCCCCTTAACAATTTATACGATATAAATATTATTATTTAATAGCATTACAAGTAAGAATTTTGTTAATCACATAATTTCATGTTGATATTAACAAAGAAGTGTACAAACTTTTATTGACTTGTGCCAAACATACACACACACACACACACACACACACACACACACACACACACACACACACACACACACACACACACACACACACACACACACACACACACAATGTAGAACAACTTGTGAATGTGCCGAGAAATTAATACACAAGAAAAAGGGTGTTTGTAAATCATAGGACTAAAGTTATACAGTTTCTGATCTAATTGTGTTAAAAGTTATTTAGTGCATATAAGTAAGCTCTTTAATCCTTTTTTCCGCTCTTCTGCAACTAATTTAGTATTTTAGGATTCCTTCTAACTCTCTTGAACGTTTTTTTTTTTTACCTTTGTATAGGCAGACGTTACGTATTTTTATATTGTATAAGGACATAGGCTTATAAATGGTATCCTTAAGGGACGATAGGGTAAGGGAAGTAACTACTTCGGAATCGAAGGGGATCAGAAAGGAAGGGGAGCCAGTCGGTAAAGGAAATCCTAATTGTGGAAGAATAGATAAGGAATGCCATAATAGTAACAACTCTTGTACTGTCATTGCTCTGATCCACTTTGTGATCCACTTTCTGATCCACTTAGTGCTACAACCCACAATAATTACGTTAAATTAGGCAACTGCAGTTACTTTAATGGAAGAGGTTTTGACGGCTACATCTTGGAGTACTAATCCACACAACGCGGATGACACCAAAGTCAAAGAGAGCGATGCTCATCTGTATATACCCTTGTGGCAATAGCTCGAAACTTTTGCAAAAAATGACATATTAGTTAAACTCGAGTTTTATAAATCCGGGCGACGATACGTTTTATCTTATTCACGATATTAATTTATTTATAATATATTAATGTACTAAACGTCATCCGTCACACTGGTGAAATGAAGTCCACTGCAACTCACTGTTCCCTAAATGTGGAAATGATTTTCTCCTTATTAATACGAACCACATATTAGGATAGGTTTGATATTAATCAGTCGAAGGGATCTCTAGTCACTGGAGTGTAGCACTGTACCTAGGACATAGCAGGACTTTTGAGTTTCCAAAATAATCTCTTTGAGGAAGAATTGAAGGAGAAGATCCCAAGAGTGACCAGCGCTAGCGAGAACAGCATCCCTAACTATTCCAGAGTAACGCTGTACCTGAGGTCGATACAATACCGCCTTAGCTGTCTTCAACATGATAGTCCTGGAAGGAAAGGACTCACTCCCAGAAAAGAGACACGGTCGGTCAGGTAAGGATCATGGAGAAATCCATCTCCAGCGGAGGTTCGATCATCCTCTGCAAATCATTGTCGTCATCTGGTCCGAAACTTGTATAAATGAAACTTATGAATGTAAATAATGAGACAGAAAAGTTGTGGTAGAAGATCTATCCGAATTATCATGTACCGATCTGGAGAGATCAGGAGAAATCCAAGGCCGAAGTGGAGGTTCCAGGAATCGAACCTGTGATCTTGCACGTTACTGCGGACCTGCTTTACAATTCATGCATGATTCGAAAATTTCAGTTGCGAAATCACTGTAGGGTATTATTCAAACAGAGTGGCCAGGACAGCTGATGAGCATGTGAGAGAAGCTTTGTCAGGAACCACAAAAGTGAGTCGCTTATTACCGATGTCACAGTCAGCTGCAAATGTCCCAGATGTCATGTGATTTAGCAGTATTGCATTTGTTGGTAACCACCATATGCGCAGTAGCATGTGCCGCAGGAACTATAATACAGAATGGAATTCTGCCTTTACACCACAACTCCACGTACGAGCATAATAAAGCTTATAATAACTTCCAGCTACATTATAGCTGTTGATATGAGTCGCTTGACTGTGTGTACTGTAATTATTACATTAAAAACTTTAATGTAATAACCGTGTATATTTGACAGATAATATGTGACGAAAAGCGAACCTTGGTGGGCCATTTTGCAGTTCAATTGTACAATCCATAGTATTCCCAATTGGTTAAAAATTTAAATTTGAAATCCTTAAACAGTAATATTCTTCTTACATGGAATTAGTCACAACATTTACGAACTATCCTTCAAATTCAGTAAACATTTTGTGTTCCTTTAAGAGGGTGAACATTACTCCTACATTTGTTTAGTGATGCTGTGATTTGCTGAGCTTCACAAGTGAACTGATCTCACACCTTTTTTCAGTGTCACCTAAGCTCTCATTGATGTTGAGTTTTCACAGATGAACTGATGTAGTTCCTGTTTTCACTTTCATTTCACTTCCTCCGTGAAGTAGTTTGAAATATAATGCACACAACGTGGTTTGTCCTTTGGGAGGCTCATTAGATCGGGAGTCAAACACAAGATCTTTCTAATCTTTTGCAGTAGCAGTACTCACTGCATTGCGGCGTCACCAACTAGCTTGGAGTACAACATTTTCTGTCGCACCAGAAACACAATCTCCACTGAAAAATTTTATTCATTCGTGAGAGTGCTCATTTGCACAGCCGTTGACAATTTGAAGAACTCTAGTGTACTCGGAGGTGGAAAGAGGGAAAATGTCCATCTTTGAAGTCCCCTTCAAGTATTTAGTTTGGACGAAAGTGCAATTGCTCATCTCTTCTCTACCGATGGCCGCCTTTCCAATGAGCTCAGTCCAGATCCTCTGTGTCAAATGTATCTTCATGTTCCTGAAAATGTCTCATATTAAATTTAAATTACAGTGCAATAAATATTATACTAGACTTTGAATATATCCATCTTCATTATCAATAGGCTACTCCCATCTTGTCTGCCTTGGTAGCGTGTCTGCCTAAGGTCAAGAGATCCCGAGTTCGAATCTCGGTCAGGGTGAGTTACCTAGATAAGGTTTTATCCGGGGTTTTCCCTTATCCTGAAAGACAATGTCGGGTAACCCTAAGCTCTATGGACCCTGGGCTCATTTGAGCATCATTTCACCCATTGCATTCATCGTCCGATATTACTTATGTTGGAGGACGTAAACTAAAATAAAAAAAAAAACACCCATCTCCCTTTCGTTGTTTGGAAACATGTTGTCACGAAACATGCCGCTCATACAGGTTGATTCAGATCAATTACATCTGGCATCCAGGCGCTTGAAGAAATACTAGCAATGAGTGAGACAGGAAATATTTCATTAAAATAGTCTGCACAATGTTTGCAAATTAACTGGTTACCCATGCTTTATATGAGAGAGGTAAGGATATCGTACTGCCGTACCTGTGGCTCCAGGAATAACTGCAGCATATACAGTTTGATTATTCCAGTAACTGACCTTTTGCCAAACAGGAAAGGTCCTAAATTTTACATTGCATGCCCTGCCTCACATTACTTTGGGAGATACTGCTCGTCACTCGATAAATTCATTTTAATGCTTGTCTGCCCAATTGTGTCTGTTGACAACGCCGTTGACGTGAAATGTCTCTTCTTTACTGAACAGAACATCACTCATCAGATTCTCTTTTTTATGGATAATGACTGAGCTCGGATTTAGTAATCTTGAAGTAATGAAACGGTGAATTTTTAAATACAAGCTCTAATTAATTAAGAATATTTTAGTATTAGTCCTGCTTATTGCAATAAACAGTATGTTTGTATATTTCTATGAGCAGCTGTTTGTAGATACTACGTAATCTATTATAACATTTTGTTGCAGGACACATATAACAATGCCATGAAATGATACGGGCTTATGTTTTAGTCGGGGAGAAGTTATTATGATTGGCAAATCGCCCTGCAATGGCTGACTTTGAAGTTTGTTTTCATAAGTTATTGGTTATTAAGTTAATGTCGTCATAAATTACACTGGGCAACAATGGAAATATTTCGGGCTTAAAAATGTGAATTTACATGTATTTCCATCTGCTGAATTAAAAAACCACCATAAAAATGATAGATTAGCTCTTGTTTTGAAGAGAAAGTGACATTTCATTTTTAGGGTAAAGATTTGAAATACTTTTTGGGGATTGGGCATACCTTTCAAATAACAAAACAAAATCAGAGAGAAATTTTTGAAAATTAAGTGATGCAAAAGTTAAGGAAGGCATTTTTGTCGGACCACATAAAAAGAGAACTTGTAAGGGATCCTGCATTTGACCAAATTTTGGAGGGGAAAGAGAAGGAAGCTTGGTAAGCCTTCAAGGGTGTTGTTCATGGATTTTTAGGCAACAAAAGAGATGACAACTACAAGCATTTGGTGACAGTGCTCCTGCAAAAATAACGTAACCTTGGATGCAACATGTCCCTTAAAATTCATTTTCTCCACTCCCACCTAGACTTTTTCCCTCCTAGTTGTGGAGCTGTTAGTGATGAACATTTGAAGAGATTCCAACAGGACATTTCTGTTATGGAACAAAGATATCAGGACCATTGGAATGAAGTAATGCTTGCGGATTACTGTTGGTCTTTGTATAGGGATTCTTCGGAACTCCATCACAAGAGGCAAGCTAAAAGACGACGAAGTCAATAGGCCACCACATGATTCTCTTCAGACACGACTATCTGCGAAGTATTTCTCCAGCAATTTAGAACTTTTAGCATGTAATTACCGGTTTAAAAAATCAAATGCACTTCCATTGTTGTTAACATGTATGTAATTAAAATGTATCCTGTTCTCTCAATCCATTAAGGTGTAATACTTCCACCTTGTGTATATCATAGAAACTAGAGCTAATAATAATTTTTCATTGTTATATTTTTTTTTTCTCAACCCAAAATCACAAAGTAATTTTCCCTTTACTTAGTTAAATAAAACCAACGATCATTACCTAAAATATCAGATTGATTCTTAAAATATTCTGAAAATAAAAAAATAAAACAATGTTTTAACACACTTGCACAGTACTATATTTCCATCCGTTAAAAGTAGGATTTCCATCAATCTATTTTTCAACTACCATCAAACCAAATAAACTTCACTGCTCTTCTCCTTCGGCATTATAATATTTCTTTTCCCACTGATCACACTTCAGGAATTACGATCAGTAGCACATTAGTGCAAGTTTAAAAATCAAGTGAAAGTGACACCTTTTAGTTCTTGGAGATGTTATCATTGCAGCAGACCACTTCGTTTGCAATATTAGTACAACTCCTTACAATGTGGAATAAATTTATTACTTACTTGCACATGTTTAACTATCAAGGAATAAAACATGCAAATATGCAAAACTTCGAGCTCTAATAATGACATATGACTGCTCTTACAGTATATTTATACTCTCGCTTGTAAATCATTTGGATAGGTTAGGTATTCTTTTAAATATGCAGTGAGGCACATTCGACGTTGTCAAACCCGCGGAGAACGATGGATTTTGTTGGAAATAAAAATCCTTGGCATATCTTCCTTTGGAAGTGAAGTAAAGACGGTGGTCCTTTATAGAGTTATGGCTCGTAAGAGAACCTCAAGTCCGATAAATAGGTATCTAAACAAAATTAACTGTCGTTCACACCCAACGTAAATTGGGTCACTGATCATCTCAGCAGTTAAGATAGCCCATAAATAAAAAGTCAGTTTCAATGTCCACATTGTGGATTTCGGAATGTTCAGCTCAAGATCTAGCCAACGACTGAATGCCTTTGGGTTGTTTTCCTTCATCCTTCCTACATTTTGTTGGCTAAACACGGTCGCCATTCATCATCTCCATATCCTTCATCTCTGAATTGATTTATAAATTGTTGAAAAGAAGCTTTTTAGGGCCATCTTTCTGATACATTCTTTCAAAGATCCTTTGGACCTCATAGATCTTATTATCTAAATGATATTTCAGAATTATAATTCATTTTTTTTTGTCAACACTATAAAGTTTCATACATTTGTGAAGGAAATAATGCAAATGTACGTTTTCTATGAAATTTATTGGGACATTATGAGCACTCTGTACATTTTGAGAACTCTTCCAAAATGGTGATGAAATCGGGCAGCTCTAGGCGATATACTATAATATAGGAATGCCATTAGATTTACTTTATAAAATGTTCAGGAAGGATAAGGGAAAGTAAACAATATTAGTCAAATAGTCATTGTACAAAGCCGGTAGTGTCTTTTAAAGCGTCAAAACACCCTACAAAATAGAACAGCTAGAATGAAACCTATATCCTAATACAAAAGGCATGTTACGGTGCACTTAATCAAGTACTACGGATCATTAAGGTGGCAAAAGTGTAATAATACCGTTATGTTCTCTGCCATTAGCCTCGCAGGTTTTATTATCCTTTTATCCCCACGGTCTTAAGTGGCATTACCACCCACACCACTGTCGTTATCTTTATGTGCTAGTGACCTAAATGGTAGCAATAAACTCTTTAAGTCTCGAAGTAAACACACGATACTTTGTTGAGATGAGCCCATCTTCATGAAAACTTGTGAAAGTGGAAGTAAAAGTCATTCCTTTAAATTACACAATACTTTTAGGCTTGTATTACTTTCTCTTCCATGTGCGTAGGTAGAAAAAATACTGCACTCCATCCAAAAATCAATACCGAAATTTCAGTGAGAATGCACGTTTATACGTCCCCTGAATGAAAAAAAAAAAAAAAAAAAAAAAAAAAGCTTACGCTTCTTTTCTCTCTAAGCCTACATTTTAATTTGATGTGTCTATTTTGCATTAACAAAAATACTTATCTGTAGGAGATATATATATATATATTTTTATGTATCACACTCTGGTCAGTCATACGTCATACTCAATCTTATGTAAATAATCACAGTGTAATGAGAGTCACATATTTTAAAATACTACTACTACTACTACTACTACTACTACTACTACTACTACTACTACTACTACTACTACTACTACTACTACTACTACTACTACTACTACTACTACTACTACTACTACTACTACTACTACTACTACTACTACTACTACTACTACTACTACTACTACTACTACTACTACTACTACTACTACTACTACTACTACTACTACTACTACTACTACTACTACTACTACTACTACTACTACTACTACTACTACTACTACTACTACTACTACTACTACTACTACTACTACTACTACTACTACTACTACTACTACTACTACTACTACTACTACTACTACTACTACTACTACTACTACTACTACTACTACTACTACTACTACTACTACTACTACTACTACTACTACTACTACTACTACTACTACTACTACTACTACTACTACTACTACTACTACTACTACTACTACTACTACTACTACTACTACTACTACTACTACTACTACTACTACTACTACTACTACTACTACTACTACTACTACTACTACTACTACTACTACTACTACTACTACTACTACTACTACTACTACTACTACTACTACTACTACTACTACTACTACTACTACTACTACTACTACTACTACTACTACTACTACTACTACTACTACTACTACTACTACTACTACTACTACTACTACTACTACTACTACTACTACTACTACTACTACTACTACTACTACTACTACTACTACTACTACTACTACTACTACTACTACTACTACTACTACTACTACTACTACTACTACTACTACTACTACTACTACTACTACTACTACTACTACTACTACTACTACTACTACTACTACTACTACTACTACTACTACTACTACTACTACTACTACTACTACTACTACTACTACTACTACTACTACTACTACTACTACTACTACTACTACTACTACTACTACTACTACTACTACTACTACTACTACTACTACTACTACTACTACTACTACTACTACTACTACTACTACTACTACTACTACTACTACTACTACTACTACTACTACTACTACTACTACTACTACTACTACTACTACTACTACTACTACTACTACTACTACTACTACTACTACTACTACTACTACTACTACTACTACTACTACTACTACTACTACTACTACTACTACTACTACTACTACTACTACTACTACTACTACTACTACTACTACTACTACTACTACTACTACTACTACTACTACTACTACTACTACTACTACTACTACTACTACTACTACTACTACTACTACTACTACTACTACTACTACTACTACTACTACTACTACTACTACTACTACTACTACTACTACTACTACTACTACTACTACTACTACTACTACTACTACTACTACTACTACTACTACTACTACTACTACTACTACTACTACTACTACTACTACTACTACTACTACTACTACTACTACTACTACTACTACTACTACTACTACTAATAATAATAATAATAATAATAATAATAATAATAATAATAATAATAATAATAATAATAATAATAATAATAATTATAATAATATTCTCTTCGTCAGGAAAACCATACATAATGAATATTACGTACCAGTTCTTAATAATACTGTGATGATTGTTGATAGGTATTCATTTGTAATTTGTTTTATGCAATGGAATGTTAATGGGAATTTCTCAGTAAAGGAGTTCATTCTCATTAGAGTCTGACTTGCAGCAGTTTGGTAATTTTGTTCACCTTTATATATATATATATATATATATATATATATATATATATATATATATATATATCAGTGTGTGTGTGTGGTCCTAAGCCGTGGCGTAGCGGACTAAGGCAGCATGCTCCCTGCCACGGAAAGCGGCCCGGGAATGATCCTACCTTAGGGTGCGGATTTAAGTCCCGGGTATACGACCGGTGCCCTCTCAGCATCGTTAGGCAATTGAGAATTTCACGATAGGTAAGTGGGGCTGGTCCTAAGTCAACATTCGGCTGGGGGATGCCGAGATGCTGACCACATCTCCTCCCCGTATCGGTTGGATAATTACCCACGTATGTGGACGTGAGGCCGGCAGTCTGGTTGGCTGGTCCTGGCCCTACATGGGGTGTAGGAACCTGGATTATGGTTATGTTATATATAAGCAAAAGTACCAAAATCAATTTTCTTTCAGATCTTCTCATCCAGGTTACTCGAAAGTTTTATTCCATGTAGGAAATCCACTTTGAAAATCCAAAATACTATCATACATGAATCTAGGAATACATTTAATGAGTAAAAAGTCACAGTCCATGTCTTATGTTAAACACAACTACCATAATTTAAATCTATAGCACAAAAATGAATTTCACCGACTTAGATTGGCAAATTGTTATGGCTTGAAGGAATAATGTGATTGGGGCAAAAAATAGTAGCTATGTATTGCTGTATGATTGTAGAAAGTGCATTATTCTAGAATCTTTTGTATTTTCAAGATTATTTTAATATTTTCACTCATTTGTTACACATTTGTTAATTACACGATACTGTGTTTTATTCTTCTGAAAGAAAAATTTATAAAAACATTTTGTTATATATTTACTCATCGTCAACTTAAATTATCAACAAAGCAATGCTACCAATTTAAAACCTGGTAAAATACTGTAACGTAAGAGGCTTTGAGTCAAATGTTTCAAAATTGATCCTGTAACTCAAAGAGGGAGGTTTGGAAATTACAACAACGATGCAATATTTGGATAAAAATTTAAAGTTGATGAGATGGATTCTGAAGACGCAGATATTGAAGAGGCATGGGTAATTGGTTTGTAGCCTACTCCTCGCCTTAGTACATGTTATCTCAAATATATGTGGTAGACGTGGGTTTCTTTATGAATGATGGATGTGTTGGAGTTCTAAGTGTCTTTCTGTGTAAATATCATAAGGAGGACGTAGAAATATTTGCATAATGGTTCGTTTCTGTTGAAGCTTTCAGCTGTTGTCAAGTAAAAATGGTAGAAATATTATACTAAATGCAGGCATTATTTGAAAGTGCGTACGCGGATGTACAATATGCGGTTGAAAATCGGTCAAGCACGTTCTACTCAGCTCTCTTTCCAAGCCGTTGTCTGCAATGTAACAACGATAGTGACACGTCTACCCTCGAAAATTTGCAAGTGTCTATCACATCAGTTTGTGGAGAAAGTCCAGTGGTTCAGTCTCCAGGGACATGCACTTGATAAAACTGGGCTTCAGCCTCCTGCGGACAATTACGTCGTCGTTGCTGCAGTCCTCGAAGTGAGGAATCGATAGAGCAATTGGTGCGTGAAGACCTACCACTAGGCAGCCGTAACACGCAAAGGGTGGGAAAACTTTAGTCCCTGTATGTCCAAACTAGTCGCAAAGAGCAGTTTCTAAGCTCTGTTTACATTTGTCGAGTATCGCCATTGCTCCGTATATCTTGAGCTAGCTCGGTCACAGGTAGAACTGTGCTCTCTCTCTCTACTGCTTCCGTCCTTGTCCGCCACCTATCACCTAGCACACTACTTATATAGCGAACAGGTGTATGGACAATTATGCCCAACAATACTAATATACGAGGGCTGTTCAATAAAGAATAATCACAATTCTCTTGTACAAAGTACCTTTACTCATCCTCAAAATTTTGATGGTCCTTCTGAAAATACTCTCCCCTGAATGCGATGCACTTATCCCAGCGTTTTTGCCAGTCTTCAAAGACATGCTGGAAACCATTTTTGAGAGATCCTTCAAAACCGCCTCCGCAGCCTTCACCACTGCTTCTGATGAAGGATAATACCTCACACGAAGGCGTTTCTTCAAGTTAGGGAATAGAAAAATGTCACATGGGGTTAAATCTGGACTATAGAGAGGGTAAGGGATGCACTTCACGTTGATTTTTGCAGGATATTCAGCAATATCGGCAATATACGGGCGCGCGTTATCGTGGTGCAGCATCCAGCCAGCTTCACGGAAATGTGGTCTTTTGCGCTTGATACGGACTTGCAATGTTTTCAGGACATCCCTATAGTATTGTCCATTTACTGATGTGTGTGCAGGTAAAACATGCTGATAAACCATTCCATGAATATCAAAGAATGAGATGACCATAACTTTCCCAGCAGAAGCAACCACTTTTGCTTTTTGAGGGTTGGTGATGAAGGAGATTTATTCACTGAGCTTTGCTGTTTGCTCTCAGGATCAAAATGATGCAACCAAGTTTCATCAGCAGTGATTACGTTTGAAAGAAACTCCGGATCTTCCTCTAACATCAACTTTAACTGCACGCAGACCTGCATGCAAATGTCCTTTTGTTCGGGAATCAACAGTCTTGAAACACATCCCGCACAAACACGTCTTATGTGTAATGTTTCTATCACAAACGTGTGGGTGGCACCCAATGAAATGTTCAGTATTTCAGAAAGTGATCTTAAGGTAATTCGTCGATCCTCTCTCACAATGGCAGCAGCAGTGATGATGTTTTCTTCCGTAAGTGTAGTAAGTGGACAACCGGGTCCACCTTCCTTTCAAATTGATTGTCTCCCCTCTTTAAACATTTTAAACGATCTTCGAGCTGTGCTGTAGGGAAGAACAGACTCTCCATATGCCTTCTGTAACATTATATAGGGCTCAACTGAAGATTTGTTGAGATGAAATCATAATTTTAACGCCGCATATTGTTCACCGCGTGTTAGCTCCATTGCAGTGGTAGGCGATACTGTACATGTCTGAACTTTCCTGGTTCTCACAGGCGGGTACTAGGAGTACCAACAATGAAACTACTACGGCGTGTTTGTTTCTCATTAAGCTAACAGAATATAATAAGTTTGAATTTATGTCGAAAAATTATTACCGTAAAAATTATGATCATTCTTTATATAACAGCCCTCGTATAAAGATATTTATTAAATGTAATAACTACAAATGGACCCTGATGACGGGAGAGATGCACACTCCCGAAACGTTGATTCCTAATCGTCTTTTCACCTGGCTGGCATCCCGAGAGGAACTTGAGTATAATGTCATATGTGTTTTGCAAACGAGAACACTGAAAGAATCGCTGACTGGACATGATTTCCCTACTGGAGTAAATCACCTCCTTAGATATTATTTGACATTTACAAGTTGATCGCACCACCGAAAATTACTACATTGTCATATACTACCCATAGTTATAAAAGTTATTAGGTACTACATAAATATTTGGCGAAAAATTAAGCTTCCTTTCTGATTTTGTTTTCAGTTGCGGAAATTGCAAAAAGTTTAGTTTATCACTATATAGGGTGTTTCGAAACACCGAACGAATATATAGAAGTGGTTTCTCAGCTTCTATGTTACACATATAAATAGTTTTTACCGCCAAAAGAGCTTCATAAAAGCGCTGCAAAAGGTGTGTGCATTAGGCAGTGACAGGAACAACGCCGTGTACCTCACACTATCGAAGTTCTCAGGTAGCTGGCATACCGTGTCGCGTGCTGTAGCTGTTTGTAAACATACCGACACACTCCACGGTAGCCTGCTACTATTAATAATTTCTTTGAGTCATCATTAACGTATTATTACGGAGACTTCTGTTGGTCAGTAGGCAAGCGACGCTTCCGGAGAAAGCGACGTTTCCGGAGAAAGCGACGCCTCTAACTACTTTATAATATTAAATTAATATTGATCAAGAGTTTTTATTTCACTAAGTGAATCAAAGCTCAGAAACGATACACTAATTCAATCCTTTTCTTACCCATAAAAGTAAACGCAAACAAGAGAGAGGAACAAAGTGGACCATTCAAGTGTTCTCTGAGTTATTCCACCCAGTTTTAACGATTTTCTTTCTCTTTTATGTCTCTTCATTCAAGGAGGATATTCGTGACATTCTGGAGAATAGAATCACATCCAGTAGTATTCAATGAATATAGTAAACGAATACTCTGATCTAGCCCTGGGAAATGTATTCTTTCTTCACAGCGCAGTATAAGTAAGAGGTAGCAACGCTGAAGCGTCAGATTCGATCCGAAGTAATCACCCAGTCCAAATCATTGGTTTTTCGTGGTTTCCTGGGCCGGTAGGCAAATACTGCGATTCTTCATTCTCTACCATGACTTTTGTGACCTTCCTTTATAATGTGTTTTAGGTTGTAGGCAGGCGACGATGTTGGGCGGGTTGCGGATAAGCACTTTGTAGATGCTTCTTCTCTTGCTTGTACCCTATCCAGGAAGACCACCGGAGGAACATGTCGGTAGGGTGGTCTTGTGATTGTCATCGAATGCTTCGAACTGGAAGCTAAGACACTGTTCGTGTGTTTGCGCCCATTGTTCATCCGAATCCTATCATCAACCCTATGGCCATGGCTCAGTGTGCCATTGCGGAATACTTGTGGGCCCTGGGATTATATCGTCTACCTCGTGTAATTTTTGGAGTTGAAAATATGGCTTATTCCGTATATGGTATTACTAATGTTCTTTAATAATTTTTAAACATTTCTAACATCGCATAGATTCTGCGCAGCAATTATTATCACATCTCTCAATGACTGGCTTCAAACAAATCTAAAGAGACAAACATGAGCCAATGATTGTTGTGGTAAACGAAGGAGAGGTCCTAAATAGTCTACATCAAGGAATTCCAAACTAACTCCTTCTAAATAATCAGATGTTCAGCCCAGTGTGTGATTAGAAGCTGAAATATTGGACTCCTACATTATAAATACGACGCTACCCTACTAATCAAACTTAATGGGTTATAATATATGTACATTTAATTTGCTGTGAAAAGTCTTAGGATTATTACTGAGGGTATTGGACACCGAAACATGTAGTTTACTGTACGTAAGCTTCAAATGGGGAATTCCTGGGAGGAAGGATGAGGTGAGAGGAGAGAGAGGGCGGCTGACCCAAGGAGTAACGTCAGCGCCGAGACACCTGCCGACACTTCTAAGCTGAAAGAGTCCACCAAATGATAAATAGCATTAAATGATAATTAAGATTATACAGGAAATACAGGGGATGTAATTAACTTACCCAGCATTCGCCTTGTGACCCGAAAACCCCCTGAGAAAAAAAAACCATGGGTCAGGTAGATCGGCTATAGGAATCGAACGCGGGCCTCCCGAATGTGGGCCAAAGACGCAACCTCCTGAGCCATCCCGCTCGCTGAAAATGTCTTAGTCCCATGATAAACTAAAAAAAAACAACATTGCAGCTATTTAAAAAAAATCTAAAAACTGTCCCAGTAAAGGTTAGTTTGGGATGAGGTATCGTATAGCATCCTTAGAACACCTGAAGTTAAGTGACAAGTTTGGCATCAAAACAGGTACTTCAGTGAAATTTAGTATCGTCGTTGTTAACGGTATCTACTTATGTTACTTGGGGAGGCGGGGTAGCGCAGTGGTTTCGTTTGCGACTCTCGTGCTAAGGGTACAAATTCGATTCCCGGATCTGGGGAGTGAATTTTAAGTAGGCGCTGTCCGCGCCTTCACCTCTATCTAGCTTATATGAAGTGTCCCCTGTGCCCAATGTGGTTCGCAGTCCACGGTAAAAACTGTAGGTCCACTCGCCTCACCGTCATCTTCACTATCATCCTGTCATTGGAGGTAATTGACGCCGCCCTCTGTGTGCCTCCACCTGAGAAAACGGTGCGGACACCACGTGGTGGGACGAGGTTACCCCGAAGGCCGTAGTTGTTATATGGAGAGTTTTGGTATACATACACACTTACTGTACGTAGTAGATAAGGTAAAAGTTTAAAAAATTATAAAATATAGCCCGCTGTCTTCTTGTTATACGAGGGCTGTTCAACCAAGAATGTTCATAATTTTTTACGGTCATAATTTTTCGCACTAAAATTCAACCTTATTTCTGTTAGCTTAATGTGAAACAAACACGCCGTAGTAGTTTTATTGTTTGTACTCCTGGTTCCCGCCTGTGAGAACCAGGTAATTTCAGACATGCTCAGTATCGCCTACCGCTGCAAGAAGGTAACATGCAGTTAAAGTTGATGTTAGAGGAAGATCCGGAGTTTCTTTCAAACGTAATCAATGCTGATGAAACTTGGCTACATCATTTTGATCCTAAGAGCAAACAGCAAAGCTCAGTGTAGACATCTCCTTCGTCACCAACCCCGCAAAAATCAAAAGTGGTTGCTTCTGCTGGGAAAGTTATGCTCCTCTCATTCTTTGATATTCATGGAATGGTTTATCAGAATGTTGCACCTGCACACACATCAGTAACTGGAAAATACTACAGGGATGTCCTGAAAATATTGCAAGTCCATATCAGGCGCAAAAGGCAATGAAGCAGGCTGGATCTGCACCACGATAATGCGCGGCTGCATATTGCCAATGTTGTTGCTGAATATCTTGCAAAAATCAGCGTGAAGTGCATCCCTCACCCATGTGACTTAGCCCCATGTGACTTTTTTTTTATTCCCTAACTTGAAGAAACGCCTTCCTGGGAGGCATCCATCATCAGAAGCAGTGGTGAAGGCTGCGGAGGCGATTTTGAAGGATATCTCAAAGAATGGTTTCCAGCATGTCTTTGAAGATTGGCAGAAACGCTGGGACAAGTGCATCGCATTCAGGGGAGACTGTTTTGAGAAGGGCCATCAAAATTATGAGGATTAATAAAGGTACGTTGTCAAAAAAATTGTGATCATTCTTTATTAAACAGACCTCGTATTTGTTTCTTTATTGCTTACATTACTTTCAAATAATCCATTGCTTGCTTCTTCTATTTTTCAGATGGTTTTAGATCTAAGCTTTAATGAAATAGTCTGTCTGTTTGCTTCTGGATTTTAGAGCTTTATTCTTTTTGGTCTGTTTTATACGCCGTTCTACCACCATTGTTCCTGGTTTTATTGCTATCGCTGTCTCCTTTTTCTGTTTCCTTCTGCAGGAATTAAAATGTTTTCTCTTGTCTGTTCTTAAGGGTGATTGAAGTTAGCAGCCTTGTTTTTGGAACAATAAAGGGATCAGAAATGCCATTTTTATTCATCCTCAGAAACAATGGAATTTGAAGGTTTCAGAAGATGAGAAATCTAGGAAAGTCGTTTAGAGAGTTCCTAAAATTCTTAGAAAAATAAAATGGTTAATTTGTACTAATTATATATGCGTGATTGACATTTTAAACACCTTCCACTAACAGTACTCACAGATAAATGAGATAATTTATTACACTCCAAACGTAGATATCGAGTTTTCACTGTAAATGTGTGCTTTGACATCTCTTAAAACTACATATATGAATTTTTGTAAAAGTGTATGTATTACATAGAGAAATACAGAAAGAGAAAGAGAGAGGCAGTTACATAACTGGAAATGAAAGATGCTTACTTTTCTTCGGCATTTTACAAGCATTTTCTGGCTCTTTACTAAAAGATTGTTCATCAATTTTGCTCTTCTTTTTTTTTCTTCAGAAATAGTTCATTACTTTGTTTCCTCAGAAACGACTTATAACTTTAACGAAAATATCACATGTTTAGAGATCCTTTCTTGTCATAAAGGGTAAAATTTATTTAAGAAAGGTAGAAATTCAGCAATATAAATTAATTACCTTAAATAATGACAAATGCTGTGAGAGAATAAGACTTATGAGGAATCAATTTAGAGCTCATTATCATAAACCCTTACCCAAAGTTTAAGAGTAAATATAAATGTCGAATTTTGACATTACAAACGAAATCTGTATTCAACAAATAGCTTCTCTTCATTTTTTCGAAGTACAAGGGGCATCCAGAAAGTAAGTTCTGTTTCAATTGATCTCCGCTGCAGCGCTGCGATCGCAGTTCCGCACATGAGCGGTAGACGATCTGTATCAGGAAGAAACATGCACCATTGTGAGTTCGCTGTCAGCCACGTAAGCTTCGTTTTTTTTTTTTTTTTTTTTTTTTTTTTTTTTTTTTTTTTTTTTTTTTTTTTGTAATTTACGTCCTTCAACGTTAAGTCATATCGGCCGGTAAATGAATTGGGTGAAATGATGCTCAAATGAGTCTGGGGTCCCTGGAGCTTAGAGTTACCCGACATTCGTCATGAAGGATAAGGGAAAATCCCGGAAAAAACCTTATCCAGGTAACACACCCTGACCGATGTTCGAACTCGGGACCTCTTGAACGTGAGGCAGACATGCTACCATCTACGCTACCGAGGCGGGCTTGTTGTTCTTGTTTACAATGTCGGTGTTGATTGAAAATCCCGTCGCTTGTGAAATCAGATCTGTGATTCGTTTACTGAATGCTAGGAAAGTGAAATCAATTGAAATTTATCGCAAATATGCGATGTTTACGGACAAAATGCAAGAGTGATACAATGGTGAGAAGGATAATTCAATGGACGACGTAGTGAAGTGCACGATGAAGAACGAAGTGGGCGTCCATCTTTGGTTACAGAAGAGCTGGTTCACGCGATGGATGACAAGATCCAGTGTGCTCTCGCTATGGAATTTGCCCAAATCTCAAGATCACTAGTTCATGAAATTGTTACCGAAAACTGAAATTTCGTAAACTATTCTCACGTTGGGTGCCAAAGATTCTTACTGAGAAACTCAAAACAAAACGGATGGTAGTGCAGTTCAGTTTTTGAGCCGTTATGATGAAGGCGGCGAAGAATTTCTGACACAGATTGTCATAGGAAATAAAACGTGGGTTTCTTACGATACCCCTGAAAGTAAGCGTCATCCAATGGAATGGAGGTACACCTCATCCCCAGCAAAGGTTAAGCCGAAACAAATCTTGACACCTCGAAAAATGATGTGTACAGTGTTCTGGGACAGGAAAGGCATCTTACTCCTTGATTTCTTACCGTGTGGTCAAACAGTGAACGCAGTGGCTTATTACGAGACACTTAGGAAATTGCACCGCGCAATACAGAATAAGCACCCCGGAATGCTGTCAAAAGGTGTTGTGTTTCTTCACGACAACGCACGACCGCACACTGCAAATGTGACGAAAAGCATACTACAGGAATTTGGCTGGGGCGTGTTTGACCACCCCTCGTACAGCCCTCACCTCGCTCCTAGCGACTTTCATCTGTTTTTGCATCTCAAATATTTCCTTGGCGGTCAACACTTCAACAATGAGAAGCGCTGAAAGCCCCTCGTAATATTGTGTAAACCTTAAAGCATATCAAATTATCTGAACTTCTGCTATAACAACCTTTCACACAACAATTTGGCGTGATGGAAACGTCGTTGGGAGTGAAACACATGGAGCTACACTGCTCACCTGCATGGTCCATTATGACAACTGCGTATACATTGTTAAAGTTTCGTGGACGTAAACAATGCACCAGCAAGTTTATTCAGCAGGGATAAGGGCAAAGGGTAACTTAGTTAATCAAGCTTAGACAGGGGGAGTAGGTTGCATGAAAATACATAAAATAATAATGATGCCTTTCACTTCCACTGTGTGAGCTATTGTGAAGTCCAGAATACATTTTGAAATACAATGAGTTTAAATTCTGTAACTGTTCTGCTTTGTAATAACTTCTTGAATACGCGTTTTCTCTTTGCATTTTAATATATCCAGTCAAATATCAATGGTATATCCTTATGTACTGAAAAATAGTATCACGAGTAATCTAAAATTACCTGTTAAAACGTTCTGTTGTCAATCGTGTTGATTTTTATGTAATGTTGTGATCAAAATCGTCGAGTTTGTATTATAGTATATTCCTAATCCTTGTTTCACATAAGCTTGCCCCGTATCTCTAAACGGTCACGTGACCTTATCACCTCTCATTGGCTGCTATTGCAGTATAGACTGTTGTACGGTAAAGATTAGTTCTCTATTTAACATGACATATCTTTATATGTTGGAAGAGAATTGTCAAATTTATATTTTCGTAACTGTTTTAACTAAATATATTACGCAACAGAGTTGATTTATCTGAAATGCCTGTTAATTCTTAAACGAAGTTAAGAGGAGGTTCCTTTGCTCTCAAGCCCGTCTTTCACATGACACGATAGCACGTGATTTAGCGGTAGTGGTGACATATTTGTTTATATAACTTTTATCACTGACCTTGTTTTGAACTGGATTAGTCATATATCGCCATTTGAAGGTGTGTTGTGCCGAGTGCAAGAGCTAAATTACTTTACTGATCGTTTATTGCGCGTGTACTTATTATATGTATAATGGCAGTGTCTACCGCCAGTTTTTCGCTGAAGCATCGCAAGGGAAAACCTTTACAAACAGGCGAAAAAAGAATTTTGGTGCATGTGTTTAATGCACTCACAGAGAAGAATCCGTCTTTGTCAGTGAAAGAAGTCGAACAGCTGTGCTCTGAACTTACAGCTGTGAGTGTTAGGGCCGTAGGAACATCGCGATATGAAACTGAGTCAACAGGAAAACTTACCGCTCCAGGGGCAATATTGCTTTGTGGCGAAGACATTATTTAAGGACAATCAGACTGTAACGGGATACAAATCGCAAAATATACCACCTTGACGAGACTTGGGTGAATGAAGGACACACGACAAGTATGGCGTGAGATGACTTCTAAGACTGGAAGTCAAGCATTTTTGTAAGGTATGAGTACTGGTTTAAAAAAATCTCAGTGGAAAAGGCTGAAGGCCTCTCATTATAAACTTGTTTCAGTTTCATTGTTAATTCATTCAGTTTCAACTTGCTCAGTTTCATTATAAACTGCATTATTTTTGCATGCCTTCATATTCTTATTTGTATGATTTTATCTATCTTCCTGGCAATTATTATGAAGTTTACTGCAGTTTTAAATGTCACGGGAAGGCACTGCCTATGACTATGGCGCGAAAGCATTAGCCAATTAGGGTAAGGGGGGAGGTAGTTGCACGCGGAGTGATACAGGTCAGCGGGGCAAGGTTATATGAAACAGAGTTTAGGAATCGGTTGGAGTATTCCATTGTCGTAACTTTTTTAAATTTTCTCTGTTCGTGAAAGAATGTCAACAGGCATGGATTCGTTTGTAATTTTATACGATTTCATGCAATACATAAATTATTGTGCAGCTTTGCATTGATAAATTACTCCATAAACCTCATGAAAAGACACTCGACATGGCGGTATTTATAGATTCCAATCGTAATGAAAATTATTGGTGCGTGTAGCATAAACTTAAAGGCTGGATTATATGTATTCAACCAATCACAATTAATTGCGTTAACACAACATTAAAAGAGTTAATTAAACGTGCACTTGGAAGCTTGCAAGACAAAATTTTGAAGTCGGTGTTATCGCCAGACATAAGAAAGAGAGCCATCTCATCACGTGATTTTTCTGCTCTCTCTCTCTCTCTCTCTCTCTCTCTCTCTCTCTCTCTCTCTCTCTCTCTCTCTCTCTCTCTCTCTCTCTCTCTCTCTCTCTCTTCATCAAATTCGCTGCGTATGGACTCGCTAGTTGACAGCTCTTTCAGAAACACACGAGTTATCTACAAATGTGGCAGCATAAAGAAACTATGATAGCTTGATGGTGCTTTACTGTGAGGTTTACGTCCTTTAAGCAGTTACCTGTTGCTCGTTTTGATATTAGTATATAACGTGGAAATTAATCTTTCTTCCACACTAGCATCTGTAGACTAATAGACTGAAGAATTCAATGGCATAGCCGGGATTTGAAACACGGATTTCCCTGTCTCGTCCGATTGCTCTGAACCATTGAGCTACGTTGGCCAGCATGCCGGCATGGCATTAAATTCTCAAACTCACTCGTATTGTTTCCAGTAAACCGCTAGAGGCTCTCATATACAATGAGATACACACCGTTTGTGGCGACTTACTAAGTTATAAGTACTTAAATCCCAGGCTTAAGTCCATATTGTGGACGGTATTCATTATCTCTAATGGTAGGATGACAATAAGTGTCTATGGAAGGAGAGGATATATAGTTCTTAACAGACTTTAAACCATATTGATCCTTTGAAATGTTTAAAATGCACCTTTTTGAGTATCTTAACTCCCAAACCTGTTATGTACGACACTAAAGATGTGCTCAGTGATGATACATACAATAAGATTATAACTTGGGAAAGAAAAGTAGGAAAGGAAACGCTCCAGACGTAAAAGTTACACCGCGATACTTGTAAACTATGAACATTTGGGAATCCTGAGTTAACCTCAGACAGGAAGGGTCAAGATTTGATTCTCGTGCCTCCCGTTCACAGCAGTCCATATTGTGACTTTGTGGGTTCGTAAAATTAAGTCATGTTTGCAGAAACTCAAAATGCTCTTTATTTCCGAAGAAAGACAATTTTGTACAGCCCTGAGTAACATGATGACGTAACATACACAAACGATGCCTTTAAGGTCGTCTGCCACACATCCGTAAACAAAAGAATTCACTTTCAAATCACTACACGATTATCAGTTCTCGACTCTCAACTCAGCACAGTTCAAATGTCCACATACCAATAAACAGCTCACTAGCGACTCTGTTCATCCTAGCAGCTCCCTGCCGACTGGCCACTGACTGCATGCCATGCCACGTGGTGCTGGCTGGCTGTATACAGCCAGAAGGTTTTTGCTGCGTGCCCACCCGTTAAGGGTTTTATCGCAGATAAGGTAACAGATGGGATTTTGTAGCATGTGTTGTAGGTTTAGAGGTTTGGGTTAATTTTTAGGTTACAAATAGTACCTTCGTGTTGAAGGGCAGGATGCAGTACTATGCACCCTGGTGTTTTTATTTTGAGTTTGTTATTTGTTGGGAAAAATGTTGATGCCAAACTGCTTAAGAGAATTATGTGGAGCTCAGCTTTAGCTCCTGTTAGGATTAGTTCCTAGATTATCTTGGGTGCCCGCAAGCCATGCGAGGTGCCCGATGTAGCCTAGAACGACGTCTAGTTAGGTCATAATCTCCCAGTGATCTAAAAAGGGCGCTTCTATGTGTTGGTAAATTGGCGTATAATTTTGATTATCCACCTCGTGAAGCAACCTGGTAGGAAAATAACGTCCCACAGAATATATAGATCGTAATCCTCTATTTTGTGCACGTTGAAGCTATGCTAGCCAGTTGTCCGTGGCCATGCCCCAGATCTCGCAGGTATATAGCATTGCCGGAATTAACTGACTGACTGCAAGAGCTCCCACAGTCGCATTTATACACGAGCTGCTGTTTCTCGAAAGTTGCCGAAGCCACACGATCTTTCGTGATGTAGCGAGAACACCATGGAACTGTCTCTGTCTCTTTCACCCTCTGTTGCTCTCTTTCTCTCGGCAAGTGACAAGCGCTCATTGCTCCGCGGACGTGACTTGGGCGATATGTCTCCTTCACCCCCCCCCTACTGGCTTGTCGCTACTCCGACGATCGGGTGACAATATCTTAACGAACACTGCTACCCAAGTAGTCATTAGACAGAGATAAGGATCTAGGCTTAGGTTATCTAAAATTGGAACCCTACAACCGGGATTGAACTATCAGTATGAGAGCTACAAATGAAATCTTTGAGCTACGCACATCTATATGCATTATCTATCACATGAGAAAAACGTGAAGATACACGGCCGGCGTCAGTGTTTCCTGGATCTTCCAGTATACGGCGTCTTTAGTTCAGGATGATTATCATAACTAATGTCGATTTTTAAGTACAGCTTTATTTGAAGTCTGATGTTACAGGAAATGATTCCAATCTTCCAATAAATATTCTGTAGTCTTGAACCAAGTTTCAGCGAGCAAAATAAAAGCAGGCTAGCCCCTGTGAGGCTTCGCGTCCCTGGCCTTCACTGAGCAGCGTGTTAGGAAAGCTACAGGCTTAGGTTCAGGCAGAGACAGCTTACACTGCATCTCTAATCCCAACAATATCCAGGTTCTCTCACATGGACCGTCGCCATGAATCAGGATAAAGTCTTCGTCAATGACAGTTGCAAATGACATCGTGTGATCTGCTGCAATCCCCTTTGGATCAGCACAATTACTTTCATGACGATTATGGCTAAAATCACCACATAAGCTTGAAATACATCAATTCGCAATAAGGGTCGTATCCTTGTGTTGTTCTTTTTTTTTTTCGTCCAAAGAGGTAATATGAATTCGAGAGACAGTACTGTTGTAGATAACACAGCTTTATTAACAACACTGGGCAACAAAAATTAATTTTTGAATGTTTCGAGCACTTCATGACGCAATTCCTACTAATTTTGGGTTGAGAAAAACAAATATAAAACAAAAAACATTTATTAGCTCTAGTTTCTATGACATACACAAGGTGGAAGTATTACATATTGACGGATTGAGAGAAAATGATACATTTTAATTACATACATGCTAACAACAATGAAAGTGCATTCGATTTTTTAACTGGTAATTACATGCTAAGAGTTCTAAATTTCTGGGAAAATACTTCGCAGACAGTCGTGTCTGAGGAGAATCATGTGGTGGCCTATTGACTTCGTCGTCTTTTAGCTTGCCTCTTGTGATTGAGTTCCGAAGAATCCCTATACAAAGACTAACAGTAATCCACAAGCATTACTTAATTCCAACGGCCCTGATATCTTTGTTCAATAACAGAAATGTCCTGATGGAATCACTCCCCAACTTCACAACTAGGAGGGGAAAAGTCTAGATGGGAGTGGAGAAAATGGATCTTAAGTGACATGTTGCATCCAAGGTTACGGTATTTTTGCAGGAGCACTGTCACCAAATGCTTGTAGTTGTCATCTCTTTTGTTGCCTAAAATTCCATGAACAACACCCTTGAAAGCTTCCCAAGCTTCCTTTTCTTTCCCCTCCAAAATTTAGTCAAATGCAGGATCCTTTACAAGTTCTGTTATTTGTGGTCCGACAAAAATGCCTTGCTTAACTTTTGCATCACTTGATTTTCAAAATTTCTCTCTGATTGTGTTTCATTATTTGACAGGTGTGCCAACTCCTAAAAAAATCCCCCAAATTTAAAATCTTCACTCTAAAATATGAAATGTCACTTTATCTTCAAAACAAGAGCTAATCTAATATTTTTATGGTGAATTTTTAATTCAGCAGATGGAAATACATGTAAATTTACTATTTTTAATGCCGTAACATTTTCATTGTTGCCCAGTGAATTTAATTACTTTAAATGTAAATGTATCATGTTATTTAAAACATTCCTTTGGGTAAAGTAACTCCAGTTCTAGATTTTTACATACATTTATCTTCGATTATACCCACATATAATAGCTACACAAGAGGTAGCTGCACTTAAATGAGCCTAGCAGAGCTGCAGCTCTTCATTAAAGAAAACGTACTAAACCTGCAATTATTCCACCAATCAGAAGGTCATGTAAAAACGGAAGAGCGCAAGTACAGTAAAGGGATTTGTCTGATACCGATTATTATAATGCTGGCAACATAAATCGAAAAACGACCACCACATATTTGAAAGAGTAAAATAGGCGGATACAAGTTCTAATGAGATTATTAACATCACTCGACCAATCGACCATCAACTCCCAATATTTTCAAAGAACTTTGCCGCAGTACACAATCTGTTTTTAAAACTAACAATTCTGTATACACATTAATTAGCGTCCTTTTTACAAGTAGTATTCTGCTTACTTCAGATCAGAGAAGACAGCTTCGAGAGTTGTGACGTATTTTAGCCGGGAGCGAGGCCTGCTGTGCGTGTGACGTCAGGCAAGAGCAATGTAGTACCAGGTTGCCTATATAAATGGCGCTATGAGTACCGAATCTGAGGGTTTCGTCAGGTGTAGCGCACTCGATGACAACAATGTAGCTGCTACGTACCAAATGGAACTGTTAAGTTTACAATGTGACGATTTATTGAAGGACAAATATACACACAAGAAACACTTGGCTGATTTTTACAAGAATGTCCCCCAAACCAGATTTCCGAGGTTGTATTCACTTGCCGTACGAATATTGTGTATGTTTGGCTCGACATATGTGTGCGAACACCTTTTTGTCTGTTATGAAATTAGCTAAGTCCAAACCTCGAAGTAACTTTTCGGATCACAATTTAACATGCAGCCTTCAATTACAAATTTTCCAGACATTACGTCCTGACATTGATAAACTAAAGAAAAATGAAACAGAAAGTGTCGGAAAATGTCCACGTAATTCTGTTCTGAATGCGTCTCCTCTAATTTGCAGAAAAATTATGTTATATTTTATTTTACTTGCTTTATAACTAGCCTGACCTTCATATAAACTACTAGTTGAAGTTTCATATATTTTATGATAGCACAGAGCCAAAATTGTTTATAAACTACGACCAATTGTGCAATTAAAGCAGTCAGTATTAATATTACAACAACCAAGATGTAAATTGTACATACTATTAATGCCCGATACGTTTTCTGTCTTTTCTACGCTGTCCAAACTCCAACACATGAAGCTATTTCCTTCCTCTTGGGCAGCAGAAATCAGCGCGGTGACGTCACACGCTAAACTGCCTTTCGTTCGGGGGCATATTTGGCGGAGCTGACGTCATACCGCCACTATCTGTCTTCCCCTAGTTCAGCTTATCTTTTATTCTTTTCAGTACTTCATTTTCTAAGGTTGTCTTTAAGGTCATTTGAGGGGGGACGGGGGAAGCAACAGTCATTGTTGAGCAGCCCTCGTATGTCACCAAGACGTTCATATGAAAATTACGAGCTAGCGATAGTGATTCTGGTTCTAATTACGCAGATTATCAACTCATTGTATAATGTATTTTATGTCATCTCGCAGTAAATGCCAATTTATTTGCCTGCTCTGGGAAAACAAAACATACCATGTATCTCTCCTGCATGAAAATAAATTGTTACTGTAGCTTATTTGGGAACTGCTATGTCGAGCATGTTGTTGTTGTTTAATAAATACGTTACTGTGTATACATGTAGAGATTACCCCGAGAACTTCAATCGCAGTAACAAAGAAGCAAACAACAAAATACTTAAAATGATAAAATATAGATCAATAAGAAATACATACTGAAAATTACAATGTATAATTCAATATATTTATATTCGTTATATTACCGTATAATTAAATAAACTTTAAGAGACACTAAATCAATAGTATGTGTTTGCTCCAAGAAAAGCTAACGAATTAAACAATCAGGAAACATTCAACTCCATAAAGAGTATATTCGTAGCAAAGACTAATGGAAGGCTTTCTGCAACCTCTGTAGCTCCAAATTATGGCATGAAAAATAAGGTGCGTCATGACGCAGTCCGTGTCACCTAGGAATACTGAGACGACATATAGCTTGATACCAGAAAGACATTAACACAAACAAAGGAATAAATATAAATAAATAACGTATACCAGAATAGATATATGCCATAATGGTAGCATATACTCCAGAGACCGCCACAGTGACAAGGCCACTCTGCGAAGGTCAGTAAACTCCCTTTGCAATCCCTGTAAACAAACAACCCTACTCTATTGTCTATTTTGCCCTCAAGGCAAATTTGGCGCCTCCCAATCGGAAACCAACCCATTGTTAAAATCTCATGCGTGCTTCTGACAACAGGGTATAAGATTTTGACCGACGCGCAGAACGCATGCTTCCGCATACATTTTTGCATGCGGACCGTTATAGAAAGTGTCTCTGATATCAGGTCCGAAACTGGAAATTCTGAACACTGATCTCAAGTGGGGATAGTTACCGGCCAAAAGAAATTTGATATTTGTTCATGTGATTTTGCAAACTCCGAGGAATACCTAGAGTAGGGGTAATTCAAAGTGATGGCGGAAAGTAGGTTTTGCTACTAAGAACACTTCGGTCCTGAGTTCTACGTGAGACGGACGCGTATTAGGCGTCACCTAACAAGTGCACTTCCGCACCATGCACAGAGACAAAGTGCAATATCTAACAACCTCTCCAGTGAGAGTTAGCACAACGAGTAATGTATATGGAAGGCGATAAGTATATCCAATTCGACTACTCAGTGCCACTGCCCCGCGCTTCACATCACGACATTGACCATGACGCTAAACACAGCAACCACACCGATGACGACTTTACGGTGGCGAGCAAAGGAGCCTAAGGACTACAATAAACTTCTGTCTACCAGATCCGAGGTGTCATCATTAACCCACAACCAGTCAGGACGCACCCACTCCTGAAGTACAGATGAGAGTTCTCATGCGGGAGCTACATGTCACCTCGAACCGGTTACAATCTCCCTTTCCTTAACCTCCTCACGCCACAGATCCTTAATTGTGAGGCGCTGAGCACAAGGGAGAGCTCGACGTGGTTCGCTACGGGCCGGACCATCTCATCAACACATCTACACACTTACGTGCATGGAGTAGAACAGCAAGAGGTATACCATATTCGTTTCAAAGGATTATAATAAATGGTACCACAACTTTTTGTCAACAGTAATAGGCCTATACACTGTGACGCACTTGTGGACCTCGGTTATCGGTGAAAAGTGCCGAGACCGACCAGTCCACTGCCAGGTGGTAACAGCTCGCCCTGAAGAGTTGCTGTCGAGAAATAAGCAGAATGTTCTGGAAGTTTTCTTTTCCTTCGCTTTCAGAAAGCTCTGGAATTCTATGGATGATTATAGTCGGATTATCTTAAGGTGGCAGCTGAGTAAAGATGCACACTAAATGAAATAGTCTATTACCACACCTGAAAGGAGAGTGACGATGATTTCTACATGTGTGGCAGTTGATGCATGCACCATCAATGGCTCTACATGTAGAAATAATTCTGACTCTCCTTCCAGATGTGGTAATAGACTTAATTCTTTAGTGTGCTTCTTTAGTCAGCTGCCACCTCAAAATAATTGTACTATAATGATACATGTGTGAGTTAGATAGTGAGTGCGTTTCTGACACGATACCAAGTGCGTTCTACCAGTGTGGTTGTGATGTCATTTGCTACCTAGGAGTGAGTGTTGCAGAGCAAGGAATTGGAGAAGTCTTGTATTCCACTCTCCTGCAAGGGGAAGAAGCAGCCACTTCGCGCATATTTAATTACTTCACGACGAAAGGCAAAGTTATAGTGAAAATTTATTAGATCACTTGTATGAACTAACAGTGAGAACTTTGTGAAATTAATTTTAAAATGGTGAAAGTCACTGGTGTCACACTGAGGTGAGAAACTAGTTAAAAATTAGCTGCGGTGGAGGAAGTAGCTAAAAATTATTATTAAGTGACATGAAGAGCATGTTTGGGAGAATTAGAAGAGAAGTAAATGCGGTGAAATCTGGACTCGGAGAATGAAATGTCAAATCCACTGACGCTGTAAAATATGAGATAAATTCAACAGTAAAAGAAAGCGGCGAAAGACAAAGTCGCAAAGGAGAGAAAAAAGTATATCTGACATGGAATATAAAATTAATTTGTTGTAATATTTCACAATCACAATAGTTCTAATCAGTGGTTAGTATGATTAGAAAATTTAATCAATAGTAAAATGTCTACATTTATATTAGTGGAAAACTTGCACAAGAAGGTTCATTCGTGTTTTCATTCGCACGTGTTTGCAAAAATTAGTAGGACCCGAGTGGTGGTCAGCAGGTTGGAGTTCCGTTCTTTCTAGATTTAACTCAGGTTAGACTAGGTTTTATAGCCTTTTTCTGTAATTACAGCTAAAAACACGGATTTACATTCTGTTTCCTATATATAATCATCACCAGATTCCCAATCCTAGAAGCCATTTTTACAAAGAATTCATGACCTCGGAATTATTCCATTACTAAAACAAACAGGTAGGGATACTGGAAACAGTGGTTTACGAGAAGTGCATTTGGAAAATAAAAGCTCGGAAAATGTTTGTATTATAAAATTCGCTTTATATACAGCGAATGAGAAAAAAAAGTTCGGCAATAAATGCAAGGGATCCTCAATAAGTATCTGAAATTCACAATAAATGGTGTTTCTTAGGAAAGTTACTGTTTACTTATGCAAACATGTAATGTCATTCACTGCACTTAGTGAAAACACATTTGATACTGATTGATAGGTTAGTTTGCATTTGGCAGGCACTTCGGTTAGTCGATCAACGTGTTTTGGCAAAAATGAATGAAGAGTAGAATTGTGCAGTGATTGGCTGTCTCATTTGTGTTTGGAAAAACATGCAAGGAAATAAAAGCGAAAGTGTTCACTGTTTATGGAGTATATTTAGCCATCAATGACAAATATTAAACATTTGTTCAATGATTTCAAACGTGGTCGAACATCCCTTTTCCTGCAGATGTGTTATCGAGAAAGACTTATATAATTCTGGCTGATTGTCGAGCGAAAGTCCCATGAACTGGCAGAGGCCATAGGTGTGACGGCGGAAACGAAAATTATATTTTGGATGTGTAACAGGATTTTTATGGTGATGATGTGGGGCTGGATGATTCTCACCTGACCTTGTCCTGCATTATAGCTGAGATCGTGGGTCGTATTCAGCCCTCCGGGAAGAAAATGATGACGAAGCCACGAGTTGCAGATTCTTCTCGGACCAATCTGGCACTCAGATGTATCGATGTATGTAAAATCTCCTGCGCTGCTTAAGTCGTTACATTAGAAACCTTTTGTGGTCGCAAGCGAAAGAATCGTTTAGTTAAATAAACACAGATATAAGCAAATTTTGTTTATTTTAGAAAAATCCAAACTTTAATTTAATTACGATACTTTGTCATTTTTCTATACAAAACTTTACTGAAAGTCTGTGTTAGCTATTTACAATATTTCACAATCCAGAAGACGTCTGTTCTATTCGATTATACACAATCGAAAGACGCTTTCTTTCCTAGCTGTTTTACCATAATTATTGATTTTTCCTTCACTCGTTGCCATAACTACCAATCAAACTTAATTATTTACTGGTCCACGTCACACATTACATAATCTCATTTTTAAACTACCAATCATAAAGCATTCACATCCTATCCAATTACAGGTTGCGTCATCTCACGACCTACTGAATTTTAACAATTTCTTTTCTTACTCATTTTAATATGTCCATATTGATTCTTAAACCACATATTTAAACATACCTATTTAAATATGTTTCAACTCTTGACCAAAGCAGCGTTACAATGGTAGGTCAAAGATGAAAATGTTTTCGGCCCCATAGGTGTCGCGTTTTCTCATATTGAACAACTGGATGCTGCAGCTTTCAACCTCCGAGCTTTGTTTAAAGCTATTCAAGCGAAATCCGAAGGACTTTTTGGGTCGAAGTAGTTGCTGTCGATGACATTCGTATTCATCATTACACTTGGAAAATTACGCAACATTAGAAATAATGGGTTGCTTACCTTAACTTTACTCCATAAAATGCAGAAAGGATAGTCACAATTATTTATGTTTAACGAGGATGCGAAGGATGCTATACTCTTTAATATCTTGGAAAAATAAAAGTCGACTACTGGACAGTACTACAGCAAGTTGTTGACCCGATTCGACAAAAATTTGGAAAAACCGCCTCATTTGGCAAAGAAAGTGTTACTGTGCCACGACAGCGAACCAGCACGTTCAATCGGGAACAAAATTTAGATCAAATGAGGTCATTGTCAAAATAGAGGCATATTTTGCAGAACTTGACAATTCCATTTTTGTAGGTTTTAAAAGCGGAATGTTGGGAGGCATATAAAAGTTGGCTTCTTTATTTCTAACGTGGCTGCTCGTTCAATCTCTCTCAAAATACTAACGAATTGTACGTTTTCCCACTTCATTACTACTCATTCTCGTCAAATTCTTAAATCGGTACATACATTTTAGTCGCTTATTTCACAGTCATAACATTTCATTGTACTGTCGAAATCTCTTGTCGAGTTTATGGATCGTCAAACGTATCCTGATGAAGATTTTCACATGTATAAAACCAAAACGTTTCGATGATGAAATTTCGTTGATGGATGGTCCACTAATCGAATAGCAGAGACGCCCACGGATACACCATTACTCTTCATGACTGAATCCTACGCTAAACCGGAGACAAAATATCTTAGCTACCACGTTGAAGTTTCCTGCTATGTGCCGTGATTTATGCACCTACTTGGTGAGAGTGAAGTCTTGCATCCTTTCTATACAAAGCTTTAGACCTTACTGTCTGGTACTTGGGCGATTGTTTCTCCAGGGTCGTTTGCCACGAAATTTATTATTGTGGATGACATAGATGTTTTTATCTCACTAGATGTCAAAAAACTCAGTTTAAATACACCTATAGTTGATCTTACGCTACAGATTGGTGAATGTTATTAATTAATTATGAGTTAAGATTGCTTTTTCATTGCTATAAATAGTTCTGAGATTGAAAGATTAGATGAAAATCCTTCATCCTTTCTTTATAATCTGGGTTTTTATAGGAAAAGTAATTAGTATTGTTATTCCTCCATTTACATGTCGTCTTTAATATCTGGAGTCCATTCTGCAGCATTTTACCTTAGGAAAATATTTATGGCTCATCAACAATGATGTTCTCTCGTTTTATAAGTTGTTAATCTTTGGATGCTTATTAACTGTGTTAGTTCATTAAAAGCACACGTGTTCACACAAACACTTACACATGAACAGACCCTAAGGAGGATTAGGGAACAGTGCTGAGTCGGGAATTGAATCTGAGACAGTATACTTGGTGACTAAACGATGAATTTTATGACGGTTTCATTTTGGCATTTGACGTTGAATGCTGAAAAGACAAATTCACTCTGATTTATTACCGTATTAGTTTTAAAGAAAGGCCATTAGGATTTAATGGGTGCGTTCTAACATATTTCTTGTAAAGCTCTGGGATAATGAAGGAACTGAATTAATTTGTTTCCAAATATTCTTAGTGCAATTGCACACTACATAAGAAAACAACAAAATGTTACCAGTCCTATGTGAAATTTGGTTGATCTGAAAATAAGTCTCAATGCTGAACGAAATGAACAAGTGTGTAAGAAAATTACAGTGCACTACAGTTTGTTTAGGCACTGTTATGAAACCCAATTTCTACGTCTCCAATCATACCATTTTGCTCAAAACCATTTCTTACGATTATTCCACGAAAAGTGGACAGTCTTCCTATCTGAAAAATATTTGAGTATCGTTGACACTGCACAAAATCTGCTGGCAAATGTCAATCTCGAAAATTCCGAAAATAGCTTTCCTGGACTCATCAATAATGTGCCAATACATAGATCTTCTTTGTAGAGTCGTTTTTCTTATATATTATTGGAAATCGTGTTCCTGATGATGCTCTGAAGAACACTGAATTGCAGTGGTGATATATCAGTAACAGGACTCTATAAACAGGATCCATCAACGGGACGTCACTTTTAGTAGCTTCTCTCATGATGCTTTACGCCAGTACGTTCTCTCCATTAATATCTGCACATTTTTCTTTCTGAACATTTTTCAGCTGAAGTATGCTACATCTCATGCGGTATAACACGTCACATTCACTTTGCTAAAGCTCTTAGATTTCCATCAAAGGACACGTCATCTTTTACGTACAAAGTTTTCCATAATGAGGTAAAAGTAAATGAAATTGCTAATATAACTATATACTACAAGATAATGTAACGTCATGGACAATAACGTATTAGAAGTACAAATTACTTTTGAACATTTAGGAAATTGAGAAAAACTCTTTGTTCGATCGTTATCAAGCACTTATCAAATTGGTATCGCAGTACACTCCGGCAGCTTCTGGAAATTTGCAATGTTTGCTAAGGAAAGTACAATACACACCCCTACATCACCTCTTATTCGATGCATTCTTCTGCCTTACAAAGAAATTGTCAATGATGCTACACTAAGGTTTTAAAAAAGTCCTCCACCTCAAATTATCCTTTCTATAAACAATTTTTGGCTTATTTTTATTTTATCTAAAATTGACCTAATGTTTTTTTTTTTTTTTAAATAGCTCATATTTGACATTCTCCAGCAAATACAACGTACATGAACGTAAAGTTCTCCTCATTCTGAATGATATTTGTTTAAAAAGTAAACTTAAGAGCCCAAAAGATGTAGATCTTTTAATGAAACAGGATACAAACAAAAGTGTAAAATTTTCCGATATATTACTGAAAATTAGTATTTAGTTTTCAAATACTTACATTTTTTATCTTGGACCACATAAATAACATGGAACTTCAAAATCGTCTGAAAGCAAGCCCGTTTTTAAATATACGACTATGGCTTGATGCATGGAGGACATACGCGAGGTGAATTAATCAGGTGCCTCGGAAAATTCGTTAACCTAATCATCATCGCAAAAACGGATTTTACGTAAAGTGGTATAGTGGTATAGTGGTTTTGAATTTCGATGGGGCTTCCCTCTGTATATGAATCCAAAAGTTCCTTAAAATTGCCTTTATTTAAGGAGACCTCACTTTCATTATGTCCACGAAATGCCACTTTTTGTTTACTTCCCTAAGGGGATATTGCATGAAAAGCCTGTTAATCTTAACGTTCTCATTGTATTTTACAATATATAGGCGTGAGCTTACCCAAAGAATGTCTGAAATTTTGTTAGTGCTTTTTCCAGTTCCTTCAATTCGATACAATTAGGTTCCTCATACCGAGTCTTAAATGTCCTGGTGTGTTTTGAAGATGCTCCGTCGCAAAGTTTTTTTAAACATAGCAGTGGTGTTGGCCTATTGACATTCACCACGACGCCCTTTTCATCATTTTTCCATTTACACTATTTTAAATTATTTACTTTGTAATGTGTAAGATTTATGAAATTGAGTAAAACTTTTAAGGCTATGAGTACTTAACATTAACAGGTACCAGTACGAACAAGAATTACACCTCCAAATAAACATTCAGATGATGACGATGGTGGTGGTGGTAGTGGTGAGCTTATTGAAAAGAAAGTAAGAGGAAAGTAACAACTCTTTTCATACACGGCTCCAAAAAAGGAGTATTTAGAAGAACTGTGAATACACCCAAATAACTAAATGACATACTTTCTAGTCTGAAATGGTTCCCTCCCATATACCATGCTTGGTACAACAACCGTAAATCTACAAAAAGTAGTAGACTTGGTCAAAATGAAGATGAGTAATGTATGTTGATAAGGATTGTGTTTTAATTAAATGGAGTGTTAAGTACCTTCTATTTCATGTGAACAATGTTAAGTACAACTGCACATTAATAAAAGAACATTAATTTTTTCAGACACAATGCAGTCATAAAATTCTTAAATTGTAAATGGAATATTGTAAGTATATATATATTGTAACTTTGTTGGTTCGTAGAATTAAAAGGTCGAGTTGCAGAATTAATAATCTCCTTTATTTTCGTAGCAATACACTATTCAATTCTCACGTAAGAACATTAAATCACATATACACAGTCTTACAAGGTCGATCACAATAAAAAACAGTGACAGCAGATTGCATCTTTAGCTCTCGTTACAACACAGCTGGCTATCTCTCATTTCACAACTCCTGCTTACTCACTCTTGTTTACAACAACTGGTTCACTACTGACTCTAATCACTAACCATGGCTTCTTTTTATTCTCAAATTCATGAACCGAGAACCTTCTGGAGCAAACAAGAAAAACAATCATTCTCCGTTAATCGAGATATCTCTAGAACATTCCAACACTGAAACCCTATCTGAGCGGCAAGTCCTTTACCTCAGTTATCTCCGCTTGCCGGCGCTTGTTTACAATAGCCGCGCTATCATTAACTGCTTAGCAAGGCTCATTATTACCATGAAACTTTATCCGCCGATTGTTTCCTTATTTGTGCCGAAACTTCTATGCCTGTTGCCGTGACAATATAGTTATCAGGGGAGATGTTAATCTTATTTTCAAGAAGGTGGCAGGATTTTTCATATTCTTTTAGAGACAACATACATATTAAATTTGCATATCTGTGAACAAAACAAATGTTAGCTAACAAGAGGAAACAAAATTATATTAGTGAAAAATGTAATGTAACACTATTTCAACAGTAATGTAAAATTATTTTAAGATTAATGTAATCATTGATCTTTGGAGAAGAGAGGGAGAGATGTCACAAGTGGCTGTATTAATTACACCCTGGTGGTATGTGTGACGTCACTCCCTCCCCTCTCCATCAGTTTATTGGATGAAGGATGTGTAAGCGATATACGCTCTCTCTCGGACTAGCTCTTGGCTAGACATCACGCAGCTGTAGGCAACTTCCTGGGGTCAGGTAAATGGCCGCTATGGCCACATTTGTAACCTGCTTATTTGTAGTAAATATTCCTATTAAGTGAATTCCACATTTAATTAGCCTTACCATGTCTTTGTAGAAATGAAACCTAGTAGAAATCCCCAACCTCTCGCCAGGCATGCAGTCATACCCTGAGGAATTCCCCGTGTGTTCCTTAACACCATGTGTTCCTTAAATTTCACAAACCAAGATTAGGTCGTCATATATATAATTTCTGGAAATTGGCTTTTAATTTTCAAATACTTATATTTTCTTCAAGAGGTAAGACACTATTTTTTTTCTCTCGTACCGCAAAAATAACGTGGAACTTCAAAATCGGCTCAAGGCCAGCCCGTTTTAAAACATATGATTATGGCTTTAGCCTACTTATTTTTACAACTGAATTTGCAAAATGGGAAACGGAAGTTTACAAATTTTCATGGAATAGTTAGTAGAAAAACTGACGTGAATGCCAAACACCAAAATATATTGTTACCTCACATCCCGCGCAAATGGAACTTCCCCCGAACGTCGGAATTCCCGATAGAACCGGCCGGCAGTAGGGCCAGACCGGAAGCATTCAGCCCACGCCTACCCATTTATCTCGTGTCACCAACTGAAGGGATGATTAGGAGAGCAGCACGAGCCCTGTACCGTCTCTTTCCCCTCCCACCAGACGTCTGGAAACCTCAGGATAATTGTGCGCGCCGCGAACCTTCTAGAAACTTTGATCTTCCCTATATAAGGCCTGCAGTTGGCGAGTCAGTTCAGTTCTTCGCGAGCAGCCGTGAGGAGCGCCGAGTGAGTGAACGGACCGGAAGACTGTACGTGCATCGGATGAGTTGTACGTAATTGCGAGTGCGGAGTGGACCTGTGAGACAGACGAACTGGTGAATTGTAATTGTGTGCGCTACGTAATTCTATGTAATCGGCAAGTGTTCCAACTGTAATTCGGTGGAAATAAAGAACATTTTGAGTTTGTGCAATTGGACTTTTAATTTCACGAACCCAGAAAGTCACAATATTGTGAGTTATATTTTTTTTTTTTTTTTTTTTTTTTTTTTTTAAGTTGTTGCTGAATTCTTAACAGGTTTTTTCTGTGTCTTTATCAAACATTATATGTATTGTGTTACAAAGCATTTCTGAGAGGTAAAATCCCACACGTACAACATTAATACAAACATTGCTGGAAGCTTTTTACTGTAAATACGACTATATTAAGAATGGCGGTTTTTGGTTTACCCTCCCATTAAGCTCTCATATAAATTGGAGAAAAATTCTTTCATGTTTGTTCATGTGCATATGTGAGTTCGGTCCATTTACTCGTGCCAGCTTTCAGAAGTTAAAATTTAATGCCTCTAGGCTCATTTACAGTCGTTTCATTTGGCACAAATATTTATAACATTAAATGAAACCCTTTAGGAGAACAGAGATTCATTAATTGGTACAAAATGTGAAAGCGTGTATGGGCTTACTTAGCCCTTTATGTCGAACATAATTAGAAAAACGACGAGAGTTTAACTAAATCATGACATTTCCGCTAACTGTTGCAGGGTTATTGAATGTTTGCAATGATAACGGTATGAGATACTTCATAGTTGGAGCATTCATTTGATCTTTGCAACCTTTGCAAATATATAAATTATACAGCTTCGTTCACTCTTACGTTACCTGGACTTGCCTAGCTGACGTTGACGTAATAGTATATAATACAATGTAATGTAATGTATTATATATGCATTTTTGTTATGTACTTTAATGTATATTTTACAAAAAAAAACATAAGCCATGTTTAATTAACAGCAGATTACAGCATGCTTTTATACACATGAGAACGAAGAGTACGTAAAATGGGTACCATCTTTAATCTTTCTACTACTTAATTACAATAAGCAGATGATATATTGCATTTCACCCAAAAATTGCTTTCCAAGATTGCATCGAGATTACACATTTGGAGCCTCCTTGAAAAAGGTAAGTTATCCGTATAATTCCCCAAAACTGAAAAGTCAGTTAGATACCAAATTTGGTATTTAAGACAATGAACCTCTAAAATTATGACACATTATGCGATCTTTGAAACCGTCTTGTTCACATTATTTTAATGCACATTAGACACGCGGCTTTTCTCGAAACTTCTTTGCTGTTATTTTATATTTAAAAAGCTCCAGCAGTTAAAATATTCGACTGATCAGCTTCTGATTTTGACCAAATCTTTATGAATAAATAATTACTTAAGGGTCTCAAATATCCGTTTATTGAAATGATATATCATCTTTTTATAAAAAGTTATCATGTTTGTTTTTCATAAAATCGAAAAATGGCAAAATAGAAAGAGCTTCCCTTCTTTTTGAAGACTCATTTGAATTTCAAAAGTCTCCACTACGACATTCTTTACAAAGGTATGTAAAAGGAAAGAGGAAATCCTTAGCAGAACATGCCCGCCTCGGTAGTGTGATGGTAGCATGTCTGCCTCACGTTCAAAAGGTCCCAAGTTCGAATCTCGGTCAGGGTGAGTTACCTGGATAAGGTTTTTTCGGGGGTTTCCCTTATCCTGAGAGATAAATTTCGAGTAACTCTAAGCTCTATGGACCCTGGGCTCATTTGAGCATCATTTCACCTATTCCATTCATCGTCCGATATGACTTAACGTTGGACGACGTAAATACAAAAAAGTAGAACATAAAAAACCATTTTAATATGCGGATGTTTGTATTTAAGTTGATTACATGCAGAGCAAAGACAATATATCTGAATATATCTGAAATTTTCTGATTGCAAAGGTTGTTTCACAAATATTATTAAGCAAAATACCCCCACCCTAAACTACATGGAAAATGCCCGCCTCGGTAGCGTGGTGGTAGCATGTCTGTCTCACGTTCAAGAGGTCCCGAGTTCGAACTCCGGTCAGGGTGAATTACCTAGATAAGATTTTTCCGGGGTTTTCCCTTATCCTGAAATACCAATGTCGGCTAGCTCTAAACTGTATGGACCCCGGACTTATTTGAGATCACTTCACCCATTCCATTGATCGTCCGATATGACTTAACGTTGGAGGACGTAAATTACAAAAAAAAAAAAAAAAAAAAAAAAAAAATGGAAAACTGAAAACTGAAGTTTTGGTTTTATCAAGAAAGGTTTCAACGAGTTTTATTAAAATTTCCTACCTTTGTAATATATTTATGGCAAATGAAACTTATATTAAAATTTCTGGAAGTAACCTTAAAGTCCTGTTCATTCTGAAAGGGTTTATCATAACTGGTGAATATTATCAGCCTTACCGCAAAAAATGTAGATCTATTAAAGCATAAAATTCAGGCCATAAAACCTTTATGGAGTTAACGATCTCCGATATATTCCTTTTTAGTGTCAATTTTCAAATACTTACACTTTTCTAAAATAGTAGGTCATTTTATATTATTTTATTTTTTAAATGTTTATTCAAGGAGAATGGAATTCAGAGCCATGACATACGAGTACTCTTTCGTTAAATATTTGGCTTCCCATAAGCCTAGGTATTCCTTTATTTCTCTTGTAGCTACCAAAATGTGTACTAAACCAATTTTGCAAATGTTTATGTCAAACAGCCTACAGTTTATAGAAGAATAAATTTTTGTAAGAATACTTTCTTTTAAGGATGGATAGAGAACGTTATGTGAAAGCGAGGCATCAATCACACTCACATTTCCGCCCACGTACTTCTGAACTGTGTTGGGAATATGGAATATGCTAGTTAAATAAACTTCCTGCTCCACAGGATTGAATTGTGAACATTTAGGTTAAATAAAGTATTTTATTGGATCGTGTTTGGTCTCGATGTGAATGAACTTACGTATAGTAAAGAACAAATGTATAAATGCACAAACTGCATTTTTATTATGTTTGTTGCAACGAATCGAGATGTTATAAAAATCTGAAATTTATCAGTAAGCACCTGGAAATGAAATGGTTCAGCATCCTTTAGGATCTTTTCACAAATTAAAACAAACCAGAAGTAGTAGTTTACGATAAACAAAGCTACGGGGTATCACATATATTGACAAAGGATCTTATCAAAGTAACGTTAAAATAGCACTCATATACGAGCGTGGGTCAAAAAGTAATGTCTCCTTTCTTTTTTGTATTAAATAAGTAAGTTATGTGAAAACTTTGAATTTGGCACAATTTCTCGAACCTTCTTCTCCAATCCCCTGCAGTAATAACTTCCTAAGTCAACAGGTGGCAGCACTGCACCCTCTTGCAAAATGATTGACATCGACATTCGTATTAGACAGCGTTCTGTGATTTAACTCTTGACTGCGGAAGGTGAAGCGCCAATTCGCATTTACAAACGGCTGCAAAATGTGTATGGTGATGCAACGGTGGATGTCAGCACTGCTAGACGATGGGTTCATCGCTGTAACGAAGCTGAAGGGCATACACCATTGGCAGATGAAAAGCGAAGCGGCTGCAGTACTCCATGCAACATTAAGCGAGTCGATGACATCATTCGTGGTGATCGCCGGGCAACAACAGATGAATTGTGTCACATTACCTCCCACAGTCATGGCAGTGTAATGAGGATTATTCAACAACTGGGTTGCTTAGAAGTTTATTCACGTTGGGTACCAAGAATGTTAATTACCCAAAACAAAGAAACAAGGAAAACAATAGCCTCCGAACACTTGCAGCGCTTCAATTTGGAGGGAGAAGAGTTTCTGGAAAAATTGTTATTGGAGACGAAACGTGGGATCATTTTTTGAACGTTAATCAAAGAGGCAGTCAACGTCACCGAAGAAAAAAAATCCAAAACTTAGCGGTCGGCAGGGAAAGTTATGGCGACAGTGTTTTGGGATGCAGAGGGTGTGCTTCTGATTGAACTTTTGGAGCAGGGTTGCACAATAAATTCTGTCCAATACGTTAGAAATCTCAGAAAGCTGAAAGACGTCTTCGCCGAGTTCGCTCAACAAGAACTATGGCGGATGTTCTTCTTTTGCGTGACAATGCAAGACCACACACCAGCCGTTACACCACTGCAGAAATTGAGAAATTGGGATGGCAAGTCTTACCTCACCCCCCATACAGCCCTGACCTGTCACCATCAGACTTCCATCTGTTCGGGCCACTAAAGGAACCTCATCGTGTGATTCAGATGAGGAGGCTGTGAAAACGTCTTCGCGTCAATGGCGTAGGAAGCACGACAGTGTGTTTTACCACACTGGAATACACGCCCTAGTTTAAAGGTGGACCAAACCTGTGGAAAAGGACGGAGATTATATTGAATAGTGACAAATTAATCATCAATGTTGTGGTTTTTAAGGTATATAAATTGGATTCAATTTTCTTGGCAATTAAAAGAGAAAAAAATAGGAGGCATTACTTTTTGACCCATCCTCGTAGGTTAGCCGGCAAAATTTGAACTGTACACTGAAACGACATATTTAATATGTCAAGAAAACAGATTAAGAAGTTTAGTAAAAACACTGACAAAACATAATCTACAGTTTTGAATGTAGTTTATTTGAAATTTATTCAAAATTAGCAATAGCTTGTATGGAATGTTTACAGCTCTGGCACAATTACACGCGAGCGCCAATGTACGGTCTCATTAATGCTCTATTCATAAATCAGAGTGGAACATAATCGATAGATTTAATGCGTGTCCTTTGAAAAACTTTTAGTTTTCTCCTCTTAAATTCATTTTTCCCAGTTTTCTCACGATTTTGCAATTTGTCTAGGGATCTGAAAGGTCTATTCTAATGTATTCTGCCGTTTAATATTGCTGTGATACAAATTGTAAAATTGGCGAGATTAAATTATCTATGAATTCAAAATATACATAAAAGAAGTCGTACAACATCTTAAGTGCAATACGGGATGAAACTAGTAACCGAAAGAGTGAGATGGTTCTGTAATAACGTGTGAGACTCGCATGTGAGAGGGCCAAGATTCAATTCCCGTCACGACGTACATTTTCGGCGAGGTGTTTCCGATAAATACCGCCGGAGAGGTGTATCAAACGTTTGGTTCTCTGCCCTAATTATCATTTCATTCCATACATCACCGGAGCTAGCGTAGATATGTAAAAGAAGCGTTACCAGCCATCAATCAAAAAAAGTTTAGGTAACTTCAGTAATTACAGTGAAGGACCAAAGTTGACCCTGCTCATATTGTAAATACAGACGTGATTATACTCAAGGCACAAGAGAGGTATCGTACTTATATTTTAAATATCCTACCGAATCCCCCTTTGGTTTGAATTTTTCTTAAACCATCTTCTCACACAGATGCATGACAATCATACTTGACCACTGTTTCTGCAAAATCTTAGAAGACGTATCTATAATGAATTTGCACGAATATTTTTGATTGTACAAGTGACGTGAATCCTGAATTTTCAACTGCATTCTTGAAGGCGTGTAGGGACTGGGCTCTCGGAATATACACTTGTCTGGCATTGCCGAACTGCCTACATCACTTGAGCCATATACCCAGAATCCTCCTCAATTGTGGGTTCCTTTTCCCTCCATACGTCACGGCAAAGGGCGCCCTTGTGTCTATTTTCCATTCCGAAAGCCCGTATACAGGTAAACCTGTATCGGAGGATTCTTCTTCTTAACTGCCCTCTTATACCACTTATTATTCTTTTCAACCCTTATTCTGGTTGAGGAGTGGAATCTCTGGATCAGTGAGAGAGAGAGAGAGAGAGAGAGAGAGAGAGAGAGAGAGAGAGAGAGAGAGAGAGAGAGAGAGAGAGAGAGAGAGAGAGAGAGAGAGAGAGAATTTTGAATGGGTGATCAGTCCAATGCCTGGTATGAGAGTGAGGGAAGTGGATGAGAGAATGAGAGCAAACTGAAATGATAGGAAAGATAATGATGCAGCAATTGGTAGAATATGGTGAGGGAAACCGAGGACCCGGGCAAAATCCGCCCCAGCGCCGTGTTGTCCAACTCAAATCTCACATTGCGGTCACCGAGGTTAGAACCCGGGCCACCTTGGTGAGAGCCAAGTGGTCCAACCACTCGACCACGGCGCGATCCTATCGGATATATCTACGGGTTTGGTTGTAAGGTCTGGAAGTCGGCAGCAGTGATCACGAACTGAAGGATGCAGACAGAGACCTGGATGCCAAGGCCAAGGCATCTAAGGCACCGGCTGTATGTTACTATATCGTATCCCTCACACGTATTTCGGTCTCCCATACATCGTGGATGGCATGGGAACGAAACCGTACACTATAAAGAAACTTGCTACCTTAGCAACCAGCGTTCACAGAGCTTCTAAGAGGAGAAATAGCCACAGTTGGCATAAGGACACTTTAGGGCAATTGCTTGTAAGGGCTGTAGCTCTTGTCCATCCTACACCCCCAGGTAAGCAACATCGAGCACTATCACTGTTGGATGGTTGGATAACACCGAATAGCAGTGCCCCACTCACTTGTTTAACGTGGTTAGCCAATTCCATTACCGTATCACAATCCTGATTTCCTACCAACTGAACATGCTTGACTTGTAGTCACCAAACAGTCAATAGAGCTAACAACATCGCCATGTTTATCACTTGGATAGGTGACCTTCAAGTGCTACAATGCGCCAAAGTCAATGACCAAGAGCACCTCATGGATCAGTTTATGCGTTCTCAGCCGGTCCTGTAGCAGTGGTCGCTAGGGCATATGCCTCTAGCGTTCCGCCGCGTAGAGGGTTACGGTTTCGAGTCCCACCTTAGCCATGGGTGTTTACATGTATATTGTGTATGTATAAAAAGTACAGAAAACAAACAGTAAACAATAACAAACAACAAGCATTGAAATCAGGAAATTAAGCATATACAGGGTGGTTAATTAATAAAAACTAAACAAAGAGCTTGCAAATGTTCTTGTCAGCCTCCTACATTGCACATTAACTCTATAGGGATTTTACATTCAGTGCAGGTAAATGTGTGGATTGTTGAATTGCCAAACAGTAATCAGTATTGTGTGTTATATCAAAGGAGCAAGTTAAAAAGGTTATTAAACTCAGCCTTGTCTTTAGTGATTCAAATCTAACGAATACTATGGAAAAATCAATTAGTAATGCAGCTTATAATAATTTTCATTTCACTAATTTTGTTAACATGATAACTTATTGTTGGCCATTCTTTAGACTGCGCGCTAAATTTTACTTAATTTTTTGTTATTCTTTTTAAACCTAGGGCAAATGCAGTCAAAGCAAACTCTGAGCTAAACATTTCCAAGCATAATTTGAAATTGTTTAACCATACTAGTGTCGTGAGGTAAGCGACAAATTGTGCATGCATATGGATCGTGTACGCTTGACGCATGCAGTCGCGTGTGCAATTATCTTTAGGTAATCTATAAAACTATTGCTTGTTGTCACTGGGTAATATTTTCCGAGCTTAGTAATCGCAATAAAATTTGTTACCCTCAATTAAATTACCGAAACTATCAGCACCTGTGATATTACTAAGCATTTTTTCATAGATGTCCCGTCAACATCAGAATGTGGGATACAAAATGATGCAAAGTGTAATGCTATATACGACCACCCAAATACTTCCAGATACTCAGGGTACTGGAAAATTTAAAGAAAATAGTAACTTGCTCAATATAAATCAGTAACGGTATTGGCTCTAATTACTCTCTAATGAACGTCTAAGGTGCTAAAAATAATTTGGTTCCTTTTCTTATGTTCCGAAGAATGTATTTCAAAAACTAAGTGGCCGAAGTAGGCTTTTATTTGTGACATGAGCTGTTTTCAAATTAAATGTAATTATTGGTTGGAATTCTTAGTACTTAGTTATTTCTTGCTATCACTTTATCCACATGTTGTTATTTTGTTTTGTATTTTTAACGTTTGAGTGACGCTATCACTAGGGGGGAAAATTCACATACCAGAAAATAGGCCAATTCTTATGTAAACTGGTGTGCTGATTCCACAAATAGCCCTAAAAATGTTTTATTACGTAACGTGTTTTTGTCACAAAAAATGTTTCCTGTTGATTTTTACTTGCATTGATATGTACTGTCACCGATTGCATTGTTTCGTTGGAGCTGCGACAGGCTAGTGCCAGTCACACGTGGGCAGGAAAGAAAGAGACAGATAATGGAGCGCGAATTGAACGCCTGCCGAGAGCGAGAAAGAAACAGAGAGAGAGAGACGGACAGAGAGATGTCTTTTTTTGCAATTTACGTCCTCCAACGTTAAGTTATTTCGGACGATGCATGAAATGGGTGAAATGATGCTCAAATGAGTCTGGGGTCCATGGAGCTTAGAGTTACCCGACATTCGTCTATCGGATAAGTGAAAACTCCGGGAAAAACCTTATCCAGGTAACTCACCCTGACCGAGATTTGAACTCGGGACCTCTTGAACGTGAGGCAGACACGCTGCCATCTACGCTACCGAGGTGGGCTAGAGAGATGTCTGGATAGTTCTGTCTTTCTCTTGCTGCGCCACGATTGTTATCGAGCGATCTTCTGCATTCTAGAACAATGACTGGAGGTATAAAAACCCCGCAAAGTGAAGAGCGGAGTCAGTTGAGTTGAGTTGATTCGTGCAGCTGTGCGGTTGCAGTTTGGCAGTGGAGTTGGGTGATTTACCGTAGTGGAGTCTTTGGTTTGTTTATATGTGGTGGGAGTAACGAGACGACCCTGAAGACTGCGTTTGTATTTTTTTTTAATTTTACCTCCAACGTTAAGTCATATCGGAAGGTGAATGAATTGGGTGAAATGATGCTCAAATGAGTCCAGGGTCCACGGAGCTTAGAGTTACCCGGCATTCGTCTTGAAGGATAATGGAAACCCCCGGAAAAAACCTTATTCAGATAACTCACCCTGACCGAGATTTGAACTCGGGATCTCTTGAACGTGAGGCAGACACACTACCACCACGCTACCGAGGCGGGCATCAAAGAATAGCGTTTTCTATAAATTGTATGATAGTGTAAGCAACATCCGACGATTATTATGGGAAGCAGTTTCACCGTGCCGAACGAATTGATGGATTAGAAACAAACTTGATAACATTTATGATATAATTTGTCAACATATTTTCACCAGACTTATTTTGCAAAGTCTGTGAAACGTCTGTGAAACATTGTGATCAATCAACATGTACAAATCCTCAAAAAAATATCTTCTCTGTGTCGAACAAGAAAAGCAACTGAACCGAAAGTAACTCTAATCTCATGGAAATGAATTTTTTAAAGCCAATCAGAGTTTTTACTTGATCTCTGGAAGGGTTTATTAACGCTGTTATTCCATTATGAATTTAACGTTCTCCAACTTCACGTCATATCGACGATGAATGAAATGATGCTCCAATGATCTTATGGCCCATAGAGCTTAGAGATAAGATACTGATCTTTCAAATTAAGGGACATTCCCGGAAAAGAACCTTATCCATATAACTCACCCTGATCCAGATTCCAACTCGGGATCTTTTAACTCTCACTTTACACCTTCACTACAGGGCCGGGCCAGCCGTCATCTATGCTTTAGTATTTAATTATTATTATTTATTCTCCAAATGAAGTAATGCTATTATACCTGTAAGGTATGTTAGAGTTCTAGTTTAAAAGCACATAAATACAAATATCAAAGTAACTGGACATGATAATAGTTATAACGATTTAAAAATTTGGCCAATAAAGTGCTCAAAAGCTGAAGTGCAACATCTTTTAAAGTATACACTAATCATCGGTGTTTGAAGGTCTGTATTAAAATATAAAAGTTGTTGAATAACATTATATCTTTTTCTTGATTGAAGATCACATCTAAATATTAAGTGTTCAACACTTTCATCAACGCTTTCACATTTACATAAGTATCAATCAGGAGAGTCTATATAGAATCTTCTAAAGTAAGTTTTAAATTTGTGTCCGGCAAACTGGGTCAAAATAAAATTAGGTGAAAAGCACTTGCAGTTTACATGATCATTAACAGTAGGAAAAATTTGTTTTGTGTGAATTGCCCTTTATCATTGTTTATCTAAGTGCTGTTCCAAATTTCGAAAATGTATCTTTTCAGTGTTTGAACATATGTTATTGTGCACCCTTTAAGTTATGTTGATTCATAAAAGAAACATTTAAAGGTTTATTTCATTTGTTAGCGCACAGTATGCGAAATATGTTTTAGGTACATTACGTCCGGTAGGTCTTTATTGCAAAATTTAGCTGAACCTATAAAAGGACTACACTAAATTTAGAAATTAAGTGCTTATTTTAGTGCCTGTTTTAATTGTTTTAGTGTAATTTTGCCTGACCATTTTGAATTTAGTTTGTGACCAGTATCTAGTCTCAAATTATGATCCTGCACTGTTCTCTATATTTGCGGTATCCTGCCTTGACCAGTCCTATATATTTTTCCCCAGGATAGAGCGTTTTATTTGTTTTATTATTCTGCAAGGATAAATGGCCACGTTTAAGCCGAGCCCAAGCGTTCAAGTGCATGATACAGTGAAGAATGGTTGCCACCAATCATTTTATTTATTCCGCTACAGGAGATCCACCAAGCTTGGAGGGACTCGTAAAACTCGATGTGGTAGTTGTATGGTTTATTGGAATGTTTTTGTCTTCTGCTTGCTTCTCCCTAGAGAACTTTCCTCTTCAAGGAAATCTCAAATCACCTTCCGGCTTCATTATTTTCATCTCTAAGCATCTCATCACTAAGGGATTGTCCATGGGAACAAAGCTAAGAGTGATTTATAATGCGTTTGGAACTAATTTCAAACCTTACTTAACTATAAATCGTGCTTTCAACCAACCTATATTTTACGTGCATTATTGATGTGAAATATGAAAAGCAAGTAGCCTTATCCGAGAAAAGTTAGAATGTACGATAGTTAGACAGGGCTCTAGTCATACATGGAGACGGTCGCCTCGTGCAGTACGACATGCACTTAGAGATCCACTGTGGCTAACACTCCCAGGAGGAAAGCATGAAGTGAAGAAACCACGGGAGGTTATAGACCACAGGAAGATAGACCACATATGCTATGCCCAACGAGAGAATAAAGTACTGTTCACTCCGCGTCCACATGCGTTCGGAATGACAGTACTGATACCGCTTCGTTAAGTATAATATTAATAGGTTTGTAGAATTAAAAGGCCGAGCTGCAGAAATTAAAAAACTCCTTTATTTCCGTAGAGATACACTGTTCAATTCTCACGTAGCAACATTACATCACACAACAACACAATCTTCCAAGGTTGATGATAACTGCGTCCAGTTCAGCTCTCTTTACAACAACACTCTTGTTACACAACTAACTCTGCTTACTCACTCTTGTTTACAACTGACTCATCACTAGACATGGCTTCTTTTTATACCCCCCTTTATGAATACCAGACTCTTGTGTCAATCACCAGATGTTTCTGGAAAACAAAGCATCTAATCCGAATATTCTATCACATTCTATAAGCGTAACTTAATCTATGCCGGCGAATCCTTTACCTCAGTTATCTTGCTTGTCGGCGCTTGTTTACAATAGCCCCGCTATCACTGACTGCTTAGCAAGGCTCATTATTACCATGAAACTTTATCCGCCGACTGTTTTCTTATTTGTGCCAAAACTTTTATGCCTGTTGCCGTGACAATATGAATATGCATTTCAACACACAAACACGTATTTATTGAATCCATCCGCTTAATCGCTTCGTTAAGTATAATATTAATATTCATTTTCGACATTAAAGTCACATTTTTCGAGCTGAGCATCACGCAGCACACTATTAATATCCATAAAAATTAACTTCTACTTACGTATTTGTTGTACTCTTTAGCACAAGACTTGACCATTGCCAGCAATTTCGCTTTAACATGACCCTCGTGGACAATTTATTATGTTTTTACTCTGTAGCCATGTAATGATGTCACTTGTTGTTTCTAACCTCACACTGTAGTAGGGGCATTGTCCATCACAGTAACGTTATTTGGTTGTAATTTGGGAAATTGATGAACTTTTCGGTGGATTGCTGACCTCACAAAGCCATCACAGACACCATCCAACACTGATCTGGTACTTGGAAACCGACACACTGATAAACTCAGATGTTAACTTCACCACTTCATCGATAGCAAGTTCTGGACATTTTTCACTGAACTTGTTAAATACATTCAATATTACTATCTTTTCACCACTTCGTAAAGTAGCAGTACCTCAGTAGCAGTACTTTTTCAAGGGATTATTTACACGGCGGAGGCATCATGGAAATTGTGAAGAAGGCGCGTTGCGATCAACGGTCACGTGGTTTTGTTTACATCTACTTTATTCTCCCGCTGCAAGCAGTATAGGCGCTCTAACCGTTCCAGACTTACAGACCCTTTATCTGCTGGACATGCCCAGAGATGGCGATGAACTACCAAGCAGGCCTCCAACATTTATGAGAGTACTGTTTCACTTGAACAAATATTCGCACCATTTGTGTTACACTACTACGCCAAGAAACCTAAAACACCCGAATATGAAAAGGAAATCAAATCAATAGGTTGAAAAGAAAATCAAGTTAAATGACAAACCATTCGAATCTGCCCAAAGAGCAAGGAAACCCACACAAAATCAAAGCCAAATTTTATGATCGATGGGAGTATTGAACAAGTGACTGACTCTGTTTAATCACAAGCACATTTAATTAGTTTGCCTTAAAATAACTATTAATAATCCAGATGGTTTGCAGTTGTATGCTGAAAATGTAGCAATTAACCAACTTTTATTTTTTCAGCATAAGCCTTGTTTCGTAATCCAGAAGTTCAAAAATGGTGCTCTATGTTATGATACATAAATTGAAATTATATGCAGTACAATGTTATGCATAGTGTCATCATTATGGGAGATGCTCCCTGTACCGCACACCTAAGCTCTTTTCAAAATTCAAAGAAAATGCAATGGAGAACAAGTAACATGTTACTATTATCATGAAGCTAATAACATACAGAAACAGCTTGATTAATGAACATTCATGAACGCGGGTCATGTTGACTGTTAAAATCTAAAGTACATATTAGTGATAACTGAGTATCTCAAAAAGTGTTTCCCAGTACCGGACAGACGTAAATAAATACATATTTCTAAATAAAGGAAGAGGAACTGCATAATAAACCACAGGATAATTATTCTTATCATAATTATTATATTTTTGACATAAAAGTAGAACACGGTAACATGATTAATATTTTTCAAAACGTTCTCTAGAATTTATCACAACAAAATGAACTAATGAAACATTAGAACTAATGAAACATCCAAAATTTAATTTTCTTTTACTCTTCTAAGGCTCTTCACTATTTCCAATTTTTATGGTACAGAGTTAGAGCTAGGTTCCCTATTTATTGTTTTATTAATGTTAGCCTTGTTTCCCTTTGCTATTAGTTTTTTCTTCTGTTTTTGTGCCTTTACCTGCAACACCAACTTATACAGAGTCGATGTAAATGTTTCAGCAATATATATATTGCTACTCCCAGGTTTATTGATCCTTCTATCATTATTTATTGCTTGTTTCATATTATCTTCTAACCATTTCCTTTCTTTTTGGCCTCCACGTTGACAGGAATGCCTATAAACAAAAATTAATCTAATGTCAGCGCAAGCTCAAGGGATAAACATATATCTTCGCGTACGGTACTGGGAAAATTGCTATCTTACGGTACCGAGCAACTCAAACGTACGTATATATAACGTCATAGCGCGGTCCGATTCTTTTAAACCGACACTGTATTTTGTGTTTGTATAGTCTACTTAATACCAAGTAATATGAGTACAAATACTTAATTAGTTCTTCACCGGACAAGGCAGCAGCAATGTCAGCAAGTTATTAACAGCACAGCTCCAGTTCACTACACGACTTCTCTGAACAATAACTTCTGATTCAAAGGTCAAAGGGGAGGGAAAACTTTCCGTTGGTAACAAAGATATTTGCTTGTCTAAATACACACAATGAGCTTCTACTATCTATCGGAAACTACGACAGATACTGGGCGCATCTCCCCTACTCGTATCTAAATTATTCGTGAAGTACTACTGATAGATATCACTCCAGATTTTGAAAGCAAGTAAACAAATTTGCGAATGCATCAGGTTTCACTCGAATATAGTCGTTAATCTCGTGATCGCTACTGCTATTTATGATAATATAGAAGCAGTGAAATGAGAATAATTCACATGTTTTTCATAAACTAACTTAATATAAAATATCTATTAGTCTCATCAGGTGTGATACCTTCATCCCTCTTAAACTGAATGGTTATAATTTGCACTTTTGTAACCCGAGTTCTTTATTGGTGGCGGTACAAACATTCTTAAAAATGACTTAATTTCAGTGACATACACCTGCGCAAACATAGCTGCATAATACAAAAGAATGGTAATAATCAAATGTTTAGAACTGAATGCTATAACTGGCATTAACATTCCAGACTCCTTCCAGGCAATCGCGAGAAACAACTGAATATCGATATGAAATTAACAACAAAATATTGAGCAATTGGAACTGTTAATAACGGATATTTCGGAAATGGTGTATACTACGAAATACTTATTGGAAATAATTTCCCTGCTTTAAAAAACCTTTAAAAACCTTTTGTATAGTAGATTTTTGACTGTCAGTTGATTTTGACCAGTTTAATAAAATTACCAAGCTACCCTCCATATATACATAACATTCAAGTATTTTATACATATTGTGACGAGCTAACCATGGATTGTATTGGACATGGCCAGATCGCACACAGGGGAGCGTAGATTAAGGTAGCATTTTCATGCTTGTGAGAGGTTGGGTTTTCTATCAGGTTCATTCCTACAAAAGTATGGTAATACTAATTAAAGGTAAAATTCACTTAATAAGAATAATTACTACAAATAGGCAGATTACATAGGTGGCCACAGCCTTCCTCAAGAGGTTGCGGACAAATCCATCTATCCGGGCCGAAAGATAGTCCACGCGAGAGAGCAAGCAACCGGCTTATACCAACTTATTATCCAACAGGTGATGGAGTGGGGGAGTGACGTCGCACGTACTACTGAAGTTACATAAACCATTATTAGTTTTAATTAATACAATCACTTGTGACATCTCTCCCTCACTACCTCGAAGATAAATGTTTACAATGATCTTAAAATAGTGTTGCATTACATTTTTTATCTTCTTCTTGTTCTTATTTTTTAAAAAGTTTAGTTTTCTTCACAATACAAGATGTGCAAATTCATTGAAAATCTGTGTTGTCTTTGAAATTCATGACAGTGTATATTCTCAAAGAATATGAAAAATCATGCCACCTTCTTAAATCTAAGATAAAAATTTGAATTATTTGTTTTCATGTCCATTAGCTGGTTCTTACAAAGTTTTAAATTTAAAAATTCTAAATAACTAAACAATAAATGGCAGTAGATTTAAAATAAATAACAATAATTGAAATGGCAAAACAACAAAATGAAATATTAAGTTCATATGAATATGAAAATTGCATTATTTGGCAAGCCTATGCCTTTCTTTTTTATATTATAACATATAAGAGAAAGCTATTGTTTTGATTTGTTTGTATTTTTTCTCTTTGTTAGCACACATTAAATAACACTGGTGGCCCTCCCAATGTAAAAACACTGCACTATCAATCACACTGCGAACACTTAATGATGTTTGTGTATTGGTGTAACAGTGGTAGACATGGTATATAAATGGCACATCACTAGTGGCAGTTCGGTATTTTTGCCTCTCAGTGACCCTGCACTGACCGTTGTTAACACTTTCGTTGTTAATTGTGGAGGACCGATGTAATTACCGGTCTCCTCCCAATGCAGAAGTAAGGACAATATATAAATATATTTAATATGCGCTATATTAAATAAAATCTTTATTCATTTTTAGAAAATAAACATTTTTTTAAAAAATATTCAGTTTAAAGTGTGGGAGGATTGTTTTGAAAATGTCTATATCGCATCTTCGGAAGATACTTAACTTGAAAACTAGTTTGATATCTATGTGATTTTTGTGTTTTTCTATAATATTTATACACATAAACATGTGGATATTTGTCTAAATATGCTTATTTTGGATTCAAGGTGACTCAAAACTTAACTCAGATGAAATTTGGATATCAAATTTTAGTGGAATGTAGTATTGTTTAGGTAGTAGAGGTAGCAAACTGACCAGAGTATAGAGACTTCGGAGAATTGGTTATTTCCTTTCCTATGGCATTCAGTTCAGGGTTATTTCCAGTCCAAGTTCATCAAAACTATAGAAGTTGTAAGGGATTCACGGGCAGCAGTAAACTTCTTTTAGTTCTGGCTGCTGATGGTCGTGTTGTTATTTTATTGTGGCGCTGTTGGTTATCATTAATATTTCATAGCCTTTTCTGGTGTTTTGGCTATTCTCACTGAGTCTCCACTGTCGTGTGTATCGCAACCGAATCTAGGTCAGACAGCTTTCAGCGAACGGCTATCTTAGATGTTATTTCGCTTCTAGAACCTTTACAGTTACAATTCAGCCAAGAGCTAAGTTCATAATACCTTAGTAAAATAAAAGATATCGGTGTTTTCGGTAGATTTTACTCTGCCAATGTTATTTGCCCTGCCCGGTTTTTTAGTCTCCCTTGTCAACCATTTATAGGTCCTGAGAGGCACTTTTCACTTCGTATGGCTTCGCTGTAAGAAAGTATATGCCCGTCTGCCGCACAAACTTAGCTCGCTGGAATTGCCGGGAGTTTAAGGTTCTCCTTATACTCTTAGTTGATATTGTGGCGCTTCGGTTGCGAGGAAGCCTGCCATTTTCTCTTGCATGAATCAAAGTATCTCTTGAGGCATTTATTTTATATCATTTTTATAAGAGCTCGGTTCAATTTGTGTTGCCTTCGTTTTATTAATTTGTATCTAGTCAGTAAAGAGTAATTAAACACAAAGTTTTAATTTTCCATCAGTTAATGAATTTGTAGCGAAATGCCAATGACTATGGGATGAATATTCCTTCTCGCAGATTGGGATGAAGTTTAAGCCCCGGATTGAGAAGACGTCCGGAACCGATACTTTATGATGTAACAATTTCTCCCATCGTTCCCCGTAGCTGCTACAGTCGATTCTTTTTTTTTTTTCTTGTGTAATTTACGTCCTCCAACGTTAAGTCATATCGGACGATGAATGGAAGGGATGAAATGATGCTCAAATGAGCCCGGGGTCCATTGAGCTTAGAGTTACCTGACATTCGTCTTTCAGGATAAGGGAAAACCCCGGAAAAAACCTTATCCAGGTAACTCACCCTGACCGAGATTCGAACTCGGGACCTCTTGAACGTGAGGCAGACATTCTACCACCACGCTACCGAGGCGGGCACTACAGTCGATGCACGGAAATACGAGTAATTCACCTTAGATGTGGTCTCAGCGGTCTGAAGGTCTAATTTTCTTATTAATTGAGAAATAATTTAACTTCTTATAAATTCAAATAATCCAATCTTTTAATACTATATTAAACGTTACAATACCCGACGTTACACTTATTCGTTAAACTTTAGCAGAGAAACTTATATCAGTGTGTGCATGGTGTATATTCAAAGAAAGAATGACATTGGAATCTGACTTTGAAACTTTTAATAAGTAGCAATTACTTAAACGGAGAAGCTGCCGACTAATGGAAAATATTATTTGAATGTCCAGTGTTGAAGTATCTGAAATTTCTACCATGCAAAAACACCTGGTTCTATCCTTTAGGTCAGAACGACACCTAATCGTCTCGACACCGATTCGATCAGAAGTGTATAAGAATTTGCCCAGGATGTGTTACTAAGCTACAAAACACTCCTAATGAATTTCACTATTGCGAATGGCTCTAAGAAACCGACTACTAGTTTCTAATTCGATGTTACCACCTCATTACTATACTCCTCCACAGGAGAGTACGTCTCCGAGGGACGAGACGCAGGGGGTGGCCGAAGGTCCGCACACCCTCCCTGGACAGGTTTATGCCGCCCCCTGTCAGTACAGTTACAGACCATTCAAAAACATTCTGATAGCTTCTACTTTTTTGAATGAATCTTCTAGGTTTTAATGTACAGAGTGAACAGGGCGCATGTTTTAACGGTCTGCTCCTTGTGTAGCAGACTGCCACACACATTCGCTGTCCTTGTCCCACACCACATTCCTTACAGGCACCTTACTTGCGTTGCTATACTTTACCTTTTCCACCCCTCTATAAATGTTTAAGAAATCCTATCTTACAGTCCAAGAATCGCAAGCTAGTCTGCCACACCTAAACTGACAACAGTTACTAGCGTAGCCGTCCGAACTGCTTCTACGAATTTTCCTGAAAACCAGCCATGACTAATTACCGTACTTAATAAAATAAGACCTGAAGCTTTCCTGGCGACGAATATGCTTACTTTCTTCTCGGGCAGCAATCCAGATAAAAAGACGATTAGATATCAACGTTTCGGGAGCGTGCATCTCTCCCATCATCAGGATACTTATAAAATGTTATAACCACAAATAAAACACTGGATATATCACCAATATAAACAAAGACAAAACACTATCAAAATTCGCATTACTGAACAAAAGATTGTTTTCAGTAAATTAAATGCCAGGTCAGGAGATGGTGTGAGTATAGAAAATTAATTAGGTCAAAGAAACGTAATTTCTTAACTTGATTGATTATCAAGCTGTATTGATCTAAGCTTCTTAAGTCGACGGATTTCCATTTTAAGGCCGGTTTCCAAGAGGAGCTGAACTGAAATCCAGCATCACGATTAAGCGTGCTTCTTTCAGAATAAATCGCCAAAGCCTCCTTAATTCTCCGCTCCCAGTAACTGTTTCATATTGCCAAGAAGGCCGTCTCCCGAAAATTGGCTCTAGGGTCGTTATCGAAACAATGCTCTGCCAGCCCAGACTTCTCAGGTTGCATTAAATGAATGCTCCATTCATGTTCGTTTATTCTGGTAGCGATGGTCCTTCCGGTTTGTCCTATATACGGTGTCCCACATTTACAGGGAATGCGGTACACTTCCGGAACTTGGAAGTCCAGTTTGTCTTTCACTGGTCTCATCAGATGTTTAATCTTCGGAGGTAGCTTGTAGATGGTCCTGATGTTGTATTTGGTGAGAATTCTGCGGATTCTGCCGGATAGATTGCCGGTAAACGGGATGCAGGCTGTAGTGGTAGGCTTATTGACGCTTGCTGTATTACAGGTTTCCCTTTCTTATCTCCGGAGATCGAGGCTTCAACATCATATTCGGAATAGCCGTTTTGACTGAAAGTGAGTCTCAGATGCTGTAATTCTTGTTTTAAGTGGCTGGGATCAGAGATAGACAAAACTCTGTGGGCCAGTGTATTGAGAACTCTCAGTCGCTGAGGCTTATGATGGAAACTATGAGCGTTCAGATAGGGATCGGTGTATACAGGCTTGCGGTATACAGCATGCCCTAGTGTACCGTTGCTGTTTTTTGAAACAAGAATGCCAGGAATGGAAGAGCTCCATTCTTCTCCACTTCCATGGTAAACTGTATTTGAGGTCGAAGGCTGTTGAGACGTGAAAGAAAGCTAGACAAAGTGTCTGATCCATGTGGTCAAATTACAAAAGTGTCGTCCACGTATCCATAGAAAAGGGAGATGGTTTAAGTTGAGCTGTGGCAAGTATTTCATGTTCTAGGTGTTCCATATAAAAATTAGCTATAGCTGGTGACAAAGGGGAGCCCATTGCTACTTCGCCTACTTGTTCATAGAAAGTACCACCAAACAAGAAAGTGGACGTCAGGGTATGTCGGAAGAGCTCTATGATATCAGGCGGAAAATGCTCCTTTAGAAGTTGGACGGCTTCCTGTAGTGGTACTCTTGTAAATAGAGAAACCATGTCGAAGCTGACAAGAAGATCAGAAGGGCCAATGGTAATGTTCCTAGGTGTATGTACAAACTGTGTGGAGTTACTCACGTGATGTACGGTACTTAATGTTATCTTATCCTGAGGAAAACTGCATTTATAATCACTGGGTAACACGGAAAATGTTTCGGGCTCAAAAATAGTCAATTCATGTGTATTTCCATCTGCTGAATTACAAAAATCGCCATAAGAATTACAGATTAGCTCCTGTTTTGGAGATAAAGTGACGTCATTTTTAGCGTCAACATTTTCAATTTGGGGAATTTTTGGGGGGTTGTGGTGCACCTGTAAAATAACAAAATATAAATACAAACGCTCTTCTTAACATTACCAAGAAAAATATCGTTGGCAAGCCTCTCGTGGACCCTAATGGTGTGCTGTATTCAGCCCTTCATATCAAGCTGTTTTTGATGAAAAATTTTGTCAAAGGTATGAAGCAAGAAGGACGGGCTTCCAGGTACATAAGAAAGAAATTTCCGAAATTAAGTGATGCAAAATTTAAGTAGCACATTCTTGTCGTAACTGCACGTATATATAACACCATGATTTTGGATGCAACATATCTCTTAGAATCCATTTGCTCCACTCCCACTTAGACTCTTTCCCTCCTAGTTGCGGAGCTGTTAGTGATGAACCTGGAGAAAGATTCATCAGAACTTTCGGTTATGCAACAAAGATATCAGAGCCGTTGGAATGGAGCAATGCTTTGCAGATTACTGTTGGCCTTTGTGGCATGCTCCCGAGCTCCCTTACAAGAGACAAGATTAAAGACGACTATCTCATGAAGGCACCACATGATACTCTTCAGGCAAGACCATGTACGAGATATTCCTCCGGTAATTTAGAACTCTTAGAATGTAACTACCATTAAAAATGCACTTCCAATGTTGTTAGTCTATGTGCAGTATGCGCCAAAATATACAGTACTGGAAATTATGTTACTCGTATTGCCATTACCTTACATAACGAGATGGTAGTGTAAATGTTCAAAACGTGCTCCACTGAGCAGGCAGTGTTCATAACGATCACGCAGATTTTCCAAGATATTCCGGGACCCAGGTTGCTGCAGAGTCCCGAAGAACGAGACGATGTTCAGACGTAATCCAGGCACAGTTTTGGATGAATCTGGACAATTGAAAACTTTCTCCTTTAACATTTCCCACAGGTAAGCATCAGCTGGTGTGAAATCGGAGAATGTGGTAGATAGGAGAACTCAGCCCCGCTGGATGATCCTGGTAAGGTTTTTTCCAGCAAGACATAGCTGTCGAACGCTGTGGCAGGTCACCCCATCTTGTTGGAAAAGCTGTCTATTCATCTGCATGTTCCAGGCATGACAAAAACCTTCTTAAATCCTGAATAAATGGCCCGATCACATGTTCCTATAGTGTTCCTGTTTAACAGTAAGAGGTTTACCATCATCACTCTATGAAATACGGACCTAGCTCACCGTTTCCTGACACTGGTCACCAAATCGTCACACGCACACTATGTGGTGGTTTCTGGACTATAGTGTCTGGCTTCTCGAAACCAAGAAAGCGAATTATTTGGCGATTGATAAAACTGCCCAAGTGAATGTGACCTTCGTCGGAGAAACACACGTTGAACAAGAAATCTGGATCCTCATATACCAGGGCCAAAAATCATGCAGAATATTCTACCCTGACTTGCCTATCGTGCTCCGTCAGTCGTTGCCCAACCTGTATTTGGTACGCATACCTATATCCTTAAACAATCGTTGAAGTAACGTATTGCTGATGCTTAATTCCAGAGATGGGATGTTCGCCGAAGACTTCACTTTGGAGGCTGCAACACCTGATTGAGGACACGTCCATTATTTTCACTTGTGGACACAGTTACTGGCCTACTACACCTTCCCTTGCGTTGTCACAATAAATTACACGTACGACGAAATTCTTTAACAGATAGCATAACTGTGCTGCCAGGTGCTGGCTTATTGATGTGTTCAAGATATTGTTCCGCCGCTAACTTTAAGCTCGGCTCACCCTGATAACCGTTGTCTAACGAACGAAAATAATACTCCACCATAAACACTTCTTCCTTCGTCGCGAGATTCATTGTCATTTCCAATCACAAAGTACAACGTTCTTTACACAACTAACTATATATCATGACGATGTAACAGCACGCAGATGCTCAGACGTACGCATGCGCACTGCATTTTGTAGCGCATACCCTAATTAAAATGCATCATTTTCTCTTAATCCGTTAATATGAAATACTCCCACCTAGTGTACGAGGGGCAATCAAATATAAACAGGCCTTTCGATCCAGAAAATGTATTCATGAGGAATAATTGAAATTAACATTTTTCTTGCTTTTCTGCATATTCACCCATCTTTTCTGTGCATTTGTTCCAACGGACAGGCAGTTTTTAATGTATTTTTCAAAGAAAGTACGAGGACGGGTGCGGAGCCAGTCGCGCACGAAGTCTTTCATCGGCGGTTGCTCTGCACTCCAGAATGGCCCTCTTTGATATGGGTGTGTAATGATGCACCCATGTCTCATCACAAGTGATGATTCTGTCCAGCAAAGCATCACCTTCCTCTTCGTAGTGCGTGAGAAGCGTGCGACACATTTTAACTCGCACTTTTCTCAATTTTAGCTCCCTTCAAATAATTGACTGGGCACTCCCCCATAGTTTATGAGAAGTTGTTGACAAATCTCAAGCACTGTGATGTGGCGATCCCCTCCAATGATGTGTTGAACAGCTTGGATGTTTTCTGAATGGATGCTGGTGCATGGACGGCAAGGGTGGGCCAAGTTTTCCACACGTTCACGTCCTTCATTATACTCACGGCACCAATGCTTTACTGTGGACCATTAAAGGGTTCTTTCCCCAAACTGTGGGAGTAACCGACTGCACATTTCAGATGCACCGACGTTTTCATTGACAAGAAACTTGATTATTACTCGTTGTGCAACAGCTGGATGCACCTCTCTCTCAGACATCTAAGCAGCAACTTAGGTACAGAGCGAAACGAGTTCCCAAGGCCACTGTCTCCTTCCAGGGACCTCACTGCATGTGCTGCAAAAGCCTCGAACCCATACGGCACTCTATGCGTGCGCAGTAAACAAAGGCCTGTTAATAATTGATTGCCCCTTGTATATCACAGAAACTACAGATAAGAAACATTTTTCATTGTCATATTCGTTTTTCTCAACCCAAAATTAACAAGAATTGACTCATTAAGTGCTGGAAACATCCAAAAATTTGTTTTTGTTGCCCGGTATACAGGTAGTTTGCCAAACCTACAATCCCTTAATATTTAACACAAGTTCACAAAATATACATATTTAAAATTATTATGGGGACTAATTCATTCAATGGATCCATAATTTATGCATTACAAGCTTATTCCCAGAGTCTGAAACTATTGAATGCGGGTCGAAATGTGGTTGTGATTTAATATATAACATATAAATAGATACAATGACAATGTACCTCAGTTAACACCATTGCTTCAGACCAATATGTTTCAGAGCTAAAAGGACACCAATGAACCTATTGCAGTTCATATTTAGCTATCTATTTTAAGATTTTAGTGTCTATAGTGCTGAGTTCTACCGAATGTGGACTTAAAACATTGACGCCCGATTTCACCAACAGATGTTCAACTAGACGTTACCAAATGTAACGTAACAATTACCACAGCGCTAACAATAATGTTAAATTTCTTGCATTCACCAAACTGCTTTCTGAAAATGTTAACAAACCTGTGTTAACGCCATGAAACTAGTAAATATCCAGCTATAGAAGGCTATGGATGAGTCGTATTATTTTCTGAAGGTACTGCGATGCGCTTTTGTTTTCATTTTCGTCTGCAGAAGCTGAAAAATTGCGGATAAACAAAATCATAAATAAAGCCGTGAGACAAATTTCTCATCGATGGAGAAAGAATTGTTAATTGAATTGGTGACGAAGTGTAAGGATATCGTGGAAAATAAGAGGATGGATGCGGTGAATATAAAAGATAAAGAAAATATTGGAAACGAATTTAATTCAAATGCATCTGTCACTTCCACAAGCACCAAACAAATTGTCAGTATTACGTAAATTTAGAACGAGGTGCGAAGGACAAGCGACTTGAACGTTTCAATACGGCAGGTGGACAGTGTATTATCCACATAATTCAGTGAATTATAAAATTGCATACTTGAAGCTAAGGCGAGATCGGCTTATTTCTTTCGATGCATGTTCTAACTCAGTATTACGAAAATTTAAAACGAGGAGCGATGAATGGCAAGTGACTTGAACGTTTCAAGACGGGAGGTGGACAGTGTATTATCCACATAATTCAGTGAATTATAAAATCGCATACTTGAAGCTAAGGTGTGATCGGCATATTCCTTTCGATGCATGTTCGAACTCAGTATTACGTAAATTTAAAACGAGGAGCGAAGAATGGCAAGTGACTTGAACGTTTCAATACGGCAGGTGGACAGTGTATTATCCACATAATTCAGTGAATTATAAAATCGCATACTTGAAGCTAAGACGAGATCGGCTTATTTACTTCGATGCATGTTCTAACTCATTATTACGTAAATTTAAAACGAGGAGCGAAGAATGGCAAGTAACTTGAACGTTTCAAGACGGGAGGTGTACAGTGTATTATCCATATAATTCAGCGAATTATAAAATCGCAAAGTTATTAATTCCTGAAGCTAAGGTGAAATCAGCATATTCCTTTCGATGCATGTTCTAACCTCTCTTGTACTTCTGCTATAACCTTCATAGCAACATGTTTCGACAGACTATACCTATGTAAAAAGTTCTCTTGGGATAGCACCTCAAAAAATTTCTCCTCATAGTCCGTACTCTATTACGAATGCCATTTAGACGGTCTTAAATATAGCAAATCGACATCAACAGCTGCATTCATGCCCGCCATCTTGACTATTTACAATTGTTAAGGACTTGACATCAGAAATTTGTTTTGTTAGTTTAACAAGAGATTTAACACGAATGTTACGCTAACACTTGTTGGTGAAATGCAATTTTTGTGTTAACTATTGCTAAACTCGTGTTAAGTCTTAACATCTGTTGGTGAAATCGAGCATAAATGTATTTCTGTTTACCCTCGTATTAGCAGAATTCGCGCCGCAAAACGTGTGTAAGCATGACATTACAAACCGCGTGAGAAACCCTAGGGGGTTGCTTATCCATCAAGCATGCTTGATGGGGTGCATTACTGAAGATAACAGTGTGTACACATCCCCAAGCTTGATGCTAAACAAATGTGTCAATTATTTGAACAGTAAAAGTGATTAGGTGAATGCATCCTTTGTTATTACTAGTTTAATAAAATTCAATTAATGTGCGAAACATTTGCATACTTCGATTTAAAAATTTCATTGTGATACCGTATTGTGCATAAGTATTGTACATTCCCATTTTATTTCTGGCCTACTAGTAATATGCCGTAAATGATGCAATCTAAACTAAATAAAGTGTTTAACCAGTTTCATTTCCAATTTTATGCAGAAACAATGCATAGACGACACAACAAGCTGAAGCGGATGGTAAACATTTGCTGAGTAATGTTTTAAAGTCGACATCATTAAACTGGGGAGAGCTATTTGTGTAATTCAATCCGTAACTGACGGAAGTGGGAGCACCACAGAATTTTATTGAAAACATAAATGATCAAGTCCTCCAAACAGTATTACTTTTCATAGAGGCGTTTTGACTTTAGAATTAAAAACAAAAAGTTTGGACACTGAGTGGTGTTACATTATTGCGCTCCAGAGTTAACCAACTTTGATTTTTATTGGAGATGTGAAAATTATTAACAAAAATGTTTTAGAAATTACTTGTTCTTTCACACTGGCCGTGTGTAGGCTAAATTGTGGAAACGTAGAGTCAGACTGAAAAATTCAATGCCATTGCCGGGATTTGAACTACGGATCTTCTGGTTTCCGTCCAGCCGCTCTACCATTGAGCTACTATGGCCAACGTGCCGACATGACATTAAATTATCCAACTGACTCGTATTTTTTCCGGTAAACCACTTAGGAGTTTTCATAAACACATGAGACAACTAACTTAATGGCGACTTACAACGTGTAAGTACTTTAAGGCCCGGGCTTTATAGTTAACCACTATTAGGTCACTTAATGGACATTAATTGTTCTTTCACACTTGCCGTGTGTAGGCTAAATTGTGGAAACGTAGAGTCAGGCTGAAAAGTGGTTTACCGGGAAAATCCTAGTCAGTTGGAGAATTTAATATCATATCGCCATAGTAGCTAAATGGTAGAGCGGCTGGACGGAAATCAGAAGATTCGTGGTTCAAATCCCGGCTATGGCATTGAATTTTTCAGTCTGACTCTACGATTCCACAAAAATGTTTTATTATTAATGTAGTAGCGGGTAACTTAATGCAGTAAATGTGGACTCTTAAGAACCCGCCGAAGGTTTTGAAACAGCGAAGAGGGTGAAATTAGAATTTCTGCCAAAAATTAAATAACGTAGTAAACCTTTTTTCAATGGTACAATATAAAAAATGTACAAATTACACTGGGCAACAAAAATAATTTTTGAATGTTTCCAGCATCTCAAGAGGCAATTCCTAATAATTTTGGGTTGAGAAAAACAAATATGACAGTGAACAATGTTTATTAGCTCTAGTTTCTATGATATACACAAGGTGGAAGTATTACATATTAACGGATTGAGAGAAAATGATACATTTTAATTACATAATGCTAACAACAATGAAAGTGCATTTGATTTTGTTAATTTGTAATTACATGCTAAGAGTTCTAAATTGCTGGAAAAATACTTCGCGGATAGTCGTGTCTGAAGAGAATCATGTGGTGGCCTATTGACTTCGTCGTCTTTTAGCTTTCCTCTTGTGATGGAGTTCCGCAGAATTCCTATACAAATACCAACAGTAATCCGCAAGCATTACTTCATTCCAACGGCCCTGATATCTTTGTTCCATAACAGAAATGTCCTGATGAAATCTCTCCCCATGTTCATCACTAACAGCTCCACAACTTGGAGGGAAGAAGTCTAGGTGGGAGTAGAGAAAATGGATCTTAAGGGACATGTTGCGGTATTTTTGCAGGAGCACTGTCACTAAATGCTTGTAGTTGTCATCTAAGGTATTTTGACAGGTGTGCCAACTCCCAAAAAATAATCCCCCAAATTTAAAATCTTCACTCTAAAAAATGAAATCTCACTTTATCTTCAAAACAAGAGCTAATGTATCATTGTTATGGTGATTTTTTAATTCAGAAGATGGAAATAAATGTAATTAATTTTAAGTCCGAAACATTTTCATTGTTGCCCAGTAATGAGTAGAAGTCTGAAGGTTACCAATCAGATCATTCCTTATGTATAACTCATCACATTCGCACTTATGCTGAACATTCCCTTTCATCCTTACTATACATTTAAGGATGTTCTAGGACTTATTATTTTATTTATATTTTGACCTATATTATCTTTAAAGAAACACAGGTGACCATCACTGGACATTACAGATCAGAAATTGTTAAAACAAATCTAGCCCAATATTTATAATTTTTCTGCGTGTTCAAAGGAAGTTTAGTTTACTCAAAAGACACATTCTTCCATTTAACTCAAATTCAAATTCTATTGACCTCCAAGGTAGTGTCTGAACATTAAGAAGAGTTCTTTTGAAGCTAGGATTTATATGAAAAAAAAACACTAATCGTGACAGACAAATTTTAATCGAACATCGTACCATACGGGCAAAAAGGCTTAAGTATTTACGAAATATTCGGAGATATCGAAGTGAAGTTTATATAATTCATATGGATGAAACCTATATCAATGCAGCACATACTGCACCATATGGCTGAAGTGAAATTCGTTACAGGGACTCTGCAGCGTTGTCGAAAGGCCGACAGTTGGTTATCATGCCTGCTGGAGGAGAACAGGGTTTTGTTACAAATGCCTATGCACTATTTAAGATCCAACAAAAACGTGGAGATTACTACCATTGTAAGAATTATAACTTAGTTTATAAGTGCTGCAAAACTGGCTTCGAGAGCGACATTTGTTTTTAGACAGCTTGTGTACCGCACTCCCCTCTCGTAATCTTACGCGTGTGACGCACTGTGGCGATAGGTGCACTATCCCTACCACAGTTGCTAATCATCCCTACCGCGCATTTCTGTCAAGATAAAATAATAGATCTGTACACACTTGCCCGCATTTAAAGTCACAGTTGCGGGGAAAACATCAACACTTAGATCAGTGAGAGGCGGAGTCCCCGAAGGCTCGGTACTATCTCCCACCTCATTCAACGTCTTTATGGCAGATTTCCCCACAGAACCACGAGTCGTAATGGCACAATACGCTGACGACGTGCTTCTGTTCTGCAAAGACAGACACATACTCAGAGCCTTCAACCCCATACAGAGACACCTCCGTCTCACACATCAGTGATGCCGGCGTTGGCGGATATCCGTAAATCCGGACAAAAGCCACGCCATACTTTTCACAAAGCGCAACACCCCCGCAGACTGCCCCAACTTCACCTTCCGAGGTCGAAGGATAGAGTGGACTAACTCTGTCCGATACCTTGGAGTAACATTGGATAGAGGCCTAACCTTTCGCCAACACGTCAGAGACCTAGCGGCAAGGATACAGAGAGCAATCGCTTCCCTGTATCCTATGCTGGGGTCGAGCTCAATGCCGCTTGGCCTGAGGTTATACCTCTTCCGAGCGCTGGTGATTCCCGTGATGCTATATGACTGCGAGATCTGGGGCATGGCCGCAGATAGCTGGTTGGCATGGCTTCAACGTGCACAGAATGGAGGGCTACGGTCTATCTATTCTGTGGCATGTGGGCACCCAAGATAACCCAGGAGTTAATCCTAACAGCAGCTAAAGCTGAGCTCCACATAATCTCCTAAGTTGTTTGGGAACAAAATTCTCCCCAACCCAAACTAAATTAAAAGCACCATGGTGCTGGGTATTGCATCCTGTCCTTTCATCCCGAAGATACAATAATTATAACCTCACAAAATTTATCAACCTCAAAACCTACACCATCTCCATCCTACAAAATTCCGTTCGAATACCTTACCTGCGTTAAAACCCTAACGGGTTGGCACGCAGCAAAAACCTTCTGGCTATATACAGCCAGCCAGCACCGAATGGCATGGTTGCACGCAGTACGGGTGGGAGGTTGTTCTCGAGAAGATAGTTGTGAGTTAGTTTGGTGTGACGTATTCATACTCTTGTCCTTATGACTTGATTTTGACTGTGAAGATTATATAGATAGATGCAGTACTGTCCTGCTGACGTTATACATGAAGCTCTCTTTTGGGGAGGGGGGACATTATCTTGTAAGACAACAACTGCTGAATTTAAAGTAAACATCTAATTCTTGAAGGGGTAGAGCAAGACTGAAAAATTCAGTGCCATAGTCGGGATTTGCACCACGGATCTTCCACGAGTTAGTTGGAGAATTTAATGTCATGTTGGCACGTTGGCTATTCTAGCTCAAATGGTTACAGTGGCTGGACAGAAACCAGAAGATCCCTGGTTCAAATCCCGGCTATGGCCTTAAATTTTTCAGTCTGGCTCTACCCCTTTATAGTGCGACCTACACACGGCTAGTGTGAAAGAACAATTAATTTCCATTAATTGTACCTAATAGTGGTCCGAACTATAAAGCCCGGGTCTTAAAGTACTTATAGCATAGTAAGTCGCCATTAAGGTAGTTGTCTCATGTGTTTATGAGAACTCCTAGTGGTTTACCGGGAAAAACACGAGTCAGTTGGAGAATTTAATGTCATGTTGACCATAGTAGCTCAAATGGTTATAGCGGCTGGACGGAAACCAGGAGATCCGTGGTTCAAATCTCGGCTATGGCCTTGAATTTTTCAGTCCGGTTCTACCCTTTCGTAGTACGTCCTACACACGGCTAGTGTGAAAGAACAATTAATTTCCATCTAATCCTTCTTTGCGCAGAGGCCATTTTGCTCCAAGTGTACACTTAATTGGAATAGTTTAAATATTTCATAAGTGTTTCAATTTTTTTAATCTTTAACAACACAATTTTTCAATAAATGTAATGCAATACTAAGAAGTGATTCTATCAACTTGTAATTCTTGTTTCAAAACAATATTGGCTCCACTGACTACTTGATACTAGCAATTTCCATGTAAGATTAGAGATACTTCAGTTTAGTGAAAGTCAGCCACTGTGAATTCTGGAGAACTACCATTAATTAGTTTTCCTTGTACTTTGGGCATTTAGTGGTTGGCTTGCAGTTAGCGCGCTATCATTCGCTCCAAACCTTTCATCCCTCATTGGTTGTATGAAATGAAACCTGCCTGATATTGACATACGATAAAACTTGTTCTACTTGAAAAGTCTATCCGATTAAACCCAATTTAATTTTATTGGAGAGTGCTGCTTTAATTTAATCCGGTAGGTCAACCGCGTGGACAGGCAACTATTTGCGGTTAACGTTCATCAGCTGTGACGTCCAGTCAAACGCTTAAACTGGGGGTTTGAGTTTGAGGTAATTTACCACATCATATGAGCCGGCCATGTTCACACGACAAAAGCAAGTCAATGCCAGGTGCGGTTTCGATCATTGGTTACTGATGGCTATCATAGACGTCATTACCATACATTATATAGACAGGTATTTAATTAGCGATCTTGATCTAGTCACTTAAGGATATTGTGAAATAATTTTCCACGTGCTTATTAAAGGATAATCCCAATACCAACAGAAACTTCCGTTCTCATTAAATCTCATAAAAATTCTAAAATAAAAAACACTATACGAGCCACTCACCCTGCGAGTCAGCAGAACTCGCTTAACAGATTTTGTCTATCACGTGTTCAAATATCGACAGTGGTGTGCAGTGACAACGTGCAGCATGTGTAATAGAGATGTTTAATCGAGAGTGGAAAATCAAGTTCCTCCTTCGAAGAGGTAGAGTGCTGTTGTTCGCAACATAATCGAATTAGCATGTAGAACAAGCTTTATCTTTTGTAATAATTTCAATGTTGTTGTATATGGAGGTTACGAAGAGCATCATTATAAAACTGCAATGGAGATACTTTCCACATGCCTTCAACGAATCTGTTAAACATAAAAGTGTCTTCCAAACGTAAGTTCAGGGACAGAGAAGAGGAAGTGAGTAAATGGAGGACAGCACCACTTTACACATGTAGTGGGTAATATAAATACCTCGCCATGAATAACAAAATAAGAAATCTTATGTTAATTACAATGACACACATTAGGCAGCCTCAGAGGCCTGGGACAATAAGCAAGTCCTGATCCAAGTAGTGCACTGGGATTATGCTCTCTTAGGCAACTAAAAAAATAAAGCATTTTATTTTCTGTCCAATTTAAGTATTAGAAAATTTCAACTTAAAACTTTTGTAAATGTGGCAATGCAAAAGTAGTTTCACATAAATTGGTTTTAATAAAGTATAATCCCATTGTCATCGTGGTAGACGATCCTTGTCTTCTTCCAACATGTTAGAAAGTGTCGGAGATGCAGATATCCACAGTAAGTCCACGTTAACTTAACCAAAGCCATATTGGAAGGATACTGGATCATGTGTGCCATGGCTCGTCATATCTGCTTGGATTCAGGTTTTGGATTTGGGGGTCTACCTGCCTTTGTGTGACTATAGGAATATGAATCACCACATGTGATGTCTGAAGTACCTCATAACGGTAATATACTGCTACCTCCACGAGTTCAGCAAATTTATCGTCCCATTCCCGAGCCTCCAGTTGAGATGGTCCGCGAAATCCGAAGCTTTCTCTCGGGGCACAAAGTTAAGTCTCCCGCGAGCAGCGTATGCTGTACTGGTTTCTGTTCGCCCTAAAGTATCTGATTGTCTGCCAGGGTAGCTTTCCTACAAGGCCTAAGTTTTGGATAGGGTTTTCCCAGGCCAGTTTGGTATATGAACACAGCAGGCGCCTAGCCAATGTGTCTAAACTGCTAGTAGGTTGCAATCGGAGATGGCCGAAAGGATGCCATACCTTTCGAACAGCTGCTTTGGCTAAGTACATATGCAAGATCATTGGAATGACCTTACGATTTGATTTATCAGACGCGATGAGGACTTTTGTGTACACATTCCACATTTAGAAGATGTTGGGAGAAGGCCATGGCCGTTCTTTCCAGTGCCACGATGGAATCGATACGATTGCTGATCCACAGACTGTTCAGATCTAGATGGCTGAATTCCAGTCAATCTTATATTGCCAGTCTGGCATGTCAACGTTGGGATCCACCATTCCTGTGTCGTGGCCGGAATCCAGATCGCTGACTACCGTGAGGTCTAAATGGAATGATGTGATCAATAAATGATATGATTAGTGAACGTGATGTCGAGCAAAGCCGTCTTACTACGAGTTGGATGAAAGATAGGCCTTTCGGTTAGTGCGCGATGATTTTCGGGTTATCATTGATGAAGTGGTAGAGCCCGCACCCCTTAGCGTTGCTAATGTGTCTGTGCCAGTGCGCATGTTTCGCCACGAGGTCTACTGCTATGGAAGGTCATTAGGGTGGTGGTGTACCCTGCTTCGTAGAAGCGATGGTCAGGTGAGTTATAGGTCATAAATAATAGCATGTCTTGACTTTCACGAGTTGAAGTGCGGAAACGCATCGTGGATGGTGATGAGCCATAGGTAGAGAATACTGGAACGGAAGAGTTTCGTTTATATGATCATTCCCTGCTCAGAATCTGGAAATGTGAATGCGGGTGTCAATGTGTTTGAGTAAAATGCTTAAGTACAACGTTAAAATCAACAGTTCTGAGAGTAAATTCCCATTTTCATGGAAAATTAACCGTTAATATAAGTTAAGCTTAAAAATGACACGATACGTTGCTATTCACCGAAAAGAAAAAAGAAAGGAAATACTCAGCCAATCGCAAGAGAGCGTTAAATAGCTGGCTATCTAAGAAACGATTACAAAAGAGGTTACGTGCGTGTGATAAAATGATATAAACAAGTATATGAAGGACTATAAACTGAAGAAAAATATTACTTTCATCACAATTTGTTTGCTGGGATTTTCAAAGGTATCTCTGTGATTCCACTCCTTTGATCTTGCATAAAAAGACAGTTAATCTATCAACAAATGACTATAGGAAATCTGATATGTCGCTGAATTACATGTAATGAGGTATAGGAATGCGTTCGGCTAGTTTTTTGTGCTTCACCTGCACAAAATATTAAAGCATGGAGCTTGGAAAATTCTGTGCTTGCGGTTTAAGTTTACACTCATGTTTAGTTAACGTCAGTAAATGTAAACGCGCGGATTAGCGTACAACGAAGCATTTATTGTTTCATTATATCTGTGTGTAATTTTCATTGTGAATGTCCCGTAAGTCCATGTGGCCATAGAAGTTCAAAGATTTGGTATAAATGAAACATTTCAAAAGTTTTAATCCATCTTCTAAGGTGTAGAAATTATATAAAGTGTGAAGACAATACTCAAACCTGTGACTCTTAGAACATAACTGATCATCCATGTATATTGTGACTTTGTGGGTTCGTAGAATTAAAAGGCCGAGTTGCAGAAATTGTAAATGTTCTTTATTTCCGTAGAGATACACTGTTCAATTCTCACGTAACAACATTACATCACATAACAAAACAATTTTCCAAGGTCGATGACAATAACAGTGTCCAGTTCAGCTCTCTTTACAACAACACTCTTGTTACACAACAGACTCTGCTTACTTACTCTGTTTACAACTACTCACTTTGCGAGCCGTCACGTCCTTAAATACCTAATTCGTAATTCTAGATTGTTCTAAAATAAACCAGAACCCAAACATTCTCTATCAGTCCAGAAATTCCGGAAGAATAAAGAAATCAAATATTCTATCACATTCTAAAAGCGTAACTTAATCTATGCCGGCAAGTTCTTTACCTCAGTTATCTTCGCTTGCCGGCGCTTGTTTACAATAGCCGCGCTATCATTAACTGCTTAGCAAGACTCATTATTACCATGAATCTTTATCCGCCGACTGTTTTCTTATTTGTGCCGAAACTTTTATGCCTGTTGCCATGACACTATATAGAACTAAGTTTGTTATTTGACTCACTACACATATCTAGACGACGAATTTATTGCATTTAGAAATTGAACAGAAAGGTAACCTTTAACAGGCATCATTTGACTGCAGTTTTCAACCTCTAAATATAACTTTTAGAAAGATTCACAAGACCTGAATGATAAGTGTATGGACACAATGGAAAAATAGTTATTGAAGTGGGGATGAATTTTCATGAAGAATCAGCGAAGAATGGTGTCCTTTCTCAATGAGGTAACAATAGTAAAATAAAAATGGATTAAAATATGATTAAAAAGCTTCATAATCGTGTCTTGTTTGCTGTGATGGGCCTCTGGAAATTTTCTCTTTATCACAGCATTTCAGTGACAGTATATAAACATTATATTTCATAAGTAGAAGAAAATATTAACAAAGGCATAATTACTAACTATACAACTTATTATAAAAGTAACATAAACTACATAAACTACCTTAAATTCCTCTATCTTTATCTAATGGGACAAACACTAGCACATCTCTAGTTATTAGATTCCGGCGGCAGTACCCTATATGCACTTACCATTCCTATCGCACTATCCCATAAACCATTCCGAACTGGCTCTGCACACAGACACATAGGTATATCTGTTCAAAATGTATCTTGTCCTACATTTTCTTTCGAATTGTGTATTTAACTTAGTATCTACATACTTTATTTTAATGAATGTTAACTCATTGTTGTAGATATTAATCTTTTAAATATGTCCTATTCTCCATTTCAATTCAAAATTTCTTCTTTTCAGTGTAATTCTTGTTTACCTAAGTAATAAACTACTTCACTATCTTCTAGTTTTAGTATAGATATTCTTAAACTATTATAAACATAAATCTTTTTCTAATTTTTTCACGTTTAAATCTAATTTTATTCATACCATTATTATTACTACGATCATTATTATAATCATTATCATTATACATTTACCCCTTCCTCCTTAAAATCAGCAACATCCTATTTTAACAAAATATCATCCACTATGTTTTTTCTTTATACGAGGGCTGTTCGATAAAGAATTATAATTTTTTACGGTCGTAATTTTTTTGCACTATAATTCAATCTTATTATATTCTGATAGCCTAATGTGAAACAAACACGCCGTAGTAGTCTCATTGTTGGTACTCCTGGTTCCTGCCTGTAAGAACCAGGCAAGTTCAGTATCGCCTACCGCTGCAATGGAGGTAACATGTACTTAAAGTTGATGTTAGAGGAAGATCCGAAGTTTCTTTTAAACGTAATCACTGCTTATGAAACTTGGCTACATCATTTTGATCCTGAGAGCAAACAGCAAAGCTCAGTGTGGAACTCTCCTTCATCACCAAACCCCAAAAACGCAAAAGTGGTTGCTTCTGCTGGGAAAGTTATGGTTATCTCATTCTTTGATATTCATGGAATGGTTTATCAGCATGTTGTACCTGCACACACATCAGTAACTGAACAATACTACAAGGATGTCCTGAAAACAAGGCAAGTCCATATCAGGCGCAAAAGCCCACATTTCCGTGAAGCAGGCTGGATGCTGCACCACGATAATGCGCGGCTGCATATTGCCAATGTTGTTGCTTAATATCTTGCAAAAATCAACGTGAAGTACATCCCTCACCATCCCTACAGTCTGGATTCAGCCCATTGTGACCTTTTTCTATTCCCTAACATGAAGAAACGCCTTCGTGGGAGGCATTATCCGTCATCAGAAGCAGTGGTGAAGGCTGTGGAGGCGATTTTGAAGGATTTCTCAAAAATGGTTTCCAGCATGTCTTTGAAGACTGGCAGAAACGCTGGAACAAGTGCATCGCTTTCAGGGAAGACTATGTTGAGAAGGACGATCAAAATTATTAGGATGAGTATAGGTACGTTGTTAAAAAAAAAAAAAAAAAAAAAAAAAGTGATCATTCTTTATTGAACAGCCCTCGTAACTTCATGTCCTTCCTTTTAACTCCTTTCTTCCTCAATACTTCACCAACTCACTTGTGCACTATGAATTCCTCACTTATTAAAACTTAATTCCCATATTTCTCTTTATTCCACTACCTCTTTGCATTATCTAGAAAAGGGGTGGTGACACTAAAATGTATAAGATCGCGGAGTGATTTAGAGAAATGTATTTATAAAGAAAACAAGTATATGAAAAGTAGTACTTGGCATATACTTTTGGTATACGATGAAGTAAAGACGCTTAGAGACAGGATCGATAATTTCTTCTCTTACACTTATATGACGTTCTATATGCATTCAACAACAAATTCACTTATTCTTCTTTCTATTCCATGCTATTGCAGATAAATATTTGCAGTCGTCGGTTTAAACGCCGTGGAAGACGATGGATATTTTGGGGACGTAGAAGTCATTAGTATAGTTTCCTTTGGAAGGAAAATAAACCTGGTCATCCTATGTCTAGATTCATGCATTTTGAAAAACCTCAAACCTGATAAAGAGGCTTCTGATCAAAGTTAAGCTGTCTTTTGCCCTCAATATAGAGTGCAACATTGGGAACAAAGGTTAAAGTGTAATATATACTTTAAAAATCAATATTTGTAGAAGTTTATTATTGCGTATTTCCTAGACACACTTTCTAGTTGCATTCAGTGCTACCACATTGGTTCCGCAATCTTATTTAGAGACGAAACTTCTGGTAAATGGAATCTGACAACAGGACTCATCAAGTGCAATGATATATAGATTTTCTTCGTATTATTACTTTAAGTCCACTTAAAAGATTATAAAAGACTGGTGTCAAATAAAGTCGGCATAAAGAGAGAAACTTGAAACAATGGGAGTAAAAACATTAACTGGACCAGGCTGGCCTCCAATGCTGTTCCCCAGGGCTGAGCTCGTTAAACTGCCTATATTTGTTTCGTGTCACATGGGACTGTGAGGCTAAGTCTCGTCACGTTCAAAGGTGTCTGTGTGTATATAAATGTAAGAAGACAGATAGACAGAAATACCATAGACAGAAAGAGAATACCAGGAGAGAGAAAATATATATGGAGAGTATCAGAGCGGACAGACACAACTGATTATGCAGAAGCGGAGAGATGACTACCCGGATGTCTGGAACTAACGAACCAGTTCCATCTACTGATGCCAGTTCCTTTAGGAGATGGATAGCAGTAGGAGGAAGCTTTGGATACCAGCTGCAGAAGAGGAAATTTTAAAACTATGGGAAACAGTCTTTCGTAGCTTGTTATAAGAATTAAAGCTGTAGTAGAAATGTAGATTTGATTTATATTTTTGGTGTAGAAGGAAAGTAAAAAAAAAAAAAAAAAAAAAAAAAAAAAAAAAAAAAAAAGACTGCTTTAGATAGATTATATTTCTAAGGTTACTGGAATCCAGTAATCTTTAGGTTTACTTCGTTAAGGTATAAAGTAGATTATATCTGCAACATTTGTAAATTCCTTTGTGAAATCTGATTCAGAAGTTAATAAAGTTAAAATTAGGCCTGATATAGATTCCATAAACCGGGCTATTAGACATGCAGGTTATATATATATATATATATATATATATATGTGTGTGTGTGTGTGTGTGTGGGGGGGGGGGGGGAGAGAGATAGTAATGGGACTTAAAACACAAATATACAAAAACAAAAAAATACAAAAGAGGGATTTCAAAGGTACATTGGAGGAGAAAGCGTAGAAATGCTCCAGGAAACTTGTTGAACCATTCCTGCCTGGTATTGCTTCTGCATCGTTTATAATGAATTATATCTTGGAATTAATAGCAGCATAAATATGTTTTTATTGCAATATAATATATCGGTGATCTCGTTAACTGTGTACTGCTCACAAACCTTATTTTAAACTCTCAAACGTTGTTATAGAAAACAACAACACTTTTCATGTCTTTCACACAGTCGCACATTAAATCATGTCATAGTAGGCCGTGATTTGCAATTTCCGCGATAGTTTCTCCAATTTAGTGAACAGGTAAAGTAAAAACTAAACGTATTACTCCTTCTTTTACCATTTCCAGGAGTTTACAGTTGTCGCTAGATCGGTTTCACACATTTAGTGTTTGAGTTGGTGAAACATAGAGGCAAAACGAAAGTAAATATAAGGTAAGGGAAAAGAAACAAAGGTAACCCGATACGGTGAAACGCAGGAGAGGGTTAACAAGGATTCTCAGTTGTTATCTTTGTTGTTATCTTTGTCCTTTGTCCTTTGCCCTTTTAGCATCAGACTGTTTGTAACACTAGATTCCACAGCTTGAGATAAAAGGTGCGAAAATCACTTCCTATGGCGGAGTTGAATTTTATCCAAGTGATAAATGACAAAACACGTGAACGTTACCATAGCTTAAAAGCATACCTAGTTTCTTTCGTGTCTGTTACCTTAAAATCAGGCCCAGGCTGTGATTTTAACTGCTGCGCGTTGCTAAATGACTATTAGTTAAATTAAATATATGATACTATTAATCCAATATTTTCATATTTGTGCATGAGAAAATTTCAAAATCGACGTCCAGAGGAGTTCGTTTATTACAACATATTATTAAAGTAAACATGACAAATCAAATTGAGACCTTGTATTTGCTATCCATCTGTATCGCCCGCCTCGGTAGCGTAGATGGTAGCGTATCTGCCTCACGTTCAAGAGGTCCAGAGTTTCAAATCTCGGCCAGGGTGAGTTACCTGGATAAGGTTTTTTCTGGGGTTTTCCCTTATCCTGAAAGAGCAATGTCGGGTAACTCTAAGCTTTATGGACACTGGGCTCATTTGACAATTCCATTCATCGTCCGGCATGTCTTAACGCTGGACGATGTAAATTAAAATAAAACTGAATCTACGATGTCTTTTGCCCTAAGTTCATAACAAAAGGGTATTGTGACTTTGTGGGTTCGTGGAATAAAAAGTCCAATTACACCACTCAACAAAGTTCTTTATTTCCACCGTCTTACAGTTTAACACTTGCCAATTACACAAAATTACCTGCTGCACACAATTACAATTTACCAGTTCGTCCGTTACAACTTCACTTGTACTCGCGATTACATAAACTCCGATACTCATTCGCAGTTCGTACAGTCTTCCGTTGCACAATCTTTTCGTTCATTAACCCGTCACTGACTAACTCTTACACCAAGAACTGCGACTGTCCTCTCGCTCACACTCACTAACCAACTCAACACAGCACAACAACTGACACACACTGTCTGTCTGTCCCTCTTTATATAGGAATATCCCGACTTCTGGTGTTTGCAAGATTGTTCTAGTAACAGAAAGATCGAGAACCAGGTGGAAGGGAAAACAGACGCACAATTATGTTTCTTTCCGACCTCTGGCTGTCACCACTATAAGACAAACGAGGGAGAGGTGTGGCTAACGCGGTCCTCCCCTACCTTCCGTTCGCAGCTGGTACAGGGTGCTCCAGCGGTCCCGTTACACTGCTCCCTCCTCAAAGCTGTTCGCCCACGAACAGCCCCATCGTAGCGTGCGAGGCGGTCCAGGTGTACCACCAGCATCTGCCCGGAGTCTGAGCCAGAAGTAGCGCTGCCGTAGTTTGTGAATCATTCGGTTCGCTCCCAGGTGTCCTCCTGAAGTACCGGCGTGCACTTCCTCCAAGACTTCCGGGACCTTGCTCCGGGGAAGTACCAACTGTCCTCTCCGCGCCTTCCCATCGGGTGACTCCCATACCCGGAACAGCACGCCCTCTCTGGTCTTCAACGAGTCCCATTGGGCCCGGAGCGACTTGTAGGTGGCGCTCCTCGGTGCGATGTCCTCCCAGGTTGGCCTCGTCCCTGCGTCAATTTCCCTCGAGAGTGGCCCCAAGTCTGCGCCCGCCAGCTGCTCCCTCCTCAGGCCTGCGCTATCCCAGCCTTCAGCAGGCACTGCCACAACTACTCGGACTGCTGCGGCACGCTCCTTCTCTTCCACTCTTGTGCGCTCATGGCCGTCCTGGATCTGCGATAGGACACCTCCAATGCAATGGTGGCTAGCGTCGGTGTCCACAATGAAGGCGCCACCCGGTTGTGGGAAACCCAAAATTGGAGCACCGCACAGGGTCCCCTTCGGGTGCTGGAAAGCGTCTTCGACGTCCTCCGTCCACACATAAGGCCGGTTTTCCTCCGTCAGGCGGGTGAGGGGTTTTGCGATGTTGTCGGTCTTTTCCTCTAAATCATTAAGGCGGTCGTCTACTTGACCCTTCCGCTCGCCCAGCTCCGTCACGTCATCCCTCACGCCGGCCAACTGTTCTTCAAACTTGGCGGCGAGAGCCTCGTTCGCCACCTTCATTTCGGTAGCCGGACCGTCATTCGCTGCTCTCATTTCCGTGGTTAACTCGGCCTTCACTTGTTCCATCTTCTCGGTGATGTTGTTTGCCGTCTTCATTTGTTTCAACTCTGCGGCGATGTTCTCCCTAGCCGTCCTGATTAGTTTCAGTTCCGCGGCCAGGTTATTTCTAGTCTCCAGCATCTCTGTTAATTCGGCCTGCATTTCCATCATCTTCTCCAAAAATTTTTCCAATGCCGCGTCCATGGTTGTAATTTTCGGTGATGTTATCTTCCCGCTTCCTGACACCAGTGTGACTTTGTGGGTTCGTGGAATAAAAAGTCCAATTACACCACTCAACAAAGTTCTTTATTTCCACCGTCTTACAGTTTAACACTTGCCAATTACACAAAATTACCTGCTGCACACAATTACAATTTACCAGTTCGTCCGTTACAACTTCACTTGTACTCGCGATTACATAAACTCCGATACTCATTCGCAGTTCGTACAGTCTTCCGTTGCACAATCTTTTCGTTCATTAACCCGTCACTGACTAACTCTTACACCAAGAACTGCGACTGTCCTCTCGCTCACACTCACTAACCAACTCAACACAGCACAACAACTGACACACACTGTCTGTCTGTCCCTCTTTATATAGGAATATCCCGACTTCTGGTGTTTGCAAGATTGTTCTAGTAACAGAAAGATCGAGAACCAGGTGGAAGGGAAAACAGACGCACAATTATGTTTCTTTCCGACCTCTGGCTGTCACCACTATAAGACAAACGAGGGAGAGGTGTGGCTAACGCGGTCCTCCCCTACCTTCCGTTCGCAGCTGGTACAGGGTGCTCCAGCGGTCCCGTTACAGTATCATGGTAAAAAGAAATAGTTGCTGATGTTTAGAAAGTTGTGCATTTCTTCATGTACATTGTCCATTAGAAGTGACAGGTTTAGCTGCTCTGCTACGCGCAGTGGTTAATTTATTTGTACTTAAATATTCAATATTTTCTTATAATACTGAATATAATTTTCCAATATTATTCTAAGGACAAACTTGTCAGCTGCTGATATTTACGGGCTAATAGTGTCATTGGATTCCTGGCCTCTATTATAGCCCTTATGCTGCGCTAATCTAACATTCCATTATCCTTCATTTCCATACCTTTCAACTCCCTTACTCTTCTTCTCCATTTCTCTTCGATTTTGATGCATACATCTCCACCTCCTTATTCTTTACTCTCTTTTCAACGTAAGCATTTTTATTGTTATTACTCAAACCCCTTTACTCTCCCGGTTCTTATCCCGTATTACTTTCCTCCAGTTTTCTATTTCCTTACATTCCTCTATATAGTGTTTTATGCTTATTTGGTTCCCACATAAAATGCACTCCTTTGGTGAACCCCCTCTCAATATGGCTTCTGTCCTTAATCAAGCTAAACCCTCCCTCTCATATCTATTACAAAGTCTATATATTTCATTTCCCCGTTCTCTCTCCATCTTCAGGTACACATTTTGTGATTTCCTACTTATCAGGTTTCTCCTTGTCACATGTCTGTCAATATTCTCTGCCCTTTTCTTAATCAATGTCCAAAAAACCTTGACATTTCTTCCTACCTCTGCCAGATATGCCCCATCACCATTCTATCCAACGTTCTATCTCCGACAATGTTGAGGTCCTCTGTTCTTCTAAATAGATCTTTTGTATGCTATCATCCCTTTTTATACAGCTATACCAATATTTAAGCATCTTTCTAACATTACCCCACTTCTGCAAGGTCTTCCATGTATCACCCCAGTTACTCCATTTGGTGTTGACTTACCCAAATCTAATATTGTCGCGGTAACAGGCATAAAAGTTTCGGCGCAAATAGATAATAGACGGCGGATAATGTTTCACGAGCTTGCATAAGCAGTTAACGATAGCGCGGCTAGTGCACACAAAGGGGCCGGCAAATGAAGATAGCTGAGACAAAAGACTTACCGAAACAAACAACATCTGGATTATTTCGGGTTCTTTATTGTTCTGGAAATCTCTCGAATTATGAATGAGGTATTTAAGGAAGTGACGAGTTGAAACAGTGTAGTTGTGTGTAACGAGAGTGTTGTTGTAACGAGAACTGATCAGAACGTTGTCATTGTCATCGACCTTGGTAGATTGTGGTGTGTATATGACGTAATGTTGTTACGTGAGAATTGATCAGTGTGTTCCTACGCAAATAAAGAACGATTCTTAATTTCTGCAAATTGTACTTAAGTCACAATATTTACAGAACTATTCATATGTATGTTCAATATGTTTTCTTATTTCGTTAGCCCCTATAATTCCGCACCATGTCATTTTTATTCTACTATTGTTTCACAGATTATTTCAAACCACGTTACTGGCATATCTGGTAATTTGTATTTGCAGTTTTTTAACGCAGACATCGCTAAAACCCTTTCACTCTTTATCTTCCCCCCGTATGCTTCCCAACCTCTATTATAACACGGTCTCATTCCTAAATAATCAAGCTCCTTTATCACCTCCACTTTTTGATAGGTAGCATAAGAAGTGCGAACGGAGTACTTCAGCACCTCTGCAAGGCGCCGCCCCGAGAGGTACGGGTGAGGAGAAAGACGGCCCAGGAGACCCTATAGAGCAAAGATCAGGTTCCCTATTATTTCCAGTTTGATGTGTACCAGTGGTGTTTAATACAACCAACCGCTGGAGGTTGTCGCATCCCCTTGGTAGACCGGAGTACAAGAGGTTTGTAGACAGCTTCCTCTTCCTCTCTGTGTAGTAACCGTGGCACCTGCCGACGAGAATAAACCCTGAGAGACTCATGCAGTTGAAAGATGAAGTCAAATGAGAATACAAAAGAAATGGAGGGAGAGAAAATTAGGGGGATGAAAAAATCGCTGCAAGCATTCGCCTAGCGATTGGAAAAACCTTCAGAATGCCCTTGAATTACAGGAAACCAAAACACGGCCTCCCAAATGAGAACCAGTGATATTAAGGCCCGAGTCAGACCCATTGGTACTGCTTCTAATAAACAAATAACGTATTGTATTCACGATGTCCAAATTTCACCGGAAATATGTACTTTTGCTCCCTGAAACCCTCTTCCCTCAATATATATGTTGAATTATAATGATATTATAATAAATTTATTTGCGGTATAGATGCGTGATTAAAGGGTTGGGGAGGGAGTAACAATGGCCCTTTGAAAGAAGCATTCACATTATTTATCCATCACCATCATCATCATCACGGTATAGGCCTTGTGGCCCGTTCCAACTTCAAGGAAATTTATAGGACCATCTCATTCGTGGCCTGCCAACATTTCTTCTACCTACAGGTTTATACTTGTATACTATTTGTGGTGTACGGTCTTCGGTCATTCTCTGCACATGATCTTGCCATTTTTGCCTGTATGCAGTGATTGTTTCATTTAGACTCTGGATTTCCAATTCTCTTCTAATATCCTCGTTTCTTTTCTTGTCTGTTAATCTATAACCTGTCACCTGTCTCCGAAATTTCATCTCAGCAGCCTCCACTTTCTTCTGTTGTGAGATAGTCAAGACCCAGTTTTCACACCCGTAAAGCAGGGTTGGGATCGCCATTATTTTATACAGTTTTAACAAAGTTTGACGATTACAATTTTTAAAAGTTCTTTTATTGTGCCACATATTGTTTGGATTTGTTTATTTTGTTTTGTATACCTCTATTACTGGTATATGACACAATACATCATAATTAAAATAACTTTGTTGTTGGATGGGTTTATCATTTATGCAAATTTTTGCTCTCAAATGGTTCGTTCCTATAAAACCATTATTTTTGTTTTTTCATATAAAATTTGAAGATTATATTCTCTTGAAATATCATTTAATTCATGACATTATTTATTGTTCATTTTATTTTTATAACCTTAATAATGACAAAGGCACTCAGTGGTACCTCCACCATGTAATATATAAGTCAATAATGTTGTTCACAGTGGAACTGGATATCTACAGAAGTTACCATTGCTGAACTCTAAACGTAACAACAAAAGTTGAATCACAAAGACACTAAACTTGTAGGAAACTCATCTATCCAAATGGGCAGAACAACCTCATGGATTCTTCTTTCCTAAAATTAAACTTATATCAAGGCTCATCAAACGAGGTTATTAGATATGTGAAAGTATAAATTACATGATATTCAAATACACATCTGTGTTATATTAAAATGCACAGAGAACAAATTTCGAAAACTGCTGAAAGCTAATTTTCATGAAATTCTGTCTTACAAAATAAAGAAATTGCTTAATATCGCTATTATAATTGCTTGTCGTCCTCTGAGGAGTGCAGTGGGTTCTTCTCAGGCTTAAAAATCCGTAACATCGTTTCCTTAATAGAGAAAGTACAGCAGGTTGTTCCCCGTTGTACATTTACGGTACGTTAAAGAGCATCAAGCCAGGTGCGTCTGAGCAAAATTAAGATATCTTTCACACCCTCACGAGAACTACAAACTACTGCAGCAAAAGAGCGTCCATAAATGATGATGCTGATGATGATGATGGATGATGATGATGATGAAGAGGAAGAGGAGGAGGAAGAGGAAGAAGAGGAGGAAGAGGAAGAAGAAGAGGAGGAAGAGGAGCAGGAAGAAGAAGAGGAGGAAGAGGAGGAGAGGAGGAAGAGTAGGAGGAAGAGGTAGAGGAAGTGGAGGTGGAAGAGGAGGATGAAGAGGAACAGGAAAAGGAAGAGGAAGAGGAAGATGAGGAAGAGGAAGATGAGGAAGATGAGGAAGAGGAAGATGAGGAAGATGAATATGAGGAAGATGCGGAAAATGAGGAAGATGAGGAAGATGAAGAGGATGAAAATGAAGTGTTACATAAACATGACTATTTATACCCATTAACCCTTACTTTTACATAGCTTTTACTAAATATTCATTAAGGAAGGCCTACTTGAATGTTAATGGAGATAACCCTTTTTATATTTTAGTTTCATTACAACTGTTGTAACTGCAAGGCGAAGAGAGGAAACCTAATTGACGATAAGTTGTTTAAAAGTAGTTAGCTGTATATTGGACTTGAAATTTCATACTCCATCTATGACATGGTGAGAAACAACTGAATGCCAACAACAGTTAAAGAACAGTATTGATAATTCAAGCGAATAACTTCGAAAATCTTAAACTATTGTGTTTATTAGGAATATATTATGTGCTTTAAGCTGATCAACATATTAGTAAGATTTTGTATTAATCTGTAGCAGTTATAAAAATTTACTAAACTGCTTCCAAAAGAGGAGCTCAGAGGCTGTTAAGAAAACCTATAGGACATGCATTTATCTGTACAAAAATATCCTAAATGTGTGCTACTGAATCGAGGTCGTTGGAATGTATTTTGAATACAAAATATAATAATAACAATAATTCCACAAATATTTCCATATAAACGGTTATTTGGAGAGTGGAGAGTTTCTTAAGAACCTGTAAACACAGATGCACATAAGTATATTTCTCAACCTTTCTTGTTATATGTAGAAAAGTTTTGGGAGAAATGCAATTTCGTTTATACCTTCTGAGACCTGGTAGAGAAAGTAAAAAGAAAGAAAACAAACGAGGGAACAAAAATGTTGACAAGCAGCTACATATGCAGTGGCTGTGACTCCCGTCTGTACAAAAAAGATCGGTGGACGGTACTAGCAGGCTTTAAACCCAGATATGTGAGTGACAACAGCCTTGTTATTCAGAACTCTACATTATATTTGTTCAACTGTAAATAATGACGCCATCTCCACTTTGAAGACGATGAAAGAGCCTGTTGCAAAAATTGCATACATGACAGAGAAACACTGGGTAGACACCTCCAATAAAATAGATCGGCTCTTTACAAAGAAACCACTTTCAGGAATATCTAGATATCTCCCTTGCGGGTCATAACGCTTCAGAAGCTAGCGTGCAAATCCACTCTAAAATCCTGCAACTTTGAAACCAACTTAATCCAACACGTGCTGCCTCTTCTTCGTTCCATATGTTAAAGGAGAGGTACCATTCCTGAAAAATCTGTTGCTTTACTTTATATGGCCTTCTCTACTCAATCTTCTACAAAGTATTCCTATAAAAGCTTATGTTTCAACCTAAAAAATAAAAGCCGTGGCGTGAACCAAGACCTGCCACCCGAATCCTGCGTCCTGAACCTCCACCCCTTTTACTTCCAGCTAATCGAGATAAACTCACGTTATACATTCGAACATCTTGCTGTAGATACTTTAGAATATAGAGGTAATCTGGATTTTAAAGTCGAATCGCTATGTATTAGCTTTAAAACTCTACAGGAACAAATAAATATTTGAAAACTCAAATAGATTATAGATAATGTCACCCAAATAATTAACGACACATTTATATACGAGGGCTGTTCAACAAAGAATGATCATAATTTTTTACGGTCATAATTTTAGCACTAAAATTAATCTTAGCATATTCTGTTAGCTTAATGTGAAACAAATACGCCGTAGTAGTTTCATTGTTGGTACTCCTGGTCACCGCTTGTGAGAACCAGGCAAGTTCAGACATGTTCAGCATCGCCTACCGCTGCAATAGAGGTGACATGCAGTTAAAGTTGATGTTAGAGGAAGATCCGGAGTTCTTTTCAAACGTAATCACTGCTGATGACACTTGGCTACACCATTTTAATCCTGAGAGCAAACAGCAAAGCTCAGTGTGGAAATATTGTGACTTTGTGGGTTCGTGAAATAACAAGACGAGGTTACAAACGCAAAAACTACACTTTATTTTCCTAGCAATACACCGTTTACCATCACAAATTGCTAGATCACCTCAAAAACTGTTTATTTTTAAAACATTACTCTCAACTGTCTCTCGCTTCCGGTAACGATCGGCCCCGAAGTTTTCCGAATCTCCACCGGCCATCATTTATTCATCGGCTTCGCGAGTCTACCGCCAGGGTGACACTGCTCCCTCCTCAAGGCTGGTCGTCCCGAACAGCGCCTTCGTAGCGGGCCAGGCGATCCAGGTGTACCACCAACATCATTCCTCGGGGCACCTTCTGGATGCGGTAGACCACGTCGTTAACTTTAAAGTTATTTTTCTCAAGTTCAGTTGTTTTTTTGTTTTGTTTTTTTTTTTTATTTATCCATTTTCAGAATATATGTTCACTCACAATATTACAGCTAGAGCTCTGAAAATTGTCCGCAATATATTTCAGAAGCTGTGCAACAAACTGATGTATGGGAATTTCGATATTGGTTATTGTTTAATTTTTAAAAAATAATTACTATGATCTAGCACTGATTTTTGGAGCTTTTTTCGCCTTCACACATAAAGTAATCTGTTAAAAAGTAACTATGCAGAATTTCAGAAATCCGATCTTTTAATTTTTATGAAGGTATTAAGGAATTTAATTGAAACAAAATGAGATTTATTGTGCAATATCTGTCAAAGAAGATTTTGATTTTAGGTAAAAAAACTGTATAAATTAATTCATATATGAAGAATGCAGTTACATATTCGAATGAAAACTATTACACACACTTCTTTAGTTATTAGTAATATCTGTACCAAAAATTGAGCTTTAGTTGTTTCGAAAATCACTTTTAGCACTTCGGTGCCCCCCTTAAAACAATCTCAAGCTAAAAAATTGATATTAAATTGCTGTTACATCATTATTTATTTAATGAACATTACTATAAAATCCAAATAACGTGTTAATTTATATATTGTGCATTAATTAAGGGAAACGCAAATAATTTTTATGCAAATTATCATTAATTATTGATGCCCGGAACCATGTATGACCTGCTGTTTCACGGCTCGTTTGACGCAAAATTGCCATTAAAAGGGCTCACTAATTATTAAATTGCTACGTCAAATGTAAGTACCACGGGGTATAGTTGAATTCGCAACACATAGCAAAAACAAATGTTGAAGTTATTTCACTCGATGTTTACAGCCGTTTTAGAGCATATCCCTGAACATTGAATGTATTATTGAAGAGTATTATTCCAATATTTAACAAAGCCGATTTCGGACCTGTTTCACAAACTGCATTTTTATAGCTAAACAGCCCTCAAAAAGGCTCCTGCCATTTTAAGTATGGAATTTGGAGCATCCATTTGGCTCTCCATTTTTAACTTTTCAAAACTCGATATTTTACATTCTGTGCCGCTTAGCTGTAGTAGGTGGAGGCAATATTGTATCCCACTCGAATGTTTGATGAAAACACGAGCAGCGTGTGTTTATTTGTATGAGCGTGAGAGAGAGACAGACAGACAGACAGACAGACAGAGAGGAGAGAGAAGGACGAATAAAGGAAGGGAGGAAGTACAGAGAACGAAAACATCATACCTCAGAAATGAAAAGCTGAATGAAAGTCAAAGGTTGTAATTAATTCCAGTACCTTTCCTAGGCATAACACCCATATACTAGCCAGTTCTACGAGGGCTGTTCAATAAAGAATTATCACTTTTTTTTTTCTTGACAAAGTACCTTTACTCATCCTCATAATTTTAATGACCCTTCTCAAAATAGTCTCCGCTGAATGCGATGCACTTGTCCCAGCGTTTCTGCCAGTCTTCAAAGACATACTGAAAACCATTTTTGAGAGATCCTTCAAAATCACCTCTGCAGCCTTCACCACTGCTTCTCATATATATATATATATATGTATTTTTTTTTCAAGTGGAGGAAAAATCAATTTATGGACTAAACCGAAAAGCACTGGGGTGACACAGTTGAGAGTGTAGACTTCGCCTCAATGGCACTACCCACTAAAATTCCTCCACGGGCGAGAATTATGAAGATATATATGAATATCCTTATTTGCTATGTTTCATACAGTAATTTAACATAATAAACGACACATGAATAAAGTGACGTTAACAGTAACATTACATGTAGGTGAATATGTGTGTGTTTATGTGTGTTCCATGTGTCTGTGAACGTCATATCTAAAAAATGAAAGGCTGGTTAATCACTATACTTGAAATTCAAGTTCAGCATTCTCCAAGGAATGCGAGAGGAATTTTCAAAATAAATACCCCATTTGTAACCTACAGTTTATATTGACAACTTTTCAAAAAAGTTTTTTCTCGAAAATAGCTGCAGAGAAATTGAAAAGTTATTTACATTATAAATATACTACATATTTTGAATTTTCTGGGAAGAACCTGAGAATACCGTTCATTACAATTTAATTTTTTTTAACTTTTAAGTCATAAGACATACAAAATATTCAGACATACAGACATTATTACAAACAGATTTTGTGGTTAATAACAACCACCGTGAGTTAACCATTACGAAATATTCCGTATTAGTCTGAGATAAGTTATGGTTTAAATCGTTTTATGCTCTGTTTCTGCAGTCATATAAGCAGGGAGAAATTTCAAAGCCGTCGCATAGCAACGTTTCAAAGAAACCTTGACTTCTGGTTAAACATGCAGTACCTCCTTACTCTCCTGTGCTCACGTGTAATGAAGTAATTTCTGTAAATGTTTATGTCGATTTGGATGAATTAGAACAACAAAATTCGATAAGAATGTTTTTGAAGAATGGTAGAGGAAGTTATGTTTTCGCATCTTAAGGGAATGCAACACCGAAATTGGCTAAAAATATGCGAAAACGTTTTTGTTGTTTTGCTTTTGAGCTAATAAAATACTTTGAACCTTATAGTATCATAATCCAACTAAATTTATAAGTTTGGGGCATTTAAATACCTTCACATGACAATTTAAATGTCATTGCGCACGTGCATGCCGGTCCTTGGATTCATTCTGTCATTTGAGTTCGATTGAATGTACTAAATTAATACATTTGAAATTAGTGAGAAAAGTTTCTAGTGGAATTTTGTGTGTTGGTATGATGGTTATTTCTTACAATATGTGGCACCATGGAAACAAAACACCGGCTGCAAACATTGAAAACAAATAATAATGTTCATATTTTTGCTTTTGTGTGAGTTTCTAGCGGTCGGGATTTTCTTGTGTTTCTCGTTAAACTGCATACTGTTTATATGTAATTGATGACTTTGTGTGTCTTTTAACAGTTATAAAGGTATTTTATATATCAAAACGTGTATATAACTGTTATATAGGTTATTGGTAAAACATTCTTTGAAACAACTGACCTTTTGTTGACTGTGTACATAGTTAGGATCATGAATAGGCCAAACGATACACGGGAAGAAATACCTAAACATAACACAACAATGCAAACATACTTTAGGCCTGATGTGGTAAGAAAACTAATGCCTGTGTACCAAAGGCTGGCATCAGATGAAATCCTAAGGAGATGTACATAGGGTAAGACACAAAATGCAAATGAAAGTTTGCATGATATGGCATAATTGTCCAAAAGAAATATCTGTCAAAGAAGAGACTTGAGGTTGCTGTGACATTAACCATCAGTGAATTCAGTTTTGGTTGTTCTGCCTCACTCAAGCTGCAGTCAGACATAATGAACACAGATTTCACCGGCATCTCTAAATATTAGCCAAGGGAAGGACCAATTACGCTTACTTCATTCAGCAATTTCTGCGAAGGTAGCTTCTCAAACATCCAGAAGGAAACTAAAATTGAAGAAAACTGCTGCAGAAGAGAGAAGGAAGAGGCAGGAGGGTCCAATTTATCTATCTGGAGGGTTGTAGTCTGCTTCAAGGCATGTAGCTAAGAAGGAAAATATTTTGGATTTTAAAATATGATTTATTCAGATATGGTTTTTTCAACATTTTTTGTCATTCAAAATGTTCCACACGATGTAGTTTTGATTCAGTCCCTATAAAATTTTCAACACATGTTCTTAGAAAGCAAACAAAGGTTTCTATCATATGAATTTTTAATATACATTATATGTTTCACGTTATTGATATATAAAGCCTAAGGTTTAATCAGTTTTTGGCTTTTTTTTGTTTGCTCCATACCTATTCTTCCCCTCTGGAACTAAGGACAGTATAAGAAATTCATATGATACATATTTTCTTCTAAGCCATCTGAATATTTTAGAAGCAGAAAAATTAAAATTTTAAAAATTTTCATCACGTGGAGCGTTTAGAATTTTGCCCAAATTTTGAATTTCCAAAACTATTGAAGATATTAAAATAAAAATTTGAATTCTGTGTCCACTATGCATCAGAACTAAGTGGTAAAACTTTCAGCAATATGCGTTGAAAATTGCTGGATTTTGGGTTTTCGGTACTGCATCCCCTTAAAGACCGTCAACTAAAATGTAAGTTTGTATACGAGTATACTGGATGTTAAGTGGGACCATTGTTTCTAGTTATATGATTGTACAAGGAAATCTCAGTATATTCACAAAATTCAGGACAGGTACAAATGAAAGAAGCTGTAAATCAAACTTTCAATAAGGAACGTGTCATATCACTGCTTCGTTAGAAGCATAAGTGTATTGTATTGGAAGGCTCTGCAGAGAAAATAACCTTTATACATCCTAGTATATGGTCAAGGAAAATAGTAACTTTTATCATTTCTTTCAAGTAGTATATAGTTTTAAAGTCTTACTTTTGCAGCAACAATATTTGAATGACAAGTGTCCATCACCATACCGTTATATACAAGGATTCCATGACAGTACCCGAAATAGCGCCATGCCAGCAAGAACGGAAATCATATCCCTCTGGGAGGGAAGGCTTCCTTTTATTTCATCAATGAAGATGGATTACAAAATTAATAAAGACAATTTAAGCCTATCATATTGTATGCGTTTAGGCAGGGTGGGCACACAGGTCCACATACTTGTGCCAATATAAGCACATGGTCACTTAATCGACTCTTTGGAACAAAGAACTATCTCTTGCTACTGACATAGAATTTCTAGCAAGAAGCTACAGAACTTACATAATTGTACTGATAGTGATGCTCTATTATTGTCTCCAAGAAGACTCCCCATCTTTAAAACATTTTATACAATGGCTTTGGTTAGAGAGTTTTCAGATACGGTGACTTATTTGGATATGGAAGGTCTTTTATTTGGAATTTAGAGTTCGCACTGACGAGAAAAATAAATATCGACCTCAAAAACAGAAGTAACAGATAATTACCTCAATTAATAAAACAAATTCAAGACACTGAAATAAAACGTGAATAAAAATAACAACTCACATTTAAGTATAACAAATAAAAATAATAATAATAAGTAATAAGCTAAGAAATATATATATATTATTACAGCGTAAATTAGCAATGAGAAACTTGTGTATGTTGCCAGCCCCTCATGCTGTGCAGAGCAGTGCTGTATGAACTCTTGAAAGTCAACAAGCATTTGATGTGGTAATACTCCTGAAATAATTTGATTGGCACGCTGGGTAAACACAAACTGAGTTAATTTAATTTGGAATTAACTGTGGCTGTTTCCAAAAGGAATGTAAACATAGGCTTAACTCTGTTATATACGAGTAAACACACAGTTGAAAGGATGACCATCGATGTGTGTACTGCTGCCTTATCGGATTTAAATCTGAAAAGGGAGAGAATGGAATAGCAAAAAGGACAAATCTTTGGATATCGTGCGCACGACGAACTCACACTACCGCCAGATTGGATCTTATTTCGGACGAGCGGAGTTCACGGTTCTCTGGGTAAACATAACGGTCTTAGAATCGAAAGTATGGTGCCGCAGTGTGACTCGCATTCGAGAGCCCGTGAGTTCGATTCTCGTCGACCGATCACAATAGCTTGAGCTTTTCCAGTGTCACTAGATGAATGCTGGGGTGAATTCTCTGCCGCATAAACTAGTTTGCTTTCTTATCTCATTTACCTCCCTTGTCATATTTACAGTAGTTCCGAGAGATGCAGATAGATGAAAAGGGCTTTGCAAATCTTCTTCCCTGAACGCCCCCCTCCCCCAGAAGTTGCTGCACAGGTCGCTAGGATCACTTCGTCGCCCTTTCCTTGATATTGCTATAAACTTTCCGTGGCGCACCGAGTGACAATCTTTACAGCTACTGGGGACTTCTCTGAGAATCTGGGCTCCGCTGGTACCCCTTTTGCCGGTACCTCACCTCATTCCTTCTGCAAGAGAGAATGGTGGTAGCCCGTAATAGATCCCTATCGGGTCGAGGTGTCCCACACTCCACTCCTTCAATCATAGTCAAAGATGGTCTCAGAAGAAACATTTCTAAAGTGTACAGTCTGAAAAGCATTTATTGTACAACACAAGCGCGTTATGAACCTACGATTTTCTTACTCCATTTTGTTTTCATTATATAAAAGGTTAATTTTATTTTTTACCACTCACATTTTTAATATCTGCATTGTTAAACTGTATTTTCCAACGCTTTAATAACCCAATATATACATTTACAGCAGAACTGATATAAATATCTATACCTAACGACCGACCGACCGACCGACCGACTGATCGAGGTGCTGGCTGGCTGTATAAAGCCAGAAGGTTTTTGCTGCGTGCCCACCCATTAAGGGTTTTACCGCAGGTAGGGTTTTTTCAGGATATTTTCGGATGGGTTGTGGGTTTTTAGGTAGAATTTGTTTCACGGTAACATACATTTTATGTACCTCGAGTTGTAGGAATGGATGCATAGCCTTAAGCACCCTAGGGTTCTATTTTTTTTTTTTTTTTTTTTAATTTTCTTTACGTTGAGAAAAAAATTTGATGATAAACAGCTTAGAAGAATTATGTGGAGCTCAGCTTTAGCTGCTGTTAGGATTAGCTCCTGGGTTATCTCGGGTAACCGTAAGCCGTGCAGGGTACCCGGAACAGCCTGAATAGGCGTCTAGTGGGGTCATAATCTCCAAATGATATAACAAGGGCACTTCTATGAGTAGGTAAGGTTTCGTATAATGTTGATGCCCGACGCCTAATTTCATCCTCCACGTAAGGAAGAGGAAGCAACCTGGTAGGAAAAGAGTGACTCACAGAATAGATGGACCGTAGTCCTCTATTTTGTGCACGTTGAAGTCATGCCAGCCAGCTGTCTGCGGCTATGTTCCAGATCTCGCAGGTATATAGAATTACCAGCGCTCGGAAGAGGTGCAACTTTAAGCCAACCGTCATCGAGCCGGACCCCAGCATTGGATACAGGGATGCAATTGCTCCCTGCACCCTTGCCGAGAGGTTCCTGATGTGCTGACTGAAAGTTAAACCTCTGTCCAGTTGGACTCCCAGGTACTTGACAGAGTTAGTTCACTCTATCTTTCCACCGCGGAAGCTGAAGTTGGGGCAGTCTGCGAGGGTGTGGCGCTTTGTGAAAAGTATGGCATGGCTTTGACCGGGTTAAAGGGCATCCACCAACGCGACACCACTGTTGTGTCAGGCACTAATTAGTATCTCAATTTATAATTTTTAGTGTCTCAATGAAGTTACTATTTAATTTGAATCTTATATTCATGTTTCTACCTAGAGCAATTTCAGGCACTCTCATCGTACTTTCGAATTAAGTGTAAAATTTCTGGATAAATGTTTTGACACTTTATGAAATAGTACACTTTTATGAATTTCCTAAATTCTTTGACAGCATTTTAAATTATTTTATTTTATATAACCTCTATTATTACGGGTTTAGTATAATATCCAACATTACAGTTCTATGATCATATTTAAGGAATAGATAGCAATAACATTTTTTCACAGTGAAACATCTGAATTTAGTAAATGTGTGATATATAGTGTATCTCAAGGTTCCATTCTTTGGCCAGGCATAAGGACTGTGAAAGCTGTCATATCTGACTATAAAAGAATTATAGTGCAGTAAAAGATACATTGGTTTCAATGCTCCTTGTATTAATACTTTTAATTATAAATAAATATAGTTATTTCTTCATATTTCATGGAAGTATACCAGTTGTTCAAGTTGTTCTTTGTAAACAAGCCAGGTTAAAAGACGATCAGAAATCGACGTTTTGGTAGCGTACATCGCTACCAGCATCACGATATTTTAAGAAATGTTATAACCACAAAATGTATAACTGGATATAACACACATATAAACAAAGACAAAACACTACCAACACTCGCATCATTGAACGAAACACTGTTTCAGTAAATTAAATACCAGTTCAGGAAATGGTGTGAGTGAAGAAAATTAATTATATCACAGGAACCTAACTACTTAACTTGATGATAAAGCTGTACAGATCTGTGCTTCTTAAGCCGACGGATTTCCATTTTAAGGCCGGTTTCTAAGAGGAGCTGAACTGAAATCCAGCAATACGATTAAGCTTTCTCCTCTCGGAGGAAATGTCCAAAGCCTCCTTATAAGAATATCTTGAACATATCCATCGCCAGGAAAGCTTCGGGTCTTAGTACACCAATTGGTCCACAAACTGATTATTTGTTACCCTTCTCTTTGTTGATGTATTAAATGGCTAAACAGATACTGGAAACATATTCATTATGACTTGGAGATGTTTGAAGAAATTTTTATTTTTCAAACCTTTAATCTCATTTGGAGGGTTTATCTTGTGAAGCAACCCGTCTGTAGGTTGTTTTAACGTTGATTTGTAACCATTTTCACATCAGACAGCCACATTAACTCTCTGCGGAGCGTCAGGAAATATTTTAAATGCTCAGTTCAGCTGGAACTGAATCCACGAACACTTGAGATGAGAGGCCAGAAGATATATTTCTTGATGTTATGTATAGGTCAGCTCTTAGATACATTTCCACCCAGGGTATACTTTTCTGGACGTGTTTACTGCACCGAAGTTAGAAATGTTTACTTTCCTACCTCGGGGCGTCGGTTCCTCAAGGTTGAGGCAACTGTCGCGAGGATTCCTGAAGCCAGACAGCTGTACGTAGGGTACATCTTCCCAACAGGGTATGGTAAAGGGCAAGTGATAAAGTGGGCCAAGTCGGCAACCCCAGGCAGCTTGGCAGCTTGCCAAACTTGTTTTTATCGATCCCCACAACTTGGCTCCGCTGGACTGTCTCCCTCGATCGCTCACGAAGCACGATTCCTCACACCTCATTAGTCATTAGCACTTATTTGTGTTCCAAATATTGGCATTTCTCAGTCTGTGCCACAGAACAAGTGTTTTCTTCAGAACCTATTACAAAACTGTGGTTGAGGTCAGTACTTAAACAAGGAAACGGACGGTCTTGGTCCTCTGAGTTGGAATTTCGAATGAAAACCTGTTCAGACAAAGTTAAGGTGGCTATTTCTGTCTAAGTCGAAATCACGTTTAAAGCACTAAATCTGCTCGTTTTATTATTATTATTATTATTATTATCATCATCATCATCATCATCATCATCATCATCATCATCATCATCATCATTGACGGTATAATTTGTCTCTTTAAGTCTCGTTGACCTTTTCAACCCAACCTTTCCTGTTTTTTTTTTTTTTTTAATTTACTTCCTCCAACGTTAAGTCATATCGGACGATGAATGGAATGGGTGAAATGATGCTCAAATTAGTCCGAGATCCATAGAGCTTTGAGTTACCCGACATTCCTCTTTCAGGATAAGGGAAAACCCTGAACAAACTTTATCCAGCTAACTCACCCTGACCAAGATTCGAACTCGGGACCCCATAAACGTGAGGCAGACACGCTGCCATCTACGCTACCGAGGTGGGCTCCTTTTCCTTTTGATTCAACCTATTTACATTAAGTATAACCGAATATTTGTAACATATTTATACCTCTTACGTATGGCAGGTAGAGGAAGTTGTTTATTTCACTAAAAAAATTCGATATATGGATTTCATGTGCAAAATGAATAAAAGGAAGCTTTCTTTGAAAAATGTTCCTGTGTTTGTGGACATCATAACAAAATCGTGTCAATAACTGAAAGGTTCACACCACTCACCTCACAATGGAGCATATGACCAGAAGAAACTTTGAATTCTGTTAATTTAATGGTATTTTTATGGTTTGTGTTACTGTCTATGTCTCTATGTGGAAGATAACTATTTCTATTCAAGGCATTCTTTTCTCAATATTTTCTTACATCCTATCTATGGCACTTTAAGTAGATGATGTACAAATGTTATTTATTACTAAATACTATTTTCTCTTTTAAATTAATGTTCTTCCTCCTCCAGCTGAATTATTCATCTCTCTTTCTCATTTTCCTCGCTCTGTTTCTCTCCTTGGAAATAATCTCGTCTGTGCCTGAGGAAAGATCCGAAGGATGTAGGAAAGAGAAGTCCACACCGACACTCGCAGAACAACATGCAGAAACACAGTAAAAGTTAGAATATGGTAATGCATAACTATTTATGACACAAATGTTAAAGGGATTGTGAAATGTGAGTAGAATAAACATCTACAGTTCTCAGTATTTATATACCAATTAAAGATTGAGTTAGTCCGTTTACCTATTTTGATCTGCGATACTCTGTGCGACTGTGATTGTCACCTGTTTCTGTGCGGACATGGCGAGATACGAGGTACGTCCAGAAAGTAAGTTCCTTTTTTATTTTATTTTTAATTTTACGTCCTCCAACGATAAGTCATCGGACGATGAATGGAATGGGTGAAATGATGCTCAAATGAGCCCGGGGTCCATGGAGCTTAGAGTTACCCGACATTCGTCTTTCAGGATAAGGGAAAAGCTTGGTAAAAACGTTATCCAGATAACTCACCCTGACCGAAATTCGAACTCGGGACCTCTTGAACGTGAAGCAGATACTCTGCCACCACGCTACCGAGGCGAACAAAGTAAGTTCTGTTTGGTAATAAAATTAAATTGTGTAGAGATACAGAAAAATTATTTATCCCACAAAATTCTACAACTCTTAAACTACTTTTCCACATAACTGCTGAAATTTTGCAGGCATTTGTCATAGCGAGGCACAAGTTTTTGTATACCTTCTTCATAGAAGTTTGCCGCCTGTGTCTTCAACCAGTTGGAAACATTTTCTTTCAGCTCTTTGTCATTGTTGAAGTGTTGACCGCCAAGGAAAGATTTGACGTGCAAAAACAGATGAAATTCGCTAGGAGCGAGGTCAGGGCTGTACGGGGGATGGTCAAACACGTCGCAGCCAAATTCCTGCAGGATGCTTTTCGTCCCATTTGCAGTGTGTGGTCGTGCGTTGTCGTGAAGAAACACAACACCTTTTGACAGCATTCCTCAGCGCTTATTCTGTATTGTGCGGTGCAATCCTAGCATTCAGAAAACAAATCACACATCTGATTTCACAAGCGGAGGGATTTTCAATCAACACCGACATTGTAAACAAGCACAACAAAGCGTACGTGGCTGACAGCGATCTCACAATGGCTCACGTTTCTTCTCTTTGATACAGAGCATCTACCGCGCCTGTGGGGAACTGCGATCGCAGCGCTGCAGCGGAGATAAATTGAAACAGAACTTACTTTCTGGACGTCCCTTGTAGAAAAAAGAATTGTGCTAAATAAGGAAGGCCATGGGAAACTGAAACAATGGAACAAAGGGTAACAAACGTATAATTATATCGAAGAATTTTATTTAGCAGGAGACAAATTTATGATAACATTATTGGTCTTTTGAGTGATCAGGAATATTGATTGTATAATTATTACCATATGAAATGGTAAGTTCTTGGGCAGAGCAAGTAGGGATTAAAGTGCAGGGTTACTATAAAAGATTCGTTCGTTTTCAAACCACGATATTTTCCAAAGTATTACACTTACAGCGATGGTTTATACTTCAAAATAAAGGGAAATCCGCCAAGTTCGTGTACGTTACGTCAGATGGCAGTATGACGTAGAGAACAGGAATTCGATGGACCATTTTTCTTTTGTGAAAAAACTGTTGCGGGTACATCTTACCTGGATATGTTCCATTTGTGGTTATTTCCACAACTGAATAATGATTCTGACTCTTTCGTTTTACAACAAGAAGGGGGCACCTCCTTAAAGGAACCGTAATGTTCACAAGTACCAGAACCATGAACTTCCGCATCTTTGGGGGTGCAGATCACCAGACTCTGTTACCTTGGCCTCCGAGGTCCCCTGACCTAACACTGTGTGACTTACCTTAAGGACCGCGTCTGCGTACCTCCACTACCAGCAACACTGCTACAGTTGAAAGAACGCATAAGCACTGCTCTAATGACCATTGGCGATATGATGCTTGAGAATGTTTGGACGAACTAGGTTACCGCCTGGATGTATGTCGTTTTGGATTGTCAGAGTAAAATTTATAATTTTTAGGTTATTTTGATGTATAAACCATTGTTGTACGAGGGTGAGTCGAAAAGTAATGCTTCCTATCTTTTTTTTTCCTTAAATAAGTAAGTTATGTGAAAACTTTGAATTTGGCGCAATTCCTCAAACCTTCTTCTCCAATCCCCTCCAGTAGTAACTTCCTAAGTCAACAGGTGGCAGCACTGCATCCTCTTGGAAAATGGCTGACATCGACATTCGTATTAGACAGCGTTCTGTGATTGAATTTTTGACTGCGGAAGGTGAAACGCCAATTCGCATTCACGAAAGGCTAAAAATGTGTATGGTGATGCAACAGTGGATGTCAGCAATCTTAGACGATGGGTTCGTCGCTGTAACGAAGCTGAAGGGCAAACACCGCTGGCAGATGAAAAGCGAAGCGGCAGGCCGGTGACTGCAGTGACTCCATGCAGCATTCAGCGAGTTGATGACATCATTCGTGGTGATCGCAAGGTAACAACAGGTGATTTGTGTCGCATTACCTCCCTCAGTAAAGGCAGTGTGATGAGGATTATTCAACCATTGGGTTACTCAAAAGTTTGTTCACGTTGGGTACCATGAATGTTAACCGCCCAAAACAAAGAAACGAGGAAAACAATAGCCTCCGAAAACTTGCAGCGCTTCAGTTTGGGGGGAGAGGAGTCTCTGGAAAAAATTGTTACTGGAGACGAAACGTGGGTTCATTTTTTTGAACCTCAATCAAAGAGACAGTCAATGAAATGGCATCTCGCAATGTTACCGAAGGAAAAAAAATCAAAACTCAGCGGTCGGCAGGGAAAGTTATGGCGACAGTATTTTGGGATGCAGATGGTGTGCTTATGATTGATTTTTTGGAGCAGGGATGCACAATAAATTCTGTCCAATACGCCAGAACTCTCAAAAAGCTGAAAGCACGTCTTCGCCGAGTTCGCCCATCAAAAACTTTGGCAGATGTTCTTCCTTTGCATGACAATGCAAGAGCACACACTAGCCGTTACACCACTGCAGAAATTGAGAAATTGGGATGACAAGTCTTACCTTGCCCCCCATACAGCCCTGACCTGGCACCATCAGACTTCCATCTGTTCGGGCCACTAAAGGAAGCTCATCGTGGGATTCATTTTGAAGATGACGAGGCTGTGAAAACGTCCTTGCGTCAATGGCTTAGGAAGCAAGACCGTGTGTTTTACCACACTGGAATACATTCCCTAGTTAAAAGGTGGACAAAAACTGTGGAAAAGAAAGGAGATTATATTGTTAGTGACAAATTAATCGTCAATGTTGTAGTTTTCAAGCTATGTAAATTGGATTCAATTTTCTTGGCAATTAAAAGAGAAAAAAATAGGAGACATTACCTTTGACCCACCCTCGTAAGTGCAATACCTTGGAAATCGAGCCGATTGAAAACGAATGAATCATTTGTAGTAACTCTGTATTACATGACATTAATTTTTCTTTTATTTACAACAGTTGACTGTGAAAGGAGTGTGTAAGCCAACGTACGTTTACACCATAATTAATGTATATGTTTTCAACTTTGCACTATTGAAGAAACCTGTTATATGCTACGAGTATTGCTTTTTGATTCATTTTTGGAAGCAATTCTAACGTTGCTCTCTTCTATGTTTGTGACAGTTCGGCTGGTTATTCAACTTCCATAATTACAGCATTCAATTCATCTCCTATTATATCAACAACAAAGCTTTTGACTAGTAACCTTCACATCTGCCGAGATATCAAAGATGGATAACTCCGGAGAGTTTTAATTTTATATTTATCAGTGGTATAATTTCCTCGTTTTTATTAATATTCTCTACTGTTAAAAGTAGCTTCGATGGTCTAAATAATTCATTTCTTGAACAATCATTCTTACTCTTCCATTCCACAATTACATAGACAATTTGTATTTTAGAGGTATCAAAATAATTTTGTTTTCTCTACTGCTTATTTACGAAAGTAGAGGGAAATGTATTACATCCAAACCCATGACCAGCATCATAGCTCTGTTGTTAGAGCATCTGCCTGCTGTGCGAGGGCTTTCTGTGTAAGTAGACATTTTACGATCCCTGGTACTAAAATATAACATTTTTTGGAAGAATTTCTGTCTGTTTGTGAACATAATAGTAAAAATACAAGAATTAATTGAATTCGTTTGCAGGTTACAAGGCAAAGAATGATTGTCAAAAAATTCCTCACGCGATAAACAACGCTTTTAATGGAATGATTAATATTTTTTTACTTTCTCCTCCAAGTGCATAGTAGGTAGAGAAGGTATTGCATGCTACCTAAAAATTCTCTATCGATTTCACCAGAAATACACGTTCTGAAGTACCCTGAACCCAGAAAGATCCACATATGCCTGTATGTTTCCGTAAACAATATGACTCTAAAACAAAAAAGAAACAAAAAATACAGTTAAATTCAAACCTGATATTGAAGTTCGTCATTTTTCAACGCTCCGAATGAATATTTTCGGGAAAGTGTTCCCATCTCAAACTAACCGTTAAATGAGAAAACTTTGGAATATTTTGATTTTCTAAAAATGTCGCTAACCATTTTGATTAAAATATCATATATTTGTGATATATTAAGGACAAATGAAATGCATATCTTGAACTTTCTCGGAATAGCCTTGAACTTCTCTACGTGCTGGATGACTTTTGCATAACTCGTAAAATCGCAAGTTAAAGATAAAATCTTATTATAAAAAAGATAAATCTCGTTAAAGCACATATTCTGTACTTTTTAGAAGTCCCTTGTTACATGTTTGAATTTGAAATACTTGTGGTTTGTAAAATAGGATATCATTCAATTTTTTTTATGTTCCAGTTAATGCAGATAAAATCGAATAACAAATCATTACATAGCATTACCCCATATTTAACATATTTCATAATTTCTGAATCTTTCTGAATTCTCTTATTTCCTGTACGTACAAAGAAATATGTAAAAATGTATGAACATGAAATATATAGTAGAACTGGGTTTTAAGAATAGTTTGTACATGCATTAGTAATGAAAGTCATGTGAGTGCCCACATCAAATTTTATCCTCTTTCTTTTTAACTTACTAAAAACTGGTTTCAGCCTATAATTTCAAATACTCTGGATGCACAGGGGAACAAAAAATAATTTTTGAACGTTTCAAAAACTTCATGAGGTAATTCATTTTAATTTTGGGTTGAGAAAAACAAATATGACAATGAAAAGTTGTTATTAGCTCTAGCTTCTGTGATATACCCAAGGTGGAAATATTACATATTAACGGATTGAGAGAAAAGGATACATTTTAATTACATACAGGCTAACAATAATGAAAGTGCATTTTATTTTTGTATCTGGTAATTACATGCTAAGAGTTCTAAATTGCTGGAAAAAAATTCTTCGCAGATAGTCGTGTCTGAAGTGAATCATGTGGTGGCCTATTGACTTCGTCGTCTTTTAGTTTGCCTCTTGTGATGGAGTTCCGCAGAATCCCTATACAAAGACCAACAATAATCCGCGAGCATTACGTCACTCCTACGGCCCTGATATATTTGTTCCATAACAGAAATATCCTGATGGAATCTCTCTCCCCATGTTCATCACTAACAGCTTCACAACTAGGAGGGAAAAAGTCTAGATGGGAGTGGAGGAAATATATCTTAAGGGACATGTTGCCCGCCTCGGTAGCGTGGTGGTAGCGTGTCTGCCTAACGTTCAAGAGGTCCCGAGTTCGAATCTCGGTCAGGGTGAGTTACGTGGATAAGTTTTATCCGGGGTTTTCCCTTATCCTATAAGACGAATGTCGGGTAACCCTAAGCTCTATGGACCCTGGGCTCATTTGAGCATCATTTCACCCATTCCATTCATCGTCCGATATGGCTTAACGTTGGAGGACGTAAATTACAAAAAAAAAGGGGGGGGGACATGTTGCATCCAAGGTTACGGTATTTTTGCAGGAGCACTGCAACCAAATGCTTGTAGTTCTCATCTACGTTATTTTGACAGGTGTGCCATCTCCCCCAAAAAATTCCTCCAAATTTAAAATCTTCACTCTAAAAAATGAAATGTCAGTTTATTTTAAAAATTTTCAAGAGCTAATCTATAATTTTTATGGTGATTTTTGAATTCAGCAGAGGGAAATTCATGTAAATTAACCATTTTAAGCCCGAAACAGTTTCATTGTTGCCCAGTGATATTGGACTAACAAATGAATCTTTTGCTGGAATGTCATACGCGGAATAATTATTAGCTCTTCATTTATATTGAATTTAAGTGGGAAACCGCAAGTAGTAGACAAAAAGTGTGGTTAGAATGTACAATTTATAGACACTATTTTTTTCGTAGAATTGTTCATAGTTATCGGAAAACTATTTATTGTGTGCTTAATTTTTTCCAGTTCGACTTCTAAGAACTATGGAAAGGACTGATTCTATTTTTCTTCTGAGTAATTGGCTCATAACAAACAGGAACTGTCTCCTTATAAAATAGCTTAGTGCTATATCTACATATTCTATGCAATTAAATTAGTTTTACCTACCGATTCAAAGAGATATCTGAATTAAGATAATCAAATAATAGAATAATTTTATAAAATGGAAAGTTTGAAACGGTACTGGATAGATCGTCATGTAAAATTAGTACATTAAATGGCACATTTGATATATTTAGGGTTAAAGCATAAGTTTTCAGTTGAGACTGAAATAGAAACATGATGAGCAACACAGACTCCAACTGCTGCTAGTGACCACAACGAACAAGGTAATTATTCAATGAAGGTTACTAATTTGATAGTGGAAAGAGATGGCTTAGCGCAACTAGAAGCTGCAGAGAATTTAATTTTACCAGACCGGGAGAGGCGCAGTGGCGACCTCATCTGGGATTTGAGCAGGAGCGACATCCTGTCAGCAGCCTGCGTTTTACTAACCAACTTTCTCTTGGCTACTTTGATGTGCTGGGGGATTCTACTATTCACTCTGGAATTACCACATTGTCACCCGCATCCTTTTCGCTGTTCAAAGCTACAGACCACGTCTGCGAAATATTGAAACTTAAATCAGATAAAGCCACAATAGGACAACACAGTTGAAAACAGAGGCTTTAGAAGTGAAATACTAGAAAGAACAGACGCACAACCAAGGAAATGAAATGATTAGAGAACAAATGTAATAAATAAATATGCCAAAAGTGGTACAGCAATAAAAATAATACTTTACAAACACTTCACAATCAACAAAATACTCTCCCTCTTCGTCTTTCATGGTTATTCCACAAATGATGGTATGACATAAAAATGTTGTGATTACAAATACATTTTATAGTACGTAGGAAACTGGCATAGCACTCAGCCCTAACAAAGTTTTAGCTTGGAGAAATTGATCGGCTGCATGCTTGTCCAGTTCTTGAAAAACTCACCATCACTGTTCCCTTTTAAGCCTATAGACAGAAATGTGTTGTATAGCTATTCTGGACAGTTTTATCTCGATTATAATATATCTTCTTTTATTCATGGAGTCTCTTTATTATGAAAGTTACTATTAGCGTCGACCTCAAAGATCTTTTGCTACATTTCATTCCCACCTAGTTATACCTGTTCCCTTCAAATAGTCGAAGGTCTTCCTTATTGAGTCTTATAGGATGAACTATATAGAAAAGGAAACTTTTCTGAGAATAATTTGTATAAGAAAGAATGAACAGAGATTTAAAATCTAGAATTCCTAAATGCATGCTACTCTCGCCAGAGTCCTAGTACCATGAAATATCCGAAGGATATGTGTGATACAGAATCCAGTTAGACAACCTGTGTGTTTAGATAACGTAATAAAATTGTATAGATGTAAAGCTTAAGCTCTTTTGACAACTACGGAGCTAAGCCGATACTCATAAACAATATTGGAACCTTGTTTATGTGAAACCTCCTGTCACTCGATATTTACGGGTAAGTAATTCAATGCAGGTAATTCTGTTACCTAGACCTCTAGTAAAGCCCGCATTGCAGGAAGCAGTGTTTCGTGGAAGAGTTAGCAGGTGTTCATATGACCTTAGCGATCTTTATGGACTATAAAAAGTTAAATTCAATTTTTATTTATGAGCGCTTCTTTACCGCTCAGCGTTCCATTCTATATTGAGCGTGACAGAGCGTTTAATTTTTGCTTAGAGACTTGGAGCCGGAACAGGCTAAATGGACTAAACCGTGTTGAAGAAGAAGATGAAGAAGGAGAAGATGCTTTTTTGTCGGGTTTGAAGTTCTTTTACGTAGCGTAAATATATGACAGGAGACCACCGGGTTTACTTTCCTTTCGAAGAAACTTCGCCCGCCTCGGTACCGTAGATGGTAGCATATCTGCCTCACGTTCAAGAGGTCAGGGTGAGTTACCTAGATAAGGTTTATCCGGGGTTTTCCCATATCCTAAAAGACGAATGTTGGATACCTCTAAGCTCCATGCACCCTGGGCCCATTTGAGCATTATTTCTCCCATTTCATTCATCGTCCGATATGACTTAACATTGGAGGACGTAAATTACAACAACAAAAAAGTTTCAACGG